>OU744350.1:5476490-6726490 GCA_916610135.2 Macropis europaea | reverse complement strand
AAAGTTTGACGCATCATAAAGCTGTTATGTTTCAACGAATCCATTTGAATATTAACACGTTGACTGCCGTGAGGGTCACCGGTGACCGGCGCGTTAAATATTATTCAATTAACCCTAGGGCGCTTAAGGGAGGGTCAAGAAATGCCCACGGAATACCAAACGTTACTTTTTTTAAAGAGGAATTTGTGCAGGTAGTCTGGTTTTGTGTTAGAAAGGTATTATATTTAACCCTTTGAACTCCTAACTTTTTTTAATTTTCCTTTCAATAACTCCCTATTACTTTAAGTGTTTTATTTCAAATGTACTTGAAAAGACAGTTGGTTGATAGGAACCAATTTAAACAATTTTTTTTACTAATTATATTGAAAATAGCATTGGGACTTTGCTTAGATCTGATATTTGTGGAATTTCTAAATATATTGCTTATCTAGGTGAAAAAAATATTGCGAAATTAGTACATACTCAAACTGGCAGTTTAAAAATGTCGAGTGTGACTTAACATAGAAGTACCTGTGAATAAAATCGATGTCAAGTTATACTCGACGAAGGAGTTCAAAGGGTTAATGACTGTAAACAAACACCTTTGGTTGTTTTATTTTTTCAATAAGAAGTACTTAGATGTTTTACATTACTTTACTATATCAGTAAACGTACTTCGAACAGAAAAAATCAAGTTTTTAGCACTTTCGCTTGTGTGAAGACCCTCCCTTAAGGAGACCTAAAACCTTCTATAACCTTAAGCGTACTAGGATTTAAATAGCTAATAATTCTTATACAATTTTCAACACCGTTTTTATCACAATAATAATATAAAGTAAGTACTATACGTGCAAATAATAAAATATTTTTTTCCTTCGCGATTTATACTTAAAACAGTAGATTATACTGTGTCTGACTAGGCATGGGAGATTCTACTGTGACATTCAACGTGTTAATCAAGTATTAAATATAATCTAGCTTCGTTTATATCTAATGTACACAGTGTCATGGACTTCGCGATGCCATCGATAGAAACTTGATTCTTCATACAAAAATAAGTCAGAGTGCAGAATAATTGTATTCATAAGGTGCTTCGTTTTGAAAAAACCGATTTTAAATATTCGGTGATTACTCGCACTTACAATAGAGTTTACTGGACAACATTTTGAATTAATTTGACGTTCATATAGAATGTGTACATAATTTTTAAAGCGATGAGGCCCATAGAATTAGCGAAAAGTCGTTTTTATTTTATTATTTAAGAAATTGCTCGAATTGTTACTTTTATTGCTTTACAAAATGTCAAGCCCATAAAGTACGGGTACATGAATTGTTGCTAATGTCCCTTCAATTTTCCAATTCAGTGTCTCAGACTTTCAACACTCTGCTGTACACACAATTACAGTATATCTTTATAAATAAAAATACACAAAATGAGGTATACAATAAACTAAGCTCTGTCATAAGTAGTCACGTGGAGTTAATAGATTTTCAAAAGTAATTTTCTCGGAAATAAAGCCTGGTATGCAATAAAATATTCCACATTTTCGACTTATTCTTGCAAAAAGAATTACGCTCTTCCTGGTTATACTATAATTACGGCTGCACCCTGAATACTTTTTAAATATCCACAGCCTTTTCGTAAAGGATAATTTGTTTAATGCATACTCCAATATTCAGTTAATTGGTTCATCAACTAAAGAATACCTGTTGACGGAGCGTATAAAAAATTTTAATGTAACAAGGAAGTCGAATTTCTAAAACGGAAAAATTTTATTTTACACAATTTTTAACGAAGCCAATTTTATGGTGAGGCAGTCAGTTGCAATTAAAGTTAAATTTGAACGTAGAGGATAAAAATATCCGTAGTACGGAATGTGACATAGTTTTCGACAAAGTATTATATTGTCTAACGGAGGAGAATATTTCAAACAGCAATTTCGTGTATGATTTTACAAAACATTACTGTGACTCTTTCAATTGCTTTAGGTCGCACTTCTGATTCATTTTCCATTGTTTATGGTAATTTATTCGAAACTACCAAAAATACGCGAAAAGTTATTGTGGAATTGAATGATATCTCGAGTACATTAACACGTTGAATATCGTGGGGGTCACCGGTGTCCGACGCCACAAATTTAATTTAATTAAATAATTATTGATTGTTACAAAATTCTGGGCAAACTTCATACTCAAACAATAACATAGGAACAGAAGGACACGATAGAGTACTCAAATATTTTTTTTTCTTTTCAATTTATACAGGGTGTACCACGTAACCGTCGCCACGATTTTTCAAGCACTTTCGATAATCTGACAAAGAAATGTTTCTAACAAAAATTAATCAGTTTTTAGTCAGCTATAAATTGCAATATAAAAAATTTCCAAATAATTTTTTTTTCGCTAAAAAGTCAAGGTCACCTTCAAGGTCATTTGAAGGTTATAGTATAGTAGCTCGTTGAACTCGTCTTGACATCAGCTACAATACTATGAAGTCAAAAATACATGGTACCATTTAACAAAGTCAAGGTGACCTTGACTTCTTATTGAAAAGAAAAATTATTTGAAAATTTTTTATATTGCATTTTGTAGCCGACTGAAAACTGATTAACTTTTGTTCGAAACATTTTTTTGTCAGATTATCGGAAGTGCCTGAAAAATCGTGGCGACAGTTACGTGGTACACCCTGTATAAAAAATAATAAATTATATCGTGTGTCACTAACAAACTTGTAAGTATGACTGTTTTCACTGTGGCACTCATGCCCTGTAACTTGGAAGTTGCTTACCTATATATCTATCTTTTTAAGTCTTGTTTCGTTTATTTATCACAGTGCACAATTATATTCTACGACTATACAACCACCAACACATTGAGCGCTACAGTGGAAAATCCCGCAACTAGTCAGACAGACACGTGAAATGACATTTCATTAATATATATTGAATATATAAATATTTGTCTGTTTGACAATATATTTCTTGTTTTATGCTATCATTATAACATAATGTTACCCAGAATTTCGTTGGGGTAATCAGTTATTTGATGAAATTAAAATTTATACGTGAGCCACCGGTGGACACGCGGCGCTCAATGTGTTAATCACTTATATAGAGCAACGTACTGCTCGAGATACTGTTTTTTAAAGTAACATTTATTCCCGTGAGTTTTCAAGTACATGCTCATACGTTTCATTAGTGGAAGTGAAAAGACACAAAACGAAATATTAAAATCTGAATATACTGTTACACTGGATATACAGAATAGTATATGATGAATTCATTCAATATAAAGCATTTAGTAGCTGGTAATCCAAATATTGGAATACAGATTCCATGGAATTTTCGATTTTTTCTTCCATCAGGCAATTAATTACGAGATTGTTCACCTGATCGTTAGATAGATTATGAGAACAGTTAATCGGATTTATCCTGATAGGTATCGATCAAATAATCCTTAAAAAGTAAAACTTTCGTTCACTATTGCGTGTCCTCCAATGAATTTAATATTGATAGCAATGGTATTAAATACTATTAACCTTTTATAGCCAAATATTTTTTTCGTGGCATTAAAAACATTTATATAACGTGCAACCAACAAATATCAACCTCTAAATACAAATTAAGAATGAATTTATGAATTTTTTTTTCATATCTCAGGTTAGAGTTGATAATCGCTATAAAGAATCATTTTGGTTACCACGGAGACGTTATAAAACAAGATGTATACGCCACATTGCGGCAAAAATTTGAGTTAGATCAACGAGATATCGATATATTGGTATGCGACTTCAAAGTCACACCGGGCTATAGAAGGCTAAATTAATATTTGGTATTACATTATTAAATTGGCTCAAAAGATCTGTCATTCTCCTACCCCGTCCGGTTTTAATTAATAACATCACCGATCATCACTAGTTTAAAAGGTATTTTGTAATTTACTGTACGAAATGTAATCTATTCCATTATAAATTATTCTTCTCCTGTTTGTATTCTGATCCATAAAAATGACACGAACGCTATGTGGTCTTACTTTTAATTCTCTGTAACCGGAAATTCATGGAAAACCGCTTATACTTTGAAAGAAATATCTGATTTCATTGATTTCGTCGTTGATTTATGTTAAAATATACTAATTTATGTTTCTTCTTGTCAAATCTTTTCAATTTCGGTATAAATGTAGTGAAATAGCAGTTTTCATTGGTTTACGCACCAATGTATGCGAATTTCACGTAAAACGCTTATACCTTGAAAGAAATAGCTGATTTCATTGATTTAGTCGCTGATTCATGTTAAAATACACTAATTTATGTTTCTTTCTTATAAAACAGTTTCAATTTCGGTATAAACGCAGTGAAATAGCAGTTTTCATTGATTTACGCGCCAATGTATGCGAACGACAGATATTACTCGCGAGATACAAACGTAATAATAAACGGACAGACTGATTGATGGCAGTATAGTCGTATAATGTAATTGTACACTGTGATAAACAAACGAAATGAGACTTTAAAAATATAGATATCTAGGTAAGTAACTTTCAAGTCACATGGCGTTATAGAGGGTCAATTTTAATTAAAGAATATAATACACCTTTCGCTTCGACAGAATAAATTTTATATTGAACATAATAGCATGAAAACTGTGCCAGTAATCCTGTGTATGATGTTTCAGAGGACCTGAAAGCAGCATTTTCTTGTTTCAGACACATGTTTTAGAGTTACTGTTGCGGTTTCTCCTTCGATCGCATAACATGCTTGACGCCAAAGGTGATACCGTACCCCATGGTAAAATGTCATGATATCAGTGAGTTAAGATGTCAATATGTCAGCAGCATCGACATTGTTGCACGTGTTTCAGTTTATATGTTGAACGAACGTTCCAGGGTAATATTGTAACTTAAATTACCAAAATCAGAACGTGTCAATATGTCAATACATTCAACGCATTAAAGTACTGTGTATGTTCATCGAAATTCCGGTTTAAAATCGTTGAATAATTTCCACGAACCGAGCATGATTATTTGAAAAAACGATCGCAATGGCACTCCTGAAAGGAATCATTTAAATACCGAATATGATTCATCTAATAAAGTTACATGATTTGAATATACAAATACATCGATATAAAAAATTATATTTTCTCCAATTATTTTGTTAGTGAGCTAAGTCTATAGTACAGTAGTTCACTTTTATGTAGGTACATAGGACATGATTTTTCTATGTTATTAACTCTTGGACGGTGGACTGTGAAACACTCATCTGCACAGCGGACGCCGGGTCAACTGTGACCCAGGATAATATTACTACTGTACGTATTTCGAAAGAAAATCTTGAGTTGTATTTTTCATTGATGCCATATAAATGATTACGTTTCTCAATTCTTTCCCAAAAATCAATGGTAAAATGATTTTCGAAAATTATTTTATTTTAGAAAATATGAGCCTACATAATAATGATACACGGTAAGAAATATACACGAATTGCGAACAAACGATATTTACTCTGAATCTGCACATTCAATATATAAAATATGTTCTTCAATTTTTGCACGAATATTACAGATATGTTGCAAACATTCACTACATTTTGAGCTGGATTCGTTAACGTTTCCGACACAAATGTAACATCTGGTACATTTACAAGATTCTACAATTACAGTAGGACCTCGATTATCCAACCTGTAGTTAATAACAGAATGACTCACACCGTAACTAGATTTCGTATAAAAATGATAATTTTATTTTAGAACGTAAAATATAAACTGGTGCAAAATTAAGTACATACTGTTGTTAGTGATAATTTGAGCTCATTACTGATATAGGATGACCAATTTTTGGATGACCCGCGTTCGGATAATCGAGGTTCTACTGTACTAGCACCATAAACTTATGCAATATTTTCCTGTATGAGATTGTAAAAACTGTGATAGACGAAGAATCCGTGTTGACTGTGCAACCACTGACATAAAACTGAAGTAAAATACAGTTTTCGACGAGGAGTCAGAAGTGTAATACGATACTGTAAACACATAAACTGTGGGTCATTTGTGACCCGGGGTTCGCTGGCCGAGGGTTAAAGAAAAAATGATGAATTTAGTGATCCGACAATGAAAGTTCTTTCATAACTTTAAAACAAAACTGTATACAGGGTGTGTCGAAAATCATGGTACAACCGAAAAAAGGGTGACTTCTTTTATGAAAGCAAGTCGAAAATGTAGTGTGAAATTTTTTTGTATGCGGATCTCCTTCTGCGAAAATTGGATTTAAATATTCGTCGTGTACATTACTTCATATAATTCAAACCAAGTCCACTTTTGGATAATGAATTGATTTTTTTTAGTTATAGATTGTTGAATATATCATCCTCGTTACTTTACACAAATTTTTGATCGACTAAACAAGGAAGCTTCTGACTTCTTTTGCGAACTTTATTTATGGTCATATTAAAGACGGGTTCATGTTCAAAATAATCAAACTCATGTTCAATTAACACATTGGCTGCCACAGTGGAAACAGCCATTCCTAACCAGACGCGATATAAATTGCTGTTTTGATTGTAAATCACAGAGAAAGAAAATGTTTAAGTACTCCATGGTATACATGCCTTTCTATGTTAATCTTGCAATGTAAAATTCACTGAGAATATTGTCAAAATCAATAATTATTAAGCTAAAGTAACTCGTATTTGGCAGTCAACGTGTCAAAACAATATATCATACACAAACGTTATATATTGCAAATACGAACTTACTGTTAGGTGAGTGTACGTACACCCAACATTGAAATTTGATTTTCTCCAAAACGAAGCCTCGTACGAAAAAATCTCACTCTACATTTTCAGCTTATTTTTGTAAGAGGAATCAACTCCTTATCGGCTGCATCAGGATTTTCAATGCACTCTGTATTAGTCGATTACGAGGATACGATATACGGTTAGCATCGAAGATTTGCAGCTTAAAGAATTTTTATGTTGTGATGTTCAGAACGTTGAATTGTTAATAGAAATTAATTTCATATTTTCATTCTGTATAAATATACAGGAAAAATATATATACGATGATAAATCAGGAAGTTTACGTCTAAAAGTACATACAAAGTTAGTGCTACTTAAAGTATGTTCGATGTCTTCTAATATGTATGCATAACCGTTTCACTATATTTTATGGATACATTACAAATTTAAGTACCTTCAGCGCATCATGTCGAATAACTTTCTTCGTACTCTATTACCATAAAATGTTCCTGTGACAACTACATTAACAATATGTGTGCTTTAATGCATGAATTCAATTATTCTGTCTGAAACCACGTGTAATAATTACAACAATGCATCAGAATAATTTGTGTAACGAATCATAATACGCTATGGACATTAATCTTTCGAGTAAATTAATGGAAAAAAAAGTCTTACTCATTTGTGGGTGTATTATATAGTTAATTACTGTAAATGAAACAGTTAATGGAAGAAATTTACCGCATGTACTAGGTGGATCAAAATTCGTAATACAAACGAAAAGTGAATGATTATACACCTTAAAATAAGCCAAAACGTTAGAATAGTTTCATGAAACAGAACTTCGTCTTCGAGAAAAACTAGATTTGCCATTCCAGAACTTATATTTTCTCTGAACCCAAGAAATCGTAAAGAAGGATATATTCTACCTCAACTTACTTTGAAAAATGGAATCAAACTCTTTTTATATAAGATACAGTATTCAGACCGCTTTGAGCTGTGCAAGCTTCCTCTTTTCTGATACTTCGACGAGTGAGCTGCTTAAAAAGAGGCAACACCAAAAAAATCGTGAAATAAATTCCCTCCTCATCGTCACTTTTTAACGAACAGCGTAACGAGAAAGCGCAAAATCAAGAATTACAAATTCGTACAAAGCAAATATCGTGCACGCGCTGGAAAACGTAGCGGCGCTTTTAATGACGATAATAACGTGCGCTTTGACTTTTTGGTACTTACGTAAAACGGATTCGCCGCGAATTAAACCTTTTGAATTGTAGCAACGCTGGAAAATTGTGCTAATAATCATGAAGAAGGTTCCTGGAGAAACCAACGTTCGACGACATTTCTGGTTACCGCCCACGCGAAATTCTGATTATCCGCGGAAAAAAGGGGAGTTCTGAAAAAAGGCCACGCATCCACCTTTTTTCAATAGAAAACGGCACGGTAAGATAGCAACGAGATTCCCGAGGTACGTGGAAGCTGAATTTTTTATCCGCGTGTCGGGAAGAGAAGCGGGATAAAAAGATTCCGTTCTCAGTCGACTGTTTATTAAGGGTAAAGGGAAGTAAGGCGAGAATACGCACGAGAATTCTACGCCCTTTTAGCGTCGCCATCGATGCGACGCTTTTAGAAGAATTGCTCGAGACAATGGAAACATTCCGCCGCCGGAGTTGACGTGCTCGTCGGCAAGACGGAATAATAAAGAGAGAACGACGGCGCGTCAAATGTTTAGCCGGAGGCCTCGCGTAGGCCCAGAATCGCGTGTACTTGCGAACAAAGGAGCAGAAACAACAAAGTTTCGTGAAGTGTATGAGAAAGCAAGCAGCAAAGGTTTCCCTCCCGCAGCTGTTCAGCTCAGTCGAGTCGAATTAATTTGCGTTTTCGAGATTGTAAATTTGAAGTTCTCGCTAACTCTGTTACATATCCGCCCCTAATGAGGCGCCTCAAGACGAGCGCCGGGCAAATTTTCTGCCGAGACGTGAAAGATATTTTCCATGCCGCCTTTTAACAGCTTGTAAACCACCTTGAGAAAACGCCATGTGGATTTAATTAATTTAAAGGGCTATTAAGGAATAGCCCTTCTCAATTACCGCTTGTTTGACTGCCGTCGCCGGAGCTCACCGATGACCGACGATACAATTTTCATTTAATTAAATTACTACCGATTCTTATACAATTTTGAGGAGTGTTCATATTGTAATACGAATATAAGATAGCAACTATACGAGAGAATAGTTAAGTATTTTCTTCCATCGTGATTTATACTTAACCCTGAAGTGGATTATTGGGACCGTAACGGCCCTGTGCAACTTCAAACTAATAATTGTTTAATTTTTACCGAATAGACAACATAGAAATCAGTTTTCCTTGCAGCATTAGAAGCATAATGAGATAATACAGGATTACATAAATCTTCAAATAATTATATAAGCACATGTTAAACTATTATTAGTTTGAAGTTGCACAGGGCCGCTACGACCCGAATAATTCACTTAAGGGTTAAAACGGGATACTATGTCGTGTCTGACTAGATGTGGCAGTATTCACTGTGACATTTAACATATTAACCTTTCCGCTGTTTAGTCCGTACGACGTAGGGGCAAGGCGGAAGGTAGTAAGGTGCTAATAGCCGTTATACTGGCTCAAACATTCCATGTAGCCTATTTTATAATAAGAATTCATTTTATTAATACAGGTGAATTTAAAATTTCACCGAACTTAATTTCTTTTGCCTAAAATGTAGTTTATTTCTTTACTCTTCCATAAATAACTTCGAGCAATGTCTCATTAGAAAACTACAATTAGTAAAATAAACAAGAAACAATAGTACGAAAAGCAGCTAGAAAATATGGAGTATTATAGACAATAAAATTTGCAAAGGCAAACCCAATTCAACCTGAAGAATTAAAAATTGTCGTTGAGAATGTGAAACAAATTCAGCACAGGCGTACCTTTCGATCATAATAGATAAAACAGTGAAAGGGTTAACGCGTTGATTTCCGCAGTGAAAACATCCATGCCTGGTCAGACACACTATAATATCCCGTTTTAAACACAAATCACGAGGGCAGAAAAATATGTAACTATTCAAATGCACAGTCTCGGTCCTCTGTTCTTATTGTATTATTAATTCTATTCAAAATTTTAATAAAATCGATAATTATTAAATTGAATAAAATTCTATGCGTCGGTCACCGGTGGCCACCATAGCAGTGAACGTGTTAAAACATGATTAAAAGAAGTTCTAGGGAAACGGGAATCCTGAAATTTTCAATATTAATAGTAGACGCCAACGTGAAAATGCTTCGAATGTTCTTTGAAAAATTACTTGTTAATAGAATTTCTTGACTCATGTTTAAATTTTTAAATACGTAACCTTAACTCCTTATGTGCGATAGTACATTATATGTTATAATTGCATAAATATAAGGAAATAAATGTTAACATCAATATTAAATACAGAAGTTTTGAGGTGATTTAAATCAATTATAAATTCTTTATGAATTCTAGAGATTATGAAATACCTCGAAATTCAAATTATTTCTTTCTTAATTCTAATTTATAAGATCTGTATTTTATAAAAAAATTTAAAAGTTAGGTCTACTTCTTCAGAATGTAGTTTTTATATCGATTAATGCAATACCATTCATCGTGACATCACTTGGGAATAAAAAGAATGATGCGCGGTTCAAAAAGGTATTTTTCACGTAAGACAAAACGGTTTTAAAAATAACCAAACATACGTTAACGTAAAGTTTTAATTATAAATATAAAATCGATACAACAACAATTGTAACCCCATGAAGTATCATATGATCGAGTCTAATGAACGAATTGTTTGAAAAATCCTGTCTGGGGAGCGTCGGGTATTTCTCAGAAACATTCAAGAAGAAAACACAACATGACGCAACACAAATCTATCGTAAATCTTCCGCGTCGATAAAACGTAGGAAAATTCCCACGAAGAACCCAGTAAACCCTTAGTGCGAACTCAATGTGCGATTTCAGTGCCGATAAAACCGAAGAAAATTGACGTGAAAAATTACTGCGTAATTCGGTGCTTGATTAAGCCACACGATGCTGTACTGCTATAATAGTACCTTTACAAACACTTTGAACAATGTCGTTCACGTACAAGCAGAACCGTTTCGGACTCATTTATGTCACGTATTCGCGAAGCTGTTACGTGTGTAACGCTCGTTAAGTTTCTCTTAACAAATTAACGTTTCGCCGAATTGATATAATTCTTATACGTGTTCCATGTTCATTTTATGTTTTCAAACTAATACTGAAGACTAGTTAAACTCATAGACGTGCACTTTTCTTTCTAGATCGGCCTCAGAAACACACTTTTTTTTTAAATGTTCCTTTGTTGCTACAAGATGACTACTATAGCTGTCATTTGCCAGCACATGGACAAAAATCTGATGGCTACAGCCGTCATTTATGGTAATGGATTAAGCGTACTGAATGGTATGCATACGAATATGTGATGCATTTGTGTATTCTAAAACTACACCAACACCACAAAAGAAGTCTGGAAAAATTCATTCATCAGTCGTGTCACTGGATGAATTCTCAAATTATGATCATTATATAAAACATGCTATGTATACACAAAACATACACTACCGTCCGTAAGTATCCAGGTACCTAGCAAATTCAGATAAATTGTGTATTAATGCTATAATAATATAACGATTATTATTTTGATTTTCGCTACTATTTGTCTAATGGAATGGCCTTCTGTGGGCAACACTATAATAGCAACACGTTTTTTTGTCGATAATTTCTTTCCTGAACTCGTGGTTCTGATCATTAGCACTATTACACTCGAACTAAAATCAACCGAACATCTGTACGGTCCTGCTCTCAGTTTTGTCAATCTTAAGTGGCTGAGACTCGTCCAAATTTGTACAAACATCCAACTCTGGTTAGAAATAAACATATTAAATGCACTGTGATGTGGAGAAAGAACAAACCGGAGATAAAGTTATTTAAAACTGGATCTGTTCATACACTTCCATACGTATGTACGTTTCTACTTAACTTTCGTTATAGCAATTTTTCCAGCATAATTTATTAATAAATATTGCTTATGTTGTTCAATAATAGCATAATATTTGTCCAATAATGTAACAAACCAATAGAAAAATTATATTTGTAAAATATTTCGTTCGGATACTTCTGGACGATAGTGTGTATAATTTACCCATTTCATTAATAACATATTCCATTGTATCGCTCATACTATTCACGTTCCGTAATTACAGACCCTTGTCTCCAAGTTATATTATTAACTTACAACATTTCACGGAACGACTGCGAACACGGGAACAATAAATTCTGTGAAAGAAACGCGGCTGAAATATTTAAGAAGATAAAAGTTCCGTTTCCCCTGATCTTGGACCGTTCAGCGCGTAAAAGGAAGGAAAACAAGACAAGAGATCAAGAGGAGAACGGATCGTGCACAGAATGGTACGTCCCCGGGAATCGAGGAAATAGGAGCGGAAATCAGTCGATTAAAACCGTATTAAATCCATCTCGAAATTACGTTGCATGCGTGGTTCGAGGCTGACGGAAAACCGCATTCCATGGAATATTACGTGAACGTCCGAAAGACGAAAGGACCCGCTGGCCATTAATTACCAGTGCCATTGATTGGTGTTCAGAATCTGATCGCGGTTAAAAGCATCAACGTCGAGCACTTTGACGAACTGTTTCCAATTATATAGCACGGAAACGTTTCCATTCCGTCCGACGATTTCCCCGTCCACGATCTCTCATCGAAATGCAAACAGTCTCTCGTGCTGGGAATCAATTCGCTCGATTCGCCGTGGATCGTACGAAGTGCCAACGCACAGTCTGCCCGAAGAGCTTAATGAAAGTCTTTCAGCAGCGAGGTCATCGGGCCTGCTGTCCAAGCGGTGGATAGAACGCGCGCGAACGTGCTTTTAAGAGAAACCGGAATGACCAACCTGTTACTTGTGAAAGCTGCGGAAGCTTCCGAGCGGGTTCGTGCGTGCGTTCTTTCAGCCGCGCTCTCGCGTTCAGCTGCCCCTCCGGATGGATACACGTGCTCGTATCTCTACAAACGTACGTGGCCGCGTAAGTACCGATACCGTGTGTTTCTGACAAGTGGCGTGTTCTTGCTCTTTATTCTCGGCCTGTCATCTACGCGTGTGTACGTGTGCGCGCGGGCACATATGTTCTCGCGCGATGCTCGTGTGGGATGCGTTTGTGTGTTGTTACGTGTGAGATATGCCTGTAGGATGCGTTTCACCGCGGCTGCAAAAAAGAAAGATCGCGCATGCCTGCGCTAAAAGACGCGCAAAGGAAAACTCGCGACCGACTCGACGGGCAGAAGACAAACAAAAAAAAGAGAATCACCGTGATATCCAGAGCGACGATATCGTCGGGCAGGCTGCCCGGCTTGCACTGCCCGGGTCTCCTGTTACTCCCACCGAGCCCTCGAACCAACCACCCCTCCGATTCCCGTCTCTCCCGGCTCTCCTGCGTCTCGCAGCCCTCCTTACACCCCCGATTCGCTAACCCCCGCCACTGTGAACGCGCCAGCCGAAAAAGCTCGCCTGCTACACCCCACCTTTCGCATCTTTTCATCCTCCTTCATCCTCGTCCCGTTCCAACGTACGTCCTATGCGCTCCCTTAACCCTTTCAGACCCTTCTTCGTTTCCTCCGCTCCTAACCGTGACCGATTCAGACTCTGACCCGAACTCCGAACCGTGTCTTTTCCATTCCTTCTTCACTCGCGCCTATTCTTTCCGCTCTTGTCCTGCAGCGAGCAGCTCAAGGCGCAAGCTCGTCCTTCCATCCCGGTGTCGGTAGAAGGGAAAAGATTCTCGGGCAACCACCAGGAGGAATATCCTCGGGAGGACTCGAGGGAATCGAAGACGTGCCTTATTCGCGCGCGTTTTCACGCACGTGGATGGTACAGGGGGGTTGGAATGAGATCAGAATTCTTGATGGACAAGGATCACGACTCTAAGGGCTGCTTCGAAACTTTCACTCTGCTCCAGCAGCAGAACTTCCGATATAGAGCCTGTTGTTCCTCCATGGTCACGATTATTTGAAATTGGAAAACATTTGCGTAGTGAAAAGTACATTTGGGAAATACGAGGTGAGTCATGCTACTTATGAAGTTTCGAAGAATATGGCCAATCTCTATCTTGAAGATTAGCAGTTTGCAAACTTTCTTTACACATACTGTTTGAAATAATAATCGCTGAAGGCTATCGAGTACTGTACTTCGAGTGATTCTTTTCCACTGAAGCTTTTAATTGATTATGTGTAACAGTATCTGCGTCTATCTACTGATAGACGCCCTCTATCCTCCCCATAGTCGACACTAACATCTCTATTACGAAACTTTTCGAACCGAGGACGCGCTGTTCGGATGTGGTTCCTTCACCTCATGCATAGTTAATGTTATGGGCAGTTTTCGGTGAACTATGACCAAGTTTGTATGTATTCATGCAGGAGAATGATGCGTAACCCTTCCTTCCGTGTCTTACGTTTCAGGGAATCCGATATGTAATGGTTTTACTGAAAAAAGAAGAAACGAAATTAATGAATAAACAAATACATACAGTGTAGCCTAAAAAGGATAAATTTAAACTGTTATACATATTAAAATCTACATGTTTGAAATGAATCATCTTTTCAGAATCACCTAATACAAGCAACAGATGATAATCTTCAAAGGATCCACGGAGTTAATCGACCCGTGACGACGATAATTGACACGCAAGTTATACCATCGGAGAACGTCATGCGAACGTCATCATTTAATCGATTCGCGTGAACGTGGCGAAGAGGCGAACTTTCAGGTTGTATTTTCCGGAGCGACTCGATCATAAGCGTAATGAAACCGATGTTTCGCTGGGATTTTGAAACGCTTCGGTCGTTATACCTTGAAATTGACTTCGGTTGGAAAAGCTGCGGAGAGACGAGGGGGTGACTGACAGGGGGTTAGGGGCAGGGCCATGTCAGGCCGAGAGACAAACCGTTGCATCTCAAGGGTCAATTGGCTGGAAAATTCCGGCAATGAAACCGAGTGAAGGTAACGTGAAAAACGACGCTCGAAATGGGTTTTTCAGAAGAACGGTGCTTGTTGCTTGCCGAAAATAAAAACTCACGGCTGTATTATACACTCTCCCTCGGTGACCCGCTTTGTAAAGTGACGCGTTTCGTGTAGGAGAAAAAGTTGGAACGCAACGTTCTCCCCTACAGGATACATATATCGATCAATTCCATATAAACAGTCGACACATGCAACAGTTACCCTGCTCGGAGGAAAAAGCATGCGCGAAAAATAGTTCTGTCCTGTTGTCGACGGCCGATTTTTCATTCGTCTCGCTGCTCCAGTGTTTTGTCCCGGAATTAAAGAATTATTGCTAATGCAAGTTTTAAAATTGAAGCTTCACGCTGGCATAAGCGGAGTCAGATGTTTCAATTTGCTTCGCAGTCCATTAAAATGGATAAGTGATGCTGTTAACGTAATGCAAGATTATACAATATTCAAGTTTCATCAGGGAAGTGAATGCAGAGCGTATATTTTCGCGTTGCTCGATCTACTTTAAACAACGTTTCGTTGCAAAAACAGAAGAAATAATACATTGAGCCTTTCAACGCAAACCAAATATCGGCATAATCCAGATGCAAATTTCTTTAAAAAAGGTAAGTGAAATTAAGGATGTAGAATATGCAGTTGTTGAATTTAAATATTTCATTATTTAACACATTGATTGCCACGGTGGTCACCCGTGACCGGCGCTACTACATTTTTAGAATAAATAAAATAGGATGAACATCATGGATTAAAAAATTTTTAACAACGTAAATAACTAGAGAACATTCACGGGTGGCCATCGGCGAAATAAACACACTATTGATGAGGATATGATCTTATTTAACCATATTACTTAATATTTTATTATTATATACTGAAATTATGAAAATTCTCTTGTGGCCCCCAGGGTAAAGCATATAAAACTTGCGTGGCAGTCAACGTGTTAATGTATCAATGGATTCCATATTACTGCAGTATAAAACTGTTTATATGAGTTAAATGAAAAACTATGTACTTCAGGCATCACAAGACCGCTCGTTCTTAACTCATGCCAGCGAGACTTGATATGGATAGACGCACAAAGAACAATTCAAGAAGTCCTATTAAGTGATATGCAAAGGCCATATACTTATTATTGGAGTTAGAACAAACTGTCAATGTCCCCCGAAGAAGTCTTCATATGTCAGTGTGAGCTCGGTATTGCATAGTCACCCCGTAAGGTATTCTCTAGAGTATGTCTACGTCGTCCCTCAGGCATTTCCTTATCTTACACTGTCGAGTGGAATCGCAAAATCCCCTCAAAACTGCCTAGGGGTCCCCTTAAAAATCGCATTGCAAGAACATTATGTGACAGTTCAAGAGGCCCTTTGAATCCCCAATTGCTATGAATTGCTCCATTTGCCTTCGCTTGACGTTCTCATAATAAGTTCCTAACAATATTAACGACCAATTTCGTGAGTCACGGTGTCGTTACTAATCAGCTACGAGTCGAAACTGAGACGATCTTCAAATTCAAGTTTTGTGCATTTTTTCATGGTAATAACAATCTCAATACTATATCTTTACTCAGGTGGATAATTCAAAGACAAGAAAACGTTTGGAATACATATTTAGCCATTATCGATATCAATAAATGCCAAGAGGCAGTTACTAATTTCATCAACAATTGTAAAATTGCAACAGACGTCATTTTAAACATTATCTGTATTAGGCAAAATCAAGTTTAACTGAAAATTAAGAGTCAACGAAAGTGTGGTAACGTAATCTGCCAAAACTATGAGAAGATTAAGAGTGTATCGAAATTGATATTGTACAATTTACATTTTGTGTTACCAGTATTGTAACCGTTACATTTAAGAATAAATCGGACATTCGTTAATTTAAATATTAAAAGTGAAATATGGGAAAGAAGTTGCACGGGTCGTGTATTTTGATTATTAAGGGTGCGAATCTGCATTCATGGAACTGGTGTCGGCAGTAATTCGCAGCAGTAATACGAAAGGATTATAAAGGAAATTGAAGTAACTATGTGATTACACGAGTACGTCCCGGCACCGCCTTAAGGTCGACCGAGAATCCGATTTCTGCTCACACTACTCGCAACCAGAAGCACAAAATACGTTTAAACCGCCTAAATTACAAAAAAGTCCATCACAGAGCAATCGTTGCAATTATTTTAATAATATGAATAATTGTTCTCTGAATAAAATATTCAACTAAAACTATTTGCTTGGATAAACTTTATGCGAAATTATTCGGATAATATCGAATTCTAATGAATATAATCATTTTATTCTATTTTTTATTTCCTTTCAGACAGTATTTTCAAATTCTATTCATTGGGGCGGTAGTTAGGAATGAACATACATTATGTATACTTTAATTGCTTCATAATTTGCGTTTGTTAACATTTAAGGGTGAAGGGTCTGATAATCATGCAATATTGTACTTTTGATAATATTAGATTGACCAAACAGTTAACAAACATTAAGTAAGTGCGTTAAATATTTCTCTTAATACATTATCTTATTTTACTAGTATAATAAAGAGACAGAGTTGGTTTGTATATTCGCAAAAATCTCAGAAACTACTAGACCGAATGTTATGAAATTTTCACAATAGCTTCTTGACATTTTCCAAAGTGTCATAAGCTATATTTTATTGCGACATGAATAATATATCGGTATAAAAAATATGGGAGAATTTTTTGTCGGCGCGCCAGCGTGCTGTCCACGGCGCATAGTTCACGCATAGCCGCTAGGTGGCAGACTTCGACACCCACGTACTCGAAAGGAAATTCGCCCAGCTACAAGATATACGGGAAAAAAACAATATTTCGAATTTTATACGCAGAAAAGTTGCGGGGGAAGCTGTGTCCAGAGCATGCTAATGTATTATGAAAAAACCAAAGTCGAGTTTATTATTTTAGGTCAGTTTATTGTATATGTTTGTCTTTCAAATATTATTATTACTTGTACGTCTCGCAGTTGTTGAATCTTCTGTGACCAAAATAAACTGCATACAATATTATACCAGTAACATCATTTGTCAGTAAAAGTAATACTATGATACTATTGAAACTGTTTTCATATTCGCTGCTACAACTACTTAAATGAAAGAGACAATACGATTCAATTTACAAGGAACAATGTAACTCTGATTTGTATAAAAGGAACGTCACGTTTTGAAGTTGCTATTGTTACATTATAATTTTCCATTGTTAAATTATCGTAAAATACTGAATAGAAATCGTGAATACCACTACAATGAATAAATTATATAATACGCGATAAGTAAGTATACAGGTCAGGGCATAATTCATTGTGCGAAGCTCCGTTTTCGGTAAAAACGATTTTGAAAATTCGTATGGTTTACTTTCTATTCATTTTTTTTCCCTTGGCAAAGAGTTTATATTATGTAGAATAATATACAATATTAATTAAAGTGAACTGAACAATACGTATATCTGAAGATTTGTGTAATTGATTTTAATTAATTTATACTTTGAATTTATTTTTACATACAACAATCCCTGTCTTCGACTGTATGAATTAAACTTGATTCTGTAAGATAATGCGAATTATACGATGTAATATGTAACGATAATTATTTGGAACGATTCATTTGTGTTAACGCCAGCGGCGGGCTTGGTTTATGGCACGGCCAAATCTTTTTATGTGCTTCCGCACATCCAGTGAAGTCCACATCTGGTCGCCAAAGGCTGGGTAAAATTAATTTGCAGGGCGGCCAGGAAAGACTAATTTTCGGTGGATTTGAATGCCGAAGTGCCGTGTCATAAATGCAACCACCCGAAGGGTAACGGTAGGCCCGCTCGGGACAGTTCAACGGGACTCGCGAGCGAGCCCGCGCTCAGGGGAAAACCCCACTGTTGCCAAACTTCCGTCCACCGACGACAACCCCTCCCACACTCTACGGTCCCCTCCACTCCATGAAAATGTTATTGGAAGGGAGGGAAGAGCCTTCATCGTTGATCTTTGTATATCTCAAAATATAGTTGATTAGAAAGCTCCGAGGAGCACATTAGTTAGTAACATAGAACGCTCTCAGCAGCACACGGAACGCTCTGAGCAGCACACTAGATTTTGTGTAACCGTAGCTTCCACACAAGTACTAGAACATAGTTTAAACGAGCACCCCGCTCACACCTTTGTAAAGTACAATACACGTTTCTTTAGTAACAAGTTTACATTTTGTCCTTCTGCTACAAGGAAGGTGGTTCTTCGAGTTAGTTCAAAATAATACTTAGTCGGCACACCACGTGCAAACGCCAAGGCCCGAACGATTCTTTAATCAACCACGGGCGTTAACAATTTGTCTTAACTAGTTGAAATATCTTCATTCGTTTTAATATTACAAGAAAAGTGTCAGGGAAAAATTGTTTCTTTTATATGATTAATTTCTGCGAAATTACATGCCACCGGCACGCTTTTTAAATGATAGAAATTATGTTTTAGCACCCACAGTATTTCCAAGAATTTTTTCTGATATAAAAACAAATGTTATAAACTTTAGACTCAAAGTTTCGAAAATACGACCGTAAAACTATTTAATCTTGCCTTATGGAATTCTTTTGTCTCGATCTGTTTTAAAAGATACCGGTTCTTTCAAGTATAGTTTCAAATCGTTTTCTTTTTTTGCCTTCAACCATTATCGGTAGCTCGACAACTGAAATAGTTTTGAGATCTCAAAAAGCACGCCATAGGAGAGTTTTTCTATATTTTTTAGGTTTCACGTCAATCAAAAATTCGTCTGGGAATATGTCATGTACAGTGGAGATTTTTCACTGCTTAATCATTAAGCCGTAATGAATCTCGCCTCTATGTATCAAGACTAAATGGTCGAACGGTAGCAGTTAAATCGACTTCTAAACAAATTTTATTAATATTCTATCGGCGACTATTGAGTTAATTATTAATGACATTACATACTCAAATCTGTTATTACGATTTCATCTTATGCTATTTTATGGAATAACTTTGCCACTTTTAGGAATATTAATATGTTACAGATACTCTTGATGTTCTTAAAATTTTCTTTTAAGTTTTAAGTCTCCTCCAAATCCATATTTAAGACTGCGTTCTGAAACATATCAGTATTTTCACAGTTTGAAAGCGCATGCGCTTCATCATGCTGTCGTCCTTTACTCAGCCATAGCCGCTTAACGTAAAACAAATTTTGTTCACGTAATATTAAAAGGTAATAGTGTAATGTTTTTTTAATGTCATTCTTAAAATGATGTTTCAATAACGATAATTCTGATTACATAATTGTACATTATCATTCAATTTATCTTTGTAATTGGAGAAACTTTGTTCTATAGAATATAACCTCTGCACAGTATATACTATTTTTTAAAGTTTGTATTCACTATAAGGTTATCATTAGTGACAAATAAAAAGTATTAATGAAGATGATGAATAAATAGCGTATATATATTATTAAGTAAAATGAAAGTTATATAAAGGCGTTTAATTGAATGAATATATGCCTAGTGATCATGATGACGCTATTTTAAATTTGTTTTTTCTTTAAGATACCAACGTGAAGCAGAAGATACATACCTGTGAAGGTCGTGTATAAATTATCACCGAAAAATAAAATAAAAAAATGCAAGCTGGTGAATGGCAAGCCTAGTATTTATTATGTAATAATATATTACGTTATTGCTTTTCAATTAATTTACTTTATTTACAGATGGAAGAGATAGTGAGGTTATGCCCAAAATTGATCTAGTAAAAGACAAGCAGAGACTGAAAGTTATTGATATGTTACATATGAAAGACATAGAGGCATTAAATATTGAAAGAGCACTCAAAACTAGACAAACTCGTAAACGTTGTAATATTCTTGGTATTTGTTTAGCGCTTGGAGTTGTTGGAATTTATGCTTATACTATACGTGCAGTAAGACAAGAAACCTTTTTGGATGATTTTAATGAACCTGAAACAGTAATTGAAATACCAAGTTCAAAGAATAATAAACTTTAAAAATACTTCTAATAAAGATGATAGAATGTAAAAATGTCACATAATGTTTGTACATGTAGAAACAGAGAGAAGGAAAAAGAGGAAAAATAAACGTTTGTTTTATTAAAGTGAATATATTGTGAATACTATTTACATTAAATAATTATAAGCTTATTATATTAAATTTGTATTCATTATTAAAGTCGCACTAAGAGTGAACAAAAATGACAGTTCTACGATTACCACCTCTCCCAACAATAAAGGATGTAGTGAAGTTGTACAATTTACGTGCAATGAAACAACTTTCACAGAACTTTATTTTAAATGAAAAGTTGACAGATAAAATAATAAGAAAGGCAGGAAATCTTCATGACCGATACGTGCTAGAGGTTGGTCCTGGACCTGGTGGATTAACTCGTTCAATTCTAAGGCATAATCCAAAAAAGCTAATAGTCATAGAAAAGGACAAAAGATTTAAACCCATATTAGAAATGTTAGCAGATGCTTATGGAGCAATTAATGGTCAAATGGATATTATATTTGATGATATCATGAGAGTAAATATGACTGATCTTTTTCCTATGACTGAAATGAAAACTTGGGAAGATGCAGCTCCAAATATTCATGTAATTGGTAATTTACCATTTAATGTATCAACACCTTTAATAATAAAGTGGTTACATGCAATCTCAGAAAGGAGGGGCCCTTGGGCACTCGGAAGAACCAGATTGACATTGACATTTCAAAAAGAAGTTGCTGAGCGTTTGGTAGCTGAACCATTTGGCCACCAAAGATGTAGATTATCAGTAATGGCACAAACTTGGACACGTCCAGTATTACATTTCATCATACCAAGTATATTAGTATTTTAAATTCTGCTCTTTCACATTTTCAGATTGTACGCATCAAGGTCATTCTATTATTTCTTTGAAATTTCAGATACAGCCTTTCTTCCCAAACCAAAAGTTGATGTCGGTCTTGTAACATTTGTACCTTTAGCCACTCCATACACAAACCATGAATTTACACTTTTTGAGAAAGTAATACGACATATTTTTAGTTTCCGCCAGAAATATAGTATACGAGGTGTTGAGTAAGTACATCTTATACAAAATATGGTTTTATACGCACTAGCATTTCATGATTGATAATTATTAGTTTTATACTACTTAATGTTCTTCAATTTCACAGTATTTTTATAACATTTTAGTATGAAAATATGTAGATGTAATTCTAAATTTTATGTTTATTTTATAGAACACTCTTTCCACTGGAATGTCGAACTGAATTAAGTCAAATGATGTTTAAACTTTCCAACTTGGATCCAAAACTAAAGGCAATGGAACTCACTGTGCAGGATTTCAATAACCTTGTAACTGCATATAAATATTTACTAGAAAAACATCCAGAAATTGGCTTATATGATTATCGTGCATCTCGAAAATTATTATCATTATCAGCATTAAAAGATTTTGATATTATGGAATGTATAGAAGTATAAATACATGAATATTAATATAATTTGTCTGAAAAATTAAATGAACCTTACTTAATTTTTCAATAAGTAATCAGTTTTAATTACATTTTTATAATCAATTGTTGTTCTTAATGGACATAAGGTCATTAAGGAAGTGGACGTACATAATACTTTTTGGAGGTCCGTCGAAAAAGAAAGGTCACTTGACCTTACTCCACTAAATTATTTCTTGTGGAGACACGTTAAAAACATCGTTTACCAGCAGACGACAACAACCCGCAATAACATAATGCTACAAATTATCGCAGCAATTTGTGCCATCCCAGTGGAAGTAATTATGGGGGCTGTGGGCAATTTTGCAACTAGGATTAATCTTTGTAAACCCGTAGGGGATCACAATTTTGAGCATTTGTTTTGATAAAACATTAATAAAATTTCCCGAATCGTGGCAGTTCATGTTTTCGGCTCTGTGTGACCTTGCATAACCTTGGATGAGCAGTATCATAAGTCGTTGAACTCGTCTTAAAGAGCTCTATCAGGCTATAGGGTTCCATTTAAAAAAATTGAGTTTCCCTTGAGATCTCTTTAGCGCCTCCACCTACAACATGGCCGTGTATATCAAAAGATTTACTCCCTCGAAGAAAACATCTTTCGTCCAATCGATTTTTTCGTATCTCTTTTAGTTTTAGAGAAAACTTAATCGGTCACTTTATAAGAATCATCCTATCCTGTATGCATAAGTGATTTTACTTTGGGTCATAAACGAGGGCGTTCGACTGCCATGCTGTCTGAAATGCGAGGGTTAATAGTTAATAGTAAAAGAAGACTAACTCATGTTTTTTTAGACATTTTATTATTTAAATTAGTTCAAAATAAAATTGATGTAAAAATTACATTTAATGTTTCATATACATGTATGATCTATGTACAAAAATTATTTACATCATTATCATCAAAGTTTATGCATCATGTGTATAAAAGATTTTATTTTATCTGACTTACTAAGTAATAAGTTGTGTATTTTCTGCATCAGTATCATTCATAAGATTATCATATCCAAGACTAAATCTTTCATTCGTGTTAGTAGAGATTGTTTGAAAATCGTTTTTTTGTGTACAAGTTATAATTCTTTGATTAAGAGGCACATAAGATTCACTTATGTCAGCAAATTCGTCAACGGATTCATTGAAAAATGAATTACGTGTTCTGCGCTGATCAGATTCCGCTTCGATGCTAATTATCTTATCGGCTGTATTGAGATCTTCGACAATTAGCTTTACATTGTTTTCAACTTTAGGTACTTGGATATTTTTTGTAATACTAGATGGAAAGACTCTTTCACTGCATATTTTATCGATTATTTCTGTCATGTTTAAGTCGTAATCATCATTATCGCTAAGAAAATCATCCGGTGAAAGTTCGTTAAATACTCTATCCAATGTGTTATTCAACTTTGAATTTATTTTTTCTAGTTGTAGCACTTTATCAAACTGAGGACCACGTTTTATTTTACCATTCTTCCCTTCATTGTTTTGACTTTCTTGTTGCTTGTCTACCTTTTTGGATCGTTTTGGTGTAATACTCATCTTTTCGAACGAATCTTCCAAGGACAAAGGGCGATCTTTAGAAATAAAATCATCAATTCTTCTATTATTTTCAATATTTGCAGTACATTTTTCCCCTTTCTTTTGACGTCTGTTTCTTACTTTCCCGTTCTCAAGATTTTCCGAATTTGCAACAGTACATGCTCTATTTTTCGTTGTCCGTTTTTTTGCCTTTGAGCGTTTCGCATTTTCGAATGCTTCAACTAACTCTGGATAACATGTTAATACAGCATTTTGTGGTTCGATGCTTGTCAGTTCGGATAGAATATTCGCATTATCATCATCGTTTTCTTCGTTTAATTCGACGCACTCCCGCAACTTTACAATTACATCATGATCATTTTTCCAAATTATTTCATAACTTGCAACAGATCTAATATTCCTAATTTTTTTGATTACTTCAGGTATAAATAAATTGGGTATCAATAAACGATCGTCAATAGAAATGTTTGGGAGATATTGAAGTTGCCATCGCGTCACTACAGGGAATATTTTTTCAAATGCATACTGTGGTTCCCAAGATAAATGTCGTTCCATAAAATCCTAATATTAAATAAGTTATAAGTATGTTAGAAATCTTAGAAAGTATTATGAAATTTTATATAACAGCTTACTATGAATTTATTTATTTCTGGTTGCTTCCACTCAAGGTCTATTTTCGTAGGTACTGGATCTTTCCGAATGAGAAACTCATCTATTAATTCCTGATTTGGAAAATCATCAACAAGAAGTGCTTTTTTTCGTAAAGCAATTTCGTTTAATATTAGTGCCCTCTTTTCTCTAAAAGAATACATTGTAACAAGTATTACACACGTGTTTAACATACATGCTAAAAACATATAAGGAAAACTTACTTAAAAGAATCACTGCATTTTGTGCTGGTACCACAGTCTACACAGCCCGATTTTACATGTTTCTGTAGTTTTCCACTATGACCACAAGACGTACATATGTTTGAACAAGATAGTTCTGCTTCTTTTTGCTGCAAGCTGTTGTCCGTTTTCCAACTTTTAATTCTATAAAAGTAATAGCATGTACATTTATATGATCAATAAGCACACTGTTCAACACATACTCTGACTTCTAACATTCAGTGGGCATTCGTCATAGATCTTTGTGCGCTGAATACGAATCTGCAAACCACTTTTTCTATCACCCTCAGTTTTTAAAACCAGTCAATTTTAAGAAAAATGCAAAATTTAAACTTCAAACCTGTTTTGTGCTTTAACATTAATAATTATTCAATTGCATTTTAGTTAAAATTATTCTGTGGACTCTGCCGAATAATATGATATAAATTAAAAGTACATTAAAAAGACTTGCTCTACCGCATGATATAATTAAATTTTCTCCTAAATTTTTAGTGTTTAAACTAAATTGGAAAACATCCGTAAAAATTTGTGCATTTTAAGTGCCCTTTTCACTTTAATCATTGTTTAAATATGTTTAAGTTTTTATAATGTAATGATAATTTATATCATTTTATTCAGGAGAGTCCACAGAATCATTTCACATAAAATGCACTTAAATAATTATTAATGTTAAAGCACAAAACATGTTTGAAGTTTAAATTTTGCATTTTTTTAAAAACTGAGGGTAATAGGAAAAAACGGTTTACAGATTCATATTCAGCGCACAAAAATCTATAAGGAACGCCTATTGAGTGATAAAGTCAAAAAAAGAAGTTAAAACTTGTTGAACAATGTTATTAAAGTATATTACCATTCATATCTTTCGTACCGTTCAAGAATCTCTTCATCCTTTACAATTTTAAAAAGCTTCATAGCAGCTTCTTTTCCAACTCCATTTAATCCTTCATCATAATCACAACCACATAATAATGCCAATGCTATCATTTTTCTTCTTCCTAAATTCAGCACTCTTTCTATTTTTTCAATGCTATATTCATCTGTAGCACCACCCGTACCCCCTCGATTTCCTTGAGCACTTGTGCAAAAGTTTCTATAAACAACTTTTGCTCCATATAAGAAGCAATCACTATCTTGACTTATGCAACCATGGACAAGCTATATACATGTTTACTAAAGTAAAAGTTAAGTACACTTTACATTGTAAAATGTATAAAGTGTTTCAAAAAAAGAATTACAAACTTATAGGGCTCATAGTACTTGTTCAAACGCATAAGAAAATCTTAATAAAAACATGTCTTGGTAATTACTGAAATATGAAACATTATTTGTGTTAACTCTACAGTAGATACTTTCTATGATTTCCTGTTACTTTAAGGTAGAATTTAGTTCTCCTACATTAAGAAATATGTAAAACTGCTATTGCTTGTGTTGTCAATGGTATCTGTTATGCATCAGAAGGTATATCATCAACAAAACTAATCTTGTGTGGTATGTTTCATAAACATATTGATAATGGGTCCACTATAATAACTCACAAGTTCATCATTATTAGTAATATCTGCACAATTATTTATAAAATCTATGTTATATTGATTTTGTTATTTGTGTATATAGGCACTGTAAGTCCTAAACATTTGTAATGCCTTTTTTTAAATATCCTGTATAAAACATGTTACCCCATCTTCATTCAAATAAGCACACATTGCCTCTGCTTCTCCGTGACCTTGAACGCATACCAAACCCATGTACTTCAGCATTTCTTTACATTCATTGAGAATTCTATTAAACTGAGATCTCCCTCCTTTACGAGTAGTCTTTCTTTCTCGAAATCCATTACGTACATCATTCCTCTTTGCAATGGTATTGTGTTTCAAAGTAGGTGCCTTTCCTTCAAGGACAAATACTGGTGCTATACCATGCATGAGAAGAAATGCTGTGCGAAAATATAAATTCCTACAATACATGAATAATGGTATTAACTTCTATTTAATTCAAGACATCAAATTATGGTAAACAATAAAAGAAACACAAACAAACCTAAGATACATCTTTGGTTGTACCGAATTGTCGGTAATGGTTTGACTATCAACTACCCAACAACTCAAGTCAATTGCTATTGCTTTTCCTTCAAGTTCGAATAACGGTTTCCTTTCGCATAAAGGCGACAAAATATTCCAAAGATCTTTCACCCCCATTTTTAACAGTTTGAATCAAACTTCATAAACGTCTCTTACGACAGTAACGCCCTCTACACGGTATGCATTAGTAATGTAATGCCACAACAAGAAAAATATAAATTCCTACCGACTAACAAAGAGGTTTGGCACGAGTGAAGATCCTCACCATGGACCTAGAAAGGTCCATGATCCTTACGCTATTCTGACCGCTATTAGGTGCCATCGTTGAAAGGAGGGGCATCCGTTAAATTTTGGCGGCAATCATTCGAATTGAAAAATATGCGCTTTTCTCTAATAAAATGCATTTGCTATACATTAAATTTTTAAGATTTATCCCATTCATTAATGTGGTTCATACTTAAAACTTTAAAGAAATGTTAAAAAACAAGCTTAAAAAGTTAATTAAAATATTTATCTACTACTATCCACCAGTTTCGAAATAAATATTGAATATAGTAGTAGAAATTCACAAAGCGCTTCGTAAAAGAATATTGTTTAACGAATATCCACTATTTTGTTACCAACAAAAAGAAATTTATGCAATTTTTAGAATAATGTACATAATTACAGTTTTAAATGAAAGAAGTTCTTGGAGAAAGATTAGAAATTTTATGTCAAAAGATGTATTGGCAGTTATTAATAAAATACTTGATAAAAGAGATCTCGATACAATAAATGCTTCTACTTATTTTCATAATAATTAATGCTCGATATCTGATTATGCATTAAAGAAAATCTTTAAATAGGTCAAGACGCAAAGTGTCTGAATCATAATAATAGATTTTTAACGTATCGATCGTATCTCAATTGCTTATCTTCGGTTATTCAGAATTTCGATATTATAGTTCTTATCACGGTAGTGTTATATTAAAATTGATAACAGCATGATGTGACACAGATAGCTGATAATAATTTAGTCGTGGTCCTTGTATTGAATATATAAACGGCACACCTGGAAAGAAAAGCACAATTGTACCAAACATTACGACGCGACGAGACTACGGTTTGTGAACCTGTATTTTACAAAGCAAAAATGAAAGGTAAATTTATGAGTCAAGTGCGATTTTCTTAAATATTTTTCATTGCACAGAGAATGAATATGTATAAGACACATTTACACGATTCATCTTAGTAGCATATATTGTCTATATTAAATTAGTCTAATTGATAACTAGACTGCGGATGTTTATGCAATTTTGTATATCGAAACTGGTGCATGATGGATATCTAATCACTTAGCGAAATAGAAATTACATATTTGGAATATTTCTGGCAGCAACCGCAGCCTCGTTGAAGTTTCATTTGTTTAACTGCATTAACATAGAAAATATGGAGGTCTGAAAATGTATATTTGCATAAACATCCGCAGTCTATTAATAACATACTGAGACCCAATTAGTCACACTTTAGTGAACATATAGAAATTTTAATTTTTAATTTTCAACCTTTTATGAGACCAAGCAAGTCATGAACAGTATAAAGTTTGTGAATTTGTATATAGCATGTTCAGCTGCATAAGACATTTGACTTCAATTGCATTCATGAAGTTTTCAATACTTATAATATTTTAAAGTATTTGAATTAATATACAAGTTTCATCGGAGTGCACAATTAAATACAACAATTTCTAATATTTCAGCGATACTTGCGGTTGGTGTTGCCACGATATTCGTAGCCTTCGTTTTCGCTGGTGAACCTGTTGACTGCCCAGACGAAAATGGCAAAGATGTCCTTCTACTTCCAAACCCTTACAACTGCTCAACCTACTATATGTGCGACTATGGAACTGCATATCTAATGGCCTGCAGTCCAGGACTTGAATTCAATGCAGAGTTGAGCACCTGTGATTGGCCAAAACATGCAAAATGTAAAGCCATTGCAAAAGATTCGACTGCTTAAACGAACTACTACTGGATCTTAATTTGAATGAATTAGTATTTCTGTACATACAATATTACTACGTTCCGTACCCCACCATAGCATAATGTAATGAATTATACGTTTTTTAAACACGCTAAAAATATACAGATTTAATTTCACCCACACTTGGATCGTTGAAATTAATTACCCCGACATTGTATTTTATAAATTGTTATGAGTTCGTTGGAACTCATCCCCTTATTTGGAGTTGGGACGTCCGTGTTTGGATTGGGATGCGTTTTAGGAAAATTAGGGAACACCGCGAAGCAAGAATCTAACCCGCGAAAAGTCTCACGGAAAGCATAGCATCCCTCATCCCCACTACCCTTTTTTCCTCATTTTTGAGTATAGAAAGCGTAGTAACATCGACTAGACGAGTTCAGTTGAAGAAGATACTCTGTACGAGGAAACTCCGTGAGATCAGGTGTTTAAATCCCAGTCGAGCTTTATTTAACATGTTGAACGCTACAGTGGAAACGGTCATACCTAATCAGACACGATATAATTTACTATTTTTCATATAAATCGTAAAGAACAAAAAGATTTGAGTACTCAGTCGTGTTCTTCTGTTCCTACATTATTGTTTCAGTATGAACTTTGCCCAGAATGTTGCGATTATCAATAATTATTTAATTAACCCTTTCAGACCTGGTAGTCACATTTGTGTACATGAAGTTTCTACGCTGATATTTCGGTGAGGATGAATGTTTCGGAAATTCACATCGTTTGTACACATTCTTGAACATATTTTTCTTATAAATATAAATTTTTTCGTGTTCTGAATGTTTTTAGTAGGTCTAGTGAATTCACAATTGGCTAACATTGATTACATACTGTGCAGTGACAGCTAATAGTAGGAATCTGAAAGCAGTACAATTTTCCACATGTCTTCTTCAGTTTCAAGCGTTAATACATTATTAATAAATGTTATAAAGTGCCGTGTATGTTTCTTTCCTCATTTGTGCTCTCTTAGGTGTCATGCGATACTTGAGTCCTAATGTACACATATGTGTACATTTAGTATCTACTAAACTATGGGACATATAAACATTTTTTTTTAAACAAAATATCATCTAAACAGTCTACTGAGTTAAAACGTGTAATCCAATATTTGTTTTACTCTTAAAAGAAAATTCAGGTCTGAAAGGGTTAAATCGAATGTGAGGTGTCGGTCACCGGTGATCGCCATGATGTTCAACGTGTCAACTATACAATACTTCAAGTTACTAGTTGGGCTTTATTTAACGTTTCTTTCTCCGAGTGCCCGATTCCTCAATTGCGTGAACATCGAGAAGGAACAGATTCTTGCTCCTTTGGAATCGAAAGTTACTATTAGTCACTTTTCTATTATAGCGTCTAATTCAAGTCATTTTGTAACATAGAGTCAAGTAATAGCCACCGCGACTTTACACTGCTCAAAATCAAGCGTTCTTTAGTCAATTGTAGTACCCATCGTCCAGAGAACCCATCACAGTATGCTTCTGCCGCTCGGGGTATACCAAATTACTATTAAAAAGTTAGGAAGCCCTGCCACTAACATTCTCCTGCGGTTTCCGGTGCTAGACATCGATTCGTCCGCGTGTATTTCCCTATTCTGTGGTTCCCGGTATTAACTCTCAATCCTGTAATTCATAGTGCATGGAGCAATTTGAAAATTTCAAGGTCACCTTCAAGTTTTCCAAAATACGATCGGCATAAAAAATGACACTTTTTTTTACAATATGAAGCCCTCCAAATAGAACGTATTTTTTTCAACAATTCTTTTCTAATCTCAACGAGTCAGAAGTTAATATAGATGGCAATTCCTCGTGACTCTGGTGCCGAATGTGAATTGCTAAGACTGGTGCATATTGGCGACAAGGGCAAGCATTCTTCAGTTTTTGAGACAAACTCAGAAAGTTTAGAAGTGACTAAAGTGTTCCGGTGGTGCATTTTTGGAAATGTGGAACCGTAACAAATCAGGGTGATCATGTTTTATGAGTACAAAGGTGGACGTAGTATAGATGGAACGGCAAGGTAAATAAATGATCGATTGAGGGAAGGAACTGCTTCGAAAAATTTCGTTCTGGTGTGTGATAATGATATTATCATATTCAAAATGTTGAGAATGATACACGTGGGTGATCGGATTGTTTGTTGGATGGTGAAGTTTTGCGGCAATCGGTGGAAATCTGATGTTCACCAAATCACTCATGAACTCGCTCAGAAACTCGAAGTTTGTCATACAACAGTCGTACGAGGTTTGCAGTAAGTCGGTAAAGTTTAAAAGCTGGACCAGTGAAATTCGCACGGATTGTCGAAAGCAAATACACCTGGGACCCTTTTTACACGGTGGATTGCGTACCGTGTAAATAAAGTCGAGAAACAATTGATTGGCAACAAAGTAAAAACTTGTGTTAAACTAAAGCAAACAACAGAAAAAGCAATTTAAAATACAGAACTGCATTCGATAACAAAATTTTATTCAATAAACACATGAAAGAAAAGGTACTGTGTTAAGGAAAATTCAAAAAAATATTTTTTTAAAAAATCGACATTTTACTCATTGTCACTCTATTATATTGCAACGAATACGTTTTCTTATTACTGGAAAAAAATCACTTTCGTCGCTCAAAATATACCGTATAAAAGTGAATCGTGTAAAAAAAGTACCGTGTAAAAAGTGTCCCAGGTGTGAATAGAATAAGGTTCTCCACGGTGTAATCTCTTCTCCGTCGGCAACGAACCGAACGTTTTTTAGATCATGTGGTAACATGTGATGAAAATTGAATACGTACTATGCGACAACAGACGAAAATCTCCAGCATGATTTGATACAGGTGAACCTTCACAATTGGCTCCAGAACAAGTTCTCTATTCGAGGAAACTCATGTTTATTGTATGGTGGATACACCAATGAATTATTCATTATAGCTTTTTGCAATGTGCTAAGCTATAAGCTGAATTTCAAACAATGGATTAGAAATTAAAAACAACACAGCCGGTAGTAGTGAATCGGACAGGTGTGACCCTTGTATGACAACGCCAGACCTCACGTCGCATGAATGATGTAAAAACTGTGAGTTAAAGTATTAAGTTCTATCGCATACATCATACTCGTCGGACCGTTTTTCAAGCGATTTTCATTTACTCAGAAATTCTGATCACTTTTTGAAAAATAAACGATTCACAAGTGAGAAGGCTGCAAACAGTGTTTTTGAACCATTTGTTGCGTACCGTGTTCTTCGCCGCGATTGGGAAGAGTACACAAGTACACTCACTTGCCGACTAAACGGCGCATGAGTTAGTTGAACGTGGAGAATGATGAGTATGATGAAAGTTGTTGTATGGTGTATGGTTTATTGTGTTTGAGACTGGTGTGAGAGTCTTTGTCTGTTAAAGCTGCAGGTCTTTATACTGTTTTTGGTAGCTTGGTGCGACCAATCAGCGTGCAGTGTATCGCCGATCGTCCAGGTCGCACTCGCGTACCCGAGATTGTGGAAGCCGGGCGGAAAAACCCAAAGGGTCGCGCCGCGGTGACCGCTCGCAACGTTTTTGAGGCGCGTTTACCTGAGATTTCTGGACACAGTCGTTGAAATAATAAAAATTACACAGTTTGATGAGTCGTGATATATTTAACTGTCCAGAAATCTCAGTTTACAGGGTAAAAAATCACAATTGCGCCTCAACACCATTCATGTCGTAAAAGGACACCAATTTCTACTATGAAGGCATAAATGCTTCAGTTAATGTTTGGGGAAGATGTATACGAACATTAAATGGTAATTATTTGGATTAGGTAAAATTGCAAAAAAAAAATTACCAATTTAAACTTCCCCATTCAAAATGGCAATTTCATACGTATATTTTGTAATACATAACAAAATTTGTTTTAGAATTCTGATTTATTATTTAATAAGGAATCATACCCAGCTCACTTATAGTACGAATTTTCTCGCACTCGAAAAAGTATTCGCCTTTTGTTTCTTACTTTATTGATAAGAAAATAAGAAACAAAAGACGAATACAGCTGAAATGCGATTTGATAATTTGTTACCTATAAATTAATGCAACAATGTATTGGAAAATAATATATAAATGAAAGTTTCACTGACAAGGAGAGACAATGTAAAATTACTTTCAACCATATTTTAGGTAATGTACATCAAGTTATTCAACAAGTAATATTGTCTTTTATCGTATTTAAACATTCAACAATTCTTTCATTGAATCCATACCAAAATGATCGATGTACTTTAGAAGTGAAATTTTACGATGGAGAAAATTATACAAAAATTAGATTCACATTTCCTAGTTACGGCTAATCTGTGCTTGATAATCAATTTTAAGCAAATTGCTAGATACAATTGCATTTAGGCTCCATGGACAACAAATGAATTACTTTTAAACCTAAATGCTGTAGATCACTGCAGATGAAAAGTAGATGCCATTACGAAAACGTAGAAATAAAAAAGTAATAAATTATTCCTAAGGAGAAATGGTTGTAACATTCAAAGTACAAATTTCAAAGTGTTTATAGTATTTTTAATAAAATGTAGAAAGAATAAGCCATTCTGAAATTGTACAGTGTGTAATTAAAGAAAGTCATTGAAATAATATTCGAAGGTAGTATATCAATACTTGAAAGAGATTAGGATTAGATTAGATCAGAACACCTCCACTGATTTCTGATTAAAGTTTATATAATTGTGAAAGTTTGTACTTACTTGGTAACTATTTTTCATCGTCGTTTTGTATTAACACTTTTTTTTCTACTTATGTCGTATAATCAAAATATATTTCAAAGAATGAAAAAAGTGTACTCTTTAACCACTACTGTCGTTGCAAACATTTTAACATAAAATAATAAATTTGATAATTTTAGAAACAAAGGAGTATTATCATTACTAAGAAACACTGAAAACACTAAACATTTTTAGAGAAACACGATATCAATAGCCATGTATAATTTTATCAGAAACTTATTGCAGAACTTATAGAATTAGTTTTTAAATGTAAAGCGTAAAAATTTGTCTCCAAAAAAATTGAAGATGAATTTTATGAAATTAAATGTTAAATTAGTCAAGAAATTTAACCTGGTATATAATGCTATTTAGCGTAAATAGGATGATTTATTAAAAATAATTCAAAATTTAGTGAAGCGTAATAGAATGTGAAGTAACAATACACAATTATATGAGAATGTAGCAAATTGTTGAATCCTTTCATTACTTATGGAATTTAAAGAAGTTAGTCGTTATTCTAATATTTTCATATTTTAAATTTATGTACGAAACTTCTGTTATCTTCATATACTTGTATTTTAGAATTATGTACATGAATCGTATATGTAATATATATTTTGACTTTCTTTAAAGTCTCTTTTATAGTTACTGTAGTATCGTGTTTAGGTGTCTTCAAACCATATTCGTAAATGATACCATTACAATTTAGGTAAGGTACCTCTAGAAATGAGACAAAATGTGAAGTTCAAACGGGATGAAAATCATACTAAACAGGGAATAAGAAAAGTTGTTTAGAATATAATAAAACCATACAATTAGTGTAAACTAAAAACAAAAAGGGTAAATTATTTGTAGATTTTAAGAGGAAAAAATACTTGCCGGTTTTTACAGTATTACAGATCTACTCATTTCTCTATAATAGAATCATTGAAGATCTTTTTTATTTTTCCAGTGAAATGATTTCGTAATAGCTATTTTTGTACACTATCATTCCATTTGTATCTTGTGGTCACCTTTTATCTAATTATCTGTTCTGTATAACCTTCTTCTGATAACGCGTTTGATAGTTTGTATATCAATGTGTTTGTAACTCCTTATTTCAACAAATGAAATTACATCATCCTTAACCACGTCTTACAAGGTAATAAGAATTTACTAAAAATAGTTATCTATTAACCTGTGCTATGTAAACATAACTGAAGAAGAAAATAAAGAGATACGTACCAATATTTAGATAAACAAATACATTGAAGCGAGTGATTATCGACCCTCATCTACACTAAACCATTTAATTAAAATCAAAAAATTAAATTCGTATATTTTTCATTTTATCTTTTTTAATATAATTACAATACATTCATGAGATTCTGCCGATTAAGATGATACCAAGCACGACCTGATTCAAGTAATTTGCAATTACAGCAGGCATGGGCACATCTTGCTCCGCAGGACACTTGTCTTCCTTCCCCGGCAAACGCCACCCCATAATAGAGGCGAGGTGTAGAGACTACGTGCAATTTATAGAAGACAGGCCGAAAGTATATCGATTATAATGATGATTTGAAATCCACCTAATACTGAAAGTTCTCCGGCTAAATAACCATTACAGTCGATTTTGGGTTATAATATACTATTGTACCTAGAAGATACATGTATATAGAGGTCGCAAATATTACGGAAATCCGACAGTTCACAGTTCTGCGGTTTCGAAACAAGAAGTTTGGCACTTTTTTGGGAACGTAAGGTTTCCAGATTTCAAAATTGTTAATCGGGACCGCGCACAGTATCTCAACTATGATTTGGTTCCCCCATCATATTCTTCATTATGCTTCAAAAAGTTACATCTTCTCCCTCCGACAAACGTTTGAAAAATTATTGAGTAGGAGTAGGAAATATGGCAAGCAACATGATATTTTAAACAAACGAATTTATTGTTTTACTGGTTGGGACCCTATGGTTGTGTATCGTACAGACGTAAGTACACGGATCTGGCTCCCGCAGAATCAATTACTTCCGCTTCCTGGGGGTGCAGGTTACGACCTCGCTGTGTTTCTTCTATATACACCCTCGTCCATAAGTCGTGGAATACCTTGCCATTTCTGAATTGGATTACGGTGTAGTAAAGTTGGTTACTTATTTCGATATGAACGGTTCTTTTACAAACATTTATGTTTACACAACATATTTTTACTGATATGGTTAGTATTCTGTTATAATTAATATAAAGAAACCTGAAATAATAGTACGGTTCAAGACCAGTTTTTCAATGCGTTTTTGAGGGACGTAGGTTGTGATTGGGTATCCAGAGATTATATCTCTGCTCTGTTATGCATCATTTGTCATATACAAATTCAGCGGACATCATATACATTCACTTATTCGGATCTTTTGAGAATTAAAAAATTAATTACAATATTACTCATTTTTAAGAAGAGCCGAAATATGTAATTTAAATTCAGTTCTAGCAATGCGTATTCCACTTGATAGGTTGATATCTTTTAATCTAGAGCGCTTATTAGTTATTCGGATTTTCTTAAAAATAAATAATATGATAATAGTATAATTATCAAACATATTCGAATAAGTAAGTGTATATTATGTTCACTGAATTTGTACATGACAAATTATGTACAGCAGAGTAGAGATATAATATCTGAATAAAATTGATGCCATATATAAAAAAATCTGCGTGAGGGGAATGGACGCAGAATAGAGATAGACTGGATCCAGGCCCTGCTCCTAATGGCCATCTCCGCTTTAAACGAAAAGTGCAAGGAATATAATGATTTACTGTGAAAAAACATTTCGAAGCAGGAAGTTTGAACACATAATAAATATTAATACGAAAATTATCAGTTCTGTCGTTCTACATATTTTCAGAACACAAGACAAGAAGGTGGAAGAATGCTGACTACAAATGTTAATAAACGGTAATCCTGCGCAATTAGAATGTGCTCCAACTTAACATAGTTGACTCTTTCAGCTAATATATTCTAATGTAATTTGTTATGCGTATACAGTTTACGTTATTTGCCAGAATTTTTAAACTAGGCTTGAAGTATATTGCGAATTGTAAAATAAGGAATTTTCAAATCGCAAGGAAACTATCATCTGAATTTCACAAATAGGAAAAGTTATTTCGGAAAAATTAAACGTAGGGCAAGAAATTGTCGCTGATGCTTGTTCATTCTCTTTGTAAAAGATCGATTCATAGTACTTGTCACGATACTATTCTGCTTAGATTGATAAGGCTTCACTGTATAGGTACATCAATGATTGATAATGAATTACACGATGAAAAAGTTTATACTTTACAAAAATATTAACACGTATATAAAGGGGATTTACTAGACGTGATTCAGTAATTGGAGTCATCATTGCAAGGCGATCAGAACACATGATCAAGATGAAAGGTAAATTAATACATAAGGATTTAATTAAAACTTTTGCATGTACAGTGTTTAACTAATATCAACGATAAGTTAACTGACTTATCCGTTGACTGCTATGCCGTATTAATAGAAAACAACTTTCTCTAGAATCTGATACAATATGAATACTACTTCAAATTATACCATTTACAGTCACTAGTATTGGGTATTTTTATACTTTTGTACTGGTTCCACTAGACCTTATTGGATACGTGTACTAATACTATTTAGGATTAAATGATAATGATTGAATGTATGTGTCACGCATACATGGATGACATGGCAATTAGTTAAATAAGAACATATGCTGTTGATAAATAAGTCAAAGCTGAAACATTATATGCTAGTAATAATATTGACTTGTAAAAGGAAAAACTATTTCTTATTATACACATTTGCACGACTGATTTTAATTCCATTCTCTGTTCAGATAACATTATCATAATTGATAACATTTGAAAATACTGTTAAAATGTCTCAGAATGATGTATAGAGATACAAGAAATCTTTTTATTTCTCCATAAGGCAAGGGTTGAAACGGTTACAGCAGTAATTGTTAAAGATTGTTATAGGACAGTTTTGCCTGAAATAAATACGAGGAATCGAAATAATGTTGTACCTGTTATGGATTGAAAAGGTTCTCGCTTATATTGGTTTCGATTATGGTTTTATTATCGGTTCCATAACAGTTATAATTCCAGACTCGATTTTCGTACCGGTTCTGTAAGAATTACTGCAGAGACTCCACATCGGTTCTAGCATCGACTACATTCGAACAGTTAAGACTGTTAAGAGCATTATTATTAATAATAATTGCATGTTGCAGTATTATATCAGATACAATTGTAAGGCATTGAGAAAATAGTTTAAATAAAATAAAACCGAATCGTGCACAGATCTAGTTTCCGTCAAAATTGATCAAATGTATTCGTACAGATTGTAGAGTCAATCTAGATTGTGTGAAACGTACAACAAATATTTAGTATTGATATATTAAGTAACGAGGATATATGAATATAACTTGGGAACAAGAAACGAAATTCTTTAATCACTTAGATATTTAAATAACAACTTTTCAAAATACATCTTTAACTTTTTCAATTTCTGCAAAATCGATATTAGAACTGCTGTGACAAGTGATGGTGTAACTGACACTATAACCGATATAGAATCGGTCTGTAACTGTTATGAAACCGATCCTGGAAGCGATGTACTCAGTAATTTCGGTTCCTCGTAACTGTTATTTACAATATCGGTTCTTTATAACTGTTTCTCTTAATTCCATTCCTTCATTATATTTCGAGAACCGGAATCGTTATTATAACAGTTTTCAGTCCGTGCGTTAAGGGCTAATCATTCCATTTCAAGTCAGAGTGAATTATAAACAAACTGATGATGTATAAAATTTTGTAGAATATTATGTAGTTCCTCCCTGTGGCACACACTGTATGTTAACACTAACCGTACCGGCACTTCACATATACCTATTCTTACCGTAACCCAGGCGATGAATTTTCCTCAGTAAAAAAGAAGCAAAAAAACAAAAATTGAGAAATTGATTAATCAGATAAAATAAGAATTTACATAAAGTTAGATGAACAAAAGAAATAACAATGAATGTACAGTTTTAAATTAAATTTTGAAACCGGTCATTTGACCGGGCCTGGTACGGTTAGTGTTAAATATATTACGACTGCGTAGTAGTCTCATTCATTTTCATAGTATTTCAATATTCTTTATAATATTTAGTTACTTACTCTATACAGAATTGGAACGAATCTTTGAATATTTTTAACGCAGTCGTTTATATTAACGATTATACAACACTCACACGTACTCAAATTGGATAAATTCATATTTTTCAGCGATGTTTGCGGTTGCTTTTGCCGCGTTTTTCGTGGCCTTCGTCTCTACGGAAGAAGTTGTTGAATGTCCACCAACAAATGGAGTGTATGTCACTCTGGTAGCAAACCCGTATGATTGCTCGACCTATTACATATGCAATGAGGGCATACCATATTTGATGCACTGCAATCCAGGACTTCTGTTTAACGATGAAGAGAAGGTTTGCGATTGGCCAGATCACGCAAAATGTAAACAACCTGGTACTGGGGCACCTACAGATCCGTCGACAACTGAAGAAACTGCGACTACACCTTCATACGAACACTCTACATCAGGTCCTTGGTGGTGGGATAATTTCGATAAGAAATGAGCTGCTGTTTCTGTTAATATAATGTAATGCAATTGAACAACGTTCAATTCTCCATTCTAATGTAATAAACTGTGCACTGTACACTTTACCATTGTGATTATTTATTCCTTGGCTAAGCTTTTCAAATTAATAATTAAGGCACTCCATTTCATAATTCCTTATAGAAAAAATGGAAGCATAGCACATGACGATAACTCAGAATGATCAATAACATTATAAAACCTACCAGTGGAATTTTTGATTTCGCTACTGAAGTCATCAAGTAAGCTTATAGAGTCAATTTAATCATTCACGAAAGTGTTTGATAATAAGAAGACATTTCTGGAGTATGGGTAAATTCACGATAAGTTTATATTAATTTTGAAAAACAAGCATAATTCAGACTTTTTGCTGATTCATTCTCTTTTTGTTTATAAGGGTGGACCACGAAGCGCGATCAGCTTAGATTATTCTGCTGTTAGCGGTTCGATCGGAAGTTTTTTTAGCTAAAATAACATGGTTCAAGGAGAGCTTTAAGATGATTGTACCAAATTTTTTGTCAACCCTTTTTTTTCCAGAGTTATCAAGGTCACCTTCAGTTTTTTATAGGTAAACCTACAATTTTTTACGCCCATCTTTTAGGAGATACTGAAACGAATTCGGCAAGCATCATAACAAATATTATTTTCTGAATCTAAAAGGACTGAAGAAAACTCCTAGTTGGAAGAATTTTGCAAGCCACACTGTTGTACACTTTCCAGAGCTGTTGACAGATTAGTATAGTCATCATTGACTTGATCTCTCGCGTACTTTTTGTAAACATTTCGTTCTGTACCTTGGAACACATTTCAATTGTAGATGCATGCTTAACCATCAATGCAGACGCCATAGAAAGAACTAAGCAGTCATTTCTTAACCGTTTTCACGAGTGTATTGCTGCTAGTGGACACCATTTTGAGCATCGATTCAATTAAGGTAAATGATATTTTTTTAACGTTTCTTTGGTTTAGATGAAGAAGAAATACTTTTTTTTTGTGCTTGCCGAATTGGTCTCAGTATCTCCTAAAACATGGGTGTAAAAAAATTGTAGGTTTACCTATAAAAAACTGAAGGTGACCTTGATAATTCTGGAAAAAAAGGGTTGACAAAAAATTGGGCCCAATCATCTTAAAGCTCTCTTTGAACCATGTTATTGTAACTAAAAAAACTTCCGATCGAACTTCTGACAGCAGAATAATCTAAGCATTCTAAGCTGATCACCCTTTGTGGTCCATCCTGTATACTTATCAAATGTTTGTAGTAATAGATTATGCTAATAACTTACATTTGATATCGTAACAGTAGTAATGAAATTGTTAGCTAATCGGTGCTTACTGCTTGCGTTAATATTTCGTTTCGAATTAATGGTCCAAAACAGATAATAGCAAGAACGGGATCAAAGTTAAATTCAGATAAACGGGAAATAAACAAAAATTATTAACTATGACTGAAAAAAAACGAATGAATTTCTTGGCTTATATAATTAAGAAAAACATTAAATTGAACAAATTACAATATTCAATTACTATGGTTTTATAAGAATCAATCATTAGTTAATAGAGCATTCGTGCACCCAGTTGACTCGTCAGGATATTTAAAAGAAAAATTCACTTTGTTCCCTATAAATTCTATCTTTAATGTTACACCGATGATTTGCTATTTCTTTTGAAATTCCCGCTTTTGAAAATATGAATTGAAGTTGTTTAGAGTATCGATACCAGAGATGGTAAAATGCTGATAAATATGTTCTGTATCGTTACGCGATCACGTGAATTTAGATTACAGACCCTCACGATTACTCGCAGAATAATAGGAATAGGGTCGAAATTTAAATTGAGATATGCAGCTTTTAATTATTTGTACAATTCCCTGTAGTATGTACAACTTTAGGAACTTTAGAATGTAAATCGTAGTTTTCGAAGAAAGACCTAAACAAAATATTAGCTGGCGGAACAAATTAAGGAATCTAACAAGAAATGTTAACCAACTGTTTCCCCCCGATTTTGATGAAACTTGGATTTGATGTAGTCATATAGAATACCTATTTTGCCTTTACAGGTTCCCGCACCTCGCTCTTGCCATCAATTTCTGACTCCCTCCTTCTCCCTCTTTATTCAAATATTCTGGGAGTTTCTCTATTACTAATCCCTTACATCAACTACTGTATTTGGTCTCTCTTATCCTATTATATTGCACTTGCTTTTCTAGATCTTAGTTTATATTGCCTAACATTTTTCCTATATCCTTTCCTTCCCTTCTCTCCTGGTTTATTCGCAATTGACTCCATCCGTTTCTACCTAAATAATTTTCTTTTTCTTTGTCTCTTATACACCCCTTCACTATCTCTCTTCCCCCCCTTCATTTTTACATCTTCCTCGTACCGTACTGCTCTTTGCCTTGCCCTCACTATTTATCTTTTCCCTTTTTGTTTCCTTCAGAACTATATATTCCGGGATACATCTATTAAATCCCAATACCCATTTTATGTATTTTGCTTGTATCCTCTCCACCACCGACTTGTGGTTAATAGTTTTTTATAATTAGCGGCACACAGCATGCGTAGAAATGCAACCAATGAAATTTAGGCATATGCAAGACGGCGAACTCTCTCATTTTAACTTCATGCCCCTCGTCAACAAACTAAGGTAATGCTTCGTGCTTGTATTTTGACATATGTGCATGTCCTGTCGTAGGATTTTTGTAACTTTTCTCGTGTATGTCGTACTTAATAAGTGGAACTTTTCCAATTTACTTTCAGGGAAACTAGCGCCTGCTACTTTCAGAGTATAAAGCCTTGCTCAAACGGTGGCACTGATGTCGCGTCACTGACGTCATGATATTAAATGTCGCGGTAGTGTCATCGTGTAGATAGATTTTTATGCCACTGTCAGTGTGTAGTAGCGGTGACGCACGTATACAAATTTTGATATGCGACACTGATGTTACGGTACTACCTTCATAAGGAATGTTGTGCAAGTAGTATACGCCGATTTTGCTGAAATTTTAGTATGATAGTTATATTTGAAAAAATATTCGACACGTATCTTTTTATTGGTTATGATATACACCGACGGGATGAAAACAGCCCTTGAAATTTGGTGCTGCAAATCATATTTTGCCGAATATCTCAGAAAGAATTTGTTGTAGAAAATAGTTTGAATGCAGGACTTGTGTATTTTTAAATGACAAATTCGTCTCTGCAAACAGATTTTCCACAGAAAACAGTATTTAATGCCACGTCAGGAAACCTCAATTTTCTGTACCAATTATATGAGTAGATGTCACGACATTTCATGACATCAGGGCATGGCATGAGTGCCACCGTTTGAACGGGCCTTAAGGAGGCCTTAATCCGGGTGACTCTTCCTTACCTACAGGTGAAGAAAGTCAGGTCCCGCCTGATCCAAAAGAAAAGTCCCTATATTTTTATGACCATGATGAACGATACTGCACTGAGGGTGACCACTGATAGGTTATGAGGCGCATGCGTATTCGCATTTCGGTGGCGAACATTAACGATACAAAACACGACGTTTCTTCGTGCTTCTGATAGAGAAAGGTATCGTTACCACATATGTAACCTCTGTTACATATGTGCTTACGTGGACTTGCCGGTATAGGTCAAGTCTATATGCTCTATGGTGAATTGAAAAGTGTTTAGCGAATTGTAGTTTAGTTATCTTTTGATGACAGTGCGTACGGGTCGCGTGGTGCCAACGTCACTACAAACATGAGTGGTGCTTCACGTAAAGTGAAAAATCCATTATTGTCAGCGGCCGGCGAAGGTTTTCCTTTCGACAATTATGCGGAAACTGCATTATTGGTGCCTGTTACGCCCGCTACACCTGCGGTCCTCCGTGACGGTGAGTCAGTTGACGAAACAGCTGGGTGGGGCTGTTGCAGAATCATATTTTCGTAATCTTGTCGTCATGTAACAAAATTCATGACTGACATTTGTCGCAGTACTAATCGGCAACGTGTTTGTTTCTTTGTTCGTCTATTTTCACACAACTGCCAACGATGTTTGTATGCAATCAAACATCTGTGCCTGGACACTGTTTACGCGATCGGTAATGAAGCGTATAAATGTTTCATGTTTTTAGTAGTATTTTTTGTCAATTAATAGAACCGTGCTTGTAGTCTTTTCGCTCTGTTTATTATACCTGACACTTGTGTCTAGGGTCATGGCCACTTCGTATAACTGCAGCATCTTGTAAACATATGCTTACGTTGCATTGATTTTTATAAAATGATAAAGTATAATTACACGATAAAGGGGGGCAATCATTCTTCTTTAATTCATTGTTTGATCTTACAGTATTTATGACTGTATGTTCATGGTATCATGTATAATTCGGAGACTATGCTCCTTTTATAATGTATATAACTTATTAATACATTTAATAATTATTTTCATGTATCATTAAAAAATATTACAACAATGCTATTGTACAATCACATTATATTTTTATACTTTGCATCATGTTTTCTCAAGAATGAATCAAAACAGTATAATCAGACATAGTGATAACATAATATGAAAACTTACTGATAATGCTTTATGTACATTTCTTAGTATGGATATATGAGAAACAATTAAACAGTAGTGCTAACATTAATCTATATTATAATAAATGTATTATACTTAATATATATTGTATTTTCTATTTATACCATTTATTTACAAATAAGTGGTTAAAAGTTAGTTCTTTCAGCTTGTGCAGGTGGTCTAGATCCATATCTTTGTGTATAAGGTAAATCGTGACTTTTTCTTCTTTTAATGCAATATATTATCAAGATAATAATTAAAATAATTAGTAGTAAACCGAGCAGTGCCCCCACAGTGATAACTGCAATCTCAGCTTCTGATAAGTTGTTCCATACTGAAAGAATGAATTATAAATGATCAAAGTTCACTTTGAAAAATGTTGCTTATTAATATTGTAAAACTTTCTTTCTTTATGATATTCATTTTGTATATATAAATATAGTAATGATCATAGCAGTTACTGGAATTATTACCTGTAACATCTATGGTGTAAGTGTTGTAATTGTCCAACAAATTTACTGCTGTAATTTTAACTGCTGTATCGCAACAAGTAGCGGAATAATAAAATGTTATAGGACTTCTTGTACCGCTAATAAATTCAGTGCGTGGGTAAACTTCGTTCAGTGATGAAATCACTCGTTTTAAACCTGTATTAAAAAGTCACAACACTTTTATGGAAAAATTTAATTTGTTTTTGACTGTAAATAACATTATAATTTTTCAAAATTTCATGTTATAGAAATTTAATTATTATTTAAATTAACAAAATTTTGTTGATAGTAAGAATATTTATCTCATGAAGATAATTTTTATTAATGATAGTCATGATAAAAATATATTGGTTAACATATTGTACATACATAAATATACAGAGCGAGTTAAGCAATTGGGCCAGGCTATAGCTTTTCTTCAGTTGATGATATAAAAAAAATGGTATACGAAAAAGTTGTATGGTATAACAATGTGTATACTACTCCAAATTTACCTTTTTCATAAGGGCAATGATGCACCAGAAGAGTGCAGTTGCACTTTTTCTTTTAATGGAACTGCATATTTTTTTTACATAAATTGATTCTTCTGAATATTCTGTGTGTTAAAATAAGGTATTCAAAAACAAATATGTCATGAGATATTTCAATTTTTTAAATGTAGAGCATGCTTTATTGGAGATGTTCCAATGTTCCACCTTGACATAATAAGCATTTCACAAACTACTTTATGTTTTTCATTAGTGAATTAAGGTGATAGCTAGTTAAGTTCAAATAATTTGCTTTAATCCTTTCTTTCAAGTCTTCTACTCAAATAAAAGGACACGAGTAGTCCTTATACTTAAGGTAACGCCGTAAGAAAATATCAAGAGGATTCAAATCAGGCGAATGTGGTGATCAAGGTTAGGTTAGATAAATCATTCTTCGCCTTTTTAATTTGTTGCAATGCGTGCATTATGTACCGGTGCATCATCTTGCCCATTGTGTGCTTAAGCGTTTATAAGCGCTCTCCATATCAAAGTTCCATGATGGTAGAACGTTTGCACATCTTCAATAAGGCATGCTCTACATTTAAAAAGTAGACATATCTTGTGAAACGTTCATTTTTTGAATACTTTATCCTAATAATACTTTTGTATGCAGAATATTCAGAAGAATCAATTTATATTAAAAAGAAATATGCAGTTAATGGACCCTCATCTGTTGCTAGTGTCAAATTGACACATTTTTCTCACAAAAATGGGATAAATGTTAGAAAGTAGTATGCCTTGCACATAGCTTCATTATTTGTGAATGATGCGAGCAGTCTAAATAATCTTATGCCTGAATGTACATACATTTTATTTTTGTATTTTCAATAAAAGAATTTGTAAATTTAACTATTTATCTTTTCATTATATTGAGTTTTTACCATTGTGTCAATTTGTCACCAAGGGACAAATTAAGTTGGGAAAATAAGGGATGGATGAGGATTAAAACACAAATATCACTGCACTTTCTTGTTGCATCATTGCACTCATGAAAGAGGTAAGTTCACAGAAGGATACACATTGTTATACTACACAATTTTTTTCTCTATAATATTTTTCCATCATCAATTAAAAAAGCTACAGCCTGCCCCAATTGCATGACTCACTCCGTATAGTTTAAATTTATTGTTTAATATTTCGAAAATTTTTTATATCTATATTTCATTTAAAAAAGCTATGTACGTATTACATTTATTCATTTTTTAGTCTCTTATCTTATTAGTTACTTCTTATTTATTTATGTATGATTTTATTAATGATTTGATGTGCAGTTTATTCTAAATTTACGTATGCATATTTTATTAGGTTGATACCTGAATCGTAGTCCTGAATTTTAATATCCACACTCCACCGAGATTTATAACATCGATCCTTCTCCAATTTACCAGCGCAATTGTTATTGAATGAATATTCGATTGTTGGTTTCACATCGTCGGTTAACTGGATATTACAACACAATATGGAAAGAAAAATTGTTCATAGTCAATAGAAGTGTAAAGAATAATGAAATTCGACTATCCATAAGTTTTTGTATTTGAATAAATTTCATGAAATTTGTTCTTTTGAACTTCAAACATTAAAGATACTTTATTCTATTCTTTGTTAGCCTGTATTCGTAATTATTTGATCATCAGTGGTTTATATTTGCACGTGTAAGTCGGTTGCTTAATTCATTCCGACACGATTCGTTAAATTTAAAGCAATGAATCGAAAATTGTTGCACTGATAGTATATTATTTTGTATTACTTTTACATTTTAAGTCGACAATTGAATCAAATCAGATTTATGGAATTTTTTTTCTCTAAACATGTTTTTACAATTTTTATTATCGGGTAAAATTAATAAATTATACGATTTTAAATATTAAGTACTGCTTGCCCGAATAGAATTGAAATAATTTCAATTCACGATAACAATTCGTAATGAACGGCCAGTTATACACAACAGAGAAGAGAAATAACGTCAGCGAATGATATTTCATCCAATAAATAGAATGTTATCGTAATTAATCGTTTCTTAGATAGATACATCCATAATTACCTTGGACAAGGAGCCTTGTACGTACAGATACACAGACTTCTCCTTTATTTCAGTACCTTGAATAAGTAATGTCAAAGTATTAGCTGTATCCGGGGCAGTATTATCAGGTATAACCAAATCTACAGCTACGTTACTCATCTGGCCAGGATATATCCATGCACTAAAATATAATATAAATAAACGATATAATCTAACTTATACAATGTATATAGAAATGTTAAACAATTTACGTGACAATGAATTGTAACTTACTAGGTAGGCTGAATATTGTAAATCCTAAAAGGTGTACTTTTTACTCTGAATGCGTATCTGACTGGCAAAACACAGCTGTTCATTACATCGAATACGACTCTGTGTATTGTTCCTGGCGTGACAAGCAAATTACTATTTCTATTCACGTCTATGAGCATTCTTCTTTCTTCGATAGTGTTTTCATTAGCGTAATTCACCAACTCTTCTGATAATTCCTGACTTCCATATGTTTCGACCATTTTTGAGGCTATATTAACGTTATTCGCTACTGTCGTTCTGATATTTTCGACGTCAATATTTTCGGTCAATCCAATCGAATACCTTGCACGAATTTCTTCTTGCTCCTAAATTCATCAAAAGTTAGTATTAAAATATATTTTTAGACGCTGTTGCAAATAGTTAAGTGCTTCCGTGAAAAGCATTCTAATTTTTAGCTATTAAACGATTATTGCATTGTAATATTAGTATTAATAGTACTATCAATATTCCTGGAAAGCTTTCCCTCGATGAGGAAATGTTTCCTTATTTTCTTCAAAATCATTTATGGGAATAAATAATTGAGCCTTTGCCATTTTCTGCAAAACAGTGTGCTCCGTATGTAATTAATATGATTAACACGTACGTTATCCTTTTTAAAATAAATCACTGGCGATGAGTCACTATTGTTAAATGTTTCGGTTGTTGTTTCCTGATTTTGTGCTCCAACGAACGAATCTTCTAACGATCTTTCATGAGTCACTTTTTTAGTATCGTTCTGCTTAAAGCCAAGTAGCCTGCCCAAATCTTTCGGTTTGACAGTCATTACTTTTGAATGAATTGCCTGTAAAACATTTTTTACACGTTACATTTTCCTGTGACTGAATCTCCTTGTATGTTTTAAATTAACAATCATATACTCAGCACATACCTTTGTGAAATCATACAGAGTTTGATCATTACCAAATGGTGCGTTGTTTTCCGTTTTAATATCTAAACGATATTTCACAGTTGGTACTCCATTTAAATTTTCTGTAAAGGCAATGGTTAAACAAGTGGTTAATGTTTTTAAAATACTATTTATGTCATATCCTGCGAGCATCAAGCTAAGTGTTCATTCGAGAGAATCTCGTGAGTTATTCTCGATAGTTACTGTCGAGTATGTGTCCATATAAGAGCAGCTCGGAGAATTTTTACATTTAAACAGCCACTAGAAAATCCTCCGAGAACTTATTATCAGATAAAACTCTCAGAACCGTGTCCGTTTGAGATTTGCCTATCCCTGCTTTCTGTAGTCGATTTAGAAATAAGAATGAGGTGAAACTCTGATCATGGATGTGCTGTTATTATAGCTTACAAAATCTTACAAAGAAAAAAAGGAACTCAGCAAGAAAAGTTGCTGGATAATGTCATGAATTCAGCGTAGAACAAAATTAGGGGCATGCTTACAAGGGAACTTCACATTGAAGATGCCCAGCAACTTTGAAACTTCGTACGTATGAACGCAACGCAAGTTCAATTTATAATAGAAACAATTGGACCAGTAGTTGTCAAAAAGGATACTAAATTAAGAAAAGCTATTCCTGTCTAGAAACACGTAATTTTGACATTACGCCTTCTAGCTTCAAGTTTGTAACGAGTTAAATTACTGAATGTAAAAATATGTAAAGGTACGTGTCCGTTTGAGAGCATACTATCAATTTTAATTTGTCAGTGATTCGTACACCAGTCTCCAATATTTACTTCGTATTTTAAAAGGCTTAATTTAAAATATCTGAAGGAAAATATTTACAATACAGTTTTTTGAGGGTTTAAAAAATAAATCGTTATTCATGCACAGTATGAATATACAGTAAATGAAGGGTAAGGGAAAGAGACAAGGAATATTATAAAATAGCTTCATTGAGAAATCAATTTTTAATACTTTAGTGCTTCAGTAAAGAAAAAGGTCCAACGAATGTAACTGTATTGTTCATGGCATGAAATTATACTCTAATTAGGCGACAGAAGAAAAATGAGCGGGAATATAATTGAATCGACAAGTTGAAAAACAGTATTAGTCCAAAATAAGTTATTTTCAAACAATCTCAAAACTAAATGTAAACTGTATAGAACTCTAGGTTGGGACCGAAAACAGTGCAAAGAAAGTACCCCGTACTCATGTTTCAGTAGTCCTTCACTTTAATGAGTGTAATAACAGTATCTGTCATGGATTTGTACTGTTTCAACAATCTGTTTAACGATCACTTTTCATTAAATAATTTCTACTTCAGTTATGTTTAAAACAAACTAATAAATATTTCCTTTTACTACTGTATTTTTTAAATTTCCTGACTAAAAAGTGGCTGGAGTAGAAAAACAGTACAAGACCAATGGCTTTATTTTAATTATTGAAAATTAATGAACAAAGTTTAACCATAGTTAGACAAAATGGTTGTTATGTTGCAGTAACGCAAATAAATTTGCTTATTCACTTTCCTATCAGTTGTATTTTGGGAGTTTTATGAGGATGTCATATTGTTGGAAAACGACTACACCCTTCCCCATTACATAATGAAATGCTTATATAATATTTTTTAAACAATTGTTAATTATCGTAAAACAACAACTACATTACTCCCCACTAAATGGAGAGATGTTTATGTAATATTTTTTAAACAAAAAGTTGGAGAGCTTAGTGGAAAAGTACCTGCACGGTAAGCGGAAGATCTCGAGTTATATCCTCGGTCTAGTTCACTCGATTTTTTCCTCCCTTACACTTTCATCGATACACCGTCTCACTCACCTAGTTACATGAAAATAGCCTGCACTAATTTTGGCATTTTAACAATTACCTTTGCAATTCTTTCTATCACAAAGTTATTGCACTATATACTCAAGTTATATAGTATTATACCAAATTAAAAATATCCACAGACGTGCTTATTTATCTTAGACCCCATGTTGTTATTTGCCTGTCTACTTTATTCCACAATTTTCCTGTGGGTTTGACATTATAAGATCGAGCTGACCAATCGGTACTTTTTATTTCATTATATTGTGACGAATGTTCTCCATAATTTTGCTATATATTTTTGTTGTATTTCAGCTTATTGACAGTGTACGCAAATATGAATACTCTTATACTTTTGAAAGGTAGCGTAAGTCCTGAATCTTTAACATCCTACGTATTACACCCTACGTATTACACACATGTATGATCATACTAATCGCTGAACATAAATACTGCGCTGGGGTTTCAAGAACGTTAAATTGTTTAATATGAAGACGATACTGACTAGAAGTCACGTAGCTGTCGGGTTCGATGGACTGATTGCTTAACACTTTGAGTGCCACGCTGCACTAGATGAAAATGACAAACTTTCTCAATTTTTATACAAAATTAATATAACCATAAATTCTATCTTTTTAATCAATAATGCTAGGGATATAATCTGCTATCAACAAGTCAGATCTTATTTATTATTATAATAAACATTTTTACTATAAAAAAGAGGTGGAGTGAAAATAATACTTTATTCATACTTTAACGGCTTGATTCAGTTAATGTTGGCAATAACTAGCGAATGCTAGCATTAACAATAATTCGCACATTAGAGTTAACATATACATTGTTCTGAAGCGTCTGGCCCCGAAGTGGGGAAGGGAATGATGCCTTTTGGGAAGAGTACCATCAGGAACAACATGACAGTTACTCCAGAACCGTCATGGAACGAGCATCCTACCTTTCATCCTGACCACCCTGTTAACACGTCCCCTGCCACGTGTACCGTTTTCGGTACACGCATCAATTTTAATTTGATCACATAACTACCAACCCTTATGCAATTTTGAGCAACATTCACGTGAAAATGATAGTAGAAATACAAAGTGTAATACTAAATAGATAAACATTTGTACAATCAACCGTGTGTATTAATAAATAGCCATTTTCGCGCGTCTGTCTAGTTACGGATTTTTCTACTGTGGCAGGGAACGTGTTAACTTATCGAAAGCCTTGCAAAAATCACCAGGAGAAGAAATTCCCGCATAATATTTGCGGCCGTCAAAGCGGTAAAACGTTTCCGTAACAGCTATTCATTGTAATGAACAGGGGCGTTGAAAAATGACCCTGGTGAGCTTGTTAGTGTTTCGACACGTCGGACAAAAGGAAACCAGAGCGCGCAAAACGCGTACGAAACGAGGTGCACGGTCAAGACACACGAGTGGATAATAATAGAGCATCGTGCATCCGCGTGTTCTGCGGTTTTCGGGCGCGGGATCTTTCGTTTCCCGGAAAGTGTGTTTTCCCTGCTCACCTAACCGTTCGCCTCATCCCCGCCTATTTTAATCAGAGAGAAGGGAAAAATTCGCGAATCTCGTTGTTGCTTCCTGAATCCGCGTGCGTCAGTCGAACGCGCGAGCTAAGAGACCAAAGGGCAGATCACCGCGTGTTGCACAATCGTGCGTCTATCTCCGAGCCAGAAAGCAAACGACTAGCTTGGCAGTTGTCAGATGAACGTTGCGGGCAACTTTTCGTAGCGGACAAGGCGCGAAAACGTAAGCAGCTCCTACGTCGACAGCTTCGTGAAACGAGACTCGTTGATTCGTTTCAACGTCTACGATACAGCCGACGACTCCGCTGTTTTCACGTATCGATCGATTTTACGCGTTCCCACACCTTTTCCAGGTAAGCGTTCAACCGGCCTTGGCAGATTCGATTTACATCCATGCTTTACAGCAGCGTGTCATCGTCTGTGCGCTGCAAACGCGAGACTCGCACGGATATGAATTCTGAACTTCGTATTGCGGCTTGTTTGATTTTTAGACCGGCCTAGGCAGTTTTAACCCCTTCAGGGACAAATTTGTTCAAGCTAGGAAAAGTAATATTTACTCAATATACATTCATATTTATAAAATGAGGAATAAAGGATTAACAAAATTTAAAGATCTGTAAGAAAAATAATATACACACACATGGCCGTTAGATGTCATGTTTTTGTCTATAACCATTGAATTGGAGGAACAAACTAAACGTACACATACAGTGAGTAATGAAAATATTCAAACACCAGGGTACGCTTGAATAAATCGATCTATATCTCAATTATTTAGAGGGAACAAGTTCATTCTTTTTTTCATTCGATGTGTCATTTACTGCAGTTAACAAAAACATAAAGTTTATTGCACTGATGTATATCTGTTACATTCGTATAAACATTGAATGAAATAATACTCGATTTCCATGTTACAGAAATATTCGGACACTGAAAAAAAGAATGTGACTTAAACATTAATATTTTGTGTATTTTTATGATTTTTGCCAGAATTTTAGTATTTCGTAACATAGCTTTTTTTATTTATAACATGCCTCAAACGTTTGGGCATACTATAGATTATTTTTTTCAAGTATTCTGCACTTATACGTTGCTATTCCTCTTTTAGTCTCTTTTTTAATTCGCCTTTTGTGTGTATGGGTGTAAGTTTAATTTTGTGAGCCAATTCATTTCATACATTTTGTACGCGTTAGTATCCCTGAAGAGGTTAAAATAACGTTACTTTATAAAGTATTCCAAGTAACATATTTTACATTATGCTTACTTTCTGTTAACACGTTGACTGCCGTAGGGGTTACCGGTGACCGGCGCATCAACATTTGTTTCATTGAATATTTACTACTTTTAATTCAATTTTGAACAGAATTACTGCTGTAAAAATAGAAGGGAAGGGCTGTGCGGTTGCGTAGTTAAATATTTTTTTTTCTTCGTGATTTACGGCTGAAATGGAATATTTTAAGTTGTTTGGCTGGGTATGGGAGTTTTCACTGTGGCAGTCAACGTATTGATCCTTTGCATTCAATTTCGTTTTTAATTTACCGATAGTACAGTCACATTCGTTTGGAGTAAAGTGCTGATGTTTGCAACGGATTATATAAAATGCAATGAAATAATAATATATTAAGTAATTCATTATTCATACTGTGTTTGTAAGTGTTTGAAATGTGAGCTGTGATGACTAGCCTACCGCATTGCCATTACATGTGTGGCATAGTTGTGGAAATGGTGAAAGCATATGGGAGGCTTGATTATTTTCGAAATAATGAAGTGATATTTGAGGTATTCTTTGAAGCTACGTTTTATTTCTTTGTATATACTACAATGACCGATAAGTTTGGATGCCAAATGATTCATAGCAGTTCTGACAGTCCTCGCGATGTCAAGTGTTTGTATCTGCATAACGTCATAAGGTTATATCTGGTCTTTAGTCATACAGATATTGTTCGTGTTAGGGGTGTTGATAATTTAAGTATGTTGATCTTGGATGTGTTCGATTTCTAATTAATGCGTTCCAAAGATATGTTAAATATTCCTAAACTGATTGGTTTCGGAATCAATAATTTGTTTTTTTATATATATATATTTTGTTATGTTAAATACATTTCAATTCCTTGTTTAATATTGCTGAATATTTATAAAATGTTGGAATAATTAAAACTTTGAAACTATTAATTCCATTTCATAATTTATTCCTTAGTGCATAGAAATATATTTTATAAATATTTTGTTCAATCATTTAAATTAGTACGTGAATTTGTTCAAAGTTCAAAGGTAAACATAAACTCTCCAGTCTTTCACGATTACATACATACAAATATTTACAGGTAATCATTTTGTAGGCATTCGTCAATAAATGTAACAGATAAGATTTATTTATAGTAATTCGTCATTCTTAATCTAAAAAAAATTTATCAGTACTTGTGCCAATTGTACCTTGTATGGAAACAAAGCAGTTTTTTCTGAAATTTAATGAAATTAGTCGTTTAGAATGGTTCGATGATGAAAGCATGAAATAATTGTTTATTTATATTAAACCTTGCAGTATAATGTTCAACAAATAACATTCTGTTTCTACCTCCGAAATTTGTTTTCTTATATTTCAATATTTATTACTTTTCTATTTTTCACACTCATGAGATATACTTGCTCTGTCGAATGACTCATTCGATTCATGAAATATAACCGGTTTTGGTTTACTTGACTAAATTTAGATTGTTCCTATTTTTTCAATTTTTCAACACGTTAACACGTTCCCTGCTACAGTGGAAAATTCCGCAACTAGACAGACACGCGGAAATAGCTATTTATTAATACGCGTGGTTGATTGTACAAATATTTATCTATTTGGTATTACACTTTCTATTTCTACTATCATCTTAACATAAATGTTACTTAAAATTTCATAAGGGTTAGTAGTTATGTGATCAAATTAAAATTGATGTGTGTATCGAAAACGATACACGTGTCAAGGAACGTGTTAAAATGTTGTGTGCTTAACCCTCAATGGGTATTGTTGGTTCACAGATGACCTATAACTTTTTCAATTTCTTCTTTTTTGGTTGCTTGAAATTTTTGTTTTCTTCATCATTAATAATAATATTAAAGTTTTTGGAAAAACTTCAATTTTTCTTCATTATGTGTATACCATACAATCGGTAATGATAGTTATAGCAAAAATACTCCTCACTACCCCTACAAAACTCAGACGGGTCATGTATGACCCTATGATACCAGTTACGTGACCGAAATGTCATCATACCAACTGAGGGTTAACATTAACCCTTTGAACTCCTATTTTCTAACTCTCTTTTTAATAATCCCCTATTATTTTAAGTATTTTATTTGAAATGTACTTCAAAAGACAGTTGGTTGATAGGAACCAATTAGGTAGAAACAATCATGTACCTGAACACTTCAAGGGCTTTTTTGTTACAAAAAAGGGTCATATATATGTAACATTGCTTATCTAGGTAAAAAGAAATATTGCGAAATATAATACATGTTTAAACTGGTAATTTAAGAATGTCAAGTGTGACTCGACATAGGAGTACCTGTAAGTAAAATCGATATCGAGTCACACTCGATAAAGGAGTTCAAAGGGTTAAACCTACCGACAATTTCTATATACATATTTCTACCGAACTGCTCTTTAAATAAAAGTTATACTTTTTGCAATTGAGTGCAGGTAATAGTCAATTTAGTATGGGCAAAAATAGATTATATGTATATTGTAAGGACAGTCGTGAAGTCAGGTGACGAAAGCGATAACAATAAATGAATGCAGAATTTTTAATCAAAAGTTTAAAAACGGTTATTTGACCGGTTCTGGTAGCTTTAGTGTTAACACGTTGACTGTCATGGAAATTACCAGTGATCGGCGTTTCAAATTTTATTTAACTGAATAACTATTGATTTTTACTATATTCTAAGCAAATTTAACATTGCAACGCTTATATAGGCACGCATATACAATACTGAATATTTAAACATTTTTTTTCTTGACGATGTATGTAGAAAAGGAAATTTCTAGCGTGTCTGACTGGCGATGGCTGTTTTCCCTGTGACAGTCAGCGTGATAAAAACGATTTGAATTATTTTACAAAAATACTCACCGTTCAGTTGTGGCTGCGAGAGAAGCAGAGCTTCTTCGGTGTCATCATTCTCTTTTCGAATAAACCCCTCCACGGTGATATGGTATTTTGAATTGCCCTCCCCCGTTAGCTTCACACTCCACTCACCAGCTGGCGCGTTGCGCGTGTCAATTCTCACCCCATCCGCATCATCCTTACGTGCCCAAGATATTGTTGTTCCGGACCACGGAACTGTTGCGTCTGTTTATCACAACATACAAAATTTCGTGTTCAATTATTCTCGCAAGAGTTCTCGATATTACGAATCGAAGCTCGTGACAATCGCGGCAGACTTGTCATCCAAACATGCGGACGTTTCGCAGTTGTTTCGAAGAAAAGGGTTTCTCGTATCAGTGAAGGTCACGCACGAGACATTTTGGAATTTCTGTGAAAACTGCGGCGTATAGATTTCGGTGAAAGCAAAGACTATTGTTTGGTGCAATGCTACGAGTGCGGACGGAATTATCCGAGACTACGGAGCGGTCGATATCGTTAAGAGCACACGAAGAGTCTACGAGGGTGTCCAGAAAAAACTGACTGTTCGTGTCGAAATGAAGTCGCGGGACATATTCACGAATTGTTTTAGGTGATATCCTAATAACTGAGCAGAGTGAATGTTATTGGCGTGCAACATATCAGAGGTGACCACTTTTGAACAGAGCTAGATATTTGAATTGTTTCAAATAAATATTTATATAAGATTTTTATCCGAGTTAATTCTTTTAATCGTGTATTTTATCTGGAAAATGATTATTCGTTATTCGTAACAAATTGTTCTATCTACTTACTCGAATAATTCATCGTTAGTTGTTTGAGTAATTTAGTCTAAAAAACAGTTATATGATAAAATGTAAAAATTGTGATTGAAGTACATTTATTCAACGACCAGAATGTTTTTTAAATAATAAATATTAAGTGCTATTTAAGTGAATAACCGAAAAGAAGAGCAAAAATGTAATGAAAATAACGAACAAATAATTATCCGTATAAAAATTATTCATCCGCTATGTTATTCGGATAAATTCTTATTCAATTAAATATTTATTCGTTTATGGTAAATAATAATTTTTCGAATAAAATTGTGCTAAATTCTGCATTTGAAATAACATTCTTTAGAATATTATTTCGAATAATATTACGTTTTTATATATTACTATTTTATTTTTTGATTATATTGTTTTTGTAATACTGTATAGGCCTCATCAGCTTCGTAATAATGAAGTAATGATATTTGAAATACTCTGCAGAAATGACGTTTTATTTTATTTCATTGTTACTTGAATTGTAAATTTATTATTTTATTTCAAGAAGTAATTCCGAAAATATTCACTGTATTGACGGTCCAAGAGAAAAGTACCTTATTGATTCTTATTGAAATATTTTTTGAACATGTTGAAGTTGCTGTATAATATTACATACATTTAATGATGAATTATTATATGGTCTATGCTGCTTTAATCTTACCAATATACAATTCTTGATTTAAGTTATTTTCGCGATTATTTTTCTTTTAATATTTGAAACAAAAAATAATTAAAATTAATATTATAAATTCACCTTATTTTAACATTGAATGAAGTTATAGTTGTTTCTGTAAACAACTAGTCGTAGTTGTTCAGCAGGAAGCGTTCCGAATGACAAAATTTGCAAAAACACAATTACAATTAATCTGGTTGTGTATGTTTTCGTAGGTATACTGAATAAACTATTGCCAAATGTAATGTACAATAATTTTTTAGTTACAATCGTAAAGTACCCCGAGCAATATCTGTTTACATTTTTTAACTGTATCCAAATTGTAATAATTTAATTTCAAGCACGTAATATTTTGCAACAACTTTAATATCTTACACAAAAAAATATATCAGCTGGAATCAATAAGCGATGTCATAGAACGCAGTGAATATTTTTGGAATTATTTCTTCGACTAGAATAATGAAACTATATTTTCAATAACCGTGAAATGAAGTGAAACATTATTTAAAAGAATATTTGAAATATCATTATTTTATTATATAAAGAATATTCAGTCCTGCAACATATTTCAAGAATCTCAGAAGCATAAAACAATATAATACATTAATACTAAACAAAAAATTATTTTATATTATAATATTAAATTGCAATATTAACTATAATGTTATATACTCTTAATATTGAAAATTAAAAATATTTCGAACAATATTGTTTCAAAAGTGCCTAGGCCTGGCATAAAATTCATAAAGAAATGAGCAAGCATGAAATATTAACACGTTGACTGCCGCGTGCACCAACAGTCGCCCACGTATCAATTTTGATTTCATCAAATATCTAATTACCCGAATGAAATTTTGAGTAACATCTACAATATATTAATATGATAGTATAAAATGATGAGTATAGTATCAAATATGTAAATATTTGTATATTTAACGATTTCTGTTAATAAAAAGATATTTTGACTGTCTGCTCACTTCCGGGATTTTCCACTGTGGCGCTCAATGTGTTAAATCAGCTTTACTTAACACGTTGAACGCCGTGGCGGTCACCGGTGACCGACACCTCTAATTTAATTTAATTAAATAATTATCAATTGTCGCAAAATTCTGAGCAAAATTCATATTGAAACAATAATGTAGGGACAGAAGAACACGACTGAGTACTCAAATCTTTTTTTTTCTTTATGATTTATATAAAAAATAGTCAATTATATCGTGTGATAGGTATGTCCGTTTTCACTGTCGCGTTCAACGTGTTAAATACAGGTATATCGTTTGTCAAAACTTTCCACTCGTTGCGCATTTAATTGTTCACGATGACGTAAGATCGTAGTGGAACTTACGTTTCACGTGAAATAAATGTGCATGTCACCGGACGATGAGCGCGATCACGAAATTACAGTGTGCCATTAGTTCGGGCGACAGCGAACACTTCGAGCGTCAAACATTATTTTTAGTTTACGCTACACGAAGCAGGTGACCGCGTAGTACGTAAGCACGTGGTCCGAGATACAGTCTTTGTCTCTGCTCGTAAGCGAATTTACAAATCGTGTATCTTTTAACGCTAATGTTCGAAAGTCGTTAAACTTACCATTCCCTAGTTTGAATTGTCAATATTACCTGCCTCAAGCCGTTAAAGTACGAATAAAGTATTATTTTCACTCCAACCCAACCATGTGTTCTCTCTTTTTCATAGTGAAAGTGTTTTTTATAATAATCAAGAAGGTCTGACTTGCTGATAGCAAATTATATCCCTAAAGTATATAATACAACATAAAAGGTATGCACACTGTAGGTAATTTTGATCTGTTTCAAATGAAACTGAAACTTTATCTAACAATTTTTAGTTAATGTGTATTTTAGGGATGTAATTTGCTACCAACAAGTCAGATCTTATTAATTATTATAAAAAACACTTTTACTATAAAAAAGAGAGAATACATGGTTGGGTTGGGTTGAAGTGGAGTGAAAATAATACTTTATTCGTACTTTAACGGCTTGATTCAGTTAATGACTGCTAAAATTCAATGAAAAAAAAAGGAAGAATACAAACTTACTCGTGGGTATTCGAAGTGCTGCGTTCGAAACGTTTCCATCGACGTTTATAATAATTCTGTGTATTGTATTGCTCACTGAGAATTTCGTTTCCGTGTGTTCGCTCAAGTTGTGTTTCTCCGCCATTCTGATCTGAAAAAAAAGCGGTCAGGTTCATGAAAGTCATGTGTTTCGTGTCGTAAACTATTTAGTAGCGTAAGCAGAAGTAGTTGCACTTACGACACCCCGCAAATCGGATTCACCAGACTCGTTCGTGCTGTCGAAGTTATTTATATTGTTTCGTATCTCCGGGTAAAATGCTTCTTTCATAGAATTCGTACCATTTCCCGCTTCTGTCGTGCTGCAATCCAGGTCAAGGTAAATCTAAAAGTATAAAGGAGATTGCTAATATTATCCAAGCGAAAATACAGGGTACATCGAACTATACCTGACAGTTTTCAGGAGCATTGTTTAAATTTTGATCACCAGTCCATTCAGGCATGACTAACTGTCTATGACTTTCTGGAAGGAAATTATCTGAAATATTTGTAATGAAAATTTAATGTAGTTTGTATAAACAATTGCAGTGTTAGTATTATTACGAGTTACGTAGTGTTTAATACGATTACTACAACTTATTGATTACAGGAATTTATCATTAAATTTACTATTAAATACAGGAAATTATCTGAAATATTTTTAATTAAAATTTAGTGTAGTTTATATAAATAATGGCAACTTTACTATTATTCTGCGTTAGGTAATGTTTAATACGATTATTACAATTATATGTTAGAAATAATAAATTTCTTGCTTCTTTTTTTTAACAATGATAAACATATATTATTGTCAATATTGTGAAACTTAATTTTATATTTTATATTTGAAGTTTCTCTGTTGAATAAATAATAAATAAGATTGTTATAATTGTAACTATTTATCTTGTATTAATAAGTGAAAAAGAGATTAATAACGTAGGCTTATGTAGAACGTAATAGACTATTACGTAATGTTCTATGTTAGTACATCAATGTTACACATTTTTGTCAGATTTTTATCTTATCTTGTAGTTACAGACAGTTATAACATTTTACATGCCTTACCAGTTATATCAGTGCCATTGGCTGACCAAAATAGATTGATGTATTGAAAATTGTCCTTATTTTTATCGGTGTCCTTTTCGATGCAGTACCTTCACAACAAATTTTTATGATAATTATTATAATTATTTGTGGTGAACTAGTAATGTCGTTGAGAGTAAACAATTCTAGCAAATGCTTCATTCTTCAAATAAAAGTTAAAGAAAGTTGTAAGGAAAAGTTTTGAACATAGATTAGCCAAATTGAAGTCTGATTCTATGTGAAATAATATAGCAAATGTAGAAAATTGGAAATTGCATAAATTGAGCAAAACATCTGGCAACATAATCGTTTGTACTAATCTTGTTTCTCTCTATTTATAGTTCAGTATGCAGTGAAGAAGAATTATTACGACAGTGTATGTTCCAATAATTTCTTTAACATTAAATATTGAGAAATAACATTTCTGGAGAGCAAAGATATAAATATAACGTATTAATATCATGATAAAAAAGAAGTTATTAATTGCGATAAAAAATTGTTATCGCTCTTACGTATGTGTTTATTTGTTATGTACGTGTTATATTATGTAGATACATAACATATACAGGATGCTTCATCATACGTGTTACAAACCGATATCTACAAACCTATTAATGGTATCGAATTGATTTATTTTTTACAAACATGATCGTATGAAGGGGCCTTTCATACTATGTGAACAAAAAAATCCAGTCCCACTCCAAGTGTGGGAAATAGAGGGTAACTTTAATTTTTTAAATGGAATGTGGGGTAAATTTTTTATATTTGCACATAGTCCTTAACAAACGGAGTTACGTTTGCTTGAATAGTTTTTAAACATTTTGCATACATCAGAAGTTATAATCAGACTGCAGATGATTATGCAAATATACAATTTTAGATATCAATATTTTTTGTTTTAATGTAGTTGACGAAGTGGAACTCCGATAAAAATGTATTTTACGCCCTAAATATTACAAAATGTACTTTTTATTTCACCTATTTTATAATGTATACATCTTGCACATATTCGAGTATATTACATTGCATAAAGATTAACAGTCTAGTTATAATGTTTTGAATAGTCCGCACTAGAATTCTAATTTTGGTACATAAATATTTGTACATGTCACATTTGCTGACCTAAGCTGCGTGTTGATATTCTTGATGATGTCAACAAAGGAATATCAGTCTGTCTTTAAAGAAGAAAAGGAAGACAGAAAGTTAAAGAAGAAAAAGTTAAACGATGCGTCATACAACTCCAGAAGGCATGAAGAATCGAATTACGATTGCTTGTGCGGCGGTAACGCTTGACATGCTTACAATAGTGCGATCTTCTTTTTTTTAAACGCATCCAAAAATGCTTAACAATGAATGAAGCCCATTTAGAGCATTTATTAAACTAAATAAAACTATTATGACCATTAACTCTTTGACTGCGGGCTACTTGGAACCGAGGCGAACGCTGCGTGCGGCCAAGCTGCAACAGTACATAAAGAACAATTGCAGCGAACGCCTATAGGCGTCGACAGCACACGGTGAGCGGCATTGTTAACACTTTGATGACCACAAATATTTTTCGAAAAATTGCTCCCTTGGACACTTTTGCAAAGCTTCAGTTAAGTAACAAAATATTCTACGTTACTCATTTTATATCGATTAATTTAAAATTTCTATTTTCTAAGTATTCGGTTGTTTATTTCTTGACAGTAATAGCTATGCTCATTTGTTTGTATTAAATCACGCATATGTGACAGCGGCCACGGAAGTGTTAAGCGCCTGTGGGCGCTGATCGTAGTCAAAGTGTTAAAAACGAAAATCAAGAATTAAAAACACTATCAAGAATGTCAACACATAGCTAAGGTCAAGAAATGTGATATGCATAAGTGTTTCTGTACCAAAATTAGAATCCTAGCACAGACGATTCAAAACATTATAGATTTTGATATGTGACAAATTTTGAAAAACGTTTCAAGCAAAAGTTATTAGATGAGTGCAAAAGTTTTGTCGATTTCTGCATTACTTACTACTAGCTTTGTTTTATTAAATTTAATATCGTACACAGAAATTTGCAGTGGTTCTATAGAATAATTACAGATGTCCCACTACAAATTAAACGACCCAGTTTAGTGAATAGGAGAGGAATTTCATTATGATTTTTTCATTATTTTATTGTTTCATCGTGATAACGCTAAGCCTCATACTGCAATGGTTACCCAGCAAGCAATTAGGGCGTTCAGATAGGAGGTACTATCATACAACCCTCATATTCTCCTGACATTATCCCAATAGATTTTCATTTATTTATGTCATTGCAAAACTTTTTAAATGGCGGAACATTTACGAATGTGGAGCAGGTCAAACGAGCTATTGATGACTATAGACGCTAAGGATCAAGAATTTTTAGCAAGGAGTATTAATCAATTGAGAAAAAGCTGGAAAAGAGTCGTAGAATGAATTCGACAATATATGGACACATAGGAAACAAATTAAAATACTAAAAACGGTTGTTATGTCTTTATTGCTTAAAACCGACAGAACTTTTGCACTTACCCAATACTCAGTTTAGTAAGGACTATGTGAAAATATAAAAGTTTACCCCATGTGCCATTTAAGACATTGATGTTACCCTCCTTTCTCACACTTGGAGTAGGACTGGATTTTTTTTGTTCAGATAGTATAAAAGGGCCCTTCATACGATGATGTTAAAAAAAAATCATCTCGACACCATTAATAGGTTCGTAGATATCGGTTTGTAACACGTATAATGAAATATCCTGTATAATGGTTCATCACACCCTTTAAATAAAATAGTAAATTTTTAAATACCTATACTTGCAATCTGTACTATAACGAAGTCGTAATTTAAACTAATTAATATCCATTCAGTAGAAATAATGTGAAACGATTTTATGTAAACAAAATTTTTAAAATATTTAATTAGAACAATTTAACTTTCAATAATTTTTACTTTATTAAACATATTACTCGCATATTTTAACCCTTTGCACTCCGCTGTCCCCTCTCATGGGACATCGTAATTCTAGCATATCACTCGCCTGTCCCCTCCCATGGGACATTAAAGTTTATTAATGATTACGGGGAATTAAGTTATTTTAGCGCAACTTTTTGAGACATGCATGTTTCCCTGAAGTTTTCTCTTGAAATGGCACAAGAAATTAAATCAAAATATAGTAAACTTACTAAGATATATAAAACAAATGTCAGCGGGTTTTGTGTCCGAAGAGAACATAAGAAGCGTGCTCACGACGGTCCGAGCACTTCTCGACGCCACTTGAAAAGAGCGATAAGGAGAGTTCGTAGAAGAAAGGTCGGTATGCGGGCATACCTCGGACTGTATAGTGATATTTCTAATATAAATAAACAACTTATTATTGTCAAACTTGCACAAATCAGCCTGCAATGCATATTGGGGAGTGTTTTAAGATTTATCACACTGTACAAAATTATAAAAAATAAAATATTGATTTTTTTGCAAATATACATTCCTCGATGTCACCCAATTCATATAAGTCCAATATCATTATAATACGTTACTTGGTTCCAAAATTATACTAAATAATACGAGGGTCTGTAAATGCACGTTTCCGCCGCAAAGTAGCGACGAGTAGCTGCTAGCCAACGTCCAGAATGGTTCGGAGTGCAAAGGGTTAAAGTACATTTAAAACTGCAATGAAAGTAAGATGATATCAAACATGTAAATTGAATTCATTACGAGCTAACAAATTACTTATATGTTGAACAAAATGTAACATCATTGATGTCACTAATGAATCTACGCAAATGCGTAAAGTAAATACACTTTTTCTGAAGGTTATCAGTATTAATATTTCCACATTTAAGCACAACATTTTTATTTTATTGTACGTGTTTACCAAGAATAATAAATATGCGATATTTCCTTATTCATTGTGTAGTTTCATAAATTGTGCATTAGTAATGCATTAGATACTGTTTCGCACTGCAGTGCTTTATAATTTTTTAATTTGTTCGTGAGTAAGTTTGCTAATTTTTTTACTAAATTTTTTTTGTGGAAATACTACCTAATATTTTTCAAATATTCAAAGGTTGAATGTTAACAAACAATTCACATATTATAATGATATCAACGTTAGTATGATTTTCATGCAAGTAAATTTGATTTGAAATTTGGCCATAACTTGCATAGCACTTCGTACTTAACACTGTCAATACATCGTACGCAATCGGTACACCTGCGCTGAATTTATTTACATATTTTGCAGTAATAACTTCAAATATTTCATGCTGTTTTTTTATCTAATCTTTAAAAGAGAAAATAGACAACCTTTCCTAAATAGAACCGTCCAAATATTTCTTATTTTCTTCCTGTTTTATTATAATTTATCTGTTGGTTTCATAGGTTTATTTTCATAACAAAACATTAAACAAGTGTGTCTATAATAAAATGAAACTGTAATTGATCAAAACATAATGGCGGTTAAAACATGAATTCTAAAATTATCTTAATGAACTGAAACCATAATTAACTAGAAATGGAATCAGTAAAATTCAGATATATAGGAATAAACAGAAATCCTAAAACAGCTTTATCACTGAAGTAGTTCTTAGCACAGGCTACACGGCAAGTCTTAGCCAATATAGTGGTTATTAGCACTTTGGTGCTTTTTGCTTTGCTCGTACATCGCACGTATTGAACATTACACAGTATTTTTTGTGAACACCTCACCTAGAACACTTGTCCGTGGAAAATAGTATAGTTCCAGCGGTGGTAGGATCCTCCGATTTTTCGACTGATCTGCTGGTCATCCGATCTCTGGTTGAGGTAATCCGGAAAGGTAATTCCCTTTGAAATACACTGAATTCCCGTGTCTTCTCATTACTGGTCGCGGTGTGTCCGAAAAATTTTCGGTTTGGTCTGAAGCTTTCGTTGACAACCGTGACAGGGTCTACCGCTGTCGTGGCAACGAAAATCGTCGCGCACGCAACAAACACCAGGTAACACATCACTGGACCTCGATGGTACACTCGCGTTGTCATGATGCTTCTCTGAGGAATAATGTCGACGGAAGACTCGTCGTAAAAATCAACCAGTTACTTATAAAGTTCCGGCGTATTCGTTTACAAAAGGGTAAGGTGTCCGTTGTTACGTCGACGATAACACGAGCGGCAAAGTAAATCAAGGCGTAAAGGTTGCACAATCGCAGGTGTTTGATGTGCACGCGTGTTCAGGATGTGATCGCGTCTAGAAATCGGTAATCCGAGGCCCGACAGGATGCGATTGTCAATGTAAGAACAGATACAGTGAGAGTCAAAAGTGAGGATACACCTTTACAATAATGATGCTGGCATAATATTTAGATATCTTAAAATTAAATTCAGCTGCAAGTGTTGCAAAAGTTCTATTGCCGGATTCATGGGTCTTTCAACAAGATCGAGATCCAAAGCATACCGCGACGGTGGTTAAAGATTGGTTGTTACGGAACACTCCAAATCAATTAAATCCTTCTCTACAGTCTCCAGATCTTAATGTAATAGAAAATTTGTGGGAAATATTAGACTTGAAATTACGAAAAATAAACATTACGAGTAAGGAGAACCTTAAAACGGAATTAATAAAAGCATGGTATGATATTTCTGTTCAAACTACACGTAACTTGGTTGCATCAATGCCAAGGCGATTAGCTGCTGTAATTAAAGCTAAAGGTGGACCGACAAAATATTATATGTACATAATTTTATTAATTAATAATGAGAAATCATTCTTAATTACTCATGTATACTCACTTTTGACTCGTTTTTTTACTATTAATTTGTATTCCTACGTACTTTACATCTTTTCAAGCAATTTTCAATTTATGCAACATGAGTTTTTGAATAAATTTCGTGCCTTCAAGGTGTATACTCACTTTTGACTCTCACTATACGTCGTATCTTGTACCGGGCATTATCTTTCGTCATTGGGACTTACGTTCATTGTATCCTGTTCAATATTGACGATTTGTGGACAACCCGACTGGGACCTCGATGTGCAGGGCATTTCAGGGATTCTACGTCATAATGACTAATGTTGATTAAAATTGGCATGGTGTAATGGTTCTTAGGAGTCTTCTAGCGTCACATATTTTTCGGAGAAGTAGATATCGTGTGAGGCGACAGTGGGCCCGAATTCCACAGTGTGCCCAAATCATTAATCTTATGCATCACTGACAAGTCAGTACTATCAAATTTGTGAGAAAAGTTTGAACTACATTTATTAGAACAATACCTCTTTATTCTGTGTTTGCACACGTTAAGAGATAACATGATGTCTTCCCACTAATTTTCAAATCTTGTAAGATCAGATTGTAAATACAGTACGTCTGACTCCGGAGTGATTTTTTGAATGTTTTCAAATTATTACAGTATAAATAACAGAGGAGCCATACAAAGTATTTTTAATGTTTAATTTTTCATTATTAACACGTCACATACAGGGTCGTCTGACTCGCGCATTAAAAACATTTCTGTTGTTTTTAATAATGCAAAAAAGTACTAAGGGAAGAAGCATTTATTTTGAGGGGGAAATATTATGTTGAAAATACTGAAGTCGAGGTAATTTCTTTCAGTGTTTCAAAGTCACCGACATTTTTTTCAATGGAACAGTATACTTTTATTACGAGAAAACAAGTTCACTCGTATATGATGTATCGATGATGTGTCGACCTTGATCAAGAAAATGTCACCTGCAACTAACATTGTGAAACTGTATTGAAATTCATAAATCTCTGTGCGTAAATCGCGTGTGCGTTGAATGTTTATCTTACAACCGCTTCTAATGTGTATGTATACATGTTTCAAACACTAAACATGTGACAATCTTTTCATTATTCAGTCGCATTAGCTTCAGCGATACCACAGCTTTGTTAGAGATTTTTTACTACGGCACAAATGTGATCGTAATAAATCCAGGAAGAACCTTTAGGAATCCTGTTTTAAAAGGATATCTGTTAACAACTAATTGCCAACTTTGTATCTTTTGTTTTTTTACTTCACTCGAGTATGAATTTCTGATTTTCATTCTCCTTCAAATTTCGAATTTAATGGATATAGAATAATTATTGTTAAATGGTTCGCCTCGTGAAATTGTTATGGGATGGCACTTTCATAACCGAACAAACTTAGGAAATATGTAGAGTGGTTGGACAAAATAATGGAAACATTGCTTATAAGTCGTGTATTGTGTAGTTGAGATTAGTAGCCGTGAAATCGTACACATCGTTGTTGTATCATCTGTTATGATATCGGCAGACATATGGTGGTTTTCTGCAAGCCCTATTATCACCCTGAAAGGTCGTCCGACTGCCAAGGAATATGAAGACATTTTGGGCAATCAAGTTCACTCAATGGTGCAAACATTATTTCCTGAAGGTGATGGAATTTTTTAGGACGACAATGCTCCTATCCATATAGCTAGAACTGTCCAATATTAGTTTGAAGAGCATGAAGACGAAGTTATTCATCCACCCTGGCCAGCACAGTGAGCAGACATTAACATTATCGAGCCACTATGATCTGTTTTGGAAAGAAAGTTAGGGCCAGATATCCCCCTTCAGCTTCTCTAAAAGAGCATGAAAATTTTGTGCATGAAAAATGGTGTAATATTCCATTAAACATTATTCAGGATTTGTATGATTCTATTCTCAGGAGAATTCAGGCTGTATTAGACGCCAATGGTGATCCTACACGATGTCAATAAAGAATTTTCTTAATGTACAAGGTGTTTCCATTATTTTGACCAACCCCTGTATTTATTGGACCATTTTATATGAGCTTCACGCAACATCATTATATTTTGACAAACTGCAGTGACATTAAGGACGAAATTTTCTTTTGTTTTCAGACTCTGAAGTAGACAACTTCGTAGGACAGGAACCAGTCAACTCGCAGGGCTCGACTTTACCAGGGACTACAGCTGTCACGAGTACCGAATTTACACCTATACCTTTACATTCCGAAGATGTGAAGAGTCCAGTGAGCCAACCAGTAAAGCAGGGCTATCTCACGTCGATACTTTCGTCATTGCCAAACTTGTCTTTATCGTCAATTACGGGCGATTCTTCAGGATCTCAGGCACACCAAGCACCTGAAAACGTAGACGGTGTACAAAATACGAATCCCTCTGTGCCTTCGCATGATCATCGTGATTCTCTAAGAGATCTGTCACCGCCTATTGTAGCTAATTACCACGATTCCCGACGTACGAATTTCTTGGGATCTACGGAAGTTAACACCGGGAGCACTAGAAATTTACCAGCTCCACCGCAACCAACTTTACCACCCACGGTTCCATCTTCGACTGATGGTAAAGTTCTATATTCTTCTAAACTTTCAATGTATTTCAGTTAGAGTAGGACCTCGATTATCCAAACTATAATAAGTAATAGAATGACTCGCGTTGTAACTGTATTTTGCATAAAAATGATCATTTTATTTTAGAATATATGATACACAATAGTATAAAATTAAGTACATAGTGTCACTAATAAAAATTTTAGTTTATAGCTGAAATAGTATGACTAATCTTAGGATAATCGAGATTCTACTGTATTCAGATAAAGCACCTGGTATCTTGTAATTTTTATCATTTTTATTTAAAAATTGACTGAAAAGATCTTTTTGCTAAAACAAGTGGTTCCCAGCAACTAGCTAGATAATTTCAAATGACGTAATTTTTCTTTTCTTTCAGGACCGATTTCGTATAGACTCGGAAATCAGAGGCGTCTTAAATATGCACCGCCGCCTGATTTAACATCAAACACCTCGAAGCAATATTCGGCCCCTGCGCCTCAAACATTTTTCACTCCGCCGAGTGTTGCAACGCCGACTATTTTCAATCCCAACGAACTTGTTGCTCCAGTTCCAAATTACCAACCAGCTGAAACACCGATTTCGGCGAACTCACCATCGATACAACGTTCGACGCCGGAAGCATTGTCTCAGGCTAATTCCCTGCAGGAGTCTTTCAGATCTAGTCCAGTCACCACAGGAATTCCTTACAGTTCCACCTGCACTCCACGAAGTGTAACGCCTCAGAGCCAGAACTCTAGTTATGAGAACGTTCCTCATTCTGGGAGACCTCCGCTACCGTTATCATCATCTCGACCGATTCCTTCGCAATTACCTGAACCCGCGACTCCGCAAAACACACCTGCCAATGTTTCTTTTTCTGGCTTCGACTTATACGCAAGTCAGCGAGACTTCTTAGCTACACCGAATTCGGAGAAAGAAGCAGCTGGAGTAAGAAACGTTCCAAATACAGCGGATTCACAGTCGCAAATCGTTAGAGACAATACAGCCAGGACTGCAGTTAGATCTGACGCGACGTTTGCTCCTATATCTGCGATTCAAGTGTCGGAGAAATTAGAACACTTGCTCGCTGAACGAAAAGAAGGTCTTTCGGACTTGTCAAGTGACGTTCCTGCGAAACCTGGAGAAAGCACATCCGAGGGCCAAGTTGTTGAAGCTCCCAACGATATAAAATTAATTGATACAGGAGAAAATAGCGATTTTCCGAAATCTGACTCGTTAACCGATGCGTTTTGTAGACAAGAAGTTTCAGAACCGGTACAGTCAAGTACAGTTTCTCAGGACACGCATATAGCAAATGAAAAACTTGATGCACCGAAGAGCCATGCTGTTCCATCGAATGTGCAACCCTTTCAACAATACTTTGAGGCACAACCTTTTGTGACTAGTGCCACTTTCTTCACGGAGAAGCCAGCAGGACAGAAATCCAGCTTGAATTACACGCCATCGGTCGAAGCTACAGTCTCGAGTACATCTTCTGATCTATCGAAGGCGTCCACGCAGTCAGCTAGTTCGTTTTTTGATTCACCGAGTAACACGATCTCCTTACCCCCTCCACAGTCCAAAGGAAACGCGAGTTTCACGGGCATTGACTTTGCAGCTACTTTCCCGAGAGACGATTCGCAACAAGTACCACAGAGTTCTTCGTTCAACTCTTATTTCGTTAGTTCTCCGATATCCGTACCTCAATCCCAGAGGGATATCAATCAGACTTCTGAGGCTGGCAGCACAACATGTAACGCGTCAACTCAATCACCGCCACCACCTTTGTTCTACAATCCAACGCAATTCCAAACCGAATTGCCCAAGCAGCCGTCTGTTCTGCAGCCAAACGTTTCTTTTGTCACGTATCCAGCGGCGAATCAAACGCAACATTACTTTGATACTTTACCTGGATCAGGACAGACGCAAGATTTATCGGTTGAAACCGATAATATATTCCTTTCTACGTCCTCTGTGATGACAGCAGTACCCGAACTAACAGGTTCGGCTACTCTGAGTCCGGTTCAGATGTCAATTAATCCCCAAGGCGGACGGTACAACACAGACAGCGTTCCTCCAAGTCTTCAAAACTTGGTGAGACATGGAAACATCAGTTTCATTAAGTCGTATAAGAGCTTCTTGAATTGATGTTACACGGAGGCAATATCTATGAATTAGTACTTAATTTCTTAGTTTATAGTGTAACTTTTGCATGATATTATAATTCTACATTAAAAAAAGAAGGAGAGGAATGTGTCTCATAAAAAAATATGATCGTTTCGAGTGTTAATTTCAATACATATATACTATATACATATTAATCAAAGCCTCGTTATATTTTAATGCACTGCAAATTAAAACTTAAAACAGCTGTATTTTGTAAGCAAAGGTTTTATGAAAGCATGTTTCTGAAAACTTTGCTTAGTTGTCACATAGAATCTGCCTATAAATTTTGTAGCCCAGTTTTTTGTTTATTCTGTCTTCTGTATCATGCTAATTATGTCATACATTTCTTTTACAATAAGTAGAGCTGATGAATAATTGTGGTTTTATGATCAATTTTAGGCTGGCAGTCCCTCAGAAAAACGCATGCAGTACAGAACGGTATACCACCATTGGTTTTACCGCAAAGAAGTGGAGCACAAAGTATTATGGCTTCCATTTTCTATGCAAGATAGCTTACGCCTCGAAGAGGTTCATAATTCCTCTGAAATTACCCCTGAAAGTACCGTTGCTACCGACGGGGGTCGTTACGATGTTGACATTTTACGACGTCAGAGATCTCCCGTTTATTGGAGTGGAGCATCCACGGAAGTCAGACGGTGCTCCTGGTTCTTCAAAGGACCCACCGAATCGAAATACGTTCCTTACGACGAAAGTACTGCCGCGAAACTCGAGGAGGAATATAAACAAGCATGCGTGACGAATATCTGGAATCGTAGGATCGATCTGAACAATGGGGAATATATTATTTTCCACAGTGCCACGGTGCAGGTTCATTACACAATAGCGAGTTCTCCCGAATTGGCGGCATCTTGGGGCAATACCGCGGTAAACTTCCTTCAGCTTTCAATAAGCCACGTAACAACTTGAACGCATTTGAACATTTTATGCAGGGTATACCTCAATGAGTAGTGTAATTACCATTGCAAATTAATCCATTCTTGAGTCATTCATTTTGCGTTTGCTATGGGCAAGTTGTGACATTTAATTTTCTGCATTATTAAGATGCAACTTAAGCATTAATACAACTGATACAAGGTGAAAAATTGTTCTGGAGTGCTTATCATGATATTTACTAAATTTATTACATATAAATCAGTCTGAAACACATATTGAATAATTTTGTTTCTATGTAACTCGCAGCATATTGCGCTGTACGAGTTAGACTCATAGGTGCACATTTCGACTCAAGTCATGGACCACGAGCCTAGCTCCTTATTCCATGTGAATAGGTTAATTACTTCCTACCTCAGTGTGAACAACTTTAATGTACATGATAAAAAAGTAGAAAATGTAGAATATGAATTGTTGTTTGAGGTTTTGTTTCCAAGAAAATCGATTCTGAAAATTTATACTACACATTTTGGAACACTGTGCACGCAACGAGTTCAACAATTCTAGATATGGTATTAAGTAGTGTTATGTTTATTTTCACTTTCAGTAACTTCTCAGAATTTTTACAATTTTTCTTACTTTCTTCGTAGAGGTTAAACAAGTATGCTCAGTTATCTTCTTTAATTAATTAAAGTTTTATAATCATTATTCATACTTGTGAGCTTGTATCATGCAATTTATGTACATGCTTTATTGTGTGTTTCTTGTATTCTATTTCTGCCTGTATTCGTATATCATTTTAATTGTTTTTTTATCTGGTTTAAAAGTTTTAAGTAAAACCATAATTTAGAATGATAAAATATTTTTGTTTATATTACATTTATATATACGTAATAATAATCTCCATAGTTACCAGTGCAGCATAACACCTGCTAGAATCTAGAAACTAGATCACAAAAAAGATAAATTAATATGAACCAGGTACATATCAGTTAATAATTAAAAGCTGTTGTATAATATGGAACTTATTATTAATTTTCATTCCATCTAATTAAAATTAGACGCTTCGTTAAACAACATACAAAATTCTGATAAGCATGAAATAGAATTCTAATCTCAAGAAGTTGCAGTATTTTTATTGTGTATTCATTTGAATCAATTGCTTTATTTAGTACTAGTTTTAGACGCATTGAATCGAGAATCTTCAGAAGTAGATGTAACAAACAAACCATGAAGCAATTCCAAATTCTGTACATATTGTTCATAGTGTTTGTATTACTACTGTGAGGTCTGTCGTTTATGGGTGGACGCATTTACGCATATTTTATGTTCATTTTCTTTTACATAACGCACGCATGGTTCTGTTGGAAATGTTCAATCATAATTTGTACAGGGCTCAGAGGACAGTGCATATTTACAGGGCGCTGGTACTAGACCACGAGTGATAAAAAGGGGTCTTGACGAATTTCACATTGAAGATGGAGAACCCGAGAAAGTAGATCATCTTCTGTTCCTCGTTCACGGTATAGGAAGTGTCTGTGACTTAAAGTTTCGAAGTGTGGAGGAAGTCGGTATGTGTTAAGTTACTTAGAAACATATATATTAACATGAACTCTCAGAATAGTATTAGAAGTTTACAGTAGATTTTATAAATAACTAACGATTATATTTGCTACGTGAGAATGTATCCGAGCAGAGAAATTTCCGGTTCCGTGTGGCCTCACGTATATTTTCTTTGATAAATTTTGGGTTCGGAGATTGTTTGATCTCATACAAGCAACTGATATCCTGATTACCAATTTCAAATTTTATATGAGAAGGTAAACAATCATGAAGTAAAAGGAATGGAAACGAAGTATAAAAGAAATGTAAACTGAGTAAACGGAAAAGTTTCATATAATTTAGAAAATGGGCTTAATAACAGTTTTCTGGTTTTTCAAAATATTGGTTGAAGGAAAATCGTGTTATATTCAAAGAAATAACATTTTATGTATAAAAGAATTTTTATGACTAGATGGCGGGTGTTTATGCAAATATACATTTTTAGAGTTTAATATTTTGTATGATAATGCAGTTATAGAAATGAAACTTTGACAAAACTACATTTTGTTCTGTAAATGTTTAAAAAATGTACATTTTATTTTTTTCACGGGTTTAAATGTGCGTTTTTCAGATATTGGGGTATGTTAAATTGCATAAACATCCGTAGTCTATTTATGACTTACTTCAATACAGTGAATTTTATTTCCGAATGTTGATTACGGAATAATTAGAAGTGAACTTTCATAAGGAAATCTAAGGTAACTGTTACACAAACTACTTTTATTTTGGAAAAAGCATGTAATGCTGTGTTCTTTAGCTACTATCACAGAGTAAACCTGTAACGAACTCTTGTTTTAATATACATCACTCGAAAAACTACTGATAAAAATTTTGCAAAATTTTCCAGAGGTATTCGTATTGTCCAAATTAGTCAATTTAATCTGTTTCTCCAAAGCGTGAGTTAGTCAGTTTGAAACTGCATACCATTCTCGAAAGTTCACTCCATTTCGGTTTACGAACATAGCTCGGTGTTCCTCAAATGTTTAGAGCAGTGATGGCCACGGGAGCTGCGGCCTTCCCCCACTGTACGTCTATTCCCCTCCTTTCAGTTCCCTCCATTTCGCTTCTCGTTTCCCGTCGGTCCATTGTCGTCCCAGATCACAGCCTATATGAGGGGAATGGACCCAGAGTGGGAGAAGGCCTTCCTATAACTGGTTTAGACCATAATTCCTTTAACAATGTTGATTCCAAGGAGGGAATGTGCTATATACTAATAAATTCATACATGTGCCAAGCACATAAAGGGAGAAGTTCGTTAGTACTAATACCTGCAATCATATAATTAAGAAATAAAATAATTTTGTTCGTAATGGAACATATTTACATGGAAAAAAGTTAGTTTGAAATCATTGTTATTCTGAAAACTTTTTCAGGACGTAGAATTGTATTTGGTATTATGTATGTAATATACACTTTCACGTTAAAGAGTGTACTTTATGTTTTCATCTACGCCGTCATTGATACGTTGATTGCGCAAAGTTAGTGTAATTAAATAATGACTAGTTCTTATAAAATTCTAAGCAAGATGAACATTGCAATAATAATATAAAATATTCTTTTCCTTCATGGTTTCTGACAGGAACAGAATATTGTAATGTGGCACACTAGGTATGGCAGTTCTTAGTGTCACATACACAATGTATGAATGTTATTAATTTTTTATTATGACATAGCGTATAACGAGTGCTTAAGACAGTGGTGGTCGCAGGAGCAGTGGCCTCCCCTCACTCTCTAGGTCCATTCCCCTCATATAAACTGTGATTTGGGACGGTGATGGGCCAAAGGGGAACGAAGAACGAATTGGAGGGAACTAAAACGAGGGGAATGGATCTAGAATGGGGGAAGGTCGCAGCTCCCGTGGCGATCACTGGCCTAACACAAGCCATAAGTGTGCTCGACTTTGTTCATCTCCTTTTCCTTATTCTTTATTTGAATAGATTTAAAGATAATTATATGCATTACATGATTACAGTGGACGAATTCCGAAGTATATCGCTGCAGTTGGTCCAGTCGCACTACCGAACTGCGAGTGAGCAAAGAATCGTAAACAAGATAGAAGTCTTACCAATTTCTTGGCACACAACGCTTCATTCCGATGACACTGGAATCGATAAGAAATTACAAGCTATCACACTAGATAGTATACCTAAATTACGGCATTTTACCAACGACACCCTACTTGACATACTTTTCTACACTAGTCCCGTGTATTGCCAAACCATAATGCAAACAGTTGGCAGCGAAGTGAACAGGCTGTACGCCCTTTTCAAAGAAAGAAATACGGATTTCGATGGCGGAATTTACCTAGGCGGTCATTCATTGGGTAGCTTGATTCTGTTCGACCTTCTGTGTCATCAAAAACCATTATCGGATAGTAACTCATCATCTGCCAATGATTCAGAAGTTAACGAAGAACAAGTAAGTGTATATTCAGTGCCTATTCAGATGTTAACTAGTTTTGATGTAGAAATTGTAAAATGTATTTCAGTTTCGAAAGGTTTTATGTAATTTCTTTTCGCTAAAAAGATTTAATAACTTTTACGCTGCATAAAATACATGTAATTTCCATTAAATTATTACAAAGTCTGATACGATGGCTACACTTGCCCGTGATTGCTTGTAGTATTGAATTTGAATTATTGATTGAATTCGAGTATTTACTTTTATTAAATTTTACAAATATAAAAAACTCGAATCTTTTAATTGTATTTGAAATAACCTATTATACCTGTACTACGTGCTTTAAGACAAACTAAATACACTTCCGTATTAAATATTTCAGTGTCACATATGTGGTGCATATATGTTAATATTTTTGTCTATTTTTTGTTGTAGAAAACAGAAGATGCTGATCCGTCACAATTACTGCCCACTCGAGTTTTAAAAAGACGGCTTAGCAAAAAAATAAGTTACGTAGTAGGTTCAGCTGGAACGGGCCAGCCTTATATACATTACCCGCAATTGAATTTTCACCCACGTGCCTTTTTCGCTCTTGGTAGCCCAATCGGTATGTTCGTGACAGTTCGAGGCATCGACATGCTTGGGGAAGATTTTCTGTTGCCAACGTGCCCAGCATTTTTCAACATATTCCACCCATTCGACCCTGTAGCGTACAGAGTCGAGGCTCTCATTAATCCAGAAGCTCATAAATATCGACCTATGTTAATTCCTCATCATAAAGGAAGGAAAAGAATGCATTTGGGTAAGTACTAACAAATCTTTCAACACTTTTATAATCGACTAATTTTCTGATTCTTTTAATACTGTTATATTGTGATATTAAATAAAATATTGTCTTCTTTTACAAATTGTTTATCATTGCCAATATCTGATGTGGATTGCAGAATTAAAGGAAACAATGGCCAGGGTTGGTGCAGATCTGAAGCAAAAATTACTTGATTCTGTGAGGAATACGTGGAATTCAGTATATCAGTTCGCCGGATTTCATAAACCAGTTAATAGTACACTTGAGCGCGAAATCGACAAGGTTGTCGAAGAGCAGTTGCAGAAAACACCAACTGTGCCAGACCAACAATGTAACGACGATGGTGGTGCTGACTTTAAAGTGGGCAAATTAAATGGTGGGCGAAGGATTGACTATGTTCTCCAAGAAGCACCATTCGAATATATTAATGAGTACATCTTCGCCTTGACAAGTCATGTTTGTTACTGGTTAGTACAATTTTTGAAATTAAATAATTATAACGTTATTTTATAAATTGCTTGAGAACTTCTAATTTGTACTCCAATCTGTAGGAAAGTAATTTTCTGTACAATCTTTATTTGTAAAGGTATTCTGTCTAATGTGCAGTATTCATGGTAATTGGTTGCTATTCAGTATTTCAATTGAAAAGCAGATTCCTCGCGGAAACGTACGATAGAAGTGTAGAATGCACTTTTTTGTCTAGGGATAAGGTTTAAAATCACCTGTTTGCATAGTTACAAGAATAAATAAATAGAAGTTATAAGTAATGAGTAATGAGAGATAATAAGTAATGAGTTTGTGTAAGTGGCATTTCGTGCGAAAAAATGTTATAATTCCTTTACGGTTGATTTTCCCCACGTAGAATTATCTTAGCTGTACCATTATTTAGTCATGAAATATTCTGCATGAAATAATATATTTATATTTACCACAAATATTTATATGTGTTCAGGGAATCTGAAGATACTATGCTGATGATTTTGAAAGAGATATATGGATCCGCTGGTATCCAAACGGATGCTCAACTTCCTCAACAGACAATGTCAGTCGAACGAGTGTCTCCTTCGCCGTCTATGTCTCTCTCGCCATCCACGTCTACTAATTGTGACTTAAGGTCACCTGTACCTGTTATAGGAATGGATCCTACAGCACCTCTATCGGATAAACCCGTTGGCCCTCCACCCGTGAGTGGATTTGTTAGAAAATCATGATTTAGAGACAATTATACAAGTGTTGAAAGGTTTAGCGAATTTAAAGTTCGGGGGGGGCGGTGAACAACTGGTTATACTTGATCAGGTTAATGCGGGAATTGTACCTGACATTGATGCGAGTCACGAACTACATTGCTATTGAAATCAAATGTTCTTTTTATGAAAGTTAAACTAACAAAGATTATTGAGCCTGTTATAGAGTTCTAAAACGTTGCCCGAGGGGCTTGTTCCTTCATGTGTTCTGAACAGTGAATGATTGACGTCCTTTCGAATGTCGGCCTACACGATCAGTTTGAAGTATATATTGAATGATTTAACTGGAATCGTATTCCAACATCCACTCCTTAGTCACAGCGTGCAAAAATTGTACATTCAAATTATGAACTTCGTTAACTACGTTAACATTCATGTTTTGCTCCTTTGGTAAGTAGAGATTGTATAATACTTATTACAGATTTAAGGTATTGAAAAGGTAAATAATGTGTGTTGTAAATGTATGCTGCAAATGAGTAAGAGTGAGACTTTTTAATACAAGAGAAAGTTATGAAGGTTAATAATATTGTTCATTGTAAATATAAAATTTATAAATGGATTTAAATTTAAATAGGACATATAAATTTTTTCAAAATACGCTTGCAGTATGAGAAGTTAGGTGTATGTTCTCATATATGCAAGAATTTTAATAAAATGCTGTATTCTTTTACTGGTGAATCTTTTTTATTTTTTCATACCTTTTCCCATATGTCCCATGTGTACTTATGTGTACATATAATACATTATATTTTATGTACACTCTGAAACTAAACGTATAAAACAAACTTAATTCTAATTATATACATATTATGTATATTAAAAATTTTATTTTTTACCTATATTTCAATTTTTATTTTTGACATTGTTTAAACGTATTCAAAATATTTGTTAACGTAATGCAGGTATGTATTCGTATTCAATATATTTTTCAATGTAAATGTCACTTTGCAACTTAATAACATCATGCATTTCAAAACAGACATATACAAAAGACATTTTATACGTAATTATGTAGAATAAACTATGGAAGCTACGGGTTTTTTTGCGGCTGCTGCAACTTTTCTATGTGCAATTATACATATTTTCGTTCTACCAGAGCAAAACTTTACGTTTAGCTTTTCTAATCTACGACTATGTTTCGCCATCTTTTGCGTTCATTTTTATACCTATCATTATTGACACGCCTATTGTGTTAAAATCTGTAACAACTTTTTAATAGTTTATTGTGTATAAATTATTTATAAATAAATTCATTGTTTTAAAGTTACGTAAGTACAAGTAAATATTAAGTACGTATAATTTTACGGAGTATACAGGATGTTTCAGAAAGAGGTGACTAAAATTCAGAAGAGTATTTTAAATCTTTACACCTGAACATGAGACGTGAAATTCTTCCTTCCAAGATATAAGCACCTTTCCTTTACAATGGAATTTGATAAGAATACCTGTCATATATAGAATTCCAAATATTATAATTTTTCCTAGAAATAGAATAATAACAGTATTTGTGATTGTACAAGTCGGTTTGGTACATTACAATCAATGTACATTTCAGTGAATGTGAAGATTATTAATCTCTATGTGTCCTGCTGCGGCTGAGAAAATACCCTACAATCATATGGCTGCTTCATGTTATAAAATTCGGTATACTACAGCTATTTTTAAACATATTCAAGACACTTCGTTATCGGGTGTGCAATGTTACTGAAAAAACAATGTCCACCAATTTCTGTAATGAAGCGTATATTACTATCTTAAAAAAAAGTGTTTATATCTCGAAAATAAAGCATTTCTAGACAAATACTTACAGGACATATTCTCACCCTTAAGATATTTAGATTGCGCGTCTAAATTTGGCTATCTATTCCTGAAACATCTTTTTCTTTTATTTCTATTATTTAACGTCACATCAACCGCTTGTGTGGATTATTAGCGACATACATAAGAGGTAAGGTTCATTTGTTGTACATTTTGTTGTACAATTTGATGTGATTTAGATAGTGTAGTAGTCTTTATAATGCTTCTTTGTCTTTCAACACTAGAACTACCAAGGCAGTCAAAATGACTGGTTGGTAATTTTACTACGTACATTTATTTTTGACGTCTATTACATTTACTTTATAACGACGCTAAATAAAGCTAAAGAAAGATATACATAAACATTATTTCCTTGAATTACGTATTTTTTCTAAAACGTGTCATTTTAATCGCTTCCATGAAGTAGGTGCACGTTAATCGTCGGTATATCTAGTGTTAAATTGTCTTTTAAGGTGGGCCTTATGTTGAACTGTTGTCTATGGGAGTGGTATTTCCTGCAGTGTAGGATGATGTGTTCCACTGTCATTTATACTTTGCACAAATCGCAGGATGGGGGTTCTTCTTTGTTGAGGAGATACTGGTGCATGAGTTTAGTATGTCCAATCGCGATTCTTGAGATTGCAACCTGATCATATCTCGGTAGTGAACGTGATATGCTTTTCTTGAAAAAATCGTCTCTAATTGATACCAGTCGTGGCTTTATTGACGACTTCCATTCTTCATTTCAGTTCTCTTTTATTTTTTTCTTTAACCCTCCACTGCAGAAGTGGAGTCTCAGAGATTCCGCTGATTCTATGTTTTTTGTTCTCTTCCATTCTGTTTATAACTCAGCATTTGTATTTTGTATTCAGCTTTCCTGTTTCCTATAAGATAATATATACCATATAACATTATATTTTGTTATTCATACTTACTAATAAACTTCTAATAATAAACATAGAACTACAATGTTGATAAACATATATTTCCTTTAACGAAGAGACTACAAGTGTCATTAATGTAAGTTAAAATGAAATTAATACAACGGACCACTCTATTCTGTTATGTTTATTAGGAAAATGTATAATAAAAGTAAATCAGTAAGAAGAATTGTCAGAAATGTTCTATATTTATGTACAAATTAATTGGAAGTTCAGCAGTCTCGTAGACTCAACCTCGGGCTTTACTCCTAAGTACGGAGTCTCTGCAGTAGAGGGTTAAGTGTAAGAGTGTAGCTGAAAGATCTTGTATAGTCTTAAGATTGCCATTAACGTTGAGCGCACGTTCGACGATCATTTCGTGTGTACAGGGAAAACATGTTGCTCCCTTATCGTTAGTTTCTTCCTCCTGGAAGAATTCTTTCAGGAGCTTACCAATCGGTGGTCGGATCTAACATGTCCTTTAGAACGGTGCTACACGTTCAGAGGGATCATCGAATGGCGTTAGCTTATCGTGCGAGCAGTTTTTAGTTAGCTGACATAAAAAAAGAATGCTTCGGCACATGCACGGGTATCACGAAACGCTAATTAATTGCGGTGCAAGCCCACAGGCCATGGGGCTGTTTTGCATTTTGCGTGCAGACCCTCGTAAAACTACATGCCTGTCAGCCCGGGCGAATTTCAAGATGATTTATCGTCTTGGCAAAACTAAGTTTTTCGCGATACTTCGTGGCTTCTCGGAGGCTCTGAAAGGCGCAGGCAATGCCTTTGCACATGCAATTAAATACATTTGCCGACTTGTACCATAGCTTACGCGACTTGACGTTGTTGATCGGCTTGTGTTTCATGTCCCTTTCATCCACCTCGAGCCACTCTGAATTATGTTTCCACCTCTCACCTCTGGAATCTAGTCAGCTAAAGTTTCTTTCTTTTTACGGCGAGTAAGTATCGCTGTTTATGTTGGAGAACAGACATTGTAGATTCCATTATTGGCTTAATTGTGAGTAATGTTACAAGTTTGTATCGTAAGTAGTGATGGGATTGCTACCATACGTATTGATGATACTCAAACAATTCGATATCTAAGTACTCATTGTTAGGGGGAAGTATCGAAAGGTATCGAAATCTCCGATACTTGGTATTAATTTTCAATACTGATGCCTCTTGGAACAATACCAATCAATACCAATCCTATGGCAACCAAGTGGGTATCGATAGAATAAATAAAAGAATCGAATTTTTCAAGTATTTTATGAATACAGGAACAAATACATAAATTGAGATGCTCATAAACATCCAGTATCATAATGTTTTAATCTTAATTTGTTTATTAATTAATAATATTGCTATTAACTATTAATCAATAGTAATTAAAATAAAATATTGTTAAGAAGTTATGTTTTATTCACATTATTGTTTTTTAGTCTAATCATATCTTTGCTAAATTTCCGGATGTTAAAATTTGTCATATCAATTTAAATAAAATACTATTCCTTAATAATATTCTCTAATGTATGAATTTCTAGAGATTGATAAGTAGTGTAACATCATTTATTAATAAACAAATTAAGATTAAAAAATTATGATATTGTATGTTGAATGTACTCTAAATTTATATATTTATACCAGTATTTACAGTCTTTAAAAAATTGGATTGAATTGCTTCCTACTTCGTTAGTATAACACTAGTATTAATATTTTCGTGAAGTATCTAACAGGTATCGATACTTTCGTACAAGTATCGAAGCAGTATCGATTCTTTTTGATACCTATGTGTTTGATACTACTCGATACCAGATCGAAATTCGTAGACTGGTATCAGTACTATCACTGCGGTATTAGTCCCAACGCTAATCGTAAGTCTTTTTCATTTGTTTGTAGTACGTTTTCCAGATAAGATTGCATTATTTACCCGTGTTGTTATTTTTTAATACCTTCGTATAGCTATGAGCACCATTACGAACAATAACAGTAAATACTACAGGCTACTTTTTGGAATAACTTTTAATATCTGCACGCACACGTAAGCGTAATCCTGATCATTCGCACCAAAAGGTATTTATTGAATGGTTTTTTTGATTCACTATTGTTTATTCATTAGTAGACTGTGGATGTTTATGCAATTTAGCATACCCAAGTATCTGAAAAACGCACATTTAAAAAAGCGAAAAAAATAAAAAGTACATAGTTTAAACATTTACAGAGAAAATACAGTTTTGTCAAAGTTTTATTTCTATAACTGCATTAATATAACAATTATTGACCTCTAAACATGTATATTTGCATAAACATCCGCTGTCTATTTATTAGTAAAGTATGATATTTTATATCATTCACCATGTGTCATTAGTATGCTTTTGAAATAGTACAGTAGAATCCCTCTTATCCGGTCCCGAATTGACACATTCCGCGTAAAGCAGCCTGCACACAGTGAAGCATGTTGCGTTGCACGCATGGACTCCTAGGTTTCATGATGCACATAGGCTACGGCAAAAACAAACTGTAACCGGCGTCGATACCGTGCTCTACACAATGAAACCTTCATCAGAATCGGGCCTCGCTCACTAGCTATCGATTCTTGCATCGATGCAAACTGCTTCCAACTCTGATACACCGACACAACCTACACACATTGCCACCTGCATAATGAAACATAGGAGTCGATGTGTGCATCTCCACATGTTTTACCGTGTTTAAGCCGCTTCAACACGTTGTCTACCACAGTGGAAATTCCCATACCTGGCCAGACACACTATAATGTGTCAAAACTCTCATTAACACATTCGCTGCCATGGTTGATTCGAGAAAAACGTCCACCACATACCATGCTTCATTTTTATCAATTACAGTAAAAGTTAGATAACTGCCCGCAAATCGGGGCCCAAGGCGGGCAGTTATGTAGTATGAGAATCGATACCAATTATAGATACGGCTCGAGCCGAGGTTCGGTTTGTTGACAAACGTAGAGAAGGACAACGAGTAAACGAGAAAGAGGTCCGAGACACAAGAGAATGCGAAAACTACGTATCGGTGAGACAATACTAATGCAAACATAAAACTTTTTTAATTCTGATTTTTTTTAAATTAAACTTTTACTAACGTATTTGTGAGGTTTTTCTGGTTAAAATAAGACCAAACACGGTATAATTTGAAGCATATTTCGCTTATAATTTAAACTTACAACGTGACACACATAATCAATATCAATAATAAATATAGTTCAAATTATACCGTGTTTGGTCTTATTTTAAACAGAAAAACCTCACAAATACGTTAGTAAAAATTTAATTTAAAAGAAGTCAAAATTAAAAAAGTTTTATGTTTGCATTAGTATTGTCTCACCGACATTCGAGGTAAGATCAGGTTACACTACTTTTCCCGCGAACTTCTGGGTGCGTCAAGGGGAACCCCTCCCCTCGTGGTGGGGATGACTAACGGGCAGTTACGTTGTAGATCGATGCGGGCAGTTATCCAACTTTTACTGTAGCTTTGTCACACATGTGTGACGTCGAGCTCTCAAAACAGAATCAACGTGTCACACATACGTGACACTGGTAGCGAACGTATTAAGAATGTTTCAATGTTAGCATCAGATCACAAACTCTCAAGAATTGGGCCTTGCACACTAGCTAGGACGGTATTCTGATTCCTGTATCGATGCAAGACGCTTCCAACTCAGATACGCCGAAACCAACTTGCACACATTGCAACCTGCATCATGAAACCTACGAGTCGATGCGTTTATCTCAACATGTTTCACTGTGTGTAGACCGCTTTACATAGCTCATTCGTGGTTCGCAACATTCATCATAAAGGAAACTTCAACCCAGTGATGGCCACGGGAACTGCGGCCTTCCCCCACTCTACGTCTATTCCCCTCGATTCCGTACTTTCCAGTTCGCTTCTCGTTCCCCCTTGAATGGACCTAGAGTGGAGGAAGGCCGGAGCTCCCGTGGCCATCACTGCTTTAATTGAACGAATGAGTACACTTTTTATCCTTAATTTGGAAATGAAATAGAAGGAAGAAGCTGAACGTCTAAAAGTTTTGAATGAAAAGTTCTATTCTTATAGTTAAATATTGTAATCAATTTTTTCTTATGTTACTGTATATTATATCTACATTTTATATGCAAATAATAAAGATTATATATGACAATATATTTTATTTTATTTACAAGCTATAAATGATATTTGGCATATATTTTTGGATTAGCCGGCTATTTACATATCCAGTCACAGGTCCAGTCCAATAAGAACCATTTAGAGACACTGTACTAGTGTTATGATTTTTCATTCAGTATAAGAGAAATCGTTGATACATTGATCGCTGTAAAACTTTTTGTCTAATTGTAAGTTAATAATGAAGAGCAAGAAACTTTAATGAGGAAGTGCAAATAGATATAAGTAAAATAATGCAAAAAATAATGATTTCTAATTTACAACATTTTAATATTCGTAAGGTATGGTATGCATTCTCATATTACTTCGTCAGTTGTATATAATACTTGCTACAAGCAGTACACCTGATATAAGAACACTCATTAGATGTAGCAGCAAGAAAACTGGCGTGATTTAAATCTATGATATTACAATATATGTTAGACAACATAATTGCAGCTATTAGTATAGTCTTACAAAGTGTAGTAATCTTATAGTACAGCTTTTTCTTGGCTATTTTACATATTTACTCTTTTGCAAAAGTATAGTATGCACGAAGTAATTACTGTCGCGATTAAATAAGGTTTACTGAGACAGCAGTATCTAGTGAATAGATATCAACATGTTTTGCCGTCCAACTCAACAATTATTATATAAAATTGCTTGTATCTATTTTTTTTCGTCTTCAATAACTGCATAAGTTATTATTTCCCGTTCTAGTTATACTTAAATCATCTATTACAAAATTCTTTATATAATGTATTAATATTAAAATCTTTGTAACATCAACATTTTCTTTCTGACAATAAGAAATAAAAAAAGTGGGAAATGAGATAAGATTGATATGTAAATATAATAAAGTCTTAAGTGAATTATATCTATGTATACTCTGCGACAAAACTATATGATATTTATGATATTCGCGAATATTCCTCACAAATACTTATATTTTCATTAGAACAACTTTCAAATTGAAACAGAAAAACCTTTTCTCTTAGTTAGATTTTAGAGTTCTGTAAGAAATATGCACAACAATACTATACTATAGGAAATGCTTTTAGCATATTTAAATAAAAACGAATTGTGGATAATTGATTTCATTAATGCATTATTAACGTACGGTTCCACCCTTACTCTTTGTAACCTCTATGATTTTGTTTGGTAACTATTTATATGTTTGTAATAGTTTTCTTATTTTAAGGTTTCAGCAGTCATTGCCACCGGAGCTGCGGTCTTCCCCCACTTTATGTCCATTCCCCTCATATGAAACGAGGGGAATGGACCTAGAGTGGGGGAAGGTCGCAGCTCCAGTGGCAATCACTGCTTTAACCCTTAATTACTATGGTCGTTGAAACTTACGCAACTGCTATAGGAGGTCTCACAGACCGCTAATGTTTATTACGTTATTACGTACATACAAGTGGCAAATAAAGATCAAATTCAATCGTTCTTGCTTTGTACATTAATAATAAAGAGACCCAAGCTTGATTGAACATTAGACTCTAATTGAAAGGTACATGGCATGAGAATATGATAAGTCATGCAGGAAGGGAAATAGGGGAATGAAAATTTGGTGCCGTCTCATAGACGTTCCATAGTAGTTAAGGGTTAAGCTATCAAAAAGTTGAGATGCCATTCATCAGAAAAAACAATTTTTCTCCATATTTTACAACAAATCATTCACAGCGTTTATTTTTCAGTTAATTATAAATAAGATACTGACTAATTAAGTGCGGAATTCTTGAATGCTCTTTACCCTTCGAATTATTAATTATTTTAATTACACATTTAACATTTACCCGCGAGGTATTTTATTTAAATTCATAACCTGATTAAATTATATTAGTAATACTGTAATATATGTATATTCTTTATTTTTAGCCTCACAGCCAAGAAATTTGGACTTGGTTTACACTTAACCAATATTTACAAAGCTAACTTATCCACTCATCCGTCAGATTCACTCTTTCCTTTCACCCCTTTATTCTCTCTATCCGTAACTTATTTACCCTACTGTTCTATTTAATTCTACTATTGCCTACCCTTTATGAGCTAATTGCACTTTCCTCCCTTTTCTCTTTCCTTTTCTTTTTTAACTTTCTCAGCCACTCTTCCGTCTTCTCGTCTTTTCTTCCGCTCACTATCTCCTCAATCCTAACACCTCTGTCTGTTTCCCTGCTATCCCTTATTAGATGTTCCAACGTTCCGAATCTATCCCCGCATAAGTCGCATCCTCTTCCCTCTTCTTTATTCCAATACCTGTTCCATGTTTCTGTGTTTCCACATCTCATCTGCGCTATTAATTTTTTGCTGTCACCTATTCCTTCCTTACTTAAGTATTCTGGTATTCCAATTGTTTTGATATGTTTGTACCTTTCGTTGTATCTGGACTGTTCTATTTTCCTGTATCGCACTTATTGTTGTATTTCGATGTCTCTTCTTCTCAGTCTTTCTACTATCTCTTTTCGTTCCCTTCTTAAGAGGTCGACTCCTGCTTGGCTTAATCCGTTTCTTTTCATGTAGTCCTCCCTTTCTTCCGTACTTTTGGTTTTTTCTTTGCCTCTCTCCTTTTTCTTTATGCATTCTTTAACAATTTTCCTCCGTACTCCCGTTCTTGTCCTTTCCTCAAACTTCAGACCTCTCTGTCCTGCTCTTACTCTCATTCTCGCTCTTTTGGTTTCCTCCAGCACTATGTAGCTTGGTGTTCTCATGTCCAATCCAAGCGTCCATTTTATGTACCTTAACTCTACTTTCTCTGTTTCAATCCTCTCCTTAAACCCCCATAATTCTACACCATGCAACAACACTCCCGTGACCAACGTATCAATGCTGTAATATTAATAGCACTAACAAAATTTAGCCTGAACATTTTTTTGAACCGTCCTACTCGCTGAATTGATGTACACTGTCTTACAGTTTTGTCGCAGTTCACAAAATATGTTTACATAATTCTGAATGTTTAGAATTACCCACTTGACACTTCTTCGAATTTCATTTCTCAAAGCAAACAGTAAAACTGCTTATAAAGAAAAAGAATTCCTGTAACCAAATTTTTCAAGCTTGCACTAGGCGTTTTACAGAGTTGTCGCGGAGCGTATAAGATTAAATTTTATATGATGAAACAGAAATGTGAGAAGCCAATAATTCAGCTTTCTTTATTCGTGTAAATCAATATAACCAGATTGAAATTGATTTAATGTTATGTAATTATTTGTACATGACACGAGCAAAATTTTAATACGAATCTGCATATAACTTTCTTGTTTGACATTTATGTATATCCGCGTCAAGAGACAGACGTTTATGTTCAATAGTGGTAGCAGAAACTGAAGTAAAGTTAAGATTTTACAACAAGGGTCAGAAAGAGTGATTTATATCTTGAAAAAACTCCGTGACGTTTACGATATCTACTCGCGAATTATTTATGGTGTTTGCTTGTGTCGAGGTGAACTTCATCGTTCATACCTCTCTTTATTTTCTCGCAAGATTCTAGACTTCATAAATATAAATAAAGATAGTGAATCGCATGTTAATAGTGCTCGATTTTGTATGAACTTTATAAAATATGAAGCACGAAGCATTGACTGCAATTTATAAGGCACTGTTTCATAGTTTATTGATCCTACGCTTCCTAGTGCACTGTTTAATTAAATTAACATTAAAGTATACTTATACGGGTAACCATTTTTACATAAAGGCACATACAATTACATGCTACAAAAATAACATATTTACTAAAGAAAGTCAGTTCGAGAAGGGGAGCTAAATTTTACGAATACTTTCAAATTCTAATGCTAATGTAAGAGAAATAACATAAAACGTAGTTTCGGCTTCTGTAAGAAGGTTGCATTTTTACTTTAAAGAAAACTCCAATAATTGGAAGAAAATTAGTGAGGTAAGCATCCTTATATTCTAGGACAGAGGTGACCATCCGGAGCGACGCTTCGCTCCGCCCTACGGGGAAAAAACATGGTTTTCAGCCCCCACTTTGAGGGCTGTTTTCACCGCTTCAACATGGACCATTGCGGATAAAAAAAATATGTGTCAAATATTTTGTTGACCTACATATCATACTAAAATTTTATCAAAATCGGCGTGTGACGGTTGGGTATCATCCCTTGTTAAAAACGAAGTCATATAGGACAAACGATTATATTAACAGTTTTTATTACTTTTGTGTGCTGAATCCATCACTGAAGTTATGCCCACATATTATGGTACATTCTGTATATGGTTTTGGGCGTAAGTAGACGGTCAATAGTTTAAAAGATATTTAATGTTAAAGTTCTGGCAGGGGTTTCCTACTCTACTGTAGAAGGTGCTTTCAGGACAAGAGAATCTCTCATTCTTTGTAGTACATGTGTCTGTGTTAGTTTTGAGTGTCCAGTTTGCATTTTTGTAAGTTTGACTTCTTCTATTCGGTTAAAATTTCCTGCCGGAAATTGATTGTTTTCTGTATTTTAAACAGATTGGATATTTTCCATATTTTCTCTCATTTTTCTTCAACAACGATAGATACAAACTCTTTGTCGCGCTGTAGCAATCGGAACATTCGATTATTTGGACTCATATTAGTTGTTAATTTATCAGCACAGTCTGCTTTTCATGTCCTATAACTCCCAGTTCGACGGCATCCGTGTTAATACGATTTCCAGATTCTCTTCTTTCAATATTCAAAACGTTGTCGTGCGTTTTGAACGAGGGAAAACGTCTGTGTTCATTACACTTGTCAGACGCAGAAACGCTTCCACTGCGCGAGGAAATCAAAATGTGGCGCTCAGCGAGAAAAGCTTCACAGTATTTTAGACACCAACTTTGGATCGACGCAAGCGCTAAGAGCTTGCAATTGCCCCCACTTGTTTCCATTCACTCCCACTTATGTGTATTATGCACTTTAGGCCTTCCACGCACTGGTCACCGTGTACAGCGGTGTATTTATGTAAAATTACTTTATGTAACACGCGAGAGTGCGAAAGTGTTGTTCGGTTGACGGTTCGTTGTGGTGCAAAGTAGTCACGACCATCATCATGACGGCCTCGACAGCACCGAAGACATTGTAAGTGTACCTCGGTCTATTATCAAAAGTAATATCTTCCACTGTTCTTTCAGTTTTAATTGAATTATATCGGTGTGTATCAATTACGAAATCACCTGACATTACTGTTCCACACGTTTCGTTGCTACCACCCGCAAAATGCTTATTGAAATAGCTATTAAGGGAAGTAAACTCAGATCGAGGGATTAGAGATTATATTGTCAGCATAACGCACTCCTAAGCAACATTCTTTAGTAAACTGTTATTGTTGCAGAGCTATAAGTGATGAATTAGATCTCCAAAGTTCAGTTTTGAGTGCAAGTGAATATAGCTTTAAAAGCATGTATGAAATGAATAATTAATGAAGTTGAATTTTGTTTACGAAATATTGTGCACGTGACTCTATGTTGGATTTCATTGACTTCTGGTGATTCTTGAAACTGTCTCGTATATATTATGCTCATTAATTTCAAAGGCATCGCTTTGATATAAATTGGAAGTTACTACAACTCTAATGCCAATGACATTTTGCTGCTCTATTCTTGCTCCACTCAATCTAGAATAGTAATAGAGTAACTATAGTTTGTTTCATCGTTGCCCCTTCAAGAATAACGTGTACACTTGCTGCAACTTGTCAGCGTCTTGGACGCCGACGTTAATCATTCTTTACGCGCTTTGAACATTTGGATTTTTGCCTATTTCCATTTTGAATCTGTAGTTGGGCACATGGATTTCTGGCACACATCCATCTCCCGCTATTTCCTGGAATTACACACTGTTCTCTGATTTTCTTTATCAACGTTTGGCGATCAAATTCGTATTTCGAACTAATCTCCGGCTTTTGGCTGCCGTGCGCATTTATGCCCGCTTCAACGGCCTCAACATTTGTTAAAATAACAAATAAAACATGACTCTGATAACTATCCGCCGAAATTGTTCGTAAGTCCGCACTTTCTGATGTATACATCTGCATTCGTGCATAGGTCGTTTTATTAGCTTCGTTGCGAGAAATTTTTCTCCAATTCAATTGTAACATTAACAGTATTCTCGTTTTTGTGGATTGCAACAAGTAGAAACACATTTCATGCTATATTCTACAATTGCATTAATAATAATATAAAAAAATATATACGATCACTTTTATTTTAATATTAAAGAATATATTGTTATAGAAAGTAATATTATTAAAAATGTGCCACTATCTATTTATACAATGGGGTACAGGAAATGTTGTAAATTTCTCCTTTTATTTTAGAAATAAATTTGGTATTCGTATTTTCATACATTCGTCCAATAACATCCTTTTAATTTCGTATTTATTGCTATTATAAATATTTTATTCCAAATATGCCGGAGATGCCCTTGATATTTTTTTTGGCTATTTGTTAATTTTAGTTAGTAATTGTAAACTTATAGGTTCATCTGGTATGTCGCTAGTAACAAATATAGCAGTTGCTGCGATATTAAACACCTAATTGAAAAAGAATTCTCATTTGTACGTGTATATATTTTAGTTGTAAATGTTGGATCTAGCATTGGTACATAAAACAAGCTTCGTTCTTAAAAAACTATTTGGGAATTAAGCACGTATAATATTTATTGCGAGTCTATGAAATTTAATTCCATAATTAAAGATAAAGTTACAAAAATTTGATTAACATTTCAGACACGTATGGAGTTTATATAATTTATGAATACAACCATTTTTCAATTTGATTGACTCTAAATGGAATTGTGTGTCTTAATTTTAGTCATATTTCAGTAATCGATTAACTCTTAATTACCAATGCAGATACGTGGGAAACTTGGACCAAAGTGTGACGGAAGATTTATTATGCGTACTCTTCTCGCATATCGGTGTGATCAGAGGTTGCAAAATCATCCGAGAGGTAAGCGAATAATATTGCATGCTCTGCAGGATATCAACTTTCTCATTTCTCTGTTTCTCCCATCTCATATTTTTCCACATTAAATGTTTTTGTAAGTTTCATTTCGTTGAAACGAAACACACGGGATGCAGTAATTGTTTAAGCGGTTTTTAATTGCAAAACTTTCTTCATTTTAAGGCTTCTTTAACTGGAACAGAAACACGCATTTTGCTCTTTCAATGTAGAATATAGATTTAAATTTCTTAAGAGATTCTGTAATTTATATATCTATATTTAAATTGATATATTTCTTAATTTTACTCCTTCACTTTCTAATATATTTATTTGTAGAAACTTGTTAAAACGTGTAACAATAACAGTTGTTACTATTAACACATATTTAATATGTACACTTAATTTGCATATTTACATCCCGAGATTTGTGGTAACAAAAATTTGTTTGACAGTCTTACATGTATTCACATTTTGTAAATACGGCATCAGATAAATAAAAATAATATCCATAGCCGGGTAACATTGCGTTGTATGTAGCAATATAATAACAATTTACTGGAATTGAGATTACGTTTCACGGTGTTATCCTCCATTTCTCATACTCGAGGTGCCTAACACGCCGTAACTAATGTTTTAGAATTGTTACGCGACAAAAAGCATATTCCGTTTACGTATATTTTGTCACGTGTCACGCTAATGCGTTTTGCACGTCGTGCTACGTGACGCTATTAAATCGGACTGAAAATTGATCTTAAATGTTCATTATACGATACATATGTGATGCTGATTGAAATTTGCGATAACAACAATTTGCAGTTTTCCTTGTTCCGGATTTAATTCCATGAAATTTTGTTTAATTCGTGTTACATTGAGAACTATAAATTAAAGTGCAAACTTAACAGAAGAAAGAAGCATGAGGAATTCTTGAGATATAATCAGAAATTTGCAATTACGCGACTATAATAGGCGTTTCGTAATACGTGGTACTTGGATCTGTAGCAATTCTATAATGAAAGAAATGGAAAACGTATAGACAAATTTGTTCATACACGATTTAGGTTTTCAGAAAATTCCTTTGCAACGCGTGTAACTGACTACGTTTCTGCATTTGTTACTCAACGTATTGTCCAACTTATTAAATACTATATTTTATTATTATAATAAAGGGACAGAATTTGTTTGTATGTTCGAAAAAATCTGAAAGACCACTAAACCGACTGTTATGACATTTTCACAATAACTTCTTTATATTTTCCGGAGTGTCACGGGCTATATTTTGTCGTGAAATAAATATGTCGAGACAAAAAACATGGAACTATTTATTGTCGGCGTGACAGCGAGCCGTCAATAGGGGCATAGTTCACGCGCAGCCGTTAGGTGGCAAAGCTCGTCGCCCGCACTCTCGAAAGAGAATTCGCCCGGCTACAAGAAATAAAAAAAACATAATATTCCGAATTCTATACGCAGAAAAAATCGTGGGCGAAGCCGTGTCCAGGGTATACTAGTATTAATATAGTATACTAGTAATATTAATGTATATATATATATGTATTTACTTACTTACATTGACCGAATTTAAAACTTTATCGATTTGAAATTCGAATTAGATTCTAAAGTATTTTTATGCTGTTAATTTTGTGGTATTATTTAGTTATATTAAATGTTTATATGTATTTATTGAACTTATTTTATATTACAAATTTGATAAGAAAATATTTGGTTATATAGTACGTGAGAGAGCGAGGAAAATATATTCTTGAATTAAAAATAATTGTTACTTATTTGATTTATTTCAATATTATAAGTATGTCTTTTGCATTTATTTTATACAGAAATATATTTGCATTATGGCCGATACAAAGGTAGCCCAAGAATGTTTACAATTGTGCACATGTCGATTTCTTCTACTTACCTTCCTGTCTATTACTGTAATTGACTTTTCAGAAGTATTCAGATATAGCTACTTAACACCGCTATAACAAAGTTCGTACAAAATGCTGGAAAATATAGTGAATTATAGAAGTTCGACATATTGGAATACATCTTCTCAAAGTTTAGGAAACACGTTGCATCGGGAAGCAATCGTCAACTTATGGCTCGAACACAAGCGAATGTCCTAAAAGTGTACCGTACACAATGAACCAGAGTTCGAAACAATTCAAGCATCTTTGTGTACCAGGTAAACGGTCTACAGGGGTGAGTAATAAATAACTCAGTGACTGGCAAGCGAGGGTTAAACAACGTTTACCTCGGTGGCACGGTGAAACGGACCAATGTGTACATGAAATTTCGTATTCAGTGTATACAGGCGAATACGTTGGAAAAGTTTGTTGAATTCCTTTCGAGGCACCCTGTCGAATCAGTATCTTTCGGATGTACCACCGATTACGAAACACCCCATACAAGAGCGTATTAACACGTTCGCTACCGCCGTTTAAGAAAAAAGTCGCTTTCCACAGCCCAAGTCTCAAATTTTCATAATTTCACGTAATGTTACATATGTTTTTACATATATACTATCAACATGTGCTAAATAAACGATCGGAACGGCTTTTATAGCGCGTCACTGGAATGATGAAGATAAATACTTTTGGAATAATGAAGAGGTAATGAAGATGAAAACATTTTTGAAACTATATTATTTTTATTTACTATGGCACTTTTTGAAACATTTATCTGAGCATAAACCTATTGGTTTATTATCTCTAGATTTACAAATTTCGCAGCTATACCAGGTAGCCCTACGTTTATTTTTCCGGACCCAGTCTCTTATTTAGTTTTTTGAGAAAATGCTGTACATTTTGATTTACCACGCATGACAATATATCGGTGTTGATATTTAATAATTTCACAGCGATATCATTTCTATCTTATATGTATAATTGAAATTACTCAGAATGCTGACCCAGACAACGTATTTGAAGGTCTATGAAATCGGTGATGTGCGCCCTTTTCGGTATAATTACTAAACGTTTCTAACAGTAAAGTTGCACTGCCCAAGCAGAGAGCTAATGGCATTTTAACAACAGTTAAAATAACTAAGAAAAACGTGTTATAACACCAGATCAGGCGTAGTCTGTCATTGTAGATACTGTATAGAAGCATCTCCGATGAAAACAAATAAGACTTCATCAATTTCTCTTGTCGAAAATTGAAACGCAATCTCCGTCACAGATATGTGACGCTGGGCCCTGGACAGCTCTCAGGGTGTCACACATGTGTGACGCCTGGTAGCGAACGTGTTACATTCGATTCTGAAGCTTCGAACGCATCGGTCGCGACATTCGAGATCAGCCGAGCGAATTACTTTGTTCCGACGCGACGGATGTTAATTTCCACGGGTGTACGTCCGGAAACGCGCGAAAATCTGCGGGGACCGCGCCTTTCTCAAGACACGACGGTAATGTTTTCAGAGGCACAAGCGCGAGCACGCGTTTAGGTGAACGCGTGCGAGCATCGCGGAGAGAATGAAAGGGAGACAAACCGTCTCGAAGCGTAACCGCGAAAAGAGCGGACGTGGCAGACAGGGCTGTCGGGTGCGCCAAGAACTACCGAGGTTTGTACACTTTTCTCCTTGATTCTCGTAAGATTTTTAGCCTCTCTTATTTATTTTTCTCTGCCTTTCACCTTCTCGCGCTCGTTATATATTATTTTCCTTCCATACGGGTGGATTGCATGCGCCGCGCGAGATATACGCCCGCTTCACGTGCACAGTTTCGTGCGACTTAACGCTTGTACATCATCTACCTTCGTGTGCACATCGCGCGAACCTTTCCTTCCTCGCCGTCACTGTTCCCCAACGGCCGCCATTTCTCTTTTTCTTCCGCCGCCTATTCAACATTCCTGAAAAATCTGAAAACTCAACGACCGACGGAAAATTGGATAAACTTTGCTCATCCGCTACTACCGCTACAGCTAATACGCTACCGTTCACAAGTATCCGGACACTTACATGTTTGCGGACTTCACTTAAATATAGTGGTTTTTATTGGTTTGTTATATTATTTCACAAGTGTTATGCTATCATTGAACAGCATAAGTAATATTTATTCACAAAATTGCTATGACGAATGCTAACCAAAAGCGTATGCATACACCGGCGGCCATAAGTATTATGAGTATACTTAAGAAAAATTAAGTGAACCTGAAATATTAGTAGTTAATTACTGAAATCTTCAGGAATTATTATGTAGTTTGATACCTTGACTACAAAGAATTAAAATCTTTAAAAACTATTATGAAATTTGACAGCTTATACCAGTGATGGTCATGGGAGCTCTGGCCTTCCCCCACTTTAGGTCCATTCCCCTCGTTCTAGTTCCCTCCAGTTCGGTCTTCGTTTCTCCTCAGTCCATAATCGTCGCACATTACAGCGTATATGAGGGGAATGTCCCTAAAGTGGGGGAAGGCCGCAGTTCCTGTGATCAGCACCGCTTTAGACTACAAAGAATTCGTACATTTAGTATTACAACAGAAATCTCACCAGTTATGTATAATAAAATTAAACTTTTTTTCTCAACTATACATGTACCTGTCGCGTCTCTCGATCACTACCTTAACCAAGTTTGACGTTCGTTTTAATAGTTTATCTATTGTATCAGTTGTTATCTGGTCTTATGCGTGTTGTACATGATTCCACAAGACAAATTCAGATTTTGAGCTACCCTCCCGGTTTTACCGATCTAATTCATCCCACTTTTAATGAGTCAAATGCAATAAATTGGAAAACTAATTATGTAAATAGTAAATATATGTATCTGAGTATATATTTTTGCCAGTATGATTTTATATAACTAGCGAAAATTTTATAGTCTGGATCGATTACACCTTTTGTGTGAAATCAGCAGGTGTCCTAAAATTTATGGACGGGGGTGTACATATATAGAGGCGGTATGAAGAGATCTAGTTTTAGACGATTTTATTCTCCCGTTTGTTCTTTCTCCATAACGCAGTGTATTGAATTTGTTTATTTCTGATCCAGAGTTGGATGTTTGTATAGATTTGGACGAGTCTCAGCCATTTGAGATTGACAAACATGAGACCGTTCGGTTGATTTTAGTTTGAGTTTAACAATATTAACGATCACAGCCATGAATTCAGGAAAGGAATTATCGACAGAAAAACGTGCTGCTATTATAGTGCTGGTTAAAGAAGGCTATTCCATTAGACAAATTTTAGCGAAAACCAAAATAATAATAGTTATATTATTATAGCATTAATATGCTATTTATCTGAATTTGTTAGGTGTCCGGATACTTATGAACGGTAGTGTACGGTAGAGTGATTTATTTTTATAAATATGTATTTAATTAGGAACAAAATTGAACTCAACGCAAAAATTTAAGCTGAAAATGAAAATTGAGTGAAAATATGATAATATATTACAATAATGTTTTTCTTAGACTTAACTTTTCGGATGCCTTCGACCAATCTACCTCGTGCGAGAATTGTGCAAGGTGGTGCTATGGAATGGACTTAATGTAATATTCACAATTCATGAAGTATATGTTTTAGCACATGTTTGCTATTTAATGCAATAATTTTCAATGCATATTTGAATTTGATAGATGTACTGTGTTATGAAACACATACAGAATTTCGAATAGTGACAAGAAAGTTATTATGAATATTATAATTTGTGTACTGAAACACGTGTATTATAGAAATAAAACACCCGCATGTACCAAAAACTTGCCGTAATAAATATTTTCATATTATAAGCAGTTTTCAATGTATTATTATTAATCATATGCTCTTTTTGGAAATATCTGCTGTAAATTATTCTATCACTATTACTATACCTATACTCATAACTAGACTGCCGATGTTTATGCAAATATGCATTTTTAGACTTCTATATTCCCTATATTAATAAAGTTAAATAAAAAAGACTCCAAAAGGACTGCACTGGCTCCTTGAAAAGTCCAAAATATGTCACTTTTATTTTGTTAAGTTATTAGACGTCCGTCATTCACCAATTTGGATGTATTACATTACATAAACATCCGCAGTCTACTATAACTCTATTAAAGTCGAATCAGTACTAAACTAATAATTGTCTGTAGTATACCTAAAAAGTATATTGTTTTATTATCAAAGTATCAAGGAGAAGAGTGTTAACTCGTTTGGTGCCACTCGTTCCTGTCATTTTTTTTTTAAGATAAAATCTGTACCTTGGTAAAAAACACTGTTCAATTTGTAATTTTTCATGAAAAGATACACATTGGATCTTTTTATAGTAAGGACAGTCTATCTATTATTTATAACAGTGGTAAGACAGTGGCCCTATTTTCTATGATAACGTTCATGATCTTGATGTGAATGGTGCATAAAATTCAAATGCAATGATTATGGACACTGGCCCTTTTTCTACCAAGGTAGAGATACATAAACCTGTATTTTCAGCATAATCACTTTTGCTTTCATTTAGAAATTTTTAGATTTCACAAAAATTAAAGAATTACATTTCATACGCCCTTATTTTCTATTAATAATAGTCATTAAGTAGATGCATTTCTATGACGTAGCATGCCAGTGGAAATCTAAGAAAATATAATAAATTGTACAAATGTTACGAGATTTTTTCCCTTGTTCGTTTAGCCCATTTTATAAAAAAGTGTCTGAGAATCGACGTTTTAACTACTTGAGTTGGAATAACGTCTGTCACACGTGATAGCTACTTCGGGTTGAAAGTGAATTGCACGTATCCCACTCGTGGTCTGACCTTTCCATTTTGATAACGGTTTTATGTATTAAATAGACGTTTATGACCCACGTAGTCGTCAATAAAATTCCAACCCAAGTAGTTAAAATAAATTAACAACACTTAAAAACGATTGATGCAAGATAATTATCCCTATAGTAACTAAATTCACTTCTTGCCTTGGTATAAACATGTATTATTTTGTCAATTATTTTGTAATCTGTAATATAATTGGATTGCCACATAAAAGACCAACGCTGAAGCTGAACAACAAAAAGTTAATAGCTCGTGCTTACTTTTTACACCAACTCATCGTTTTATTCTTTTAACGGTACGATTGTTTTTCTCAGAAGTATTTTGCTTCTATTTTGAGGTAGCGGTGGGTTCAGTGTAATAACGTCTGGCGTGGTATTATTGCGAGACACTGTGTTTTATTGCCGTGGACTGTTTGATGACTTTTAATGGTCGCGAAAAAAAAGGCTGTGAAGAAATAAAATGTGCTCCGCGTAGAATACCGCCGGAACACGCAACTGTAAAATGCAAGTCGCATCAACGCTAACTGCAGGTAAGTATAGACTACTGTTACAATGTAATTGAGGTGTACAGGTTATAACTTAGTGCGCTAATACACTCAGTTAACGCGAATGTGCAATGATATACAATCGTCAAAATACAATATCATGTACAGGGTGTCCCACAACATGTGGGAATCACTTTAGGAGTGGCTTCAGCACATCAAAAGAATGAAAAAAGTTCATATAAATATATGTTCTATTTGACTTTATTTTCGAGTTATAACGGTGTTTTCGGTTATTTGATTTTTAACAAAAAAAGTAACGTTGACAAACCTTTTTTAAGATATTTTTATTAAACTTTAATAGTATGTCGAAAAAACTAATAATTAACCTTTTGCACTCCAAGCATTTTTTATATAATCGACCAGCAACTCCAGCACACTTTTGTAGTTTAAATTTTTGAAAACCATAAATTTTTATTTGTAATGGAAAGTCATAAATGTTTATGAATTTATTTACTTTGATTTTCACAGAATTCTAAAGTACCTTTAGAAGCAATATTCAATGTGCATTTTTGACATGCTGGGCTGTGATGCAAATTACGAATGTCGCCATGGCAGAGCCAATGGAGTTATGGAATATATTATGAGTGTCCTCGTAGCGGAGCCAACGGAGTGCAAAGGATTAATAACAATAACTAGGACCTTTAACAACAACACACTCAAAGATTTTCGAAATGGCCTCCTTTGGCTTTGATGTAGAGGCGCAAAAGCTGCACGAAATTTTCGGTCACGACACGCATCTCTTCCACGGTTATTTTGCTCCATTCTACCAACAAAGATTGCTTCAGCGACTGTAAACGTTTGTGACGCTTAGCACACGCTCTGGCCTTCAATATTCACCATGTGAAGGGTAAGAGGAAAGAACAGGGTATGTCTATTTTAATTCTGCAGTGTTCAACTTGAAAGAAAAATTAAAATAATGTAGAACAATTATATTTTAGCTCATTCTTTTCTGTAGCCTAATTAGAGTATAACTTCATATAATGAACCATACAGTTATATTCATTGAACCTTGTTTCTTTACTGAAGCACTAAAGTATTAAAAATTGATTTCCTCAATGAAGCTCTTCTGTGACATTCTTTGTTTCTTTCCCTTACCCTTCTTACCGTATAATCCATCAGGATTTTTTTAAGTTAAACTACCTCCATCTGTCGAAAGAATTATTGCGATACAAAACTCGCTATACCCTCGAAAACAAAGTCAAATAGGACATATGTTTATATGAACTATTTTTATTCTTTTGAAGTGTTGAACCCATCCCTAAAGTGATTTCCACATGTTACGGGACACTCTGTATATTATATATTGTTTCGGTTGTATATCCTATTGTTATCCTATTGTTTATTGTTGGATTTTTTTTTTAAAACATTTGAAGTATATTTATTGACAAAGGAATTATCGAATGATGGAAACGCTTAAATGTACTTATAAGAAAACTGAGGTAATATAATGACGCCTTTAACCTCTCACAACCACTCTCATTCGACAATTCACATCTGACCTCACACATTATTCCACTCCACGCACCCCTAACTGTTGTCTACTTAATGTTCAATACTTAATAGTAACGCGATATTGACTATTCGAGAAGATATTGAAAATTTAGTTAACCCTCTATAACGCCATGTGACTTGAAGATTACATACCTATGTATGCATATATGTATATTTTTTTAATTCTTATTTCGTTTATTTACTACCGTGTACGATTATATTCTACGACTATTCGAAAAGATAGAAAATTTAGTTAACCCTTTATAACTCCATGTGTCTTGAAAGTTACATACTTATATATGCACATGTCTATATTTTTTCAGTCTTATTTTGTTTATTTACCACTGTGTACAATTATATTCTACGACTATACTGTCACCAAGGAGTCTGTTCTTTTATTACCATGTTTGTATCCCTCGATACAAACTTCATTATTTATCTTTATCATTTACCTGATGTATCAGTTTCGTTATACGCAAAAATATTTCAGTTATAGAGGGTTAAATATTTTGATTTGGAAGAAGAAACAGAATTTATGTTCACTCCTGCGCGGGGATTAAAGTAAATGGAACGAGGTGAAGGAATCTGGTGGGTCGTTAAATTCAGCCCTTACCACGATGCTTCACACGATTACGCGTTCCCATAGCCGCTTACAAACTTCCGTGTCGTGTACACACGAGGTATTAAAATCGTTATTCAGTAAGGTACTTGGGGCATCGTTTCATCTTTCTCGGCATTGTCGTCGTTGCTGCCGCTATCGCTTTGATAGTTAATGTGTATCAATATTTTATGTATTCCGCATAAGCAGCGCGGCAGGTATTTGCGTTTATTAGCTATAAACCCCCCGCAGGTGGGGCTCACCTCTGCAGGATTTATGGTCCTCGCATCGCGGGATGAGGATGCGCCCTTTAGATGGAACCAGGTTTTGTGCATTATGCTTACGGAGTTACGTAAAATCTTTCGAGCAGATTCAGTGTCCTATAGATATCCAAGCAAGGATCGAGAACTTTTTTCTGCTGTCTTGTTTCTGTGTAATGATGGTCGTGGTAATGAAGCGATTGGCGTTATTATTAATCCATTGACTGCGAAAGACGTGCATATACGTTCTCGAAGAGCAGCGCCTTATGTGCGAAGGGTCACTATGGTGGCCTCGAGAATTAGTTGTCAGTTCTGAATAATGTATAAAAACTCAGAATCGCGTTAGAAGACAAAAATAAATAATAAATAATAATTGAGAGTACAAATGAATATTATCCTGTTAGCTGTGTAGCCCTATTTTAAAAGGGTGTACTTATGTTATGTCGCTAAAATAAATAGATGACGAGTATACTCGTCAAACACAGAGTGTATGCAGCTGCCGTAAAATTAAATTTAATTATAACGGAATGGCTGTTGGTTTTTTTGAAAAAATGAATAATTTATTGCTCAAATTCATTGATATTATTGATAAAACTTTAAGATTCATTGTTAAAAAAAATCAAGGAAAAACAAATACACGGAAAATTTTTTGTTTTTTTTTCTTATTTCGTGCTTGTTTCAAAGTATTCTAAAATGTCTGAAATTTGTGAATATGTTGTAGCTTTCACTAAAATTTTAATTCAAATAGCAAATGGTAATAACTTATTTTGCATGACGAGTATACTCGTCATAACACAAACAATTGTTATTGCTTCATGATGAGTATATTCGTCATACACAGCTAACAGGTTAAACGAAGCCTTTATTGCGAGAAAAACAAAGTATAATAAGAAAAATGAATAAAATGAATCGATATTTTTTGCTCGACTATTATTATTTCGCACACAGCGAATGATTTTTATTGAGAGTATGCTGCAGTCAAAGTGTTAATACATACATTAGTTAACATATTGAAAGTACAGTATTCAATACAGTACATTGTAATATCTGTTCTTCTGTAGTGTATAAGTTGCCAAGAACTCCAAATCTTTAATTATACACAGGTACACATGTTAATTAAATTCATATATAATTTTAGAACTACGTGAAAGAGACTTATTTAATTGAATTGTATTTGTTGGCTTCTGGTAACTTTACGGCCATCAATGTGTTAATATGCTGAGAAATTTTACATGTCATCTTATTATATTAAATTTTATATGACGTTTATTATAGAATTTTTTATGTTTCATCTGTTTAGAGTTTATACATGAGAAGATTATCTTTTTAATATATAGGTGTCTTAATTCTTATACACGTTTATGTATATGTACACAGTACAAGTATTAAACTCGTATACAAACAGGCTTGTCCTGTTTATAATGACAATAGTAATTACAATTTTAACTCATGTTACTGTTAACGTTTATGCAATTTCTTTACAAAAATTTCATATAGGATTACCGTAGAAATACATCGAATATTTAAGAGACCTCAATATGTGTTGTTAAATTGTTTGAAAAATATCTTTTTTTCTGCAGCAGTATCCAAAAAAACGATAATTGTTGCACCGATTTAGTACTTGAATGAGCAGCTAAATTGTTGAAAATTACTTATCACTTTAAAACTGATTTGATCTCTATTAATTTCTATGAAACAAAGCAGGTGCAAGTAATAGAAAACGACACTGATTTGTAGTAGCCTGAGCAATTAAGACCGCATTGGTTCTTTGAGTAACATTGACACGACTTCCGGCGCGGCATTCAAGCACGTTCATAGAATGATCGTTTGTCAACCTTGGTACGTGAAACTCGATAACATGGAAAACAGTGCAGGAAGCACATGCGGCAAGAATACTTTCCAACTATATTTTCTAGTTTGACAATCCGAGCTCGAAATATCTCTGGTATCGTATCTGCACTACCATTCATAAGTTTAATCGCATCATGCGGAAAATGCATGAGTATTGTTTATCATATACAGGCTGGTCCACCCGAAACATCTCGCCTTTATATTTTTTATTAGTTCTATGCTATCAAAAAAATATTCTAATAAAATATGGACAATGTCAAGGGTAATAAAAACATGGTATACACAGCAAAAGTGTATTCCTTTATATGACATGATCTATTTTTCGTAGTGGTTTAATTGATTGTAGAAAGTTGAATACATTCAATACATTGATGGATTCTTTACTAATTGCCAAGATAGTTTCACTTAAACTTTCGATATTACCAGACTGCGGATGTTTATGCAAATATACGTTTTTAGACTTCTGTACTTTCTATGTTAATGCAGTAAAATGAATGTTACTCCAACGAGGCTGTATTTGCTCCTGGAAATGTTTAAAATATGTAATTTTTATTTTGCTAAGTTATTAAATTTCCATCATTCACCAATTTGGATATATTCAATTGCATAAACACCCGCAGTGTAGATATTAGTTTATTTGCTACTTTTTGTAAAGAAGTAGAACATAACGTGTTACGACCAAACGAAGATACAATTGTTTGTTATAAACTGCTATAAAGCGTAAGAGTAATCTGTATTATACTACAACTTTTCGTATCAGATCATATATCAAAATGGACGTACAATACTTTTAGCGATAGAAGAATTTAAAATTAATATTTCCTTTGATTCCCTAATTTTATTTTTAACATATACCTAAAATGGTTTAAATATAAATTCTGGACCTCCTACTTCTTATGTTTACGTAAAGTAATTCTTTAATTAATTAATTCTAGTAAAACCTGACATTTAATTTCATTTTTCAATTAAAGACTTATCCCCTTGCACAGGAATGGCGCCTTTGATAATATTTATGTTTGGAATTATCTATTTCGTATAAATGGCTCAAAATTATGTTCAGCTGCATAAATTCTACAACGTGGACGTTTTACAAGCATTCTACTACTGAAACAAGTGCATTTGGAATAAAATAAACCACCTAGTTGAAATTAATTATGCTTACGTTTCTAAGTTATGTATATTAGATATAAAACTTTTCGAGTATAAAGGGTTAATAGATTGTAAAGATCCGCGAGTAATAATCTTTCAGTATAAAAGTGTATAAAAGAAATGTGTGAAATGGACGACTTATTGTCAAGTCTTCAACAATCTGCGAAAAAATATTTTCGACATTTGTGACAAGCATTTAACACAGTATAGAATTTCGTTGTCATTTCCGGAGAATCGCAGTACAGTAGTACACGCGATGCGTTTTTCGAGCGTAAAAAGTTCAGTCAAAAGTGCTGGACACAAAGAAACATGGTCCGCTATAAATCGTGATTCGCACAAACGACTACGATCAATTTTTGTTGATTTATATAGAGGGCTTTTCAGTTCATAGCAGCACAACAGTTCTTCCAGCTGCAGCAAAATCCATTGCTTCCCTACATTGTTTACTTCTCATCTTCTTAATCGGGAAATTTATGCTTCAAATGCAAACGAAATAAAACAATGTCATATCTTCAATTTATTATACGTTTGATTTTATCATTCGTACGTTTAGTAAATGATTTATGTCTTTTGAAATTTTTCGCGCAGTACGTTTGTTCCGGTACAAGTCATAGCTGTACAATCTATTATTTGTCTTAAAAGGAAACAAGAAATTATCCTTCGATATAAACAATTTTTTGAATGATAGTGGGTGCAGTTACATAAAAATTAAGTACACCAGTTATTAGTATGATGTATAGCACGATATAACTGGTTCATAATACGATTAGAAACATTTGAATTTAAACTAATATTATTAATAAGTATACTGCAGATTTGTAAGCAATTTAGTATTATACAAATTAATGCATGATGGACATCTTATTGATAAAAACTTATGCTAATGACTTAGCAACGTAAAAATTACATATTTTTAACATTTCAAGGAGCAAATACAGTCTTGTTAAAATTTCATTTATTTAACTGCATTAACATAGGAAATATGGAAGCCCAAACATGTATATTTGCATAAACATTCGCAGTCTAGTAACAAGTATCAGCAAGAGCTGATGTCAGTATAATTTAATGTGAAAGTTTCGATGAGTTTCAATAATAAATGTACATGTTTCGTTTATCTTGACTACCTTAATATCCCCGTTGCTTTCCATAGTTCGTATAACAGATGTACAGCAAAATAATTGCTTGGTTCAGACTGACAAATTTTGACAGACAATTTTTTGCACCAATGTCATTTTTTTTATACTTTTCAAGGTTTTTGTTAGCTACTCTTTATAACTAAGGAGGAACTGTATTCGAACATGTTGGGAGTTCATTTACAAACATTATGAACAATTACGCTAGTAAGTATCTCAATAAAATTGAAATTTAACAACGCACCGTATTCGAAAATGTTTCGAGGAGAATGCAAACCACTTGAGCATTTTTTATAAAAAAAAACATTCTGCATCGGAAAACAGAAGATTTCCAATTTTAGCCAAACTATAGTGGTTTTTTAAATTGAAGGACATTTAAAAGTCAACATGTCATATAAGTACGTTCAAGTGCAAAACTTTGAGAGCTACTACGATGCAATAATAAAATTATGTCATCGCTACAGAAGAAATATGTCGATTTCTTTAAAAACTCGAATAAATGGCTTTTATGAAAAGAAGTCGTAAATCATACTATTTGACCCTGTGATCCAAACAACTACTTCCTAATACAGTGGAACCTCGATTATCCCAACTATAATTGGTAAAAGGATGACTCACACTGTAACTGTGATTTGCATAAAAATTACATCATTTTAGATTATAAAATACGTAGTGGTATGGAATTATGTACATAGTGTCACTAATGATAATGGTACCTCCTAACTCATATATGAAGACTAATTTTTGGATAACCGGTGTTCGGATAATCGAGGTTCTGCTGTACATTTTTTTGTACCGTCGAAACTGATGGAGATATGTAGTTAAGATGACCAAAGCACTCTGTGTATTATAAATGAAATATAGAAGAGTATAGTAGAAAAAATAATCTATAAGAGAAATATTTTAAAAATCTAATTTAGTTTGATTAACACGTTCACTGCCATACTATGTAGACTAGAGACTGCATGACATTCTAGACTTCGATACAACATAAAAGTAATCTGAAACTACTATTTTTAATTAATACGTAGAGTGCCGCATGCACCATCGGTGGCCAACATATCAATTTTAATTTCATCAAATGACTGATTATCCCTATGAAATTTTGAGTAATATCTATGTTATAATGGCAGTATAAAATATGTACTAGTGGCGGGATTTTCCATTGCAGCACTAAACGTGTTAACTATGTTACTAATTATTTATAATTCTTGTTGGCTCTGTTAGATCTTCTTAAATATTTAACTAATAGCATTGCTTTCTCGATAAATGACAACTAAATTTAAGCGTCATCCACATATGGATGACATGACAGTCAAAGAGTTAAAGGAATGAAAATGACAGGAAAAGTCTGGACAGATTTTATTAATACGGTCTAATGAAAAGTAAAGTATTATATTAATACATTATCGAATACCTAAGGATATTAATTTATACATTATAGGATTTTATTATTTCTTAATAATGCAGACGCGTATTTAATGACACGCATGGAATTCAATGTCTGCACAGTAAGCGTACTGACAACAGAATTAGTGTCATGCGAAAAAATATGACGGAAATTTAATGCATGCTCTCCACCGCGTTATGCATCGTTCGTTGAAGTTAAAATATTTAATGAAATTTCCGAATGTTTCCATACCTCTGAATATATTCTGGCGCACCGTATTACATGCTAAATTCAAGGATGGAATCCCTGACACGCTAAATACGCGGGATTGCAATTAAACAGACGTCACGCGTATTAGCATCGTAGCACAAAGTCTGTTCGTGATTCAAATTGATAGAATATCGTGTCAGCGTTGCTTCTCTTCCAGCATTTAAAACCATGCATTCCACGCGGTGTATCAATTTCAAGCAGTCGATCAAAAGGCTGCTCGTCTATTATTATTTTTTTAATATAATGATGATTGCAGAATTTATTCGTCGTTCACTTATATTGACCTCTAAAAAAATTCGATCCTTTAATTTGATAATTAATGATATTGCCGTTCAGTACGTTCTCACGTCAATTTTCAATTAATTCAGTCAGTGTACTGTTTCGAATTACTTCGAATATTATTTTAAGAAAGGTCCTGGAAATATTGGAAAGTATTAGTTGTCTCGAACACAAACTTTTTGATAAAATCAATACATTGTACATCCTTGTCAATATTGGGTAAAAAGTGCAATGCACTCGTGAGTATCTTTTACAGTAGGAATTGTTCGTAAACAGAAAAGAAATAAATGACAAATTAGAGTCATAAATACAATTTTACTTTGGTACAAGGAGTAGACAATTTTTTCTTATGACATTTTATGAAATTATTTTAAAACCAATGTCTCGTTTATGAAATGTCGAAGAAATCTGAAAAATGTAAAAGGATTTTGTTATTGCATGAACATATGTTTCTGTACAGTTTATATTATTATTATATAAGAAATAAGGAAATACATTTATTGAATAGTTGATTTTACTCGGTTGAAAGAACATCATAGAAAAAGTCTAACGGTGTCAAATCACACGATCTTGGTGGCCAACTGATGTCTCCTCTTCGTGAAATGAGGCATCCATTGAATTTTTCCTTCACTAAAGCGATTGTTTCGTTTGATGTGTGGCATGTGGCGCGAACAGAACTTGAATTTTTATAATAAATTTTAACAATTTCTACACTTTGTTGCACTGTATAGCGTTCCATGGTGGTTTGTTTATACTTTCTGATGACATCTGTCACAAAATTACGAAGAAATGTCAAACCGTTTCACAATGACATTTATTGAAAGATGTGACACTCAATTTGGACAACCCTTTACATTTACCAAACGAGGACTTGTTTTCGTATTTATATTATTGTAATTTATTTTATTTTCTAAGCTTCAATAACTGTAATTCTATTTTACGTTGGAAACAAGTTTCAAACTGTGTAAGCGGTAAGGACTAGCCTTGGTATATAAATTAATAAAATTTTCATTTGATAAATGTTATATTATAGAAAGGGACGGTTTATAACTTTAAATATCGATTTACCAATATTCAAGGACAGGGTTACACAGGACCCCAAGAACATGGACATCGCGACCACCCCTTCTTGGGCAGCGAGAGAAGGTCCTTTGTTCGCTGCAGGATTGTCCAAACTATTGTCAACCAAAAATATTCTCGATGACCACACAGTGGTCCGAAACCGTAAAAACGTGAACTAAATTCATAGCGCTGTTATTTATACGTTATTCATTATGAATAAAACGGTTTTAGGGTTTCTTTTTTCACCCTTATATTCTCGGTCGAATTTCCATTATGTAAATGTTACTCGACAATCACTATTTAATTTTTTACACTTGATTTTTCATATTTACAGTGGCATAAGTGTTTTTTGGGTTGTATAGTAAAATTTTAATATACATAGATAAATATAGTGAGGCAAAGTACGCCAATTTCAGGAAAAAGGAATCGTTCTGAAATAGGCATTTCTTCCCATTTTAAAAGCTCGTGCAAAGTATTGTAGGTGACTTATGGCAAGTGTTGTGCATGCTACAACTTAGTCTATACATCTAACAATAAGAATCTATGGTTAAAATTTCATGGATTTCCAAAGAGATGGAAAATTTGAATTTAGCTCACGTTTTTACGGTTTTGGGCCACTATGTGGCATGCTCGCCAGTAAATCGCTTCAAAACTAACTTGTGTATGATAAACGATGTCACAAAATGAACGAGTAATTTTGACGGTAGGTTGAAACTTCCTTGTTGACGTACGTGTGGGTAAACAGGCACCATGAATTCTGCGCAACCCTGCCCATCTCGGTGCATAAGCGCCGCCTGTTCAGACGTCCAGGGATGATAGCACATAATAATCGTACATGAGACCCAGACTACCAATGGGTTACGTGGTTCAGGAAAGGACACTCGTGGCCACCATCGTGAACGCGTTAATGTTTTCTGGGAAAAAACCGTAACAATGTTCGTCGCTCGAAATTCCACTTACCCTGAATTCTCTGCGCATAGCCCTGTTTATATGGCGACAGTAGCACGGTGATCACGATGCAACACGCTGCATACAAACGACGCCGAATCGTAGTTAAACAGACGTCGCACGTATCTGATGTCGCGGTGCAAAGTCCGATTGTAATTCGAATTAATAGAAACAACAGCCGCAGCCTTAAGGTGAGCATCAGTTCTATGGAAACAGCAAACAAAACCCTATGTTCGAGCGATATTTGGTCGTAAACTGCCTGATTTCGTGTAGCAATATTCTTCGTTCGTAATTCTTAACACGTTGCTCGCCATCGTGAAAGCTGTCGCACCTAGTTACATGTGATACAAAGTAGAGCCACAAATTATTTGAATCGTGAAAAGTTCATATAAATAACGATGCAAAAGATTGCTTAACTATTTGATCATATACTTTGTAATTTTATATTGTTATTGCAATATTGCAGACACAACCATTCCATTTATAACTTTCCACGTGCCTGTTAATATGGTCAGTCACCTAAATAGTTTCGGCAAACAAAGTGGTATTAAAATAAAAATTAAATAATCAAACGACACGGCAGGATACCTGTTTAATAGCCTCGATTGGCTAGTATTATTTGCTTATACTATAGTATTTCTAATACATCTCATAGCCTGATATGTATTATTAATATTTTAAAAATATTCGTTACAGTATTATTTATTACATTTTTTTTCAATAATTGTAATTCGTACTTTCACTTCGTTGTACAGCGTAGCTCAATCACTTTATACTTTTTAAATAATTTATTGTACGTACAGAAAACTTGTACGTTTATGTGACCTATGTTTTAAATAAGTTTGTAATGTTTTTAAAGAAAAAGTGCATAATTTCGCCTAGAGAATGTAGTTTTGTATAGAGTAACATTCTCATACTTTTCCGGAATAAAAACATTGATATTCATTGTAGGTCTACTTGTACGAATATTTTAACTCTGTCTTTTTACAGAAATGAAGAGTCACAAACAAATTTTATTCTACATTTCTCATGTATTCTTTCCTAAAAAATGTCCCTCTTGTGGAACATATTAATAACGGATTAACTAGATGTAAATCTGACTTGTAATGAAATGTAAACAGAACACGAAGGGCTACTCGTACGGTCCCTTATATTTCATCAACTAAATCCTTTGAAACATAGTAACCGCCAGCGTGTTAAGCATCTTCGTAAATCCTAGTTTTATGGAGATATTTAATGCATTAACTTGCGATTCTACATGCACCTGCGATATAAGCTTCTCACCGCAAATATTGTTATTATATATTATTATGAAGATAATAATGACTACGATAAATTTAATATAACTTGAAAACCCACTCCGATTTATTATCAGTGGCTCTTATCTCGTATTTGGTAAACGACTTTTATTTTTCATCCAACCATACTCTTTATTTTTCTCTTCCATTTCCATACTATCTATGTTCTGAACGGCCGTAGGAATCATCTATGATTTTCGCCTCTAATTTCATTTAATAATTAAACACATGCAGAAATTTTCATAAAAAGTTTCATTCATTAAAATAATCACCTTCGCAGTCCACAACCCTTTCCCAACGAGATACAAGTTTGTAAATTCCGCTTTTATAAAACATTGGGTCTTTAGAAGTAAAAAATCAACTAACCTCCGTTCCAATCTCCGCCTTATTGGTGAATTCTCTATTCCGCATGTGATTATATAGCGCCAATAAAAGTTGATAATCGCTTGGAGAAATGTCGGGAGAATATGGGGGATGAGGTACTCTTTCCCATCCTATAGCATACATTTTTTCACGGGTACGTCTTGCAGTATGAGGTCTTGCATTATCCTGCAAGAACATCACAACAACGCAAGGTCGTCCTGAACGGGGTAAATCTTCAAGCGATTCATCACGAGAAGACAATTTTTCAAACCACTTCTGTGCGGTACGTTCTTTTACCACATCTTTTCCAAATGCCATAAATATCTTACGGCATGCTTCTCCAGCTTTTGAACCAAGTTTAAATTCATAAAACAAACATACTCGAATTACACTAGATTTAACCCTTTGCACTCTAAATATCTTTTGATACGATAGACCAGCAGCTCCAATATAACTAATTTGATGATGAAATCAATATTGTTGCGAGCTATTGCAAGCAAATGTTAATTTTCAATTATTCATATTCCAAGACAGCTTCATCGAGGTAAGATATTTACGCTTTACTTAGTTTTACGTATTAAGAAACATTTCATTTTTGACATGGTATACAAAAATTAGTAGATACAATTGACAAACCATCGGAGTGTCTAAGAGGCATGCTTGGAGTGGAACGCTTGATATTGTCAGTGCCTAACAGGCATACTTGGAGTGAAACGCTTGACATTGTCAGTGCCTGACAGGCATACTTGGAGTGCAAAGGGTTAATTGACATTTTAAAAGGGTTTAAAATTACAATACAAAAGTACATACCAAGTCAAAGCGTACCGAAAACGGCACGAACTTTTTTGGTTACCTACTGGCTATTCATTATTATAAAACTTTGAACAAATGTGATAGTCCAGCAATAATCTAGAAACACAATTATTCGATTGAATAGTTAAACTTTTTCCCTTATAATTATATTAAGAAGAGCGAACTACAGTGTGCCTGGTGAGGTATGGCTGTTTTCATTTTGGCTTTCAATATTAATGTGTTTTCTGCTGATTTTATTCTCGAACACATGACAGAACGGTCATTGATTTTCCTATGTGGTGCTTTCTGTTAGCGTGTGTAACCAATATTGAGTCAATAGAAAAATCGAATTGCAAAACTTTTCACTATTTCTTCTTCTAAGAGGAACTCTTCTCTTACTCGGTGATAGAAACTACTTAAAGTTGTTAGACCTCAGGGAGGAGAAGTAAAGTTGCTTATTGTACGGATACTTAAATTAGGTCCCTCAGGGTAATTTTCTCGTGAACAATACAACTTCCCCTATTTTTACTTCGATAGTGCAAACATAATTTGCAGGTAAGCATACGATATCAGTTGGTCTTTCCCATAGTTACCTTATGGATCAGGCAGTCAAAGTGGAGGCTCCAGATCCTGTATCCCTCACTAATCGAGTTCTTTCTTCCTTTGACCTACTGCACAAGATTAATGATCTTGAGAGGTCTATTCCCGATATTCCTGGAATTGTAAAACTCACTCCAGGCTGAATATATGGCCCAGAAAGTAAACCAAGTATAATTACATAGTTGGAGCGCAGCACGTTTAAATCTATGTATATGCGTCTATGTATGCATGCGTGGGACTATGTTGTCCGATATGATGTGACAGAGTCATGCGTCATGTGTTCGAGAACGTGTAAAAGCGTGTGCATGTCCTAACACTGTGACTTACAATTAGTAAGAGAAAATAACTAGTTATAAGGTTCAAGTGTCAATAACGTGCGTCTCTCTTTTTGCATGTGTATAACTTCTTCTTATGTTCGTGTCTCTTTTGATGTCATCGAGCCTCCTTAAATATGAAATTTGCCTAAGGTGGCGTGACGTAATTAGCAAATCAAGGACCAAAATGTTGTAGGTTGGATGCTATTTATTTTGGAATCTACGCCTGCCTCATGTGCAACCCCCGCCCACCGTGTTGCGTATATTTCAGGTATGCGAAGGGTGTGGGAGTCCTGGGCCCAAGGGTGATCGCTACATTAGGGTCACGCGTGTATTGTGTTAGGATTACAATACATCCATTACTATTGAAGACGAAGGAATGATACATTAACCCTTTGAACTCCTTTGTCGAGTGTGACTCGACATCAATTTTATTTACAGGTACTCCTTTGTCGAGTGTGACTCGACATCAATTTTATTTACAGGTACTCCTATATCGAGTCACACTCGACATTTTTAAATTGCCAGTTTGAATAAGTATTATATTTCACAATATTTGTTTTTTACCTAAATAATACTTTTTTGTAACAAAAAAGTCGTTGAAGTGTTCAGGTACATGACTGCTTGAACCTAATTGGTTCCTATCAACCAACTGGCTTTTGAAGTACATTTAAAATGAAACACTCAAAATAATAGGGAGTTATTGAAAAGAAAATTAAAATAAATTAGGAGTTCAAAGGATTGAAGGCGCATGTGGAAACAGGAAATTCCAAAAACTTACAATTCAAGTTCACGATACTTGCATGGCTTTTAAAATCTTCTTCCTTGTACGTAAGCCAGTATTGACTGCTATGGCCATTTAACCGGGGGACCTAGAGTTTTAGGTCGGTTTCGTGCCACTATGTGTCAACAACAACGCAGAAATACTGAAAACGGTCACCCATATTATCGTTGATCGTTTCCAGTGTAGCTTAACTTAACGTCTATTGTACATATTCCGCAGAGATTGCTTTTCATTACATTTAATAAATTTCAATATAAGCGCTGCACAGAACTTGGACGTTACCAGGTGACGGTGTAGTGTAGATATTCTAAGGTACAGTTACTCGTTTTAATATTCGGACATCACGTTATTTGCGAAATTATTGCTCTATATACTTGAAATGTGATTATCGAACTTTCTGGTTTACAAATATGTAAAATTAATTACTTTACTTTTTTTGTTTTCTACATAATAAATCACAAACGAAATTAGAATGTATGTCTAGTTTTGCCCAAAAACAGTTAGAAAATGTTCTGACGTCCGAGGGAACCAGCGTGTAGGATATATGTAGGTTCAGAAAATTGAAGACTACAAGTTATCTTGAGTCCGGAGGTCAGTAAGGGATGAGATGATTAAGTTGCAGTTCGAGGATGGCTAACAAGCAAGGAATGAGGTTATTGATTATGCATCGAAGAATTTTGAGGGTTTACTGTTGGGGATTGGTTTGTTAAGCTTACAATATTCAAAAGAAAGCGCCGGATGTTTAAAACTAATACTGAAATGTAATCATGTGCAGCGTGATTTTAAATAATCCTATTGTGGATTAGGTTGGTATACAACGCGTTAAAGTCTTAATTCTAAGCTTGCAAGTGATTCTAACAGCAATTAGTTTATTGAAGAAATACAATGCTTCTAAAAAGTAGCAGGGTCTAGATAAATGTATAATGAACCTCATCAGAAACTAATGTCTGCATCTCAAAGACCATTCAGCGATACAATAATAAATTTACCGACGTAGAAGACGGAAGATTAATATCTGTAGTTAGAAATCATCTTTCAACGCAAAATGTTGCCGGAATTGAAGTCTTTAAGCGCTGTGAAAACTTCTCTGGGAATCCATAAGTAGTAACTCACGAAGTCAATGTAATTTAGAGACAGTGTTGTGATTTGGCAAACCTCCAAGCAGCCGACAAGCATCTTTTCCTTGTTCAGTTCATTCGATCGGCGACGATAACTAGGACGTGGATCTCCCACGATTCGACAGCGCAAAACAAGCAATTCGAAATACTCGCGAAGTAGTACTTCTTCCGAGAAACTTTCTTTTCCCTCTCAGCCGCCTGAGAATTTAAACTTCGTGTAACGTGATCGACGACCTTCGACCAATGATCTTAGTTTCGCGTTTCGGTACTGACTCGATGGTGGAAAGGAGGATTAATATTATTGTACCTTAACACGTTGAACGCCATAGTGAAAACGGCCATCCCTAATCAGACACAATATAATTTACTATTTTTTATATAAATCGTAAAGAAAAAATAGATTTGCGTACGCAGTTGTATTCTTCTGTTCCTACATTATTGTTTCAGTATGAAGTTTGCTCAGAATTTTGCGACAATCAATAATTATTTAATTAAATTAAATTTGAGGTGTCGGACACCGCCACGGCGTTGAACTTCTTAAGTACAGTAAAACGTCGGTTATACAAATTAATAGGGAGACAAATCCATTCCGGTAAGCGGTTTTTTGGATAATCGAACTAGAAGAAGCAAATTTGCGAATATGTTATAAAACTACTGGAAATAAAACAATTCTCGGATATGGAAATTTCTTACGTGAAAAAATACATGATAAACGAAACATAGGAAGTAAATTAATCGTTTTTAGATATAGTCGAATGTCTGATTTTTTTAAACTAAATATTTGTACTGCATCTATTTCTTTTTGTGCTTTTGTTCATCTTAATATAATGTCTAATGCATTTTCAGCTTCACGGTGTGGTGAGTAGTAAATCATCCCGCCATATGTCCATCTGTGTCATTATTTTTTTCAGTATGGATGGCTCAAACAATCGTTCAATCATCGTTCATAATTTTATGTCTTGGATTATTTAGATCTATTTGCAATCATTCTTGAATATTCGCGTAATGACAGTTTTAAAATCTAGGTGCGGTAATGCCGTCTAAAACGTATCTCATTTGCACTCAATGGAGAAGAAACATGTTTGGAATTTCATAAATCTCTATCTCTCTTCATAGCTGCCCAGATATGGCCCCGAGCTATAGCCATCTAACGCGACATTACTTTACGGGTGAAGTGAAATTGGTAACTTTTTGGAGCAACATTTCTGATTTTGCTGAAACTGGGATATGTTGTGGTCTTTAGAGATATACAAACGTATCTCGAAAGATTTTTCATAATTTTAAAAATTGTTAATCTTACAGCTGTTTTAAATATACAGTTAACATTTTTTCAATAAATTAGGATTATATCCTCACTACTTTTTTTTACAAATTATTCGATATTCCCCTTCTATTATAAAATTGCATTTGCTAAAAACAATTGCAAAATAAATGGTTAAAAAATATCTTCTTTTAACTGAAATAATTTTTATTAGGTACTCTTATGTCTCCACTGTAAGCACCCAGAAGCTCATTTTTATCAGTTTCTTAGTTTAACAGTTATAATTTATTGGAAGAAGATTAACACTATATTTCAAACAGCTGTAAAATCAATAATTTTTAAAATTTTGAAAAATCCTTCGAGATACGTTTATATATCACTAAAGACTACAACATATCCCAGTTTCAGCAAAATCCGAAATGTTGCTCCATAGAGTGTCCGATTTCGCGTGGAATGATCCAATATTAAGTGCAAAAATTAATAGCCAAATATAGGGAACATGATTGGCACATGTTACAATTCTGGGAGGGAGGATATTAATAAAAGACGATACTCTCAACCAACAAATAATGCATTGACACATGAAGCAAAAATAGTTATAAATTATTTAAAAAAATGTGTATTAACCTCCTGGGGTAATCTTAAAACACTGGTTATTCTCCCATTGAGAATCTGTAGCCTGTACTTGAACTTTATATGTATGTATAATCAAAAGAAGACTCAAAAGTATTGAACAATTAAAATCGTTGACAGAATAAAATATGGCAAAAATTCTTGATTACAAAATGCAGGAAATATTTACGTTCCTTGTCTGATCGAGTGACCAAAGTGTCAGATTCCAATAGATCTCACTATTGCTATTAAATTATAAATTTAATATGTGTCTACTTATTTTTGTATTCTTTACACTTCCATCTTTACGTTACAAATACATGATTAATTAACAAATAATTTATCGTCTATATAATCGTGAATTATCCTCTAAAATATAACTTTCACTGTTTACATATTTTTAGTAAATGAGAAGGTCCGTTTATCCATTTCATTTATCCTTCATTTTAAATCTTAATTACTGATAGGTATACTAAGAACAAACAGATTGCACTACTCGTGTTATGCACGCTGTTCGATCGAATCGCGAGCAAGGTGCATCTATAGAATACCTGGACTTTCAGCTGTACAATTATTCTCGTAATTAACGTTGGCGGGTCATAAGTGTACCGCACGGCTCGAAAGGGCTAGACCCACCGGAGTTTATTACAAAGATATACGAGCTATGGCCGCACACACTCGTACGCGTTTTGCACGTGTGCCCTGTCTGTACTTGCATGCCACCGATGGCCGCCTGGAGCATTCGAGCTATTTCCACGGATGATACATATCCCGAAAACTATATTGAACGTTTGTAAAGTGCGATAAGTTATCGGAAAATGGCACGATTAACGTGAACGTGACGGCTCTATTCGGCATGCAAAAACTTTTCGGTTGTGTTCGTGTACGTGCATAGTTCACGATCGAGTGTACTTAACTAATGAAAATGTCGCCATTATAAATAGTTCTCCAAATATATGCATTCGTCGAAGACTTTTTGAGTGAGGCTTGAAGATTTCACTAGGAAAACTAGTTTTATGATAGACGTATTCTTGCTTTTTTTTATAAATTGTACATTGATTTTATTTAACTTTTTTTTCGATAGTATTTACAAAAATGAATGTTTACTGATTCACCGCAATCAATATTCTAAAATCGTTATTAATGTGTCACGTATAATTCTGCTGAAAGCATGTTTTCTTATGTTTGTTAATGCAAAATCTGTTAACATTAGAGAATTATTACGTTCAAGTTGAAATTTGAATCCTCCTCATTATCGGCTATGGGGACATCTAAAGACTTTGGTGTATACGTTATCCACAGGTAAGCTAAGCGATTTCTCATGATGAATACACGATGTGTGTCATGAGATAATAATGAAAGCTAGAATTTCTAAAATTTGCATCAAAATGGGAGAAAATCAGATAGAGTATCTGCCGAACAAATAACAAATAAAACTGTCTCTGTACCAATAAGTATTGCTTTTAGGCATGCATACAGCACCATCCGTAAGTCTTAGGGCAGACATGTGCCATTTCTGTTGAAAATATGGTATTGTACCTACTGCAAAAGTCTGCAAAAATTATTTGCAGCAGTTAGAAGAGAATAATGAAATAAAAATCATCCATTGGTCCTTCTATTGTCTGATTTAAGTGTAATTAAAAAAATAGAGATTGAACTGGATCTGAAGATACGATAAATCTGCGCAAAATAAAAAACTGACATGTAGAACGTTTGCAACAGGAGTGGGACAAAATCTCACCAGAATTTATTGCAAAACTTATAGCTAAATTGCGGAAATTAGTGATAATCGTAATTAGGAATCAGGGGACTATATCGACGAAAAGAACATTCGATTTTTATTTAATTTGTATGACAATATTTGCAATAGAATATTGAATGTAATTTCCTTTGTAGTATAAAATATGAAAGAGTGTCTTAGAATATTCCAAAAGCTCCATAATGTCCTTCACATTTATTTCAAATTTGAAAAATGTCCCAACACTTCTGACAGAAGTGTACATTTATTAAAACTGTCTTGCTTACTTTCATGAATATTATATGTTCTACGTATATAGGTTAATGCTAATGTTCGAAAGTCGTTAAACTTAACATTCCCTAGTTATTGTTAACATTAACTGAATGAAGCCGTCAAAGCACGAATAAAATATTATTTTCATTCCAACCCAATCCAGCCCAACCATGTATTCTCGCTTTTTTAGAGTAAAAGTGTTTTTCATAATAATAAATAAAATCTGAAATACATAGTTTATTTTTTTTTATTTAAAAAACATAGAAGGTATGTACTCCGTAAGTAATTTTTACGTATTTCACATGAAATTCAAACTTTACCTAACAATTTTTAGTTAATGTGTACATTAACTAGTTAGTTGGAACATCATCTAGTTAAGTATTGTATGCATTTTAATTTTTCAACTCTAACGGGAAGATCCAGTTAATGTTGACAATAACTAGCGAATGCTAGCATTAACGATAATTCGCATATTAGCGTTAACATGTACAGTCCTTAAAAGATATTAGTTCAAATCCGTTGAGTTATGATAGTAATCACTAAACTGCAGATGTTTATGCAAATATATATTTTTGGAGTTTAACAATTTTTATGTTAATATAGTCGAAGGAATTAAATTTTGACATAACTATATGTTGTGCGTCATAAGCTTAGAAAATGTCCTTTTTAGTTCTTTTACATTATGGAATATACACATTTCGAGTGAATGCTCATTAACACACCTGGTGCTGATTGGGCGATGTCCAGGAATATCTCATGAACCTTGTATCGATATTTCCGTGCCAAAGCCCTGTGGATTCGTCGTAGACACAGCTTGGCCCGGAGGAACGTCGTTACGATTCGATCATAGGTAGAGCCGCGTGCTAACAGGACGTCGGATATAAAAAGAAACGAAGAGCTGTTAGGACGGGGGACGGGGCTGAGTGAGGTTTAGCTGTCGTCGGAACGGCTGCTGAACAATAAAACGATAAATCGAAAGAACGGAAAAATAAGGGGCTAAAATAGAAAAAGCTTGTAGAGTAGATTTGGAAACGGGCCAGAGGAACGTGCAGTCACTGGGTGACTTTGTGGCCTTTGCGGCTCCCTCTTGCTTGCCTCCAGCTCCACCACTTTCTTTCATTTCCTCTGCTCTTCTTACACCTACCTAATGCCGTTCCGCGTGCTACTTTCGCCTCCGTTTCTGTCTGTCTTTCTGCCTGCGCAACCTTCCCAACCCCGTTTTCCTTTATTCGTTGACGCCGTTCGTGCTCCTTCCTTCCTGCTGTTCCAACAACCCTTACCCCGTACCAGTCGCCACCTAGATCTACGTACATAGTCGACCGATTCACCTCGTAAATCACGTGTCGGCACACGGTTCATAAATAAAAGTCCTCGCGATGTTTCCATCGAACTTCCCGGACATCAAAGTAAGCTCACTGTAGTTGTTTCGCATTTATCTTTCTGCACTTATCGCAATCCGCACTCCTCGCCTTTTACTTGTCGATGAACATACTTCCTTTCGACTATGCTTTTGGATTGTTTACCTTGTTCAATTTGTCCAGCAGTTACCTTGCTGATTCCATTTGTCAATCTCTTCTACCGGAGAATTTTCAAAATGACAGATACATCTTTCTTTTATGTTGATCTCAGGTGAGAAGTTGATATTGTGGAGACGGTTCAACCCTTATGTGGATTATTGTATGTTCGACGCGTCCTTCAATGGGTTAAAATCTTAAAAACAATTTGATGAAATTCATGCAGCTCCTTTAAATATTCTAAATAAAGATTATAATAATAGATTTGAAAAATAGTTTGTTTAGATATATTATTATTGAAAATATATAACGTAAAATTGGTATACCTTTGTAACTAGCTCGGTCAAAATTGACGCACGTTTATGGAGTAAGGGTTGAAGTGCACCTTCCAAGGTCACCTCTATTTCTTAATTTTGATAATCAATTTCTATTTCTCGATCTACCTTACTATGTTTCCTATTTTCCACATTGGATCCAGTTCACAGAATGACAAGGAATTCAGATTCTGACTGCCTGCACTGTATAAGGTGAGTCCACAGTCATGTCTGAAAACTTGATCGCACATTCTACAGGTAAATACTCATAGTAAAATTCTAATGAACGTGGATCGTAAAATCATTTATTTTTAATTAGAGTATTCAGCTTCACAGTTGAGTGTTTTTATTAGGAATTCTATAATGGATATTACAATTGTAGGGCCCACGATGCTGCATGTTTCAGAGATCATGCACATATATGTACAAGACGAGCACCAGCGTGACCTTCATTACGTTGCTACTCTCCTACATCAGAACGAAGAAGACAAAGTAATACAATAAAAGTTTACGAGTAGTGTGAGAGATTGATAGAAAGAAAAAGATGATCAAGCTAGACTGACAAAAGAAAGCGACTGGTCAAACTTTAAACCAACGTAGGAGAAGCTCAGTTGTTATGGACACTGAATATGAATTTTCAGAGAATAGAAAATAACAGTGCTATATTTTTACTGTACCAAACTTCAATATACTGTGTTTTTAAAAAAGGAACCAAGTAGCCAAACGTAAGTTATACACAGGATGGCCAACAAACGAAAAATAACCTTGAAGGACATAGTTCCAATGACTCCACAATATCATGTTTACGAATTTGCTTTTATCATCACCAGCATCATATTGCATAACTGCCATGATTACTTGTCAACATTCACTCTGCTTTTTCAACATATTATACTCTTTCAACCTTCTCGGTTTGGCCGAGTTCAGTTGTAAATAAGTAGTAACCACGTGTGGAATTTTTCTGTGGATTTTTCTTTCAAACATTTTTCATATACAATTCTATAATTATGTATGATAATCCCAAACTTGGTTGGGCACTTTTGGTTTGAAATGGAAACAACAAATAAAAAGAACAAATAATTACTCCAAATAAAATAACAAATAAGTTTATTTGAAACTAAGGATGTGTGTAAATAAATTCCAAAATATCATTTGAGAAATAAATTATTTCGAAATGATTTATTTTCCAAATATTTGGTTATTTCAAATAATATTACAAAATAACAAATAACAGTTAATCAGAATAGAAACATTGCGGTAAAAGTGAACACTGCCGATGATGGAAGTTCTACGGACGATAAAAAAACATCTTTATTTTACTTGTAAAATCAAATAACAGATATCTAAATTTCAAATAAAATAACAAATATTAAACAAATTTATTTGTCAGGTACATTATTACTGAAATAATATCAACTAACAAGATAAAGTAACAAAACAAATATCAATTAAAATAAAAATTTTACTTAAATTATTATTTGAATAAAAGTTTATTTCGATAATGTCCACATCTGTACCAAAGTAATCATGTGTATCCATTATATACTCTTACTTTCAAAGGAAGCAACATTTGCTTGTTTGATTCCTGTGTGATAAATATCCGCTGGATGATGCTAGTGGCTCTCCGAACATAATTAGAGCTCGGTGGCGGGGGAGTATATTCACCCACCGTATTGAAAGGGTTAATTCCTGAATTCAAAATTTTCCTTTGTGTTTAAATACACGATGCTTTCACTACAGAAATTGTTATTCATTTATTACTTATTTGTATAGGTTGGAGTTGTTACAGGGTTATTTCCGGCTATTTTATATAAATGTGTTATGGGTCAGTTTTGAGTACACAGTTTAATATAATAATATAAAATCTAATAATTAACCAACATTGAAATTGTATTAAAATGAATACGTTGTACACATATATAAATGTGTAGCACCATGTTGGTTGTATTGTTCGTTCGAAAAATTCGAAATTATACTACATATTGAATTTAATTTTCGGTTAACGATTATGGGGAAAGCTTATCATTATTAACTCGAAATTATAGTCTTTTATAATTCACGGGATTATTTGAGACCCGAATGTTATCACAGAGTATAAATCACGATTACGAGAAGTTTTTGAAACAGATTCACACTGATAGAATTACTGAACATGGAGTTTTTAACATTTCAAACAGGGCGGGGGTTAATTACAAGGGCTGGGTGATATTTCTCATTCAATTTCCCCGCTAATGTAACAATAAAGTTAATAACAGTGTTCTGTACCATTATGGTAACGGAATACAATTTTCGGCTGTACCTGTTCCTGTTAGTAATTAGTAGATTAATTACGGTGATCACCAAATAATGGCGTTTGGAAACGATATAAATTTGGTAGTATAAAACGAAATTATATTTCATTTGTAGAGTTTAATCAAGCGTACAATGGCAGAGACGTGTCAATTAGTCGGGCCGAGTTACCATGCGTACTTTTCAGGTTTTCATTAATTAAATGGAAAAATGTTATTTCTACGATACAGCAGGAAACATGCGTTTGCGGTGTGCCTATTTAAATTTTATTTCCCTGGAGAATTATTTTGCTCCGCTTATTTCTCTGTAGCGTTGTCTGTTTAGTAATTATGAAACTTTATTATCTGTCCACAGTGCTGGAGAAATCCCTCCCACGAATTGTTAATTGATGAGCTCACTGGAACGTTTCGCTTAGGAATTGAAGAAAAACAAGAAATTTTTGTTTCGAATATTTCATAAGTACTTCCCGCTTTCACGTGTGAATTTATTTCTTTACCTTTTAACCGAGAAAGACTAGTACACTTACCATTGATACATGAAAATATTTCTGTGACGGGTAACACTGATTGATTCGTCTCTATGCATTTTTAAATAATCCAGGAATGATTTGGTTAGTAGTTTCTCTTTGATAGACAATTTCATCGGATTTTTTTAATGAAAAGTCAATTTGTTATTATTAAAACTAATTTATTTCTTAATCTCCTATGTATTATCTATGATTTTCTATGGCCACGTTTTACCTGCCAGGCAGTTTATTTATACTAGGTGAAGAATAGAAGATAGTTAATCGTTTTAGATAAAACACTCAATAGTATTTTCCAATCAACCTAAAATAATTTATTTAAGAAGTGAGATTGGATTTGTATGTTTATTTTTGTTATTTATGTTATCTTACATTCGATTATATTCTCTTAGATTTCTATACTTTTCCCTATTTTCTTTATCATAGAACAGTGTTACTGAATGTGGGTTCTCGCCTTTTTTCAATGAAATTCACTGGACTCCACTTCTCTTATCAAATTTTTTATTTATGTCGTTAATCATCATTTGTAGTTATTTTCAGTATTTTCGTCTCATATTTTTTCTGTTGTTGAGATCGATTAATGCAAATATTGTTGCCGGATTCGCGATCACGTATCTCGTTGCAATAACTTGGCTTGCCGCTGTCGCTTGCAAGCCGCGCCTGCTGACGTGATTAGAATTAATTAATCACCCATCGTTGATTCTTAATAATGTTCGTCCAGAATGTATTTTTAGAATGAAGCAGAGTTAAAATCTAGGAATGACTTCAAGGTTGTGTCAAATTGAATTCGTAATAAATTCACATTCCTGGCGTGACAAGAATTCAGGTGGAACAGAACTCGAAATACGACTGTTAGAATTTAAATACACTACATACTACTAATAATAATTGAATCGTTTATTATCGAAAGGGCGTATATCCATTTTTTAAAATTTGACATCAGGTAATAAAAACTTTACCCAATTTTCTTCGAAATAATGTTTATTCGGTTTTTTCAATCGGAATCGACAGGAGATATCAAAAGACATTCTTGACGTTCTTTTGAGTCCCATAGCCCAAAGTTTGTGATACCTTATAACAGCTTAAACGCATAACATAATTTTCCCCCAAATGTGGACACACGACCTTTCAAAAACAAACGATCGAATTATAGATATATATATCATTAAATTGCATAAATATACTGTTTCTGTGCGGAAATCCATTTTGCTCGTTTTTTGTACATATATTTATATACAGAAACAAGTTAACTAAAAAACGAAAAATTAAAATATAATAAGTGAAACGTATGAAAATTGTAATTTTCACATCAGTACAAAACACGAAATCAATACGTCATGTACTGCTTCGTTATTTATAGCTAATTTAATTGAAATATGATATAATTCTAATTTTCTGAATGGATGAATGTTACCAATTGAATTATTAAAACCAGGTACGAAACGTGACGCAACATACGCATCAGACTACATTATTTAAATAATATATTATCCCTTCGGTCAATTTAAATTAATTTCAGTTTCAATTTCACTTGTATCGTGTTAAAATTAAATTTATTTTTAGTATCATTTGACTGCACATTTTCACTTTCATTTAAAAGATGTTCTGGCGATGTAATAAATTCAGTTCCTTGTTCTTTATGCGACCAGACTACATGCACGAATAGAACAGTTAATTGGTCATTAATAAGTCAGACACTGATGTGACTGAGAGACATTTACAGAAAAATGGAAAAAATGAATGGATAAGAAGATGAAATGTAGCATGAGAGAATAGCGTAGGGGCGGTAACAAGTGAAGAAGAAACCGAATGAAATTAAAAAAAGGAGGCCGCCAGGAAAGTTGTTAGGCCAACGTTCGAGAGTTAAGTTTGGGACGTCAACTTTCTTTTTCACCAAACAGGTTCTGACGTCGAAGTGTATCTGAAGTTCAGATTCCGAACTTGAAGAGTCGATGATACCCGGAAATCAAACGACCACTATTACAATTTTAAAACAGTTCGTTACCACTCATTTACGTTGCACGTATTCTTCTCAATAATAATACCTTTGTGTCAACAAAATGTGAAATGAAAAATGTACATATGATTTACAAACGTAAAAATGTGTAGCAGAAGGGACAGAGCTTCTTTAAATTATTTGAAATTCTATATTTTTAAATTCATATTCGGGCCATGTTGAATTAATTTCGTATTTTATTTCATTGAAAAATGCCGTGTTTTCATAACATTTTATAGTTGGAATAATGTGTAAAAGTTGTTTGATTTTTCAAAAACATATAGACAGATAGGTAACTTTATTTTCTTGCCTTTCGGCCTCGAAAAGGGGGTTGGCACGTGGCTGCGCCTACATAGTCAATATATACATGTACATAATTATAATTATGTATTATAATACAATACGTTATTTTACGAAAATTTCTTTATACTGTTATTCCCTGTTCCTTGTTCAATTCCTTTCTTCTATCTACTATTTTCCTCACCCATCTCCTCCCTTGCTCTTGTCCCTGCATAATTTTCCACCTGGTTAATTCTTTCTCTCTTTCCACCTCTTTACATTCTTTAATAAGGTGTCATAGTGTTTCTTCCCCTTGTCCACACATTCTGCAATTATTCACCTCCGCTTTATTCCAATATGTATTTGCTCTTTCCTCGTTTCCGCGTCTGAATCTCGCTATCATTGATTGATCCCTCCCTCTATGTTCCGTCTTCAGATAATCTGCACTACTTTTCTCTCTTAATTCCCTATGTTTTTCGTTGTATCTTCCTTTTACTATCTTATCGTATTGAGTCTGCCGCTGCTGTGCTCTGTCTACCTATGTTAGTCCTTCTGCCAGCGTTAGGTCTCCTGTACACCTTATCGCGAGCTCCTTTACATTTATCTCCTTTTTCAAAAACTTATATTGTTACGTAAATCTTTATTATCAATAGAATAATTACTTATATGTACAGCGACTCAATGGAAAATAATGAAACATTTTAAGAATGATATGAATCTTTAGTTTTAAACAGAAACTTATTACGTTTTATTTTAATTATACATTTACAGCGATTTAAAAAGTTATAGTTTCATTTTGACGTGGTAAATAAAGACAAACAAGTAACATAAAAAAATAATTCAATAACGAATATTAAATAAAATAATTGACAGTCTTTAACACGTTGAATGCCGTGGAGGTCATCGGTGACTGGCGCCACAAATTTATATAAATTAAATAATTCTTAATCATGTAAAATTGTGAGACATTAATATTTCATTAATAATATAAGAGCACAAGTACGATTGTACAGTTAAATGCTGTTCATTTTCATGATTAATATTACCAACAGCAATTTATACTGTCTGACTAGGTATGTCAGTTTTCCCTGTGGCATTCACCGTGTTAAAAAATTTAATATTCCTGAATGTTTGACCTTTTTTGTGTCAATTTGGAATTACATCGTCGCCGAAATTTTATCCGCTACCGTAACTTTCACTGTTTATTAACACGTGACTCGGTAATTGTTGACTTTTCACAAATTTTGTAAATGACTTGTAGAAACAAGCCGTTCCGCTGATATAATGAGATAACCAGCAAAATTACTTCCATTTAATTACCCTGAAATTAGAGGCTTGAAAGATCTAAATCCCCCATTTACATGTCATTCATTATTTTACAATTAATCCAATTAAGCTCGTACCCATTCCGAACAAACGATTTTTATGTCATGTATAGAACACAGTCCATATTTATTGTCATATTAAATATCTATATATTTAATATAATCTATCCTTTTATACACGTATTTTTCCATTCTCGCAACCTGTGAAAATAAAATACTGCTTTTAATACATTAAGTAATATCTATAATATATGTCAATTAATTTTACATGAAACTGTTACACTCTACATGATTACTGATATATGAAACGAAGATTTTTCCAGAAGGTTAAACAAACTGTTAACAATTAGTTCGATTAAAATGTACGCGGTGTGTCAGTTACAGGGACTTATTAAATTATGACTTAAACAATAAATTAATAGAATATGAGAACCTTACATTAAAAATCAATTTTAATACAAATAATGTATTTTAATGAGTAATAATCAGTATTTGTATTAAAGTTAAAATTTAGTTTCAATATTTTTTTATATAAATGTATTACGATATAATTGGTCATTCAAGTAACAAGTTACCTTATTTGATTCAGAGCTATTTTCGAAGACTTATACATTAGTTCAGTCGAAAAAGCAAGTAACATTTTCTCCAGTTATTTCAATATTTAATTTTTAATTTCATAACTTTCCATCATATTTTGAATTTGAACAAATACCTCATGAAATGTGATTTTAAACAATATCTAATACTTTCATTTTATCTGTGTATACTATGAAGTTTTTCTTAAGTATAGTATAACGCTGATTTCAGACGAAATGTTTGAAACGAGAAGAATCGTGGTAGTTAAGGCTGTCAAATTACCAAATAAAAATGTTACTTCACAAGTCTTCTACATAACATTGTGCCTTATGTACAAAATTTCAAATTATGTTCTATGTTATTTCAGTCAGTCATTAGAAACAAAAGATCAATTCGAAATAATTTGTTTAGATTCAATATAAAATAAGATTACATTTTTTAAATTACTTTTAAAATTTAAATAATCAAGTATTTGGAATCATTTAGAATATTATCTCTTATTTTTTATCAAAGATTAAGACATTTTTTCTGAATCCATCAAAATTAAAATTCAATAAGATTCTCCAACAACTAGAAGATTTCAATTCAAGTTGAAGTTCTAAAAAGTATGTTTAAACGATACTTTTATATTACAAATTTGTTTATTCATGAAATCTGGAGTTTTATTATCATGAATATTAAAAATGGATTGAAACGGAAGATGGGAAGACGAAGTGAAAGTATGTTCGTGTGATTGAAAAGCACATAAATCCACAGAATACTTAATTGTTCCACTTGCTAATAGTATAGAGCAGTCTGTTGTGCTTTCTATAATTAAATTTGCTTTCTATTCTTATAATTAAATTATCGTCGTCGGTTGAGTTCGGGATGAACTTAAACGCTTTAGCAAATTAATATGTAAGTAACGAAGCTATTTCGATCTCGTTAAAAGAAACGATCGTAACGTAACGTTAAAATTTGAAATTTTACCAGGGCATGTTTTGCTCATAAATTTGAAACATCGTTTTATGTATAAACGTGTTTTTTGCATGTCGCGCGTGTTTCGATTCGCGAAAGGCACATGTATACAAAACTCGTGTGGCTGAGCTTTCTGGTAATGGAGGATCACCGTGATTGCGTAAAAGTTAAAAAAAAATATCTACAACAGCAATGAAAATGCAATCGTGACTAACCACAGAATTTTATTAAAGAGAGGGCAACGTTCGAATTCATATCATATGTAACACAATAAATATTTTTTCACAAATTCAATAAAATGGGATGAAACTTTGCCGAATGTTTGCCCAAAGAGTTTTAATAAAAATCGAAATTTTTTCCTGCAAGTAACGGAAGAGTTAATCAAACTTCGGAGCAAGTTACCAAATGAAACCAACGAATTGGATTCAGTTCTATCGAATGCAACGTCATTTATTAGAAACATGATATATTCCGTCTTTAATAGTTTACAGATTGTCAATCGAACGAGGCGCTTGTTGATTGTAATTGAAATTTATAAATTTGTAAATATGGGTCCTAAAATATTTCGATTAATGTAATAAAACTTTTGATTTGAAGAAATTTCTACGCTTCACAATTTTGTATAGAACTAACTGTTCATTGTATAGACTGTATGTTGTTTTGCAACACCGTATAAAGTATTTGAGGAGCTTTCTGGAAAAGAGATCTATAGGTCTGTGAGCCCTTTTTTGGTGTATTGTTTTTAATTAACCCATTGCCGCAAATGACGGCTACAGCGGTCATGTATATTTTTGGTAAAAAAAACAAAAAACTTACCAGGCGGCAAATGACGACTTCACCGTTATAATTTTTTTGTTAAAAACTAATGGAAATCGTATTAATTACCCCTTATAAGCATTGTCTTTTCATCTAATTCTTTGTAGTAACAAAGGAACATTTAAAAAACAAAGTGGGTTTCTGAGGCCGATCTAGAAAAATAAGTGTGTGCCTATGGGTTAGTCTCTATATGTCTAGAAATATTCTCTCCAAATTTCGTTTCAATATTCCATGAGTAGACGTCGGCGCAGCACGTGTTGTTGAATCGCGTACCTTTGAAGCGGTTGAAGAATTAATCACATGATTCCCTATTTTAAATTATTTTTATATCATCTAAGTCTATATTTTCTGCATATCCAAATAACTATAGTGAAAATGACGAATCGAAATATTACTTCAAACAGATAAACGTCATTTAAATTTAAATAATTTTCTGGATCTGTATTCATACTTCTGCCGGCGATTATGAAAGTGGGCTAAGTCATTTTTTCTTTTGAGATATTTCGGTGTTTTCAATCGATAGAACACAAAGTAAGTGAAAAATTTAATTTTTTAAATTTATGACTTAGACCAGTTTCATAGTTACCGGCACACTTTTGATATGTAGAATATGCCCATAAGTACCGCGACACACCTCTGCTGCACCTTGTATAAAATCTAAAAACTGGTAAATCAATCAGCAGAAACCGAAGTGCCATCGCAGGGATGAATTATTAGGCGTACCCAATCGATGATTCCAAATCGATTCTGTAGAAGGGGATATTCCGCAGCTCGAACGGTGATCTTTCGATTTAAAGTCTTCACGGTTAGGTTGTGGGGCATGTGGAGGAGAAGAGGGTGCTGGTCCCGATAGGATATAGGATACGGAAGCGTAGTTTCGCCGGCGCGAGAGGTTCGGGTTTCCAGAGGAAAAGGGAGTCGGTTGGAGGCCCTTTTCGCCTTTCCTGGAATTTTATCTGTCTGGCGTAGGATACGTCCGCCTTACGAGAGGACGGGCTATAATACCGGCAGGGGTAAGATAAGACAAGACGCAGAGGGGAGGGGAGTTCGTCCGTCACTACAGCGAAATTCCGTCCGCAATCTCTGAAGGAATCTTTGGTATCCCGGCAGCCAGCGGGTGTGTACAACCCTCCGGTGTACAGGCTTATTCCTCTTACCGACATCGTAGCTGGCAGCCTCGTGAACTTCGTGAAAAGCGCGCGAGAAGGTCAACCAGTGTTTCAACGGAAGAGCGGGAAGAGAAGCGAGGAACAAACGAACGAACGTAGCCTCGACGTTTCTGGCCGGCACCGGAGGAAAAAGGGAGCACCAATTGATAGAGCAATAGTTTCATTTTACGACGAGAAAACGAAGCAAACAAAGCTGGGAACAGCAGGAGAATTCCTTTCCCCGATCCTGCCGCTTTCCTTCTTCCTCTCTTCCCTCTTTCCCTCTCTCTCTCTCGTTTTCTCGCATTCTGCGCATTTTTCCATCTCCGTTCATCGGTCTCCGGTTCCTCTTGCTCTTTCAACGTTCACCCGACGCCTTTCTCCTGTTCGTCGAGCCATATTCATTCACGATTCGCGTTTCATGGGACACCGGACTCCTCTCCGTCCTTGACTGACGCGGAAATTAAACGGACGACCTACATTGCCGAAAAATCTGACGTTTAATAAAGAACCGGCTATACCTTTCCTTTCGCCTCCAGCTGCGAGTACCAGTTGGATTCGAATTAATTCGCAAGCTATTGCATCGCAGTCTTTAAGAATCGAAACGCGTTTCCATCGAGACGACTCCCCGAAGTCGAGAGGAATCGGTTTCGTTTTCATCGAGTGTTCACCCGTCACTTACAATTGAATCGGCGAGTTAACAAACAGTACTTACAAGTCCAAAAAGCACATTTTGAGATATTTGAAAAAATACGATCAGTTTTCGTGTATTATCAAAGCCATTCCTTTTATAGTGCTGTTCCAATTTAAACACGGTTATGCTAACCCAGGTGAACGTTCATATATGCCTAATTATGGTTAAACTTTGTTCATTAAGTTTCAACAATTAAAATAAATCCATTGGACTTGTACTGTTTTTGAACTCAACCCCTCGTTGTAGCCAGGATATTTAAAAAATAACACAATAGTAGAAAAAAAAACATTTATTAACTTGCTTTAAACGTGACTGAAGTTGAAATTATTTAATGAGAAGTGATTGTTAAACAGATTGTTGAAACAGTACAAATCCGTGATAGATACTGTTTTCACATTCATTAAACTGAAGGGATTACTGAAACACGAGTATAGGGAACTTTTTTTGCACTGTTTTTGGTCCCAGCATATAGTTCTATACATTTTACATTTAGTTTTGAGATTATTTGAAAATGGCTAATTTGGGCTTGTATTGTTCTTCAACTGATCGATTTACTTTTAATACGCTGAATACCGCAGTGAAAGCAGCCATACCTAGTCAGACACACTGGAATCTTTTATTTTTAATTTAAATTACAGAAGAACAGGTATTTATGTACCTAATCGTATGCATATGCTTGTTTAGAATTCGTATAATGTTAAGTCTTCTTAGAATAATATCAGAATCCATAATTGATTAAGTAAATTAAGTGCGAGATACTGGTCACTGGTGACCTCCACGGCAGTCAACGTGTTAATCAAGGAATTCATAGTGAAAGGGAGAAATACTGTGACATTACAGCAATGGGACCAAACCTGCGTACTTTTGAAATAACTTTATTCGAAATATTATTTTATGTCTGTATCATTCCAAATAATATTACTCTGTTTTATGGAACTTTCGTTTTCAATGTACATTGCAGACTTGGACATTTTCGAAATACTGAAATTTTGAAAGAAGTAATTCCAGAAATATTTACTGTAATGGATGGTCCAAAATATGAATCTCTTATTGATTCTCACTGCAGTACTTTTGAGTACACTATTCAAGTTATTGCAAAATATTATATAGGCATATTTGATGTTAAATTATTACCGTTTGAATCAGGTTAGATGAATATGTAAACAGTTCGGGATTTACTACATTTCTAAACAAAAAATTATTGTAACAGCAGAACAGTGAATTCTATTAAATATTGTTTTATTTGGAACTATAGAGGAACAAATTGCCTGGCCTGGGCTATTACATTTAGTTAACTTTAACCACATCAGGGACACTGGCAATACCTATACGTTTAACTTGATTACTTTGAATGTTATTGACAAAGATATAGCGGCTGGAAGACTGAGGAGGCTTGAAACATTTGAAACGTCTTATATTACCTATCCACCTAATAAACAATAGAGAATTGTGCGTTCTAGTATAGAATGATCCTAACAAATGCCAACATGTAGTGACTATTTTAAATGAATTTGTTGAGCTGGGGTAGTTTTATTAGAAGAAGTGTGTCTTTGTGCTGAAAAATATAAGTTTCTACCTAATATAGGCGTATAAAATGTTGGCACTGTGTACTACTTTTTATGAAATTTTAATTATTTTACGTGATAGTGTATTCACTATTACGTACACCAGTGATGGCCACCAAAGCTGTGGCCGTCCCCCACTCTACGTCCATTCCCCTCATATAGGCTGTGATCTGTTACCACGAGGGATTGCGGGGAACGAAGAGCGACCTGGAGTGAACTGAAACGAGGGGAATGGAACTATGGTGGGGGGAGGCTGGAGCTCCCGTGGCCATCACTGATCTACACGATTTTTGTTTCTCCAAATTGTATCAATCCTAATCAGGCTCCGCTACAGTATTTCTTTCAATGATTTCTGATTCTTTGTATTAATAATTATAAATTCGTACTCAACAAATAGTATATCTAATTGAAATTAAAATATTGTTTTCCATGTTTAATAAATTCGTCTTTGAGAGGTTAATGCCTCTTCCAGATCAGTAAGAAGTCAAATTCAGTGCAAACATTACTAAAAATGTTTATGTTAGCTGCGATCCTCTATTTAAAATTACAGAAAGAGCTAATTCATACTTGTAAGAGAGTAATATTTATGTAGATTTAATATGTACGTTTTCTAAATTGCTCTATATTAAATTGAATGAATAAATGAATTCACCTTTCACTATTTGTATCTGTAAATAAAATATGAGATCCCGAATGGCATTTAATCGAGGTGCGTTTCGACGTAATGGAGCCATCAGCGTGTTTTAAAAAAATCATAAGGCTCGCGTTTTTCAAGTAGCGCGATGTAAATTAATGAGTCCAAACGGCGGTAACGAGCAAACTTTTGCACGCGGAGGTTCGTTTTATTTGATTAAATAACTTTAAAGTTGGTATTGCAAGACGACAGAGTTTACAGCGCTTTCTGCTGAAATATTCATCAGGAAAAAGAAAGGTTGATGCGCGTTCTCTCCGAACTTGCTGACCTAATACATTCTTGAACTTCGTCTTTCTACTTTTTTATGCGACGTCAGCTTTATAACTTTCTCACTTGTAATATCACGAACTGGCGTATTTTTTTCGTACTTCACGAGAGCCCAACGTGCTCTGTGTAACTTTAAAATTAATATATAACAAACTCTCCTCATCGAAATTTCCCTGCCCCACGAAATGCTTGAAGTCGCGCTACAGGACGGAGCGGAAGGATCAAGGACAGCATGCTCCCTCCTGAATTTGAATACTTAAAAGGATGATGTTCCTAATGGATATGTTTTTGTATCCCATCTTTTTCATATCTTAGCTGTACTCCGTCAAGAGAAAATACGTGGTGCCGTACGATACGATTTAACTTATTAATCATACTGACAGGGTGAAAGTTTATTTTTATTATTCATTTATAAAGATCGATTACCTACAAGCCAATTAGTGACTACTTTATGTTACGGTGCCCAGAGAAGTTCTGAAATTGAAATCCAATACGTAACACTGACATTGCATTAAAATGTGTACAGTAACGATCATATTTCAATACATAGAGTGGTCCAGGAGGAAATATTAATACATTAGCGTGCCCTGGATGCAGTTTTGCCAGCGATTTTTCTGCATATAGAATTTGAAATATTCTTTTGTTTTCGTATGTATCCGGGTGAATTTTCTTTCGAGTGCGCGGGCGCCGAGCTTTGCCACCTAGCGGCTGTACGTGAACTATGCCCCCGTAGACGGCTCGACGACACGCCTACAAAAAGTAATCTCATGTATATTATCCCAATATGTTATTTACTTCGCGACAACATATAGCCTGTGGCACTCCGGAAAATGTTAAGAAGCTATTGTGAAAATTTTATAACAAACGGTTAATAGTTTATGAGATTTTTACGGACATACAAACAACCTCTGTCTCTTTATTATAATAGTAAGGTTTGGTAGTTAATTCAGCAGCTCCAACATGTGAAGGAACCTAAACTGGAAGATGATTTCATTAGTTCCTATTTCTTAACACTTGAAATGAAATGTATTACAGTATTCCGTTGGCTATAGGTTTTCGTTCAGGTTCTTTGTAACCATATATTGTTTAAAAGCAATAGTCATTATTGTTTTTTCATTGGTATCATTAAAATTGTTTGTTGCAAGAATTTTATTTACCCTGCCTACTCAACTTTACGTTTAGGATAGTTAGGTTGGTTTGAAATTTCCCAGCGGTATGCGATCAACGATTTATCTGTCAAACTGGATAAGTTAAGAGTTCAACTTAAAATATCGACCGATATATCGTTAGGTTGAAAATACTCGTTTGTATTCTAGCAACAATAAATCAGACAGATTTATCGTTCAGAAAAGTTGACCGAGGTATCTCACCGATTAATCGTATGATCAAATTGTCCTACAAGTCGTATCGTGCGTATTCGTCTAATACATAAAGCTCGAAAATATAATGGTAATATCAGAAGTAATTCGCCAAAAAATCATGTATAGTTAAGTGTATTCTTTGTAGTTGTCAAAGTAAATTTAACATGCTTAATTTAGGTAATCGGTTTTTTTATTGCAAACAGTCCAATACCATGCAATAAGCTCGATATAAACACAATTACATATGTTATTTCCAAATTAAACGAACAAATTGTGTCAGTACGTTTTGCAAGAGGAAATTAGTAAAAAAATGTTATATAAATACATTCTCACAGATGCTTTATTAAAAAGGTATAACAATAACATTAACACGTTGAATGCCACAGTGAAAACTGTCATACGTAATCAGACACAATATAATATACTATTTTATATATAAATCGTAAAGAGAAAAAGATTTGAGTACTCAATCGTGTTCTGTTCCTACATTATTGTTTCAGTATGAAGTTCGTTCAAGAATTTTGCGACAATCAATAATTATTTAATTACATTAAATTTAAGATGCACAGTAGGTGATCCACACGGCACTCAACGCGCTAATTGGGAAGTACATACCCTGCATAAGTGTACGTATATTTAAAGCATTAAAGAATTAATTATTCTGTTCCTTTTTAAATTAAAATTTATGTAAAAAGTGAAGGTTTGAAGTACGGAAATATTTTCGAGCCATTGCACATACATAAAGTCCCTACGGTCGACAAGTAAATCGAGCAAAAAAGCGGTGTTGTAATTCTACTGACATTTTGATATTTACTCTGGATCAATTTCATTATGCAACCGTTGTGAGCAGCGTTCATTGCCTCCGCTATTATTAAGAACGTCGGCGTGTCAAGTAACCCTCCGTTAATATAACGTTATTATCCCGGTGATTATTAACAATGGCGGCGCGTCAATTACACTTCGAAGGAATCCACGTAATAGGAGAATTAACTCGTCGTTCATTTTCTCCAGGAAGCCGATGGGCAGGATTGTCTGGTCCTATCCCAAACTCCAGATATTTGCATATCTCTGATCTCGAAACAAAGTCACGCTTGACCTCGATACACATACGCGAAACGGGATAAGAAAATTCAATCGCATGACGACGCAAGTATAATTATGAATTTCGTAAAGTGGGGTCTGCGTGGGATATAAACTGAACGTGAGAACTGTTTCCGAACAAAGGATTTTTGCATCCCTGTGATTCAAATGGATACTATTATAGTAATTATTTAATTAAATTAACTTAAGTAACAATACTTATACAGTTTTGAGCGAAGTTAATGTAGTAATAACAGTATAAAGTGACAGCAACACGATCAAGAAGCTAAACTATTTTTAATCATCGTCTCATATCACAACCTAGAATCCAAAATACGGGTATTATTTGATTGGTTCTGGATAATATTTACAGGAATCTATACATAGAAGTATCGATGTGACACTGAAATTTTATGTACCCTAATCGTCTACCTTTTTAAATATTTACACAGTATTATAATAAAACCAAGACTGTTATTCTACATATATTATATGAATTTCTAACATACAAGCATGAGATGTGAGAGCCTATATAAATCTAATATTGAGTAGGAAAAAACCGAAAAATACCGGGATAATTTTTCGAAATGATCTTCGATTTTACATTAAGGAGGATACCTTTTGCAAAAAAGTTATTTATTTTCAATTATTGTCCAAAACTCAATTATCTAATAACTTTATGTCGATAATAAATAAATTTTTATGGGTGCTAATATTTTTCTCAGTATGCCTTCAGTTTGAATATCATAAATGTCAGTGTACGCGATTTATTATAAAACTGTGTAAATATTTAATTCAGGAACATAATAACTTCTTACACAAATAAAAAATTGCAAATTTCAATTAACACAAATTAATGTTAATTGAATGTGTGGATGCGCAATAGTAATTGTGTAACATGATATTTCGACCGATGCGATGGAAATTTAATCGTATAACTATATGGCTGTGATATACCGCGCCTTAGAATAGTAAACTATATTCCAATATATCATTTTAATTAATGCAGAATGAGTGAATCATTAGAATTATTGATTAACGCATGATTGATTTGGCAGTATATCTGCACATACAATTGCAATAGTATTTATCATTTGTAATGCACTTGTAATAGCTGTGATATTAAATTTACAATACCTAATTATCATATCAATGTTTAATACTAATGAAAAGTGTACCTTATAACACCTTTTGTATTTAATTTGAAAAGAAGCGAGTTTCGTTCATACCAAAATTATTTCCCTTCGCGGGATACAAAACAAATGTAAAAAGTGACAATCTATTATAATATTATATATGTTGATTTACGCAAGTGTTCCATTTTTACTTTATTTTAGTCATATTTTAAGTAAATATAATTTATATTATTACTATGTATGAACTTTGAAATTAATTCACATACCTACCCTGAAAATAATTTTCATTCTATTTATCCACTAGTTTTAATTTTTATATTGATTACCTAATTTAATTCATTTAGGTACTTTTTATTTTAAAACATAATTTTAAATAACTTTACAACTTGGACTATTTTAAGTAATGTAATATTCGATTTTAAGATTATTATTGTTTTAAAATAAATTTCAAGCTTGCACACTTTTAAAATAATAGAATAATGATATTCGAATCGTTTCTTCAAACAATATTTTAGTTTGTTTCACGGTCAGTTAAGATACAATTTTATTATTTTTTTTTATCTTCAGGCTTTACGTCGCATCTACTGCTAGGTCATTAGCGACGAAATTTTATTATTTTATTTCATGGAATAATGCCGAAAATAAATATTATATTATGACTTGAAAACAAAGGCCTCTTACAGTCAAATTTCATGAATTAAAAGTTATGTTCTAGTCCAAAGATTGCAGGATTTTATAGTACCATATAATTGTAGTAAATTATTGTATTGTTAAAACAAAAGGATAATCGAACAGGAGGGTAACAAGGTACTGTTGTTGATTAGTTGTTTAAGTTGCATCAACTGCTATAATGGATTTATAGGAACGTTTGCTGGGATTTATATTACTGTATTTTACAGTTTTATATCTCACATGTTTAAATAAAATACTTTTGTTTCGTACGTGTGGTATACACATACCTTAGTAATCAGCTTACTCCTTACTCAGTTTATGTTTCGATTACGTTTGTGAAAGCAGTTGAAAGTTGATTCATTGTTAGAAATAACCTAATAATCAAGTGATTGATATTTGACATTTTAGTAAAAATAATAACGCATTTCTTGTCCATGCCTCCAAAATATTTTTTGCTCGGTATACAAAATTTAAACATATTTTTGATTATCTCAAACCATACGTAATCTCTCAGTAAAAGGCACAACATGAATGAGCTACTGCAGTGGCGTTTCATCCTAAACGACCACTTAGTGTTAGCAAACAGCCACTACAGTCGCGCATAAAATAACTATGTACACTGAATGTACTCCTTACTCTGAATTTAAATACAATACACTGGTTCGAGGACTGCATCCGTGTTTGGTTTCGCACGGATTCACGCACGTACCATTTCGGGAAATCGATTCGTCTTACGTCACCTAAATACCGAAAAACCGTCGGCCAACATTGAACAACCAAACGGGGAAATTTGAAAGGCGGCGTTTCCGACGCGTGACACTACGCTCGTTTGGAATCGCTCGTTCGTGACGTTCCGTGGCGCAGTAGCGTACCGTTACGAATGGTCGACTTTTCGTGGTACACAGGTATTACGTGATGAAATCCATTCTTCCCAACAAGAAGATTAAAATAGACAAGCACCTCCTGTAAAGTGGAGATCACGAGATCGGTTAGACCGGGACGAAGACCACTTTCTCCTCTCGACGGGTTTTCATTTTCGTGAGGTGTCTTCGACTCTCGTCGAACGGAGCCCGACATCAGGCAATCAAGTTTGCGGTTGCGGGACATCGAATTCGTTGTTTTCGTTTTATCGATCCTCGACGACGGTGAGAACTTTTTCAAGCTCCTCTTCTCCTTTTCCTCCTTCAATAGAGGAATTATTAGAAATACACAGAACTGAGGGAAAGTTCGCTAAAAAATGTAAAGGCTTGCAGAACTCACGAAATGCGGATGTGATTGACAACACGTTCTATGCGAAGGTATGTTTATTTCTGTACGATGTTTATGCTCCTTTTGAAATGTGCGCATGATCAACATTTTTGTTGGTGAAGCTCTCCATTTTGAAATGTGTAATTTGATTGAAATAAAATAATTTTTAACGATAACACTTCTCTTGATTAAGCCGACATTTCAAGATTCAGGGTCATTTCAAGGGCATAGTATAGTTGGTCGTTGAACTCATCTTAACATCAGCTACAGCAGTATAAAGTAAAAAATACGTGGTGTCATTTAAAAAAGCCAAGGTGACCTTGACTTTTTATCGATAAACAATTTTTTGGATATTTCTTATATTGCAATTTGTAGCCTATTCAAAGGTGATTAACTTTTATTCCAAACATTTTTTTTGTCAGATTATCGGAAGTACCTGAAAAATCGTGGCGACAGTTACCTGGTACAAGCAGAAGTTTGTATTAAAATGAAAGAGGATGCATAGAACCTGTTATAACAAATCAACAATAAAAATATAACTCAGGGTCTCCATCAATTTTTGGTTTTCTTACGGAATGCGATAAATAAAGCAGCTAAATATTGTACATTATCGTAATTGACAATTATGTGCCCCTGAGAAATTATAAAAAGTTGCTCTGAAACTACATGTTTGAAAAGTAGCTGATAGAAGTACACACGATTTTTCTTGTAAGACACTAGACTCTTGAGAAGCCAAGTTCTACTTACAGACAACCTTCAAACTTTCAGTCGTTCATATAGATACAATTTGAATACGTTTTCTCACAGTTAAACATACCCGTTCGGAGATCTCGGAAATTTCTCTTCGTGGAATTTTTCTATAATTTCGATTTCTGATTTCACGAACGACTGAAAGTTATATTACTTCTGCCGTATGAAAAGACAAAATCAAATGGATTTTTGGACCGCTTCTTGTATATCTAATATTGTCCTTAGACATGGAAATTTTGTTCGTTGTCTTTTTTATTATTTTATATTATTGTTTGGAATAACAAAACACTTAGTAAATAAGACACTTCAAAATAAATTATCATTAAAATAATATATTCAAATTCATTTGAAAATTATTTATTCATCAGAAAAATTTAAAATTCATGTCCATTGGCTCTTATTTACGTTAAATTTATTTGTTACTCTCACTCGGGTAATTATTTATCGCTCTCATTTGTTATTATTACTTAAAGTAAAGACAGCTCTGAAAACTTTAGAACACCGACGTACGTCACGAGCTACTTCAGCAGTTTTCTAATAAAATCGAGTAATCGGAACGCTTTCTGCATTCGATCGTTATCATTATAGGACGGGCGTACAGTGAATAAGCATAAACACGAAATCATTACGTGAGCACGAATCGTTAAACCGTGCACGTTGTCGTGCATTGATCTCGTCGTTACAGGAACGCGAACCTGATTTCACGCTCCGTATCTTCTAGTAACGGAAGGGTGCAGGAATCTGGACTGTCTGGTTACGGTTACGATCAGTTAGGCCTTCGACCACGTGAGACAGCTCGACACCTTGGTCTTCTACCCTTCCATCTCGTTACGCAACCGTGACATTGGCAGATCGTGTTCGAATTGAATTGCGGAACTTGGACAGAAACTTGTCCATTTCTGAACGCGGATTGATCACAGGGAATCCACCGATCGCGTGAATGCATTGCAAATTGTACGACGGAGCGATAATACGTTTACCAGGATACAATAGAACTGTTTTTAAAACTGTTCTTTTCTTTTAACCCTACCAAACACCAATATTCAACTTGCTATGCAGAGTGTCCCAGAATGAGTGAGAAATATTTTAGCGGTAGCTTCAACATATCCAAACAGTAAAAAAGGTTAATATAAACGTACGTCCTATTTGACTTTGTTTTCGAGTTATAGCGAATTTTATATCGCAACGATTCTTTCGTTAGATGGACGCAGTATCACTCAATTCCTCCCAACTGTTTAGAAGCAGAACTTGGTATGCTCCGCATAATATTGTAATCTAATTCTGTAAACGCTACCTCTTATTGTTAGTATCTTATGGGTAGTAGTAGTATTGTATGAGTCACAAGAGCATTACGTGTCAAAATTGTTGAAATACTAATAATATTGGAACAGAACGCTTTGGTACCTGGGTGTCCCGGTTGTTAAAAAATCGTTGCACATTTTGGTTGCTTACACAAGGGACAAAGTTGAATTCGTATTGACAGTCGCTTTCATATCATGTAAAAAATATATAGCACTCCATTTATAAAAAAATAAATATACAAAATTGACATATTCTATTTCATTGGCCATAAAACACCGTAAAACATTTTCCTCTATCATTCTCTCCGGATACTTACTTAACCCTTTCGCTGTTTAGTCCATACGACATACGGGCAAGGTGGAATGTAGTAAGGTGCTAATAGCCGCTATACTGGCTCAGACATTTCATGTAGCCTATTTTACAATAAGAACCGTATTAATGATAGTTCATCTCATGTTTTCGTTGTTTGTTTCATTTTCTTAATACATGTGAATTTAAAATTTTACCGAACTTAATTTCCTTCGCCTAAAATGTAGTTTATTTCATTACACTCTTATAAATAACTTCGATCGTGTCTCATTAGGGAACTAAAATCAGTAAAATAAACAAGAAACCATAGTACTAGACGCAGCTAGAAAATATGAAGTATTATAGACAATAAAATTTTCAAAGGCAAACTGAATTCGACCTGAAGAATTAACATTGCAATTGTGAATTCCTCACAGAAATTGTCGTTGAGAACGTGAAACAAATTCAATACAGGCGTACCTCTCGATCATCATAAATAAAACAGTGACAGGGTGAACACTGTGATTTGAAAAAAATTTGTATACAGAAAGAAGTCACTTCTGTTGAAAAAGATTTGCAACTAGCGAAAGTGTAAGTACACGTATCAAAGTAAGGATTGCGGAAGAAGTAGGTGACCCGTGTCAGTGTGTACACTATCTTGCAAAAATGTCGGGATATTCAAAAGATATTCGTATGTGGGCCATCCGCGAGCCCCGGGGAGTGTGTCAGAATTCTCTTTTCGTAAGTGAATGGTGTCCTTTCCAATAAGAAAGTGGTCCCAATACGAGATTCCTGTGGTATCAACTCGATTTTGGAAATTGTTACAAGGACGTTAATCAAAGTGAACTGTTTGAAAGAAAGTTACGACGTGCTTGCGCGGCACGTGAAACGATCGCTGCAAATATTGGCCGTACTAATAGACGATGCATCTTTTCGTAAGAGGAAGAGTGAAATATTTCTTTTTCTGTGTTACGTAAATCGTTCGCTAATGTTTGCCGTTCCGTGTTGTCCCTGTTCATTTGGACAAACCCTATAATACGAATGTGATAACAAAGAGAATTACATCCTTTGCGTAATAATTTCACGAAAGTTTGAAAGATTTTATCTGTTTGTTTCAAAAATGAAAAAAGGAAATACAAGAATGTATGAAGAATGAGCTATTTTTGATGCGAATTTTTATTCAAATTTCTAATAAATATTTTGAAACTTAAAATCGCAGGATAGGACAACAATTTTGATGTGTAACTTTGCATTAATATTTTTAACGTTGCTTCATGAATTTTCTTCAAATTAAATGAGACATGTATGTAGAGTACGTATACATTAAATTTTATTGTAACACATGTGAATAATAATTAATCCAATGTGCAACTCGTAATGTTTTCTGTACTAGTTATAATTAATGCGATACTAATGAATATGTTCTGTTAGCCGAGAAATTGAGCTCTATCAATGTTTAATTGATTACATACAGCTGTACTGATTACATGTCCGTATAATCCGGGAGATTTTGGTGAAACTTTCAATACTATCCGATACAATAATTCACAAAGATCATTTGTTTTCAATAATTATGGATTGGTATGCGACGAAGTATCGAGAATTCGCTGTATGTTATTAATTGCTTCCGATCAACGGTGAACAATGAATCTAAACCATAATAGGTTCAAATAAAAGATTGCTGTGGTTCAGTAAAATAAATATTTATTTACGTTTGGTGTATAAATTAAAATTATTTTTTGTACTATAACAGAAAATTTACGTTATTTTCATTCTATTTGTATTCAAATGCTTTTTTCTGTTCGATTTTGATAATAGTCATACGAGTTTATACTAGATAATAATTTATAACAGGAAATAAATAAATCTTCATCAGATACCTAAGCATGTTAATATTTCAATATTCGATAGTTGGGTTGTAGTGTATTATCAAATGCTTGTCGTACACACAGCTGTATCAAATATTTTAAGTGAAAGTAGGATGAAAAGGGAGACACCTGATCTCCGAAATCGAACGTTTATATAGATTTCTAAATACATAATTAATGTCATTAGCTTCGATTTATTTTTAACCTTTCTCTATCCTCCTTATACAATATTCAGCAGCGTGGATACATTTATTTTGTTTATGTCAATTGCAATTTCAGAAACATGTAAAATTTAGCAACCTTGTAGCTTATAATTACAAATGTAAAACGTAGAAAATTGTATTTTAATTATTTTTTGTTACTTCACATAACAGTACATTTAATTGTCACGAGAAGATTTCATTCTGATGCAATCAGAAAAAGAATTACTTCTTTTCTTCTACAAACTTGTTTACAAATTTTCGTAATAACGTCCAGAGTAATAATTTTTTTATAAACGTTGCCAAAGAATTTATTTTTAAATTCCTAATCGGAAGCTCATAAATAATTTTTCTATTACGTCTATTAGATGTGACAATTTATAGTATCAAAAAGAAGTTTAGTATTATGATGTTGAATCATTCGTGCAATAATTTCTATTTATATGAATAATCTCTTGGTCGTGTGTGTGCATATATTTCCATGAATTGATATTCATGAAAAAAAATAACTGAAATGGTCCCTCGTGATTCATGTCACCATCAAGCGGAATTTCTCTTGATACGTGATTTGACAAATGAATTTTCCGATCTATTTAGTATACACTATGACGCCAAAGTGCAGAATTATAATATATAGTAAAACTATTGAAATATTCATGCTTTATAAAAAGTATTATTAATTAAGTGCAAGAAACAAGTGACTATTTTAAGCTAATACAAAATAATACACCCAATAATAATTTTTTTTTCGTTTGTTTCGTTTCAATTTTAAAATTGTGTGAAGACGCCTCTTGCTATTCACAGAAAATAATTCTGTTTTAAATATGTTTGAGAATTTGTTCAAACAACTAAAAAAAGGAAACAATTATCACAGTGAAATTTATTTGAGAAAGTAAAAGCTTAAAATCCTTTCACGAATAATTATAAATACTATTTTGCAATTTTTGTTTGGTCTTCAATTTTTAATGACAATCAAATATGTAAATTGCGTGTAAATCATCCTTCAAACGGATGTTTAAAACTGCTATGAAATTGAAATTTGGACGAATTCTCTGTGTTAATGCTCGTGGTTGATTAAAGATCGTTCGGGCTATGTTGGCGTTTGCACGTGGTGTGCCAACTAATTAACTGATTCCAAAACTAGCTCGAAAGACCACCTTCCTTGTAGCGGAAGGACAAAATGCAAGGGTTGATAAACAACAAACGTGTATTTTTACGTTACAAAGGTGCGAGCGGGGTGCTCGGCTAAACTATGCTCTATTAACGGTGTGTGGAAGCCACGGTGCTAAAATGATCTATGGGCTGCTCAGAGCGTTCTATGTGCCGCTGAGAGCGTCCTAATGTACAATGGATCTAATGTGCTGCTTAGAGCGTTCTAAATGCTGCTGAGAGCGTTCTATGTGCTCCTCAGAGCGTTCTAATTACAACAATCTAATGTGCTCCTCAGAGCGTTCTATGTGCTGCTGAGAGCGTTCCGTGTGCTGCTCAGAGCGTTCTAATTTGCAATGTTTTGAGATTTTTCAAAAGCCAACGAACGAAAGAACGCACTAGGGTTAAATTGAATACTTAATTCTAATAACTTTCATGATGTCGATTGTGCAGTTGTTTTAGTGCACTGAAACTGCAAAATATGTAGCGAATCATACATGTTATAATAAAATAAGCTGACGTGATAATTCATCCGAATAAATAGGTTCATAGCGTACAATAAACAACTGTACCTGGACTAGTACGGTGATCCACAGCATATGATGAACGATTTTTTGGAACACATGTATGTTAAGTATTTCCTTTTTCGAACAGCTTCATTTCGAACTAATTTTTTATACCTGGATCCTATAACAGGAATCTGTAGCTCGGCTAATAGTTTACCAGACTATAGCACAATTTAGTCTAAGTATACATGTATGACCCTTATGTTTCAGTTTATGTTAATGGTACACTATTTTATCAAAGGACTTGTCCCGTATATGAGCAAATAAGCAAATAAACAAATATAAAGCATAGACATTCGTACAGTATAAAAGTATTGGCCATAACGAGGTAATACAGATACTCGTTCTTCATTGTAGCTGTTAATCATAATTAATTCAATTTAGTTAAATCGTTTTGAGATCAGTAAACTGCGGATGTTTATGCAATTTAATGGATCTAAATTGGAGCACGCTGGCTCCTATATTTAATAACTTAGCAAAGGAAAAATTAATATTTTTATTATTTCAAGGAGCAAATGCAGTCTTGCTGATGCTTCATTTGTTTAAGTGCCTTAAGGTAGGAAATAGGGAAGTCGAAAAATGTATATTTGCATAATCATCCGCAGTTTAGTGATTAGATACAACGAACTGTAGCATTCGTTGTACATGGTATAAAGAATTTATTTCATAGTCGAGGTGTTCGTTCATTCAGAGAGATTGAAACGTAATTATTTTCTAGCGAAGTAAGGTAGAGAGACCCATTTGTCTCACTTTTCGCGTGTTACGCGACAAATTGTAAACTGTATACGGAACGAATTCATTTGGACACATCCGCAATAGTGTGAATGGAGGTAAAGGTTCCTCGTGCCGAGATAACTGCTCGCCGTTTTCTCTCTTTGCCTTTTTCGCTCGTCTATTTTCACTCCATCCTTTAACAATTCCGTCCTTTTCCGTCGAGCAGGTCTCATTTAATAGCAATCGCTTAACAACTTCTTCTTTTTATTATCCTTTGGCTAGAATTACCTCCACTCAGATTTTTGGAAACTCCTGTGTTTAATAATTTATACGCTGAATTAAACTAATATTTATATGCGTAAAACGTTACACAGTTTAAGAGTCAATATTTGATTTCAATCAATGGTAACTAGTGTTTCAATACTGCAGGTTAACATGTAACTGGTTAGTAAAATGCATGAAAAATATTAAAAAATTGTTTTCTACATATTCAGCTTTTTATTTTTTAATTAAGTTCTTATTGATAGTTTAATTTTCTAATAACTTATATGCGATTTCAGAGTGCATCAGTTTAACATGTTGAATGTGACAGTGAAGACAACCATACTTATTGTTAGTCAGACATGTCATAATTTGCTATTTTTAATATAAATCGTAAAGTAATAAAATTTGTAATTATTTAATCTTATAATTTGTAATTTTATTACTATTGCAATATTAATATTTTTCAGAATTTTATAAAGCTCAATAATTATTTAAGAGAATTAAACTTGTGGCGACGGTCATCGATGACCCCCATGGCACTCAACGTGGTAACACGTGCCCTGTCACGTTTTCGGTACACTCATCAATTTGAGTTTTATCACATAACTATCAACCCTTATGAAATTTTGAGCAACATTTACGTTAAAATGATAGTAGAAATAGAAAGTGTAATATTAAATTTCGAGCAACATTCACGTTAAAATGATAGTAGAAATAGAAAGTGTAATATTCAATTTCGAGCAATATTCACGTTAAAATGATAGTAGAAATAGAAAGTGTAATATTAGATATTTGTACAATCAACCATGTGTATTAAAAAATAGCAATGTTTGCATGTCTGTCTAATGACGGAATTTTCCACTGTGGCACGGAACGTGTTCGCATTCATAATCAGTGACGCAGTGAAAACAACTATTCCTACTCAGACATGCTGTAACTTACGGTTTTTAATACAAAGTATAAACGACAAAATATTTGACCATTAAACCGTACATGTACTCGGGTTTTTACATTATTGGTGCAATGTCCGTTTTACTCACAGTTTTGTAACAATTAAAAGTTTCGTTAGAATTTTATGAAGTCCGTCACCAGTGATCCCCACGGCAGTTAACCGTTAAAGTGAATGTTCAAAGTAACGTCAACTGTATACATTTACGAGAAAAAGTTTCTTTTAGTTTCGGGCTTTATGTCGCATTTACTGCTAGATCATTCGTGACGAGTTTAGTTTAATTTTCTTTTACATTGAGGTATTTAGATTTTACTGTAGAGGTTGGTATCTTTTAGGTAATGTATGGTATTAGTGTTTTTTACTCAACTAAAGCTATAACTACATTTACCGTAATTATTTAACTTTTGAGACGTAATTTCTTAGAAAAGCTTGAAAGGGGATCGCATAATTTTAACTTCTGCAGGATGGAATTTGTTCGTGTTGAAAATAAAATGATTCACTTTTTTCACTTGCATTTACTGATTACCCAGTATGACACCTGTCAATCATACGACGACATTTCACTCCTCTTGTTAGAGAATTTCGTGATGAATATTTGTTCATCGGTACGATCGTTATATTTCTCTCAACAATATTTACATTAAAAAAAACTAAACATACATGCATGTATCAGTTTTCCTGAAAAGGCTAATAAAATAATTTCTGCACTACGTTTATGCAGCACTTCATACATCATATTCGGTCCGTCTTGGACATCAGTAGAATGCTGACTTTTATGCAACTGTACATTTTTAAATCTCAGTATTTTTGATTTCCGTGTAGCTGATAAAACACAGCTATGATAGAAACGCATTTTGGGGTTGAAAAGTTTAATAGAACATATATTCTTCACTTACTCTATAAAATGTGTGTTCTTCAGGAACTTATATGCTAAGTTGCATAAAGATCCGCAGTTTACACATCAGATACGTTGCTATCCGTTGAAAAATCCCGAAGCTCCTTCGCAGTCGAGATTAAAAACGAGACGAGCGCAAAAAAGGCGAACGAAATCGTTTCAATTAATCATAAACAACGGGACCGAAAGCAGCGCGTACATCGGAAGGGCAACGATCGATCAGCGACCTGTACGTGACAGTTTATTCAGTTAAATTGAGTACACACGATTCTTATTCAGCGTACACGCAGTCGGTACACGATGCTCGAACTTAATTACACCGCGATGAGCATTTACAACGCAACAGTAGAAGCATTTGTCTCGCTGTTCGCGGCCTCTAACGACAAATTGCGAATTGCATTCGGAACGAATTCATTTGACCGCGTCCGGAATAGCGAGGACGGAGGTGAAGGTTTCTCATGCCAAGGCAACTATACGTCCCTCTTTCTCTATCTCTGTTCCACCCGTTGTTCGTCGGCCACGGTGTGACCCGTCTCCCCTACCTTCTCTTTCTTCGGCGTGCTTCCTTTCCGCGACGAGCGGTCGCAATTGCCGGGCGACCGGATTTTCCGGAGAAAGGAACCACTGCTATCAGTGGCTTCGGCCACCAACCGGAACGAATCGTCTCTCGCACGCAGCACCCCTTCAGCTCGACGATTTACTGACGGATACTGATGAGACTAGCGTTGGAAATGATTCCATCGCAAACTATACCGGTATTTGTTTTTAGTACACAGGGTCACCTAAGTGGAGACCCTAAATATCTCTGTTTTTGATGAGACGAACTGACATCTAAACAGTAATTGATTACAAGGGTCAAATATTGCTATAAGACAGATTTTTCAGAATTTCAAAGTTATAATATTGTATGTATGTTTATTTAATCCTGATGAGGTCGCGGTGATAAAATTTCCGTGGGAGGTCGTGGTGTACCTGAGAGATACATTAATGTCAAATCTGTGCTACAGTGCTAATTCTTGTAAAAAATTTATTGAATATATGAAAATTGTTTTATTTTACCAAAATAGATATAATTTGTATTTATTTAACAATATATAAATGTTCGAATAAGAGTACGAAGTGAACAATCATGTTCAACATAAATTAGTCAGAATCCTGAATTGATGGATTTGTTAAACGGCTCTTTTCAAATCATGTCATTTCCAAAAATGTGGATGTTGTTTGGCCGCCAAGATCGCCCGATTTATCAGCATGTGACTATTTTATTTGGGGATATCTCAAACGCAAGGTGTATACTAATCGCCCACACAATCCTTGAACTTAAATTGAAAATCCAAGAAGAAGTCTCGAGGATTCTGCCAGATATGTTAAGGCGGTAATGGAAAATTTTCGATTAAGATTAGATAAATGCGTGGATTGAATAGGTCCTCACCTGTCAAATGTAATTTTTAGAGAACAAAATGGCATATCATAGCTAACAGAAATATATAAACAAATTTATGTTAAAATAAAAATTCATTTAATAACTGAGTTTTGAAAATTTCCCACTTCACTGGAACACCCTTTATTATAGCGGTGCAGTATTTTCGGAATATTCATTTCTTCTGGAAATATGACCAGCAAACATGTCCCATGAGAAAGTGCACCTTCGTCATTGCATTTTGTAGGAGTTACACATGGGGAAATCTGCAACGAAGGGTATTGAAAATTTGTGTTGTGTTTCTGGTGAAAATACTGTGTCTATACGCATGGTACGAACACGGCTGCCAAGATTCGAAGTAAAGGATTTCAACTTTGAAGAAGAACCACGCAGCGGGAGATCAATTGCTATAGATGATAACGTTGTTCTGGTGAAATTGAAGGAAAATCCTTATGTATCAAGGCGAGACTTCGCAGAACAACCAGACACAGCACTGTCGATGACAATGGAGCCTGCATTCATCGGTTTGGATTCATCATGAAGCTGTCTAGATGGGTACCGCATGATCGAACACACCAGAATTTGACAGATCGGATTAAAATTTCATCGTCACCACTTTTTCGTCATCGTACACACACTTTTTTGGGCAGATTTATAACTGGTGACGAGAAATGGGTAAGATACAATAATTTCAACAGGAAACGAACTTTCTGTCAACCCAGACAATTAGCCCATTTTGTCTTCAAACCACCCCTTCATCAGCAGAAGAGAATGCTCTGTATTTGATAGGATATTAAAGGAACAATGCATTATGAGCTGCTGCAACTTGGCGACACAATTATAGGTGAGAAGTACAGTGATCAACTGAACAGAGTCAATGAAAAAAATAAAGAAAAATGCTCAGCATTGTTAAATAGGAAACGAGTTGTATTCCACCATGACAACGCCCGATCTCATGCATCCTTCAGGGGGGACACTAGGGTAACCGCCTGAGAAGTAAATGTGGTTTCAGGAATTTTTTTCAAAGAAGCTATATGATGAATCTTTTTGTAACATTCAGGATAATCTATTAGATATTTGAAAAAGAATAAATAATTTTTTTAATTAATTTGTAGACCATATATCCGTTGTTCAACATGGCAGTCTCGCTGACAACATTCCAACCGTACAGTTCATCTCAAATAAAAAAAAAGAACAAAAATATTTATAAACTATATAGCGACGACTACTACCTGGTGTAGGGAAAAATCAAAGTATGAAAAAATGACAAAATGGCGGACCTCTGGAAAAAGTACAGAATTTGCGAAAACATAAAGCTCTTATATTTTTGAAAATTTTACAGTGGAGTTCCCTCTTAAGGATCCACCAGAAGTTAAGTGAATTAGAATGAGAAGTAACGAGTCATCTCCTACACAGGGTAAGTAAAGTATGCCTTATTATAGGAAATCTTCAAATGTTCCATCTTGAAGAATCAAGGTGGTCGCTAATTAAATTCGGACAATTCGTTAGAATTTTTTGTTTCAAGCCTTCCACTTGCCTCAAAGTCAACTCAAATTCAACCTTTCAATAAAATGCTTGCGTCGTTAAGTGATGGAGATGACATCGCTGAAACTTCTGGTATACTGCATACTTTACATTAAAAAACTTGAAATGCCTCTCGAAATACTAATTTTTTAACATTGTACCCTCATACTTTTTTGCGTGCAGAATGTCCCATTTAAAAAACCAATGCATTTGCATTTTTTTTAGGCGCACCGTAGCACTTATAGAAAAATAGACATTCTTATACCATTCAAGTTTTTCCTCATCAATTGTTTTTATCTTGAACAAAAATTGAAGTTATAAACCATTCCTAATGCGTGATCCATCCTGTATAATCCTGACCTTACGTGCTATGACCACCTATTTAGATCATTAAGCAATTTTTTGTCAGGAGAAAAATTTAGCAATGGACAAGTCACATAGGCGGGGAAAGATTGTCTGTAATAATGCACAATACATTCCAGATTAAATAATAGTAGTATGATTTAAAAAAAATTGACCCGTTCCCGTTTCAAAGAAACGACTGATTTTCCCGATCAATCTAATAGTATCGATTCGGTATCATTCCCATCACTACTGATAGGAGATTTAGCTTACGCTTGGTTTAGAAAGTGTAGCCGCGCTCTCGGTCCTTTGCTTGCTCTTCTGCTTCCTCTTTCACCCTCTTCTTCTATCTCTACATATTTTTTTTCCATTCATTTCTCCTTCTCACTCTGCGGCTGTCTCTTTCCCCCCATGACTTTTCCTTTCTTCTGTCCTCGTCTGGCTGGTTGCTCTAGCGATCGCGTGATGCAAGCCGACACGATGCATCGGCAGGTAGGCAAAAGCACTCTGTAATCGTGAACGTGACTGCGATCCTCGTGATCGATGGACGAATGAAAGTTCCAGCCACGTGATCAGACCTGTTCGAAGCTGATGAAAACCGTGGAATGCCGGAGTTCATCGGGCCTTGCCGTTGTCTCGCGTGCCGCCTCCTTTGTCCTGTTTTTGCGACCTGCCTTCGCGTTTCTTTTAGCGAATCGTTCGCATTTAGGACTGCCACACCGCGTGACGCTGAAGATTTCACTGTCATTCGAGTGAACCGTAAATTGATTTCGAAGAACAATCGAAATGAAAACAGAAGGTTGGAAGAACAGTTCGGAGCTGGGTAAACTAGGCGGAGTGATTCCGGATTTTCTGATTAAAATGTGTCAGGATATTGCAGTACAGTATTGCTAACAGTAGCAAGAAAAGCTGACGTAAACGTATACTTATAAATATTTCATTAACGCGTTGAATGAAACAGTGAAAACAGCCATACCTGGTCAGACAGGATACAATATACTAGTTTCAATGTAAATCCTAAAGGAAAAAAATATTCGGGTATTCAGTCGTGTTTTTATGTTCCTTCATTAATGTTACAACGTGAAAATTGTTCAACAGCGTACAATAATAAATAGTTACTTAATTAAATTAAATTTGAAGTACTGGTCACCAGTGACCCCCTCTAAATGCAACGTATTAAAAAGTTATAACAAAAATTGGAAATCTACAGTGAAAATGTTATAAGAATGTAGCTAAGAATGAGCTAAGAATAGTTCAATGGTAATTATTTAGGGAATTTGTAAAGTTACTTTAGTTACATGAGGTTCTTAAAGATCTGAACTAAGAATTAATAATGCATTCATTAATGTAAAATAGGATTAATACGAAATTCGTATGGTAGTAGATGAATTCAGCCTCGTAGTAATAAAAATAGTCGCGATTTTGAAATGGAATTGTAAGAGCGATTTGGACGATTAAGCGTAGCTTAACAAATAAAGTACACAAATATTATCGAACTATTCTTTCAATGGTACCTTAGTAATTTACGTAGTATATTTTAGTTGTAACTTTTTAACAAAGCATTTTCGGCATTTTATATAACATTTCTTGCTTACTTCTACTTGTACAGTAAAGTTTCAAAATTTGGTCGCAAAAGCCTGGAATATACTGAATATTGTAAATAATAAATTGTTTATTTTCAACCTTCAGTATGAGAATGAAAATAAAATAATATTTTACCTTCGATACATTTCAAAGATAGTGTTTTATTGATGGAAATAGAAATGCTGTTTTCTTTGAAATATTTTATTTGTTTTAGTTTACTTATAATGTATTTGTAACGTCTGAATTCTTTTTATCAAACAGTGATGTTCATGAGGTTAATTAACACCATCTCAATTTTCACAAAGCAAATAATTATAAATAAGTATCGTTAAACTTTACAGTTTGTAACATTATAAATTATAAATTATTATTGTCTCCAGCCTTACATTATTTTAATTTTCAGACAATATGTGAAATATTTATAATGCAACAATAAAATATTTTCTTTGGTAACTTTTAAACATACATCAGACTAAAATATTTTTATTCTATGCTTTATATTGTACAAGTAAAAATATTTTATTCTTTGAGATCTCACTGTTTTTATTTCAGAAATTATTTTCTTTACACTTCTTATGGCATTTATTTACTATTGAAAGTAGTATTTGAAATATTTCTCTTCTAAATTTTATCCTAGTCGATCATTCACTGTAAAAGTAGTAAACTGACGATGTTTCTTTAACAGCCATTTTCTAAAAGCATTAGTCGTTCCCGAAGCAACTTTCTATTTGAAAACCTAAATCCACGTAGAAACTTACTGAATAGTGTCATAATTAATTTATAATAACTCAGTGAAGTGAATATTTTCAAACTTTTAGGCTGTATTAAAAACATATTGTATAATAAATATTTAATTTGATGGAGAACGTTTTATAATAGGAACAATTGTTTCGTGAATGGCAGAGTTAATATTTTTTCCAGATCAACTCGATTTTTTTTGAAAAAGTATGCCGAGCTTTTCATTTTAACGTATAACAGCAGCCAGTTTTAATGCGAGTTAAATGTAGCATGAAACCAATTAAAGATATTCAATGTCATTCGATGAAAAAATGTATAACGAAGTAGTGTCAAACTCATATAACTCTTTGATATGAACTAAAAATTTTAACGTTCAAATTTGTCGACAGAGGTAAAAATATTTTTCGTGGAATATGTTTGAGGGCAATACACTATTTTAAATACAAGGTTTAGTGATGTCGACAAGGAGAATGTTCAAATTGTTAACATTTATTAATAAGGGAAATGCTCTGTGTACTTTCAATGACACTTCACTACTCTGACCTTGAATAACCTCGTGCGACAGTCCATTCAACTCGTTCTAAAACTGGTTGTTATAGACTTAGGAGGTATACAATACAGCATTACATTTAAAAGACATGAATTTTATCTTGAAATGTTCTTATAACAATCATTTCCATTATAAAATAACCATTCTGAACTAAACATTTTATTGCCACACTTTCTTTGTAAGTTACCCTGAAAAGAATCTTTAAAAAATTATTTCGAACTTCTACAAAGTCGTAGCTCTCTGTGAATCATTTTTTAACGCACTATATTCTGTATAATTTTAAGAAACTATTTGTAAATATATTGTAATATTAAAATACAATAGTATTTTGATTGTTCTTACATGAATTCTAACACAATATTTTTAATTTAAAAGAAACGATAACATATTGGATAACTGCAAAAGTCTTAATCTAATTTTTGGCTGCAATTTAATTAGTCCTTTGATAGTTAACATATGTAGCTAAGTTCCTTGACGCTATGACGGCAGCAAAAATTTTACAAGTACTAATTATCTTTGAACATTTTTGCAAAAATCCGTAAGCAGCGAAAAATTTTACATGATTCTCTGTGTATTGAACATTCTACAATTTCCTCTTTATTAGTACTTGAATATTTATTTGTTATCAGTGACAGAAATATTTATTTATTTATTTTAAAAGTGTGCCATTCAAATTAATAAAAGTCACGTGTACGTGACAGATGCCATCAAAGTCTTAACATGACGGTATGCCGATGAATTATCACTCTTCATCTTCTTAGCAATCACTCCTCTTGACATTCGCGGATTTGTTTCCAATAAATTACGAATTAAGTCATCATCAATTTCACTTGGACGCCAGACCTTGGTTTGCCGGATGGATCAAATTTACTTTGTCTAAATTTCGCGATGCATCGCTTCACAATAATTTCAGGTGGAGCGAGTTCTTCGTGTGCTTTTCGTATATTTTTGCGGTAGTCGAAACGTTAGAACCTCTCCGAAATTGATACAATATAGTATACCGAAAATGTATCTTTTCTACGCTCATATTCCATAACTATTTTTGCGATAAAAACACAATCGAAACAATCTAATTCTGTTCTTAAGAAGCAACCGAAGGTGTACAATTTCCTATGGTACTATACGGGGTGTCCTACCTAAATAGAGCCACTGAAAAGGATGATCTTGGAACAAAAATATTTTTTGTGGTATGTTTATCCTTCGATACCTTTCAAATTGAATACAGAATGCTTTTTGTACCATTACAACTGAAGGGCATAGTTAGGTGGATACATTTAGACGGTACACCCTGTATATCACCATTTCTAACAATGTTATCTCACTGTCGCAGAAGCAACGACATGTGGTCGTATTAAGGGGTCTCCCTAGCGTGACGGTCGAAAAACGAAGCGATCTTTGGGAATTTTTTGGAAGAAAAATAATAAATGTATGAATGTAACAGTTTGCTGCTGTATCAAACAATATTTGAAGAATACGTGATAATTATTTAGTACAGAAATAATGATTCTGTCCAAAGCTATAGGGATTCTACCAGTGTACTTAAAAAAAAATTGTCTTTATGGCTGCCATAAAATCTGCCCTCAGAATTATCAGAATGAAAAAAAGGATTCTTAATCTGTATGAGTGTGGCTATAGCCGGTACTAGAATAAATGAAAAATAATGAAAAATTAAAAAATGGCAACGTTTGATAAGAAAAGTTTCGATTTTTGCACGAAAATGGCTTGTTTTTTAAGTCGCAAAATTTAAATTTTGCAAATATTGACTTAGTTCTAGTATCGTCGAGAATGAGACATCTACTAAAGATGCCTGCTAAGTGTCAAGTAAATCGGATGATTGGATTTTGAGATATCGTAGCAGCCATTTGAAAAAATATCGGTATCAGAAAAACGCGTTCAAAGTTTCACGTATTCTTTAAAATTATATGAAAGGCTCCGTTTCAAAGCCTGTAGCATTGTCAATTTTTGTAATACGTCTGTAATACTTTGGGAGTATGTTTTTAAGATGTAAAACTATAAGAAAATCTCAAAAGGAAAAAAATTCGATGTTTTGAAACCGTCACACTAGGGAGACCCCTTCAATCTTTTGCAATCACCCAATAAATCGTATGAAAAGTAATAAATAATAAGACGTATTCTGTATTTCTTCAGTATTTCATAAAATACTTAAATATCATTTTTCTGGAATGAATTTCTAAAAATTATACTCCCTTGCTTCTACGGTCTTAATTATAAATGAACACACAGTGTCAGCTGGTTTACAACAGCTAGTTAGAATACATAACTGGTGCAAGGCAAGTTCATGAGACAAGGACACTTTCACAAGTCCTTCAGCGGTCATTAAATGCGCGTTCAGAACTCTCAGACGACTATTATATTTCTTTCTGACAACTGGCTTTCCATATTTATCACTAATTAATTCATTCAATACATAAATGTCTTTTTTGCAATTAATATGTTAAATTTCACATTAAGTTTTAGTTTCAGTCATAATGAAATGGTTGTCAATATTTTATAGACATACCGATAAGTGTCATCAGAAAATTATGAAACAATACATTATACTAAATTTATTAGGTATTTTAGTAAATATTTACTATATTATAATCTCTTTTAAAACATTATGTAACAAAGCATGCATATTTAAGTAGATATATACTTCAATTTTACTCTACATCAAGACATACATATGTATAAGTAATTTAATTGCGTCTATATGAAGTAAACAATTACAATGGATTTTTACTGAAACTGAGAACAACAAAGATAACTGCATAAAGAGTGTATATTTATTTGTATACTTAATTATTTAATTCAACTTGATATAGAAAATACTTTTTTAGTTTGTATATTTATACAGTACTGTGCAAAAGTCTTAGACCACTATCATCGCTAATTTTAAAGTAAGAATGAAGTCTACTCCTAAATATTTCCTTTGTTTGTAATTACTTTGTATGTGATGTTTCGTTTATCATTTTTGGCGTGGAAAACATTCAATTGGTAATATGTTTACCTTTGAACGAGACAACTGCTCAAAATATACCGCGAAAATAATTAAAGACTATTCAAATGATTGGAATAAAATAATGTCTCGTTACCACAAAGTCCAGACCTCAATATTATTGAACACGTTTGGAATTATTTAGACAGATCTAAAATAGAAAAGAAAATTAATAATGATGATTAATTGCTTGAGGAGACATTACCATGAATGACTAAAACTTATTTATTATCAGTTTTTCATTAAGAAATTACTTAAAAATATTCCATAGCAGATCAGTCGGAGTTAAGCTAGTCAGATGGTGGCACTAAACAAGACATTGTTAAATAATAAACAATCATTTTTACATATAAGTGATGATTTATATAGTAGGAGCTATTTCTAATATAAAAACGAAAGGAACATGTCCGTACTATCTCTAAACTGTACATAAAACAGAATCTTGTCCTATCCCAAGCGGTGCAAGATTTTTCCACATTTTACTATATGTAATAATAAGCGATTTGTAAAGGGACAAATGGCTAGTAGTAACTATAATAACTGTTAATTTCATGAGAGCAGAAATAATGAAACGTTTAATCACGCACGTATGTGGAAGAATATACATTTTTCAGTCTCGTAATAACACTGTTCTTTCAGAAAGCAATTTTTATTGTATAAGTTTGTATGTTAGTATACACTATAATTGGAATACCACATTATATGCTCCTTTCGTGTATGTATATTAATTTATAGCATATAACATTGGCAAACAAGTTTACCAAAGCTTTCAGTTCCGAATATTACATTCAATTAACGCATTCCCGAAAGATAGTTAAACATTTATTGCGTATTCACATCTCCGTTTTGGAACCCTCCTACAAGTTCTATGTAAATTGACTGTTACATTTGGTCTACAAATATAACATACCTCTTCCATATCTGTATCCATTATAATTTAATACATTTTATTGCACGCTAAATATAATAAAATAATGTAAAGAAGTAAAGGTAATACTGGCGTAGTAAATAATATGTAATTATTTTAAGATACCGCTTACCATACGAAAGTAACTGTTTATACAGGGTGTCCCAATATTCACGGTACAACCGGGAAGGGCGAGTTTCTATGTGAAAAAATAAGTCGAAAATGCCGAAAAAGATTTGTTCACATGAGGCTTTGTTTTCTAGAAAATTAAACTTGCTAAATACTTTCTTACCACCCATGCGGGAGATCAACAAGCTTACTTCTTGAATACGACGTTTGAACGCCCATGGGCGTTTTCCGACAGTCCGCAGTAATATTACGGTAGTGTGCTAGATTTTATTCATATTATATTTCACTTTTTTATTGTCGGAGGCAGATAGCATCCGGGCAGACACAAAGACTGATAAGGCATCATCATTACGTATGATATTAATGCTATTTGTAAACGAGACATGGTCCGTATCGAGATCCGTTCAACCACGACATAGTTAAGTGCCCGCGTACACACAGAATGTTCCAGGTCGATTTTTTCGAACACAAACCCTCATCTGAACAAATTTTATTCTATATTTCCATAACTGTCGCTCTAAACGCACCCCACTGTTGCGTATTACATATTAAAAAATATATATTACATATTATGTATAAACACATTGAGGAAGTATACACGAAATAGTAGAACTTAATATGGAAGACACATACCGCAAGATTAGTTCACAAATATATCCACATTTTTCATGATTTCAATGTTGATGATAACTAAGATAAGGACACGATGTACCAAATTATCTCATTTATGCAGAGTGTTCCACTAACTCTGTTACGCATGATTTTCTATGGACAATTTCTATTCAATTACATTAATATAAACATTTTTTTAATTTCATCGAATAAAATGCATTTTTGCTACATAAAAATTTACTATACAATGAGTTGTACTACTCTCTGCAGGACACTCTGTGTTTACAAGTATTCCTATTACCAAGGAAGTGTGATATCACTTTCCTATTCGATAGAAACAGGCTGGACTCAAAAAAAAAAGGAGTACACACTCGGACACGTGTCTTGCACTCACACGCTCCTCCGCACAGGTGTGAAGCTCGATACACGCACAGAGTGGCTTAAGGTGTCCGATGAATCCCACGCTCGGAATTCTGTCTCCGGAGAAAGTGCATTTCGATCAGGAGTTTCAGAGGATGAAGCTTACCCGCAGGAATGTATGTTAATGACCGCCGTGAATGCTCGTCTTCGAAGTATGTTGGAGAATCGATGAAGGATGAAGGAACGTGCATACATCCTCGTCACGTGCGTTTTAGTCTTTCACTCTGTAACACGGATAAGTTATCGTCGACAGCTTTGCAAATTCTTCGCGAACCGAGAAATATTCCAGTAAAATTCTTCGCTCGTTGGCAAACGTTTTTGCTGTTCAAAATGTTCGTTATTATGGCGGTCGCGGGTAACATTGTTTGCAGAAAGCTAGCAGTCTTTATGATCTTTATATGGAATGGTTACGTTCTGCATGTTTTAGCGATAAAACAAAGTCGAGACAGAGCTCCGTTGACGAAGCGGGTACCTGCCGGAACGTCACTTTCGCTCGCAGACACTTCCTTATCGAGGACAAAAGTAAATGTTTTTCCAAGAAAAAGTCTATACGTGTATGCATCTAGTACGAAATCGTTAGCGAAACACGAAATCTTTATGCGAGATAGAAACGGAACTTGAGCAAAGTTATATATTCATTGTAATGGACACTGAAGCTAGAAATAGAAATGTATAAGATTGGGTTGATCCGTAAATAACTTTCGACACATAACAGATTTTGTTCTTCCTAAAATGTCAAATAATTTATCTGATTCACTGATTTTTGCTGTACATTTACAGCTAGGAATCCTTAAAACGATGACATGCTGCAAAAACAACAATCTTCATTTGATAAACCATCAATAAATTTAGGATGACAAATCGAATACAGATTAACATAATACAGAATCGAATACAGAAATAATAGAAATAAGTAACAATCTGATTGCGTATTGTTCGAACAAAATGAAGATTTATTTACAGTAACTAACATCAAATAATTACTTATTTCAATCATTACAAAGTTCCACGACGGAACAAAAATTTGACAAACAGGCGTCATCCAGCAGCACATGGAACAATGTTTTTAATAATAATCTACAGTGTTTCATTATGACGGTATCTTTAAATTTCATAAAAATGAGGGACGCTACTAGAAATAGAAGACGTCTATGTCTATTCTTAAAATAAGAAGATTAATACAAAAATATTGAACTTTACTTTTAAGCTTGAAACCAGTACAAATTTTTTGGGCGGCCTAATATTATTATTAGATTTCGGTTTTTTATGCAATGTAATATACCCCAATATCTGAGAAACATACGTTCAAAATCGTGAAAAAATAAAAAGTAATTTTCTAAACATGTATAGAATAAAATACAGAACTCTAAAAATGTATATTTATATAAACATCCGCAATATAATTATTATATAGCCACCAATATTATAAATTCTAAAACATTATGGTTAAATTACAGTTTTGTATTATTTTTTCGTCAATGAATGCTTAAATTCATAGGGAGACTGAGTCGTTGAGGTCATCAATTTTAATAAAATTTTACATAATAGCAATACTTTACATACAGATGATTGCATTTACATTGTGGGGTTAATCTCACAATGATCTGTAGTTATATACATTGTACTTGCTTTACTTTTGAGATGTAATATCTTAATAATCCTTGAGAGTTGAGACCTATAATTTGAATACAATAACCTCTTTATGGAGTACTGTCATTGCGCAAAAGTTGATCGAAATCGGTAAACTCAAGGTCTTATAGCTTCCATTTCAGCCTGTGAACCATTTTAGGCTACTTGAGTATTTCTAAATAACTTTCGATTGTATTTCAGTTTCTTTTTTTGTTATATCAATTGCTTGTTTTGTGGTGCGAGTCCAAATTAGCAAAAAGTCGATAATATTGTAGATATGGTTACAAATTGATGTAAAGTCATCATGGATTTGCAGTTACTCACAAAAGTATAGTCGAACCTGTAAAATACACATCATTATAAGATTGTTCTATTATCCGAATAATATATCTCAGTATAGTAAGGCATTGTATACTATGTACACTTTTTGTTTTTTAGTTTTCCAGATAATAAAAAGACAATATATTATAGATCCTTTAGGAATATCAGATTAGACTTCCTCGGTTAGGAATTAATAATTTATTAATTCTCTATTTAATATTTTAAGCAAGATTTTTAACAATACTCAAGGGGTTGCAACTAATATGCCACAATCCCCTTGTGAAATGGTTCGAAGCACAAGAATTCATATAATTTAGCAACTGTAGTACTACTTCTAGTAAATACTTCATTCAAAGTAAATACATCATCATCCGAAGTTACTCCAACCCGAACGACTATGTTTCCCCATTATTCGGATATTAAAGAATCCACTGTCTTTGGACAAGTTTTAACATTACAATCATTTGTATTATCATTGTACTCAGTGTTCGACATAATTGTTCCAAATTATAGTTCGTGTTCAACTATTTTAATACATCTTAACGACCGACTGTATACCACTTTCAAAACAGCTCAATTATTTCCCGAAAGCAACGAGAGGAAGAAAGGACCAATTATTCCCAAATATTTTCCTGCTTCCTACTCGCTAATTAAAACCATTCTGTTCGCCTTTTATCTAACCGAGTTAAGAACATTAATCGCGCTCCGTCATTCTTTTCCATGTCTTTTTGTACATCCGGTGCCGTGTCGCTGGAATGAGTGAGCAGCGGGATTTCACCCGGTGATTCATTCTTGTATCAGTCCGGTGAAAACTCTGATGTTCCGCGTTTTAAATTGCAAATTTCGGCTTGTTCCTCCCTGTACGCGGGTTTGATCGTGGAACTGACCCAAAAGCGGGCAAGAATTTTTCACTTCCTGGCCACCGTAGGCGTATGACACACTCCGCTTTCGATTCAGGGACTGCGTAAAGGTCCACGCACACGGTCACTCTTCTGCGTCGAGATCAAGCGTATACACTAAGTGTCTGCGCGTGTACAGTGTCCTAGACTGTTGTGTCTTGGACTTCCAATCTAGCTGAAGCTTGAGTCGAGCTCAGAGATGTCCAGCCGGAGCAAGGCCTGGCTTCAACCGACCCCCACTCTGCGTCCATTCTCCTCACGTAGGTTCTGGTCTGGGTATGATGTCCAAAACATCAACAAGTACGGTTACTCCAGAAACAGTGACGTAACAGCAATAACTATTTTTTTATTGTTACAGAATGGGTCATACCGATTAAGGTCGTCAAGTCTCGGGTTTCAAAAATGAATGGTTCAGAGTGTTTTCTGCCGTTTTCTTTATTTCTGAACTGTTCAGTTGCTCGAGTAGCAGTGTGTTTGTTGCCAGGAAACATTAATTACCAAAACTCGGAGTGGGAGGGAGGGGTAGCTATGGTCATATGGTGAGAGAAAAGGGTCTTAGGACTGACCTGGGTCCTTTCGATCAATACTAACGATTCTCACGATGATAACAATAATGATTGAAATAATAATAATAATAATAACAATTATAATAATAGTAAGGATAATAATAAGAACGGAAATATTGATAATAGCAGCACCAGTGGTAATTGTAGTAATCACGGTGATGGAGTCTTACACAACAATACTATCGTATTATAATTAATGTACATGTGCATATGTGTGGAAAGGGGCCGTGAGTTCGTAACATTTATATATTACATCAGTTGTATTTAGAGATTACAGTTTGACTTCCTCATTACGCGAGGGAAATGGGCGCAGAGTGGGGATAGGGCGGGGCCAGACCTCGCTCCGGATGGCCATCTCTGGTCTAACTGAAGCTTCAGTTTGGTTGAGAGTTGTGTAGACACACACAACCCTTCTTGCTGTAACTCAACCTCGACGCGAGTCTCCAACACTGCTCTAGCCGCAAAAATTGCGGTACGTGTGGATTAAACAGTCACTACTCTAGACATAAGTGTCGTTTGTAGGTGTCACCGTGTATACGGGCCTTAAGACGTACCGCGCGGGGCATGCAACGGCGACCACGTGGATGAATGCAAAACGTTGCACCGGCAATGAAAGTCTCGCACAGACACGTAAATGGAGCAACAAATTACAACGTTACATTTCCATTGCCAGTAACAGGATATTACACGATGTGTGTATTATGCGCTGATCGTTAAGCTGTTAAAACACCGAGATCCCGTGATCTATTACGGTAATAGTTTCCTGCGTTTACCGAGACCATATAAATAATAGTGCTGGAACGGTCCGGGATACGTCTCGCTTGATGTTTCGTTTCTTATTTCGTTTAGCGATGTAGAGACCACTGTTCTGTAAATTAATAAATTTGTAGGATTCTGGAAATGTACGAGGTATCTTATTTTAACACGTTGACTGCCACGTTACTTATTTGATCATGTTATGTAGCATTCATAAATACATATGTTTAAGCAGGTCGTAGAACCAATGGAAAAATTATGAAATTTACTAATATTATTGATTAAACAGTGTATCATTTTGGAGTGTATTTATTCTGTATAAAAATGTAAAAAGCTTGTAATTTTCAGCTCATACAGCGTGGCATTCAAAGTGTCAATAGCTACATGCGAGTATATTTGAAATTGATGGTGATATTGAAAAACATTATAAGTAAAAATTGAATGATTTCGAAGGGATATAATGATGACGTAGCGCAGATGTGACGGTTATCTTCGTTTTTTTACACTGAATCATATATTGTTTAATATATCAATCGATGCAGCACTTCATTCTTTACAGGTAGTATTAGAGCGTCTGTGTTGAAAACTGTTAGTTTATGCAATACTGTCATTTTAATTTCCTAAAATACTACTTGTGCTTCCTAACGTAAAGAATAAAGAGTTTTAATATAACAATCAATATTTGTAATAGGCTAACCGATGAAATTTTTCTTTTTCGATAAAAATGTATTCCTACCGAAAAGCTGTTAAGTTAATAGATGCTTTGACTTAAATGTTGCGTAGTAGTAGTCGTGAATTCTAACACAAAGAAACATTTGTTTAAGTAATACTGTAAGTTTTTGTTATTTAGTAAGGTACACCCAGAAATTGTGAAAAATCGTACCCCGTTTCCTCAGTGTTTCATAAAGTACCTGCACCTGGAAATTGTGAAAAATCGTATTCCGTTTCCGTAGCTGCAGAAAGTTGATAGAGGATGTGGTGAATAATTTGATGAAGATTTTTTTCTGTGATATAAATTTTTCTTCTAGCGCAACGATTCCTTTAGCGGAACTACGTTCTTTGCATACAATAAATATTATCAAATTTTCTCGTTTCTTGCGTATAAAAATATTGCAGCGAAATCACCAACCATAAGCTGCAAAACTTTGTGCATGTTCAACATTTCCTGTATAATGTTGTGTAATATTGAGTTGATTAGAATGGTTACTTGAATAACTTATCTTATTTCAATCTATACAGTTATTTGTTGATATGTACATAATAATAAATGGATGTCTCATATAATTCAACACGTAAAATAATCGGTTTTCATTTGGAATAAAAGCCAATTAAAATATATATTCAAATTTTATACACTGCCAACTTATTGTTTAAATTACAATTCATAATAATTATTTTTTGAGGGTAAATTACTTTTTTATTAATTATGATTCAAACATTGAATTACTTATGTAATAGTAAAATTGATTTTTTGAAGGAAGAGTTATTTTTGTTTTATATTCTATTAATTTTTCCATTGTTAATTGACTGTTTAAATCATAATCAGTAATAATTAATTTTTCAGGGTGGTATTATTTTTTATTAATTGTGATTTACTAGATACTCCAAATGTGAATACAAACTATTTACAAAAAGAAAATTATATTACTCAAATAACTAGCAGATTTGTTTAGAAATAATACAGAAAAATTGGTTAAATATTCCCTTTTTAGATTACATGGTTCCATTTAAATGACTTGAACCGAGAAATTAATTATATCTCAATGTATTATCAAATTGCAAACAGATATGTTTAAATCTCTCAAATCCAAGGCTGTGCAATTCGATGAGAGTCTTCTGCAATCGATTCAGGCTCATTTCGAAAACGGGGCGTCAAGCTTGGCCACAAATGACGAGCTTCGTTCGATCTGGATTAAACGATCGAATCGATATGGGAAACGAGCACTTAGGGCGTCGTACAAACAGGGAAAACCGAAGAACAAAGTATTTAAGCGTCTCGTGGAACGTGCTTCATGGAAACAGTCGTTCACGTGAGAACCAAATTCGAATGGTCTGAAAAGCTTTCGGGGAATAAAATTATCCTAACTCGCGACTATCCGTGCAGAGCCGAGTAGATGATAGGCAAAGCAGGAACTTAGATGATAAACTCCGGTAAAACACGAACGCTGTAAACTTTCTCCGATAATGGCCGACATCAAACCAATTTCGCGCCCGCGTCATTACCCGATATATCGTTGGGGACGACGACGCTGGAAAAAAAGTCAGGACCATGGTGAACTTCAAGGTGAACTTTTAGCAGAAGACATGCATCATAGTACACTGTCCTAGGTACAGATATTTTCTATTTCCTCCCTATTTTTCTTTTTCAAAAACAGAATTCTATTGATTATTAATGTAATTCGACTCGAAATCTAATGAACTTCGGCGATAGCATAAAAAGTATTTGATGAAGTAAGCTTTAAACACAATTAGAGTGTCAATATTCTTCATCCGTATACTGTGTGCACTTGACAATTTAGAATTAATTCTGTCAACTTTGTTCCTAGGATAATTATTTGAACTTGAAATCAGAATGATTAAAAATAGTTGCAATATCAACATAAACAATATTTTTAAGTATCATACTTTGTGACATCCATAACGTTAAGGCTCGTACTTCCTCTTCGCGACACGGTGTCCTTACGAACTTCCGTGTCTTACGCTTGTTCTTTCATGTAAAACGTACCTTCCTTTGCAAATTGTTAAACAGAACGGCCGCCTGCTCAAGCACAATTCTTCCATATTTGTTTCATTTATGACAGGGACGTAAACGGAAGTGAACTCGCGGCTCGAGTGAGCACTGAATGCACCAAATTCTCATTGTTGCACTGTGACGCTCTCGAGTGTCTCGTTACATTGCCCGATTATGGAAGCAGCCATGTTACGAAAACTCCGCTCGTTCCTTTTTACGAGGACGAATTTATGGAAGGGAAATACCTCTGGCGACGTATTTCCTTTTTCCAACGTCATGGGAGGTGCTTCGTTCTTCGGCCAAAGTACGCTTGTCTACTATAAAACAATGCGTGCATGTAACTTCGTGCATCGTCAGTTTTTTTGCCCTGTTTTGTTGTACATTTGCTGCGTTATCCAATAAAAGGGATGCCAAAAATAGGGTATTGATTCTCTTCGATTCAGAATGATAAATGGTAATTTTTATTTGGAACAAAACAATTATGTTCATGACGTTCAGTTAACTTTTCAACGTTGTGGAATCCGTTCTGGTCTCTTCATTATTATTCTTTACTTTAGATCAGTGATGGCCATGGAAGCTCCAACCTTCCCCCACTCTAGGTCCATTCCCCTCGTTTCAGTTCCGTGCAGTTCTCTCCTCGTTCCCCCTCGGTCCATAGTCGTCCCAGATCACAGCCTATGTGCGGGGAATGGACCTAGAGTGGGGGAAAACCGGAGCTCCGGTAGCCATTACTGCTTTAGATCAACAAACTGATGACCAGGACATTACAAGTTATCTAATACTCGTTTACATTATTATTCAAGATAATTATATACAATGTGTCTCGTAAATTACGGTACAACAACTAAAGAAATGATGTCTTATGAAGAACCAAGTCAAAAGTACAGAACAAGCATTTTGGATAAGTTTATTATTCGAGCGCTATAAGGGGAAGTGCAGGAAAAACATTTGTGGGCACGTACAATTTGCTTCAGATAATTCTTTGAGAGTGAAGAGAGCTGTAATATGACACTTTTAACAGCCCTTATTCAAGTGAAATTCACATTTGCAACATACAGATCATTATTTGCAGCACGACTCTGACTCATTATTATGAAGCACGGGGTTAATCCAAGAAATTTCATCTATATAAATACTATTGCATAAAGTTTGAATAATAAAACTGAGCTTAGCCGTATCGAATGCTTTTTTAAAATCTGCGAAAGAAGTAAATGAAATAAATTCAGTGAAATTAAAAGATGTAATAATAACAGTAATAATTGTTTATTGAACTTTAATGGTGTAAATTTAACAATTTTAGAATAGTATGATTGCAGATGTTCCAGGGGCATTCAGGCTTAACACTAACATGTACTTCCCTATAGTATTCTGGCAGTAATTGTTATAATAATCCTAAAATTTAAATACTGGAGAAAATACATATGATACAAAAAAATCAATAACAATGAGTTAGAAGACATATAGATATTCTGTACAATTACAGAATATCAATAGATTAGTTGCTTTAAACCGAATCATTAGAAATATTTATTTGTTCTTCTATTATGAGTATTTCATGAGAATTTAATACATTTCGAACGGCGCAAAAACATCGTCACGGGCCTTGTCGAAATTGTGCAGCTTGTAAATGGTCGAACGCGAGATAAATCGATAGTGGAAGAGGAGAAAACACCGGTTACATCGATGACCGCGATTTCGTCACCGCAATCGTTCACGAATGTTCGACTGCGAAAATTTCCATCGAACCATCACGCAGGAAGTCCGAGCGAAACGACAAATTTTTCTCCGCGTGACAATGGTCCTCCCCGCGTTATTTATCAAGCTTTAAAAGCGCGGACAGTTTACGATACATTTAACAGAAGCCGCTTGAAAGTTTCATTGCTGACAATCTACTTTTACCGACATAAACCAAACATTAATTCGAGCGAGTCACTCCTGGATAGCTCGTTGCGAATTGGACCAGCTGTGCTCGTACACCGCTAGCCAGACATTCAGCTCATTTAGCAGCGAGATCAGGTGCGATAAGCCAACGGACTCTGATAAATGACTCGCATCGGTATTTACCAGATTTTCCGATATTATAATAATTTCCTCCTAATTAATCTGCGCGCACAAGGATCGGGCCTATTGATTCAGTAAATTGGTTCAGCCTGTTAATGAGTGATCTACGCATTAGTACCCTATCCACGGATTATTTGAAAATTATTGGTAGAATTTCATTATGGTTTTATACTAAATAAAACTGTATCTACTCACGATAGCGGTCAAACGAATTTGTTGAACCAACTTCTTTTTGTTTAACACGTTGTGAAAGCACAGCCTTTTGAAGGAAGGACTTAGTACCTGTAATAAATTAGATTTGAAATATGGCCTCAAAAATTGAAGTTATTATTATATGGGGAAGTGATCAATAAGATACAATGATGGTTACAAAATTTGTTAGGACGTACAGTAGAACTTTGATTATCCGAACGTGGATCATCTGAAAATTGTTCATCTTATGTCAGTTACAGAATAAAATTATCGTTTGTGGCATTGTGCATTTAATTTTATACCATCATGCATTATACATTCTAAAATAAAATTATCATTTTTATGAGGAATATAGTTACAGTATGCGTCATCCTCTTGCTCATTACAGTTCGGTTAACCGAGGTCCTACTGTATTTCTGTTTTGATTGCGCAAGGAGTTATGGAGATTATTTTCGATTATCTACATATAGATTTGCTAATATTGTAATCCTATTCAATGGACCTCAGGAAGCAAAAGTTATATACTTGCGCTGGTACTAACACTTTGAAGAAGATTAACCAATGTATGCATTACGAAAAATCATTTACTGCGTGCTATGGATCACTATATTAATCCAGATGTAGGTGTTTTTGTACTCTGGTAAAGTTATGCATTTAGACGAAGTATCCATCAACAAGTCCTATTACGGAATATAGGTATTTTTTTTATTTGTTACACATTTTGTAGTTTTGGAATGCTGAATTATTATAACAATTTACATTCTATATGTTATTGTACTGAATTATTCTGTTTAACGCATGTTTCAGCGTGGAACATTTCAGCATATGCTGCATGTTTTCTCTCCGAAAGTATCAGGTTTCAAAGGATTAAGGAAAGAAAGTAATTACGGAAGTCAGATGATCAATATCACGAATCACTATATTTCAGACACAAATTAATCGAATGAATATATGTATGTATATATGTACAAAATGCATTACAACTGTACCTAGTATTTTCGATATGTAAGTGTTATCTTCTTTTTAATTTATGGCCTATAAAAATTCTTAACTATAAAACTCTTTATACGTTAAACTAAATAATTGGAAATTTTATTACATGTTCAACAATCATCTAGTAAATGTACTGAAATGTGTCAGACAATAAATTTTGAAACTTAGCTAATGTAGAGAACGTTTTTATGTATGTTAAATTAGGAGAATGATAGAATTTTTATAAGATTGTATATTAGAGAAATTATTGTTTCAAAATTGAAAACTGACAATGAGCACTTTATATCATAAAATTAAATATTGTGTATACCTTTTAACAATGTTTAAATGTTAATGTTAATAATTGTTTTTACTTGTTACTTTGCTAATTGTAGTGTACAGAAGTAATTTATTCCTTCGCCTGGAAAATGATTACCTATATATTTAATGGTACGCTATAAAATAAATACTTATAAAAGGTGGGTATACACTCTTAATTGGAGTACCGACTAGTTTTCAGTTTGATTATTATTTAACATAAACATGTCATGAGATTCACTTTAATAACGAATAGACACATATTTAAAAAATGAAAAAGAATTATTAAAAATATATTAAAACTGAACATGGAGTACGCGTGTACACTATTTCAACTTTCCAAAATTACAGGCAATCTGAATACATCTATACAATTATTCAGTACTTAATTATTCATGAATCAAAAAGTATATACTTATTCGTCGAATAAAAAACTAACAAATGTAAATTAAGAAATATCTCCACATTCTAATTCTATTAAGCAAACCTTTTTGCTCTTTTTTTGTCAAGTACCAAAATACTGGTATCTTTCCAAAATGGTTTTATACTGAATTGGTAATTTGCATTTGAACTCAATACGTGCACACAAGTAATTCGTAATTTTAGAACACTTGAATAAGTTAATTTGGTAATTAGATAAAAATAATTATTAGACTGTTGATGTTTATGTAGTTTTACATATCTAATTATGTAAAATGCACTGATTTGGAGAAAATATAAACGTAAAAGGTGCAAACCTGAAATTTTGCACAAACATCCATAGACTACTAATTATATTCAATATGATTTAATCATCTTTCAGTGAGTTTTACGAATAAAAATTTGGGAAATATTTGTAACTTTTCCTGAAAAAAAAAACGAAGGTTATCGTGATTCTTTGAAATCATTAACAAGTGATACCATTTCATTAATTTATTGTTGTAGGAGATACGAGATCAAATCAAATAGTTATGGAGAATGTTACTCTTTGATATTTAACAACAAAAATTAATGGCCAACGCATAATGTGGTAGCTTCATTCAGTAATAATGAATTGAACAAACAGTGAATACACATTAAATGTTTACGTTCAGAATCATTTCAATGATATTCAATTTATATTACGTACCACAGAAAATTCAAAGTGAAGTTTACTATTAGAGATTTTACTGTTGTTTATGTTTATCCCCTAAACAGTATTGTATACGTGTATAATTTATTACTACAGAATTAAACAACAACTTATACATGTACCATGGTTTATAATAATATTTTTGATTTCTGAATGCTCAATGTTAAAATGAACACATTATATGATTTCAATTAAAAAAGTTCAAATGCCCGTTTTACGAGCATAAAGTATATTTTAAGCTTTACTTTTATTGCGTTTACTGATACAAGGAAATTCATTGCTCTCACCTTTGACACATTGAATGCCGTGGGGGTCATCGGTGACCGGTGCTACTGACATAAGTTTATTAAATAACTATTATGTTTTATAAAATTGTGGATAGTATTGAAAGTGAGACAATAATATAAAGTACAAATAATGCAATCGTGTAGTTAAAAACTTTTCTGTCCCAAGATTTATAGTAAAAATAGTAAATGATATGGTGTCTGACTAGATATGGCAGTTTTCACTCTAGCAATAAACATTTTAACTTTGCTAACGCAAGTGCATGAAAATTTTCTATTTATTACTGTATCTCTTTGACGTACCATTTTTTGCACAGCTTCATATCGCGATGAATATGTTGACTGGTACAGTGAAAACCGTTATACCTAGTCAGACATGTAACAAAATGCCTTTTTAACACGTAGGCTGCCACAGTGAAAACTCCCATACTTGGTCAGACAGGCTGTAATATCCCATTTCAATAACAAATAACAGTGGAAATAATTATATAATTTTTCAATTGCACAGTATTGACCTTCTATCCTTATTACAGTATTACTTCTATTCAAAATTGTATTAAAATTAGTAATTATATAATTAAATAAAACTTGATGATAAAACTTTGATTAACTAAATAAAATAAACCTGAATAACATAAACCATGAGAAATTATTATTATATAACCTCCTAAAATTCCATTTTTGATTAAAGTAAATATTACTATAATTAATATTCCTATATGAACTACTGATGAATAAGCAACTAAAATTTTTATGCCAATTTGACGTAAACAAATTAAACTAATAAAAATTCTTCCTATTAATCAGTAAATTAAAATTAATCATTTTCCACAATTATTTTAATACTGATACTAGCAACAATTTTATAAAAATTATAACAATACTTGACGCGACAGTTCACAGGTACCAATAAGGTAGTCAGAGTGAGAACAGACATGTAACTCACGCTTTGGTGCTTTCACTTATTTTCGCAAAATATTTGATTTCTTTTTCATCGGGTATTGAATACAAAATGCCAATAAATTTTGTAGAACCATTCGATTGTACCCGTTCCTAATTGGAACGTGTCTGGCGGTAGATGTATTTGTTCCGAAACAAACACGTCGTTCAGTGATTTCTCCAAACGTGTGTCATAGCAGGAACCTCGAAGAGAAGAAAGAAGAAAGTTCCAGCTGGGTGTACGAGATGCTGCCGCACCTGCGCGCATTCCATTCAACGTGACCCGAAAATTTTAATATTCGTTGACTCTGTTCACCTTGGCCGTAGATCCTGCTGGGACCGATGTCACCGTCTCGCTCGGATTTCTATGGGACTTACTAACACGCGATTACACTGCTTTGCTCGGGGGCCTTGAACGTGAAAGGGAATGGCATCGTCTATAATGGTCTCTTGAATATTCAGCTGAAATTTCTTGTCAAAATGACGGCGCGTAGACCTATTTAGAATATTTACATATAAATGTCTACTATTAAAAGTACCTAAACGTTTACATAGAAAATAGAAAATTGTGTATCCGTTTTCAAATTCGACCCACTAGAATTGAAACAGGACTGAAAATGATAGGGATTCAAGTTTATTCAAGCAACTCCTCAGTTAATATTTTATGTTACTTGTTATCTGTTCTTATTGTGTGTTTTAATTGATATTACTTGAGTCGTAATGTACTCGATGAGTAGTTTAGATGTTTGTTATCTTGATGTGAATTTGTGTATTTATTGTCTGATCTTTTCAGGGAAATAGAAAGTGTGATGATATTCTTCTATCGAATTATGAATCCAATTCCAAAATCACAGATTTCTGGGAATATTGATCATCCACGGTGCTTACTATTATATTACTGTAAATGTTTACATTTTGGTACGATGTTTTACGTTTTGTATTTGTTTCTTTATTTTAACACGTTGACGATCACAAATATTTTGCAAATACTTGTTACCTTGAAATACTTAACTATAAAAATTGAATTATTCTGTTCCTTGTATTTCTGTTATGTGTACGCAACGAACTTTAAACTAGATAATTTACTTCAGAAGTATGATTAAATTAAAAATAATTTGTATGATAGTTTGAAAAATGATGCGAAATGAAAAATGCACGATGTGCATTTTCTTAAATTATAGTAAAATCGTTAAATGAAACATTTAGTTCTTGTAATGCGAGTTGCATTGCTTTCTGAATGTTACTTTCATAATTAACACTTTGTTACGTATAAGTGAAAAAGGATTATCAGGTTTCCGACACGCCTTGCATATAACTATTGATAAAAGTTCGTATAAACAGATGTAACTACTTACCTGGTAATTAATTAATTATAAACGACTTATCAGTCTACTAATTTTATTACAAGAATCTTTATTTTGTTAAACATCTCTTGCAATTTTATTCACCTTCTGCGATTTTTTATTAAAATGTACATGGTGTAGATCTAACGAAAATATTATACAGAAACTTTTGAGGCTTAACTATTGTAAAGAGACCAAAGTTCGATCTTTCAAGCTAACTTCTTCTTTACATAAGCAGGCTACATACAATAGTAACGCAAACTCATACTTTGTGTACCTTATCATTTTGAGAGTCGAAATGAAAGTGAAAAATAATGGTCACTGTGTGGCGAGTCTAAAAATAAAGATTACATCTCCAGATTGAAAAGGGCAAGTGACCTTGAGAGGCTTAGTTTCGTTGCCCTAAATACAACATTTTCGATAAGACAAAAGTTTCGTAAGGTACATACCTTGAACACCTGAACTATTCCGTACAGCTCGGTCAATGACCCTTGTAGAAAAGAATAGATGAAGTTGAGGATGAAGCTTACGTAACCAACGGGTCTTCCTTAGATTTACCTAAATTATAAGCTTCAAAAAGTAAAACGAATAGCCTGTCATTATAATTGTACAGTCTGTTTTTATCAACTATTGCATTACTAAAACAAGATATCTTAAATCATTGTTCCTTCACGCATTCAATTTCATTGAATAATTAAAGTTGAAAATAATTATCGAAACTTCTTTCTATGTGTCCTTTGTTCTGTACACCAGGTACAGAATTTTTTACTGTAACGTGGAACATGTTATGTGATAAATCATTTTATTAAACCGAAACTTATTTTTGTATAGTTGCACATTAGTTTATTTTAAATAAACTAATATAATTTGAATAAGTGCTTTCCCAAATAATTATATAAATCATTTCAGAGAATTTTATTTTAACTGCAAGTGACAGATTTTCTCTCGTTAACATGTTGAATGCCACGTGGGTCACCGGTGACCGGCACTGAAAATTTAATTAAATTATATAACTATTTATTATTATACACTCCTGAGCAATTTCATATTGTAACATTAACGTAGGGACATTAAAACACGATTGAATACCTGAATATTTTGTCCGTTTATGATTTATATTGAAAATAGTATATTATATCGCGTCTGGCCAGGTATGGCTGTTTTCGCTGTAGCATTCAACGTGATAAGAATAAATATTTCGGTTGTGGTATTGCATACAGTGATAAACAGAATGAGTATAGTAATGCATCGATGTTCATAGTAATTCATCTTATATTCTTATACCTCACAAAAGCGGCAAAATGGATGAAATCCAATATAAAAAATATAATTTCGAATAGTACACTTCTACGAACAATATTATTTTTATCGATCGCCATAGACAGGCTCCTTTTATTTGTCAATTTTAAAAATATTCACAAAGAAAATAAAGTTACGAAATGGTATTAAAATATAAAAACAAAAATATTATTTCGTAATTTCATTATAACAGCAACTGCAAAGTAATATTCAAAATCTTTTTCTTCGTTCATTATTTAAAATAATTATCAGCTGATAAGAGTGCTACAGTTATCTAGAAACCGCTATAAGCTGCCAGCAATTACGCATCAATTTCCCTTGAAATTTTTATTTTATTTTCAACCTGTTATTTGCTGCCTGTCCAAATAACGTCGGGAGTAAAAGAGGAACAGCGTGTTTGGTAAATAAAAATAGAGCCCGGGAAAAAATCACGACGGAACGTGTCGTTGAACAATTAATTCCAGCACATGTCGTGCAACTGGCCACCCTTACCGCTTTTGCATAGTGCAGAGACTTCCGAGCGAAACAATTTTGTTTGCGGGTCTTTCGTTATTTCGGGCTTTTGCACGGGTAGATCGTTGACGGGAAAGCAAAGCAAAACCCGTGAGGGGCGGGTACTTTTGCGCTGAATTATTGATGTCAACGTAATGGACCTCAATGGGGCTGTGCAGATATACAACACGGCTTCATCTTCTATGCACGCGTCCGGAAACTACGCCTCTCCTCTTTTTCTACGCCGAAAGAGACCGTCTTTGGAACATACACAGAGTACACAGCGCTTGATTAATTCAACTTTGCCCTATGATATCTGACATCTCCGTGTGAACGTCACGAAAGGGAGGAATGTATGATGTTCTATCGAAAAGTCATAGGAAATTATTCGTACTATCAGTAACCGGGACTTTTCATCGAGTAATTACAGTAGGACCTCGATTAACCGGCTTAATCGGGAGACAGACAACCCTGATAAATCGAGGCCCGAGGGGAAATGACTAAAGACGTATTTTCTATACCAAAATAAGCTCTTTATTTTTAGAAAATGTATTTCCTTTTATAATATAATCATAACCAAATGTATATCTGCCTTTTTATCTATTTTTTTAATTTTGCACTTATAAGTGTTTTATTACGTCAACTATTCACAATTACTAAACATTCTGTTAAGTTAGATATAAACAGAAGAGAATCGTAAAATATGTGCAAGCCTTTGTTGTTAGTAAATAGGAGATACTGGATAATCGAGACCTCCGATAATCGAGACTACCGATAATCGCTATCCGATTAATCGAGGTCCTACTGTATGTACCAGATATTGAACAGGGTGTTTGTCATTTCCACTCGCTGCACAGCGTTTACTACTGCAATCGCCTCTTAGGAGAACAACGATTTAGTAAGATAAGATACTTTTTGTTCATTCTACTTAGAAAGTAGTTTATTCTTTATCCAGTTATAATTTTTGTGAAATTCGACAACAATAAACGATTGCAATTACATATTTAAGTTTGCTTCAGTCTTGTGCGGAGCAGCTTGTCTGAGACCTTTAAATATTATATTAATTCAATTGCCGTATAAAATATAATTCCAATTTTATAATAGTATAACAATTTGAAATAATTTTATGGCTAATGGACAAAATGAAACTTACAAAGTAATTAGATATTTAAGCTATAACTATCTTACAGACTAACTTGTAATCTTAGAATATAATAATAGAGGGAGAATTTATGGAGTACATACTAAATTATGTATTTACGTAAGATTGTTAAACGGCTGTATGGAAGAAAACTAAACTGAACATTGAGAAGGAAAATGTTCAATTTGTAAATCTGTGCTACGGAGGGCTCCTCATTGTAAGATTACTAGCGCTCAGTTCTACTCCAGGACAACAATATACAACAAGATAGTACTTCGAAATGAAAATCAGTACAAATTAATAAACGTAAATTTATTTTAAAATAAAAGTCCTATGTAAATACAAGTGACAATTTACTGACATTTGCCTTCTCGAAAGATTGTCTTTTACCAGACTATTTACAACAATGAAAAACAGTGATTATCTGGATGTTTTTTCCCTGATGATCGATTATCCAGATATGTCAACAAAAACTTTTGTACACACATTATACTAGAGTTTCTCGGACAAATAATCGATAACAGGTTTATTATTACCTATTTATGGGACTAATTCTAAGTTCTCTTCTAGCTCGTCCGTATATTCGATGTCGAAATTAGCGATATAACCGATTGATTTGTTTCTATCACGAGAAGTCCATTTTCTTAAAAAGAATTTCTACCTTACGAAAAAAAACTTTTATCAAATTTTGTTAATGCGAGTTTGTAGCGCTTTTTGTACCATTAAACTTTTGTTTCGAACATTTTTCTCTGTCTCTGGTACTTTAAAAGTTATACGCGAAAAAGTAGGAGTGCCGATTTGACTTTGAGGGTACTTTTCACACCCTAAAAGGGCGATTGGGCACGAATGAGGCATACCGTTATTCTTGTACTGAATCACTTTATAAACCCACAAAGTTTCATTCCAATCGGTGAGTAAGGGTTTCGGGTGTTCCCTTGTCGGCAGCATATTTCATTGAAAGCACAAGTACGGTTGACCTGTGAATCCTAGTGTTGATATTCCAGATGAGACGTTGAAGAATGCATCAAACGGAGCAGCGTACCGTTTATAGGAACTGCATCGAACGCCTATGCTCATTCGACCGTTTTGTTAATTAAGGGAGAGGGCATGTATCTTACTCGCAATCTGCACCTTGCACAGATAATTGCGGAGGAGAGGAAGCCGGCACTGCAGAGAGTTTTGTGTACATGCAAGGGACACTGAGAAGTGGAATGTGTGTGCGTAGCCGTGGTACCGGTGGAATTTCTCCCGTAGCCAGGATCGAAGGTCGTCTACGTAGTACAGCCTTCGGTTACGACATCGTAAAGGATCCGGTGTAAGGGTCCACACGTTCGGTTTGACTTTGACACACGAAATGTCGGCTCCCTTCTGCTTGCCCGGATTTTGACTCGCTCCCGAAACTAGACCTGTGAAACAGGTCGCGTTTCTATTTCATTGTGCTTTCATCTTCGCCGAGAATTACATTACTATTGTAAGATAATTAACCACTTCAGCGAGACTTTAGCTGGATGGTGCTTCTTGGTTTGTAGGTCGCTATCGGTACGAGTGTAATTAATTGTGAGGAACGAAATACAGAGTGTTCCCGAATAAATGATGATTAAAAGAAGGCAGAGTCCAAGAAAACGACCAAGAAACACAATTAACATTTAAATGACCACATAGTATTTCAGGTAGCTTTACTCTAAGACCGGTGATTTTTTATTTTGAAAAGGAAAAACAAATACATAAAAGCAATTAGAAATTGTCGTCTTTGTTGATCTTATAAGAGAGTATATAAAGGTTGTAATATTTTTTAAAATATTATAACCAACCACATTGTACTTCCGGAGCTTTACTCTAAGACCAGTGATTTTTTAGTTTGAAAATGAAAAATAAATGAAGGCAATTAAAAATTGTCGTCTTCGTTGAACTTATAAGTAATTATATGAAGGTTGTAATATTTTTTAAAATAAGTCAAGTAATTCTGCAAGGTATATTTTTGAAAGCAACTTCCTTTGTGCAGAGGTACAGCACAAAACTTACAAATATACCATGTTTCATTCCGCTTTTTCATGAGTTGCACAGAAATTGCTTTTGCGCGAAAAAAGGAATTGCTTGGAGCATGTGTACCTATACACCACCAGTTAATCGTCCAGGTGGATCTTTTTTTGAAGCACGTTTGGTATGATAACCAACAACTACATTTTTAACTTTTTCATTCGTAGAAGCAACCGAGCCTCTTCATTCATCCCTCGAAAAGAATTTGTATGTAATTTTTCGCTTGGATTGATGATATGCTATTAAAGAATTAAAAACAGCAGAATTTATCAAAAATAGTAGCATTCTTTTTGCCCTTTTTCTAGTTTTTGTCATTAATCCACAATATAATGAATATTCATCCGCTCCGTCAACACTTTTCATATATTGAATGTTCTCTATAATACATTTATTACTATATTTTTTTAGCATCAGTGATTTTTGTGTTATTAACACTTGGAGTGCCACTCTGCATTGGCTGAAAATGACACAATTTTTAAACGTTTATACAAAACGAATATAATCATAAATTTTACTTTTTCTATTCAATAATATCAATAACTCGTGTCATTTTCTTACTACCTCTATTAGACTTTAGTATATACGTTTATTAATACTATATGAAGTCAAATAAATATTGATTGAATCTATGTGTCACCTAGATATGGGTGGCGTAGCACTCAAAGTGTTAAGAGATGATATCATTTTGACATCTCGAAATAAAAAAGGAAATCTCATGTCCGGCGTTTTGCGTCTATGCTTTGAAGCACTAGAAATATTGTGAGCAGTATTTTAAGCGTTATGAATAGTGTTAGATATTTTATTTAAAAAGGAGCTGCTGTGTAACATGACTGTATAATCTTCTTAAAGAATCCAAACTTAAAGTGCCACAAAGAAGTATTAGACTTGAATCACTACACGCAGTATATGACAGTGATGACCACGAGAGCTCTGGTCTTCCCCCACTCTACGTCCATTCCACTCATATAGGCTATCATCTGGGACGACTATGAAACGAGGAACGAATTGGAGGGGAATGGACCTAGAGTGGGGGAAGGCCGGAGCTCCCGTGTACATCACTGGTATATGGAATATTGAATTGTATGGAAGTTTGCCAACAAATAAGCAACAAAATTGATTTTTTTATGCGACTCAATTAATGTAACTGAGTACACACTCAATCGCGCATCGTAACAAACTCTTATTTATTTTTCTTCTGTTCTGTTTAATTTTTATTTCACCCCATTTGTTCTAGTTTACCATATGCTGTACTTGTAATTTTAAGGCATACTGTTATTAATTTTTTGTAAATGTTTTCTGTATAAGTTCTTCACGAGCTAATGATAATATTCAGCCCTGATGATATTAAATATTTACTCCAGGTAAATAAATAAAATTGTTCTGTAAATGTACATGAAAATTTACGTATTTCTTGTTTGAAAATAATTACAGAATTTAGAAACGAAGTTACACAATAATTGCTAATTACTGGTGCTTTTACAAGATGTCCCGTTCGTTTCTACCGCTTTTTATTCTTACATAAAAACTGAACAGATTACATAAACAGATTGTTTCCTTTAATCAAATATATCAAGGATATTCCTTTCCTTCTTTTCTTCGCATTATACATTGCTGAGTTCACTGTCTAACAAAATACATGGAGTCTATCTTTATATAACAATTTTTTTCTACTACGCACACAATACGTTAACATAATTCAATCGTCTAATTTGTGGACACCCTGTATAGTCATGTGTGTTTTACCATATTGAATCTGTGGATTCTTCTAATGCGTTGTTAAGATCGCCTTTCTTTGGAGAAAGTTCTCATAATAATCCTTTTGCCTATTGTCTGGCGCTATATTCATATCACACGCTCGTGGTAAGTAGCGAAAAGATAGAGTTACGTATTCGGACGTTCCATTTGTTACTATTTAACAAATTGGATTTGGAATTACCTATACTTCCAAACTGTTTAATTTATTGTTTATAATAAACAATTCTTCATATCTACTGTATTATGGCGATTTTAAATACGTAAATGTAAGTGAGTTTAATGCGAGTATGCAGTGTTGTACAAAAGTTTTGAATCACTTCCAATAATACATAATGAACTTCATTACCACTATAAGGTCAACGACGTTATAATTAATGAGATCAATACTGAAAAACCATAATTAATAATCCTGGTCAGTTTGCGCTATTCCGTGAAGAATGGAAAAACAATTCTCAAGATTTCATTAAGAAGTTATTTGCAAGTAGCAGAATCTTCTCTTATCCTAAGTGCTCTACTTTTATTTTCAGTACGTTTCAATATCTACAATCTATTTTTTTGTAAGTTGTAATAAACTTATGGCATGTTTCCGAAGACTCTGACAGAATCCCCATAATTAAGCATTGCAATAGTCTTTACGACAACTTGTAATTTTACGGTACGTACAGAATCGTGTCGCATTGCGTAAAACTTTTTCTATATACAGTCACGAAATGTGTTTCTTATGCGCCATTGACTCCTGCCTGACATTGAAAGGAAGCCAATGCTCAAGATTATCGATTCGTCATTGTTTTTTTTGTGACTAATATCATTTTAATCGGAATTATATAAGAAGAAACTTTGTTGAATGATTTCATTTTCAATTATAGAACCGTTTTATTTATGTGAAAATGATTCAGTATCTGCTTATTTGTAGTCGCAATGAAAATGTTAGCAAAGGAATTTTTTGCATATACTAGTATAAAAGGATTATACTGTCTGTCAATTCTTTAGCTAAATTTTAGTAGAGACATGAACAAAAATAGGCAAAAATGGACAGAACAATTTATAAGAAAAATAGGAAGTGCTACAGAGACGGTGACAAATTATTCAATAGTCAAATATAGGATAATAATAGGTCTATTTAGTAACTTCGAACAATTCAGAACGATATATTGAAAAGAAAATGAATTAATCATCGAAATAAGTCAACAAAATAAATTAAAAAAATTGAATTCGACGAGAAAAAGTCACAGTAAAATTCTTAATAGAATATTTTTCTTATAATCTGTTAAGTACCGTTATTCGAGGCATGTTGACATTACTTCAAATTTAATTAGTACTATACAATTACTAAAAATTTATAATAACATTGATTTATGGTTTAGATTGTATTGATTGAAGATTCAATAGATTTATAAATACAAGTATATATTAAGCTTTTTCATTGTCTTTAATTGAATTTAATTGTTCTGGAGCTATCTTTGATTAATTAATCTCTCAGAGACTGACACATAGATGGGCGTTGTTTTTCTTAACTCAAACTGTTCACAAAGATATATGAAACACGTGGCATAGTTACTACATGTTTCTACATACTTATCCACAGAGATTATTGAATTTTTTTAATTACTTTTTTGTATAATAACCAAAAATTCATACCGAGCAATGAATTTTTCTAACGTAAATGAACTCATCCATGAAAAAATTAAAATGTGGTCGTTTTTAGATGAGGTATTATCGCCAATTGAATTTAAAATAATTATCTAATTAAAATAATGTTATATTTCTTATTGCATTCAAGAAATTTTGTTTTTCGCAAGTAGTCACACCTGAACCGTCATCTATGTGTAATATAGTTCTAAGAAGTATCAATCACGATTTACAGTGATCTAAATAATTTTTTCAAGTTGTAATACTAAATATTTTCACAATTTGATCCGTACGAGGCTCGATCAAAGAGGTAAGTATGAGGCTGCTGATAGCCACTATACTGTCCCGAACGTGTCCTCTGTGCTAAAAAAAAGCATTTCTAATGATAAAGCTGTTTTATGTCGATTTTCCTGCTCATTTTCACATTATTAATTAAACAACCGGTTCTTTCCGGTTGGGTGTGGATTTAGAACTGGATACAATTTTTTCTCTTAATTACAGTTTCACTTCATTCGATTAATTTTAGAACTTAGAATTGTACTGTACTTAATTTCTGCATCACTCACAACTGCATTCCATTATAAATAGTTTCGTTTAACGTTCCATTGTAAAGACCAATAAAACAAGAGAATAATCGATTTCTTAAACTGAAAATTATAATCGCAGAATGATGAAGATTTGAAACAAATTCAACACAGGCGTGCTGTACGCTTCTGATAAATTCAGCAGTAAAAGCATTATATATTAGTCGAATCACGAAAGAAAAAAGCCCATTGATATAATTTCACGTGTCGTAGGATCGACAAGCATCACCGGTCCAATACTTCAGAGCGCATCTTTCTTCGGCGAGTCAGAGACAGGGCTAGCCTACTTTCTCTACAAAGAGAATTTTTAACCGATGTGTGGAGGGTACCCTTTCCCCGTCTTCTCATCCTGAACGCCGTCTCGACTCTCTCCCTCCCCCCTCTCGTTCTCTCTCACACCATTTCACCGTCTCCCTTCATTACTCCTGGTGTTCTCGCTCTCTCCCCCTGGGTGTCTCTCCTTTCCTCGATTTACTCGACAACCTCAGCGGAGAATTCCTCCGACTGGTACCCCTCTCAGAGTCTATATAAACGGAGTGTTCATACGAGAGTGAGCATTTTTTGTGTTAGTAGCAACGAAGTCGTGGGTCTCCTCCGTGAAAGAGGCTCCGGATTGAAAAGTGTCAGGATGGTGTGCGCGTCGCGATACGAAGGACCCGTGTTCAATTAAAAAACAGAAAAATCAGAAGGAGCGCAGTTCGAGGAAGAAGAGGCTCGCCTTTCTCCGGAGTGACGAAAACAGCAAGGAGAACGAACCAGAGAACATCCAAGGAGTGCCGTTTGATTTGTTGTACATACAGTGTGACACGCGTGCGGTTTACGTGCGTGCGACATGATTCCAGACAAGGTAGGTGATCGTGGATTCGATCGTCGTACAGCGTGTGACCTGTCCTCGACTCGATTTGCCCGTTCTGTGTGTTGACCTTTGTAACGTTCAGTGGAGCAGCACAGAGACCGCGATTTCACGAGATTTCACGTTCACCAGCGATACGATTCTATCATACCTGATGAATTGTTCGATGTGATTAAAGTGCTCAACGATCTGTGATCGCGTGACCAACTCGTGACTCTGTTGCAACTGACCGGAAGGGCCTGTCTTGAAATTAGTAGCTCCCATGTAGATGCAACTTTTTTGCCCGCACGAAACTCGAGAAAGTAAACTGTGGTTGGCCTTAATGATTTGAGAAATTTCGTTGATACTTTTAGCTGAAACGAGCAATGGTACTTGTAGAAGATGACACTGAAATCCTGTCACAAGATTTTCCGGCATAACTGAGAGCTAAAAAATAATTAGCTTTAATATTCATGGATGCTAATGTTATTTGTTTTTGAAGTGTAGTCGTTGTAGCAATCACAGGTCAGGTTTCAGAATTGACAAAAAATACAATTTCTGTGATGGAAACTTGTGAACAACTATTTATTTGTGATAAGAATATTTGTTGCGGAGTTGAACTGTATAAATCAAATTGATTATATTGAGTTAAAGGCTCAAGGTTTTACGTATGCCCAAAATGAAGATGATAAAAGCTTGCAATAAAATATGACGTCTAACAGAAACATAATTACACAGTTCCTCTTGAAGAGATTGTAATTCTTATTTTTAAAGTTTATTCAGCTTGTTATAAGTACCCGTAATATTAATTACGTCAACTCAAATCCAGAAATTAATTGTGCATGCAAGTTATCAAAAATTAAAAAAAGGTTTACTTTATTTAATGGTACGTATTCCTAGAAATTCATTAAAACAAAAATTAGAATGTCTAAAGTGTGGTGTTACGAAAAGTTGCAAGCAGTATGAAAGAAACACCAGACTAAACGTAATTTCCTGAATGATTACACGCTTCCTATTGATTCCCGGAAATTGTTCATCCAAACCTCGTTATTATGGATTTATTGTTCCACTGCCGTTAGTATTGAGGAATGCCTCTCCCTTTCTCTAGACACTTCCCTACTTATTATTATTATACAAGGTATTCTCCGATAAAACGGTGAACTTATATCAATACTCTGTATGAGTTATAGTAAGTAAAGAATGTTATATAAGTACATGTTCATAATTTTTTAATTAAAGGGTACAACAAAAATATTAAATGTAAACTAGAATAGTAGAGCGTGAGAAACTTCTGATGATATTTAGCACATATCGCATAAAACTGTTAAAAATTGTGAATGTATCTTTCGTGAATAAATTATTATTATTCTGTCGTTTTATAAAAATGTTAGTCATTGTTATTACGATTTCTGATCAAGTCTGTTTGCTTTGAGTGAATGCATTGGACTGCATTAATTAACGTTTAATGTTTCTGTTTTAACATTTTAATGTTTGTTAAGAAAGCATTTATGGACGTATGTTTGTATAATATTTTTTATTTATAGAGAAATTTTGATGTTGGTACAGTTTTATCGTTTGATTAGGAGACACCCTATATACAGTTATATTTTACACTTGGTTTGTCATGTCACCCATATATGGGTGGCACTTAGATTCTATCATTACTTGTTTGATCATGTGTAGTATATCTGATTATAATAAGTAAATTAATTAGTATGTCTAATGAGGTCTACTAGAAGTAGGACAGAAATTTCGAAAGTTACTATAGATATTATTTATTAAAAATCGTAGAACTTGAGGTTACATTTATATTGCAGAAAAATTTAGATAATTTGTCGTTTTCAGCTAATACAGCATGGCAGTCAAAGTGTTAATTGAGCACATTTTATTTTTAATAATTCTATGAACATTATAAACAATGATTGCGAACCGTATAATTTGAAATCGTTTTTATTTTGTATGCATATTTAAAAAACGTGCGTTTTCTTTATGCACATACTTATTGAACACTGGCAGCAATTGTTCATGTTGAGGCACATATTATTATTGTCAATATCATCTGAAAATAAAAACAAAATGTAGCAAACTTATTTCTTTTTAGAATAGGACTATGTTAGATAATCAAAAAATGAAAAATTTATCTTGTTTTTCATTTAATATCAACATCTCTTCAACAGTTTCAATACTGATACTAAAAATATACTTATTCAATATAATTGTACAACAATTAAACAAATTATTAAAAATAGAAGAAATTCAAAAGTCTCTGAAAAATATTTGTGCACGTATGTGACAATTAATCTACATTAATGTTTAATACATCTTTTGAATAATATTGAATATAACAATTAAATGTATACGTGTATGTCAATACCCCTGAAAAGGTTAACAATTGATTATTGGGGTCAGGGTATGATTAAGAGGTTCAATGCCACAGTGAAAATTATTATACCCAGTCAGGCACATCAGAAGACCTTGTTTTAAACATTCGGTTGGCAATTAAATTCGCAACCTTTCGAGTCCCTTCGCTTTAAAATTTTATTGCGAATTTAGTTGCGACCTAATATGAAACATGAAAAATATTATTTAACTATTTAAACGTACAGGTGTTACCTTATATTATTATTTCAATATTAATGTTACTCCAAACTTTATAATACAATAATCAGTAGTTATTCAATTAAATTATATTTTAGCCGCCGATCATCGGTGATTTCAACAGCAATCAACGTGTTAATTGACTATCACATTTCGTTTAAGTTAACAGTACGTCTATCATGAAGTTTTTATTTTTCTATTGGTTGTGAGAAGCCGCTGGAGCGTTATTTCTGATTTATTGTAACGTAACGGTAGCTAGTGAAAGTGAGATAGTAATGGGTATTTATCAAAGAAAACGCGTCGAAGCGTGAACACAAACATTTTTTACACGGTGCATTACAAATCGCGTACAATGTTATATCGCGATGTGCGGCTATTACATCAACTTAATGAGAGTCAGTAAACGTAATGAATGTAATGATATTCTGTTTTTTCATTAAACCTGTACATCGTAGAAAGCACAGATTTTCGTTTTATATTGCAGTGATCGACGCATAATTCTAACATGTTACAGTATGAAAATAATTAGAGAAATTCGATAAAATAATGATAATTACAGAAACGGTTGCATCAGACTCTAAATTCCATTAACAAGATATTTAACCATAGTTTTGTATGGCACCGCTTTACAAAATTATTTAAATGTTTGTTAAATTTGTTATTAGTAGACTACGAATGTTTATGCAAATATACATTTCTGAACTTCCATATTTATTATGTTAATGCAGTTAAAGAAACGAAACTTCAAGAAGACTATATTTGCTCCTCGAAATGTTTAAAATATGTCATTTTCATTTTGCTAAGTTATTAAATGTCCATCATTCACCAAATTGGATACATTAAATTGCATAAACATCCGCAGTCTGGTTATTAGTAATACAGTAGAACCTCGATTATCCGTAAGTTGGTCAATCTATGCCAGCTGCAAGCTAAAATTCTCATTAATGACATTGCGTTCTTAATTCTGTATCATTGTGTATTTTACATTCTAAAATCAAATTATTATTTTTGTTCAAAACATAGTCACAATGTGATCCACCCTGTTACTAATACCGTTCGGATAATCGAGGTTCTACTGTATTTCGTATTTATTTAACAAATCGTAAAACAACGTATACACCATGGAACTAATTTTCCGCAATATATTTCTTTTTATTCTTAGTACTCACTTTTAGTTAATTTTTAATTTTTCATTGTTGTTCATGCACAACAGAAATTTTTCGTACGTGTTCAGTAAAATATGAGCATATGTTGTTTTTTTTTTTGTAAATTAATATGAATAGTATGGCATATAAATTGTATAGACAGTGAATACAACAAACACTTAAACAATATTCAAAATATTCTTTTTAATATTTCCCGCTGCTGGTTAAACGTACTTGATATTCATTCTGTATACCGATAAATATTTGTGAGGAAATTGCGAAAGTCGTATTATTCCAGGAATACCCAGCTTTTTAGTCTGTATTGCAAATTTCGATGACCAATTAATTGCAAATTACGATTCACTTTTTATGTATAAATTGAGAGTTTTCAAAATTGTACATAGTCCAAGATTTAATTAATTGATAGAATTTACCAACACAGTCAAAAAAGTATCTTAACCCTTTGACACTGATAGCAGTCAAAGGGTTAATCAGCATGGATCCGTAAACGAATCATTCTCGAATTATTTAACTTCCTATTCTGTAAACTTCATTTTACTAATTACCTTATACATAATAAAATCAGTGATGTTTGAATTAAAAACATTAACACGATGACTGCCGGCGCATCAAATTTTATTTAATGAAATAATTACTGATTTTAACACGATTTTGAATAGAATTAACATGTTGACTGCCGACTACGAGATAACTCGTATTGGGCAGTCAACGTGTTAATTAAATAATTATTGATTGTCATAAAATTCTGAGCAAACTATGGTTTATATAAAAACTAGTAAATTATATCGTGTCTGACTTGGTATGGCTGTTTTCACTGTGACACTCAACGTGTTAATATTGCAATAAGAATAGAAGGCTAAGGCTGTGCCATTGAATAGCTATATAATTATTTTCATCGTTATTTGTGTGTGAAACGGAATATTACAATAAGTTTGACCAAGTATGGAAGTTTTTACTGTGGAAATCAACGTGTTAATAACTTCCGCTAACTTCGACGTATATAAATTTTGTTTCCCTCTTCAATGGAGTCTTGATTCGGAGACAGTTCTGCTTCTAAAACACATTATTTATATTGTAAACAAACTTGTCCACCTAGCAAGGCAAAAAATGGAATGTCCAAAAGCTATTAGTCTCTGATCTATGTGCCTGAAGGCAGTTTCGTCTGCTTTTGTGAATTCTAACAGCTGGTTAAGGTCTGACCTATAATACTCGTATATTTGCGACAGTGATGAAACGAAAACAGGGTTACGGTGCACCTTCGTACGCACCGGTGCACTTTCACACGCTATCAACCATCGTCGGTGGTGCCATTACCTTGCACCGTTCTCACTTTAATTGTCGACTTTCTTTTTTTCCCCCCTTTTTTTTTGAGGCTTATCGATTTACGTCGAAATCGAGAGTGCACGTGAGACGGTGCGCGTTTCTCCGAAGCGTACAGGAAGCGGTGAACTCGTTCGCGAAGGGAAAAGTCGGCGTTTGCATGCGGAAGGAAACCAAATAAATATCGGATTTTCCGCTGAATCGTATCGCTCGATAAGAAGTGACGGCATCCAGCGCATTACGTGCACTCGTCCTACGTAGCTGGAATTTGTGACTATGCATGAAGGAGGTGTTTGACCCAGTCACAATCTGCCCACACCGACGCGCTCACCTATTTGTCTATTCTGGGTGCTACCTACGTGTAAACTATTGCACACGCGAGTTTACAGACAGCGTCTGAATAGGCGGTCATGATTGCACGGGTTAGTTGTACATGCTGTTTCAAAAGGATTGATCAGAAGTCCGGATAGGAGTTCTACGTATCGTAACAAGGAAATGTTTATACAGGGTGTTAAAAGAGGAGTCTAAGACTTTAACCCTTTGAACTGATTTTTTTTAATTTACTTTTCAACAACTCCCTATTATATTTAAGTGTTTTATTTGAAATGTACTTCAAAAGACTGTCGGTTGATAGGAACCTATTAGGTACAAACAATCATGTGCCTGAACAGTTCAAGGAATTTTTTGTTACAAAAAAGGGTCATATACATGTAATATTGCTTGTGTACGCAGAGTTTCAATAGAATGATTTAATGAGAAATTAGAACGAGTTCATACAGTAGTTTTTATAATCTGTCCGCGTTTTTAAACCATTATGCTCATGTTTATTACAGAAATATATGCCTGGTTTGCTTCTATGCGCTACTGAATCTCTCATTTCTTATAAACTTTTTGAAAATTAGTAGATAACATTGCTATGAATCAGGCTTGTCCGCGATAAGGGCTTTTGACGCGTTAGAGTAGAGGCAATTAATACAGATCGTTTGAGATCACTGCCATATCACCTGATTACTTCAATTAAACTTTACTATCATTCCATTTATTGAAACTGTTTAGATGTCTCATCAAATTAACAAGTACATGACAAAGTACAAATGTGTGATTACGTGTACTATATTTTGCAATAAACGAATTCATGTAAAACAAAGTAAGAACACACGTGTGAATGAAAAAGATACATGTAGGTATAATGTAGCTGGTATGTTATTATAGAGGCATCTAAGCCCTGGTAGGTGGCTTCTACTTTTTAATTTTGGCAAATGAATTTTATTTTCGAAATATAAATTTCCCTGTGATCTATTTTAACGCAAACAAATAAACAAAAAGGGCCCCAAGGGACTTAGTTTGGATATCCCTAATCTTACTATTATAATAAAGAGATAAAGTTTGTTTGTATGTTCGCAAAAATCTCAGAAACTACTAAACCGATTATTATGAAATTTTCACAATAGCTTCTTTACATTTTCCAGTCTGCCACGGGCTATATTTTATCGCAGAATAAATAATATATCGAAAAAAAAACATGAGACTATTTTTTGACAGTGTGCCGACGAGCCGTCCTAAGTTTGGCTCCTGCGTGCTCAAAAGAGAATTCGCTCGGCTACAAGATATAAAAATAAAAATATAATATTTCGAATTCTAGCCACCCCTGAGGTATGTTAATAGTGTATATTATCCAACCTTCATATGTCCTAGAAGAAGCACCATTGTCATCACTGCTTGTACCTGTAAGATGGACTGTAAAGAGTTGAATTGTAGTCCCTTTTTAATTCACTTACTAAAATACACTTGAAAGTGACTAATTAGTATTTAAAAGTAGTCAAATGTCTTTAATTATTCCATTATACTAACCTTTATTCCATGCGAAAATTCTGATTTCTCTGGATTCGCAACTTTATTCGGTTGAATAAAAATTGATCGTTGCATTGCAATTTAGTAACCAAAGATACTGGTATAGGAAATTGTATTTAATATGGAAAAAACGTTAAGAAATGCATACATTCGTATGCATGTATGCTGTATACAAGTAAGATGTACTAACTGCGCTCATCAAACTGACTGTCGGATTACGGCTGTTCCATGTTGCTCGTTAATGACTTTTTTACTGAAACGTGGTAAAGTAAACGCTCAGAAACTTTACGATGAAAATTGGAAACGTAGAAACATGCATGAATAATCGTGTTAGAATTTCGACAAAGAATTAATTGTACATTTAATCTGAAAAATTTAATAGGCGTTATACTTTCTCAAAGTGTGCATCCTTCTTCAGTGGCACCACCTATTTACTGAATATTTTAAAAAGCATTTCAAACAAGAGTCTCAAAAATTAAGGGACAGAATATAAAAAAAGTAGGAACTATTCATATAATATTAAAGAGTAACAGAAATTAAAGTGCTTTGTGTGGTGAAATGCAAATACTCCTATTGCGTAGTGTGACGAGTATATAGGACTTCAGGATTTAAGGGACAAAAATCATAATTTTGTAACCGATCAAGATTTTTCCTACATCTTTTTTTAAAATTCGTGAAATAATGCGTACTTTTCAAAGTAAAGAAACAATAAAAATAAGCATAATGTGGTCATTTCACGCAAAATTAATTAATTAAATAGCCTTAAAAATGGAATATTTTTGAAATATTTTGACACATAGGACACCTTGGTTTGCACACTTCGGATTTTTTATTTTTATCCATTGTTCGTCACACTGTGTATCGGTTCAAATTCTCCCCTTCGTGTGACAAATTATTCGAGATAAAATTGAAGTTATCTTTAATATTAAGTAGATTAAAAATATATTGCAGGAAGATATTGTGAGAATTTACAGTTGCTTTTATAGTTTAATAATAATCATTTTTTAAATAACTGAAATTTATGCAATTATTTTTCGTATTAACTGATAATAGAAGTCTGTAATTTAATTTTGTACATTTCAGAAGAATAATACACTATTTTGAAAAAATATAAATATACAACTAAATTTGTTACGCGCAGTAATTACAAAGTTATATAAAAAATAATGGAACCTGTGAAATGTAATTGTTACAAATGAAATACAGTTATGGAGGGAATTTTGCAACAATTATCTGTCTTTAATCTAAAAAATGCAATGAAATATTAAATATTTCATGAAAAAAATTATTACAGTTATGTCTATCTAGAAAGGAAATTATGTAACAAATTTCCTTCTTACGACATTATATTTTACTCGTCGAAAAAGTTATGAAAACGACATATGACTCTGTAGAAATAGTATTACAAAATATTTTATGATTTATATAGCTTGTTTCATTTTTATGCTTTATAAGTTATTCTGAGTCACAATGATTTATTAGTTTTACAATTTTTATTACTGTAATCACATACTGTAGACAATTTGACTACTAATGTATAAGTTTCTACAAATCATCCCCAAAATTATATTTAAATTCAGAAATTAAAAATTCGAATAATTGAATGTCTAAGAAGCACAAGAAAGCTAACCATTTTTAAAATAAAAATATTTTACCACATACTAATGCCAATTTTTTACACTTACAAAGTGCTCGTCTTGATTTGCTCACTATGAAAAACATATATTCAGATTATCCTTCGTCTTTCACGCGTTCTACATTCACTACTAATAATAAGGTAACAACAAATCAAAAATTCATAATTATATCACTTTCACAGAAATTGTGAAACTCGTTTTTCTATAATTAACGAACATGATCCGTAAACAACTTTAAGTGTCTATTCTTTTGATTGTTTGCTAATACTTTTACATAAAAAGAATCACGGAAAATTAAACATACATTCAACGCATCAACAGAAAGTAATTAGTATTTCCGAAGTTTTCGAGAGCGATGGAAGTATAAGATAATACTCGAACCTCGTGACTGTTCATTTGTTCCCGCATTGCACTTCTTGCGGATGCACTTGGGAGAAAGTGCGGCATATTATGTTAGCCTTGCATCTCGGTCATTGTGCCACTTAAGATTTCCAACGATGTCTTCTTGATGATATTTATGACCTAAAACTTGCGCACGGTTGCTTGACTTCTGCTTGAAATCTTTTACGGGGAACAAAGTAGCGCTTTGACGGAACAGGGAGTAATGCATAATCCTCACCATAAAAAGAACGTAAACTCTTTTTTGTTATCTCTGTCAGAACTCCGAGTAATGTTAGACGGAAACTGCTCCTAACTCTTTGAATGGAAGAATAAGAGTAATTTGTACTTTTATACAGAATACTTGCAAAATTATGTATTTCCTGTTATCCATTTACTTTCCTTTTAGGGTAACGAGATTATGTCATAGCATTGCAAATTGTACGGTAACAGCTTTCTTCATATTTTAGGAAAAGCATAAAACATTTGTAAAAACAGTGTTGCAAAGATAGAAGTTTCTTTTTTTTTATTTATTTAATGTCACATCCCCTGCTAAGGTATTAGTAACTGTAGCTTACATATAGTTTACATGACTAGAAGAATAATACTACAATAGAATCTCGATTATTCGAACACTGGTCATCCGGAAGTTAGGCATTCTATGTCAGTTACAAACTGGAAATATTATTAATAATACTGTGCACTTAATTTTGTACTAGTGTGTATTTTATATTCTAAAATAAACTCACCATTTTTATGGAGAATTTAGTTGCAATGTGAATTATACTGTTATAAATTGTAGTTCGGATAATCGAGGTCCTACTGTATTTGTTATTTATAGCGATGTTGACGGTAGTAGCATTTCTGTGTTATATACGTGTTAAAATAGTTTCATTGTGCTTATACACTTGATGTTAGAAACCTATTTCTTTTAAAATCTCAAGGTTTTTTTTACACTGTATTTTATTACTTAGGAGTGACTGAATACTGTTGATTGTTTAAAATTTTTTCCTTTAGTCTTCGTATTTGGTACAGTTGGAAAGTATGTGTTCTATGGTGATGTTAGTATTGCAACTATCGAAAATATCTGGTTCCTGTTTTTTGATGAGGTGAGAATGCGTGACATTTGTATGTCCTACCCTGAGTCTGGTTAGTGGTACTTGGTCCTTTCTTGTAAATGTTATGGCTGTGCTTATTTCGTTTATGTTTCCTCTTATTTTGTACAGAAAGGTGAGTTAGTATTTCCGCGAACTACTCCATTCTTGTTTTATTAATTTTGTTATTTGCTGTTCGTCTTTTGACGCTCGAGTTCGTTTGATTGTTTTGTGGGTTGTAAGTACAAATTAGTTATGGTAGTGTAGTGTTACTTTCATTTAGATATTTTTTAAGTCTTATATGAAATAGTTTGATTGCTCATGGATTTTTTTCTAAACCGTGTCGTTGAGGATTCTCTGCAATATTTAAAGGGTAAGGGGCAAGTACAGGGTATGTCCATTTTTATTCTGCAGTGTTCAGCTTGAAAGAAAAATTAGAGTGGTGTAAAATAATTATATTTTCGCTCATTTTCTTTCTGTCGCCTAATTGGAGTATAACTTCATGTCATGAATAATATAGTTACATTCATTGGACCTTGTTTCTTTACTGACGCACTAAAGTATTGAAAAATGATTTTCTCAATGAAGCTGTTTTATGGCATTCCTTGTTTCCTTCTAATCCTTCATTTTGTCTATTCGGTTATCGGATGTTGTAGATATTGTTGCCGCATAGATGAGAGTAAGTTGTTCGCTTCTAAATTCTAATCATGTTAAGTTTGTTTCAACCAGGATGCTGCTGACGGGGCAAAGACAGAATTGTTTTGTTGAATTTGAATTCATCAACGTATCATTTCTGACACAAGAATGTCTCAAATTTTTCAACCTGCTTTTCATAATGAAGTTCTAACTTTCCACTCGCATAGTCTTATTTACCTTCCCACGCGATGTTGTTTCATGTAACAGGGAGTTAAGTCGGTAAGAATTGAAGATGCAGGAGAAAACGTAATTTCTTTCAACGACGCGTTGCACACTGCGTTCACAATTAACGCAATTATTCACGGGCGCATGCGTTAAATACTGACAATGAGCAAATGCAGGTTCACATAATTTTCGCATACATCAGGATGACTGCCTTGTCTTGCAACAGCTGAGATTGTAAACTAGCTTAGTCTCCCATGGCCTTCAGCACGGAACCGTAAACAATGTAAATCGTAGGCACCAGCAAAATGTGGGTACAATACTATTGTAGCCATGTTGAAATTAGGCCCATGAAGGTTATTCCTCTTCTTCGATCATGTTCTGATAATTGATTTTCAATTTCTTTCACTCACTTTGTATTTCAATTTCATTTTGTCCGTATTATAACTTTAAATATGCTAATATTTTTGTGAATTTCAAGAGACACAGTTTTCTTCAAAAGAAAGTTATTTTAAACTAAATCTCATTTTTCTGTATGTATATTACATTTGTGAATTGTTCGTAATGTTTATATTTCTCAATCATGTCCAGTGCATATATTGTCAAGATTAAAGGAAGAATCAGAATAATTAATGCTTGTTGCTTTTTCTTTAATTAAGTGTAAGACATATTGCGGTTTCAATATTATAAAAATGTATTAACCTAAATAATACTACACATAATTTTTTATAGAAAATGAAAAAGTAGTTAACTATTAAATCTAATAATTGATAATGTTGATTATCTATCTACTTATATTATATTTGTGTATTTTATTACATTATTATTAACCGTCTAAGTTTTTATTTTCATAACGTAATTAAGAACGCACATTATGTTTTATAAAATATGTAAAAGTAATTGGACAGTAAATTTAATAATTTGATAATACTGATAAAATAAGAAAAACAACATAATAGGAAAAGAAAGTTTTGATAGTCCCCTTCTTTCTTACGCACTCTTTCTCACCCGACCAATATTATGAGATCCATTATATTTAATTACTTTTATGCATTCTATAAAGTAAAATTTGCTTTAAATCAGTTGATTTTAAATTAAAATAGATGCTTGTATTTCTGTAACGCAATTATATATTTTAATTTAATATTGTATTCTGTTAGCTAATTCCAAATTACTTGGATATAGCCGTAATTTTTTACAAATTTCTAAAGCTTATGCATAGAGAATTGGAAGTAGGAACAATAAAGAAACTTAGTATCTTGGTAAATTTTCAGTTGAAAATGAATATTCTACTTATAACAGCACGAATCAGCATAGTTTGTAATTTTTAGTTTTTATACAGACACTTTTAGTAAGTTTGGGCATACGTACATATTTTGCATACATTCTCGTATAAATTTATCATTAGTTTAGATCTATTTCCTACAGAAATGACTATACATTATTAAAATACACAGTATACTTAAGTACCATTGCTTTGTACGGTCCAGATCCACGACCTTTATTATTATCCAAACGGTCTTTGTTAAGATTAGTACGTTTCTTTCCATCAGGAGTGAATTCTTGCCAACATTATTAAACCGTGCTGTAAAATGTTAACTAGTGCACGATCGTCTTTTATCTGTAGACATTTCATTCTGATTTTAGATGTCAATTACGTTGCTGTGCATCCTGCTGGTTGGACACCACGTACATGCTGTGGTTAACAAGGCACAGTCGCAAGCACCTGCAATCAACGAAGAAGAAAAGAAGAACGAAATTAAAGCTGACGACAGAATAAGCAATACATATGGTTTACCTTCTGACGATTATGGGCCTCCACTTGGTGCAGATTTAAAAGGACCGGTACCAGTTTATGGACCACCGGAACTAGTAGGTGATCATGGACCAACACCTGTGTATCCACCACCACCTCCAGACGTACCACCACCTGTTTATGGACCACCGTTGTCTTTATATGGACCACCGCGAAATATTAAACCACATTACGGTCCACCAAAACAAAGTTACGGACCTCCATTGTCTTTACCTCCAAAGCTGAATTTGGGACCGGTGAAACTTCACTATGGATCTTTGAAACAACACTATGGTCCACCGTACTCATTCCCTTCGTTCAGACCACCAAAGCCTCAATATGGTCCACCGCTCAAATTTACTTCCGGTTTATCCACTCAGTACATACCTGTATCATCTTCCAGTCACGGATTAACGAAACCAGGTCACGGCGTTCCCATTCCTGTATCTTTGGACACATATGGGCCACCTCCGCAAAAACTTACTGTACAATTTAGTTCTCAGTCGAGTGACAGTTATGGTCCACCACCGCCACCGGTACTTTCATCGGTGCCTGATGCGCAATATGGACCACCTTCCGGTAATCTTTATGGACCTCCTCCACCAGGTCCTCCACCGGGAGTACCAGCACCACCAACGCCTCCTGATATCAAATATGACGGCTGGCAGCCTATCGCAGGATTAGCCAGTGCCCACACATCAGTTTCAGGACATTCATTTACCGAACAGAAGCTTATAGAAAGTTCTTCCGGCAGCTTACATTTATCACAGGCAATCTCAAACGTTGACAATGAGGGTAAGAACGTACCCAGTGATTCTTACGGGGTTCCCATACACAATCCAGAAGCTCAGGATCTGAAGAGTTCTGTACATTCGGGCTCTATTGAAAACAGTGGATTGCCACCACCGCCATTACCTCAGCACGAACCCTTCCACAATGAACAAGAACCTCCGAAACCAGACAAACCTAAAAACTTCCTGTCGGTCCAATCAAATTTGCAATACGAAGTGCCGAAAGTTGAACCACTTTCTATTGTAAAAACTGTTGGATTTGAGTTACTGCCTACGTCTGCACCTTTAACCTCCGATATAAGTGCAGGATCGATTCCGACCCTGAAATTGCCAGCACTCGATGGTGGATCCCAGTTTGCGTTTGCAGGAGGAGATTCGCATGCGTTTCAAAACTTGGGGAATGATCTAGCGTTGTCACATGTTTCGGTGAACTCGTTGTCTGGTAACTACGGACCACCATTGCCAAGTGTTTCTGGAAAATTGAACTCGATTGAAACTGGAATACCTCTACCTCCACCCCGTTTTCTGGATTCGTACAGTGCACCGCCTCTTTCGTCCTACTCGCCTAATGGTCCTTACGCAGCCGCTGAAGCAGGTCGGGCGTCTTCGTTTGCTTCATTCGGACTGCATGGTAGCACACTTTATAAACAAGGACTGCATCATCATAGGGTTCACGGATCATTCAGACCACCTGCACCTCTCCCAGGCTCTCTGATACCACCCAGAAATCGCGAGCCAATTAAATTCAGAGAACCCATTCCTAATGGACTTTTAACCAACCTTAATCGTTACTTACCACCGGCAATACCCCATGATGTAAATAAACCATTGAAGGCGTACATTCCGCCACCAACGTTTGGCCAACAATTACCCAGTTTTCATGCACCAGTTAATTTCCACAAATCACACGGAATCGGTCTGAACTCGCCGATTGCAGCGCCGAATGCGCAGTACGGAACGCCATTGTCCTTCAGCGATTTTAATACTCCAGCACCAGTTTTAACTTACGGAGCGCCCAACTTTGGACCAGCTTCTTCTTTCGTATCAACTTCGTCTGGTTTTGGAAACAATTTATACGACAGCATTAGCAACGTCGTGACCACCACATATGGCACTCCAGTCGTCAATGCACCGCTATCAACAGGCACTGGCTATGACTGTGGTTTTCAACACGGAGGCGGCAGTCAGCAGTACAGTGTTCACGAGACAGAAGATCACGCAGCAAGCTTCGGTTCTCAGGCTCAAAGTTTCGGTACTTCTTTATCGGTTAACAATCCTCTGCCCGTTGAGTTTAAACTGGAGTCACTGGGAAACAGTTTAAGCAGTTCGGACGTAACTCAGTCGGTGAATCATTTAGACTTGCAACACTACGAACAGCCGAAAGCTAATCTAAAAGATAGCTATGGAAACCCGGTAGGAATTACGTACAATGCAGCCGAACACGCAGATAGCATCCTGTCCAGTGACCATAGTCAAGCAGCAGAAGTTACGAACGTACTGGTCGCGCCACCGTCTAGTCAGCTTCAGGACGCATTCCTGAAGAACTCTCAGTACCAGCACGAAGGTGGTATAAGGGCTGAAGCCTTAACGGCGAGTCATGTCGAGCAAGGATATGGCCAAGCGAAAAGCCTGGGATCGAACGAGGTGGACGCTAGTCAGTTTCTGAAAACTGAAGAAGGCAGCGAGGCCCTGTCTTTAGCGAAAGGATTAACGTCGCATGGAGCTGATGGTTTTGAGGTTCAAGGTTCCAAAGGAACATACACCCTTCAAATCCAAGCAGCAGATGGAGGTCTGGGGACGGAGAATTCGGATGGCAGCATCAGGCACGACCAAGTGCTGTCTAATGGACTTCTGCAAGATATCCTTGCAGCTATCGAAAATCCTGGTCAAGGACAGATACAGATCCAAGGTCAACCGGAGATACAGTCTTTGGAACAGGTTTACAGTGGCTTGTCGCAGACTGAAAACACTGATGTTCCTAAAGGGCATTACATTACCCTCGACGCGAGTGCAGGGGATAAGAGTGCCGAAGAATTACTTGCACACGCCAGTGATAGAAGGCAGGTCGAATCTGATGAAGCGGAGCAGGCAAAAAGGGAGGAGGCTGTTGCTCTTTTCTTCCAAAATCAGTACGGTGATTCACGGAAAGAGACGAGGTCAGTGGCGAAAAGTGAGAACGTAGCCGCTGCTTCTCCCAAGGACGAAACAAGTGTCACTAAAGATCAGTCCTCTTAAATAGCTTTCGTCATTCATTCATTTGTAGTAACTGTTCTGGCTACTACGTTCACTGGTAATGTATGGTAATGTATGCAACCGCGAGAAGACTTTCGTTTTCGTTTCCATTACCAAATTCGTCCATACAAGATGTATCGTCAACACTTCGAATGGATTTAACCACTTACAATCGTGACATTTACAATTCATACGTTAACAAATTAAGTCGAATCGCAATGCGATGAATATTTATTTATACTAAACGTAGTTTTATCGGTATTTAACAGAATTTGAGCAAATTATTATTTTCCTCTTTGCAATCAGTTAAAGAAGTTTTTTAAGAAGCAACAATTAGAAAATTAGAAGCAATCTCGAAGTACACTCCCGTCCATAAGTCACCGGACACTTACAATTAGTAAAATTAGGAGGTGAACGATTTTACAGTATGAAATGACCTACATTATGAAATAAAGTTAGCACCTACTAATTGTTTATAATGTAGAGAATATGTAGTTTGAATCATATGTTAAAAATCTTACCAAAGATAAGTAATTAATCTTATATTACCGCTTGAACTAATAGCTGCATTCTTTCGATCAAAGATTTCAATATTTCGGAATTAATTTCTTTCCAACCTGCTTCTAAATTCTTCCAGAAGTCTTTCTTTGACTTTGAGCAGAACTTCCAAAACAAACGAAAAGTGTGTAGACATTATCGTCTGACCGAGGTAGAAATGCATTAGAAACATACTTACACTCACAGTCTTCTTTTTTCAAATATATATTTAAACTATACGTGCATATTATTAATATCATCTTCAGGTATTATATTAACGTAAAATAGATAAAAATATAATAACATAAAATAATAAAATCAAGCCAATGTATGGTGTCCACGTTCTTATAATCATTTTGCTGGAAATGAGCAAGTGTCCGGTGACTTATGGACAGGGGTGTACATTCTGCTCTGTAACACGCCGAAATTAGAGTGAAGAAGATGCTATTCGCGTAACGCTCCACTTTCTTTGTTTCTTACGAAGCGAAAGTGATAATTGCTTCTTGGCTAATGGATTGATAACTAGTTATGAAGCGGAACGCCCTGTTACGCAATGAATTCTCGTTTTCCAGCGAAACGACGATCGTGTAAGGCCAGACATTTTTTTCCAACGAACAGATTTCGCGTTCACGGGGAATTCATTGGATCTGAACGATAAGGCCAAGGATCCGAGATCCTTAACACGTTGACTGCCACGCAAGTTTTATGTTTTGCCCTGGGGACCACAATAGAATTTTCATAGTTCTGAGTATATAATGATAAAATATTAAGTAATATGGTTCAATGAGATCATATCCTTATGAATAGTGCGTTTATCTCGCTGGTTCTAATGGTCACAATGTTCTCTAGTTATTTACGTTGTTCAACATTTTTTAATCGATGATATTCATCTCATTTTAACCCTTTGAATTCTGAAGATTTTAAGAAGAAGCGTACATGTGCTGAAATTTTCAAGAAGAAGCGTACACCATGTGCTAAAATTTGCTTCGCTAGAACACATGTTAAACTGAATATTTCATTATAATAATCTGCATGATGTCGATTCTTCAGTTGTTTTAGAGCTCCAAAATTGCAAAATGTCTAACTGGAGACATATATTTTAACAAAATAAGCTGTGATGATAATTCATGATAATTCATCCGAATACGTAAATGTACAATGTATAATAAACATCTGTGCCTAGACCAATACGGTGACCCGTAGCACACGGTGAACGATCTTTTAGAACGCATATATGCGACCATCGTCATCAAAGGGATACTCATTCTAAAAAATATAGTAACGCCGCTCACGAGTGGCCATCATGGCAGTGAACGTGTTAAGTGCTTTATCGTTTATCCGGAAACGGAACAATTTCGCGGCCGTTTGACTTGGAAACTCTTCACCATCCGAAGAGATTTCACGCGAATGAAAGCGAGCCTAACAGTTGAAGTCATCGTTCTTTTTGGGGTCATCGAGCAATCATGTCACGGCCATCCGCGAACGTCTCACGTGACACAACGAAATTCAAAATCGCCGCATTTGGCGCGCTCGATCGATGCATCCGCGTACGTTTCGCAATACACATTTAGGTCATCGGACTACATAATTGTCGCTGCTCGCGGAATACAGCCGGAGATGCGTACCGTTCAACTTTCGTCGGTCGTTTGAGGCGCGGTTAGACGATCGACACTCTTGCACTTCCATATCTTCAACCTTCGCCGAGGTGAAAGTTCAGAACCTCGTTTAACAGCTTCGGCTAACGGTACCTACCTTTTGCGAGAATCTCGTTTCAAGTGAAACGCAATGCTCGACTCTGCGGGCTCGAGCGTTCAGACGCGATACACACGGTTTTGCATACCTTTGTGACAATAACAGGTGAATATGAATACATCTAGTCCGTTGTTTTCAATGGCATACGCTAAAACACTTACCTACTACAGGGAACGAGATTTTGGAGATCACATCACCCATCAGTTCGCTAAGAGATGCTGATTACGTTGGGAATATTCTTTTGGAAATTCTAATTGTTGGTAGCATAGAAATATTCAAGTACTTAGTTTAGCAATACGGGATTGTATTTGTTTGACACTTGATAGAAGACACGGCTATTAACCTTCAACCGTCTCTCATTCTCTCAACTTAATATGTTCCTTGGTGTCAAATTGAGACACTGGTAAAAAATCAATATAATGGAAAGATAAACAGTTAAATTTGATATTCTTGTATTGATATTAAAAAAACGAAATTTCTGTACATTTAAGCATAAGATTGTTCGCATCATTCATAAATAATAAAGCGATGTACAAGGCATACTGCTTTTTTACATCTATCACATTTTTATGACAAAAATGCGTCAAATTGACACAAGGGGCGGATGAGGGATAATAACTGAAATCATTCTCCTTACGCGTATATTTGTCATGATATTTAAAGTACGAGTATCGTTTAACCCCTTTAGAGTAGTATATATTAACTTTGAGAAAATAATTTAATTCTTTCCAATTATTTATTTAAAAAAATCACAAATCTCCGAAGAAAAATAATGTACACAGTCCTGATTATCACAATGCTTGTTATATCTTTATTACCAATATTTGAGTTTAAAAAATATGAACGTACACGTACACTCTGGTCCATAAATCACCGGACACTTAAATTAGAGATGGACGATTTTACAGTGTGAAATGACGTATATTATGAAATAAAGTTAGCACTTATTAATTATTTATAACGTACAGAATATGTAATTCGAATCATAAGTTAAAGATTTTACCAAAAATAAGTAATTAACCATATATTTTCTTCTCATCAATGTAATCGCTTCGTGCGGATATGACCGCTTGACCTAATGTCGGCATTCTTTCGATTAAAAGTTTTTATATTTCGGAACTAACTTTTCTCCAACCTTCTAATTTCTTCTATAAATCTCGATTTGACTTTAGGCAAAACTTCCAAAGCAAACGAGAAGTGTATGAACTATCGCCCGATAGAACTGGAGTTGTATTAGAAACACAGTAACGCATGCAATCTTCTTTCTTAAATATTTATTTAAATTATACGTGCGTATTATTGATATCATATTCACATATTACATTAACGTAAAATAGGTGAATATAACAGCATCAAATAGTAAAATCAAGCCAAAAAATTGTATCCACGTTCTAATAATCATTTTGCTGAAAATGAGCAAGTGTCCGGTGACTTATAGACGGGGATGTATGTATCAGCATCTCTGAAGAGGTTAAAGTAGCAAAATAGTTCTGTCTGATAGCACAGTCAGTAAGTTCTCATAAGTGAAACCATTTGAAAGTACAATCACCCAAAGATACACGAGTCAGCACTGTATAGAGGAGTAGTAAACCCTGTCGCCCGGAGACGATGTCGATAACCGACGCGATCACAAGCTGAAGTATAGCCAGCCTGAAATATAGGTAATAAAATGTTAACGCGTTTGCATGCATGTCGGTACGCTCATCGACGCGGGCTTAAAACTGCTGCGTATCGTAGCGCACGCATTTCGTATTCCGAGTAATCTTAAACTTCCTGTACTTTTATAGTGGTGCCTGGCAAATGGTTATGCATAACTTGGTGTATTGCAGATACGTAAAATAAGTAGAGCGTATAAGTTTAAGAGATGCTCATTGTTAAGAAATACGCAGTGACGAGATGCTGCCAAGCCATAAAACACGTTAACTCGCTCCTAACTCCTATTCACTTTCCCCCACTTCATCGTCTTTTCTTTTATGAATTAATTTATTCTTTTATATGCGAAGGTCCTGTGCGAGAGCATGCCGCTCATGCTGGATAAACGATCGATATTATTATTCGTTGAGCATAGCGCGCGTATGACTGTGTATTTTTTTTTATATGTATGAAGTTACTTTAAGTATGTAAATACATGATCTGTTTGTAAATAAATGGATGCTATTATTTCTGACCCCTCTTCAGTCAACGTATCCTCGAGAAATGATTCTCTATGCTTGAAATCGATGGCATAGTTTGTCACCTGGTATAATTTATGAAAGACGTTAACATGGAAATGCAGTTTTGAAAATAAGACCTATAAAGCTTTGATCGTAAACATGTCAACGTATTTCAAAGTTTTCGTGAAATAATCACGGACGTCTGGATCTATACTGGTAGAACTTAATGTATTTACTTTGTACTGAATAGTATCTTCACTTAGTTCATTCGACATTGTTATATTCGTGTCAAGCGTTCCTTGTTTTTATTTTTTTTTAAATTAATTAATTATTGTGGCACGAAAAATATGATGGTTGCTAGCGACGACGATTAAGGGTGATTATAACAGTTAGGATAAATGTAATTCTTATTGAGACTGATACCTTTGAGGGAAAGTATTACTGCTTCACATCTTCCAGATTGGTTATGAGTTTCTGTTAGTGTAGGGAATAAATTATATTTGTTTCGGAAATCTGAATATTTGGCGCAGGTTACGAACATGTGTTTATATGTAATTATGGTATTGTAACCATTACATATTCGATGGTTTGCTTTGTAAATCAGATAAAAATGCATTTTACACGCATTTATTCGACATTAGAGTGGCTAATTTCGAGTCCTGTTACTATCGTTTATTTATCCTATATTAGTAAGAGTACTTACTGCTTTATTACTGTTAATGGAAGATCGTCTATTTTAACACGTTGGCTGCCACAGTGGAAACAGCCATTCCTATTCAGACACGACATAAATTGATGTTTTTATTGTAAATCACAGAGAAAGAAAATGTTTACATACTCAATCGTACACATCCCTTTCTATGTTAATCTTGCAATGTAAAACTCGCTGAGAATATTGTCATAATCAGTAATTATTTAATTAACATGGTGGCTGCCCAATACGAGTTAACTCGTAATCAGCTGTCAACATGTTAAAACATGGGGGTTGCAAAGTATTTTTCTTTTTCGTTCTATTTGGAGAAGTAATGGTAAGTTGGTATGTTTGCTAAAGTGTGGTGACTTATTCCATTGCTGTGTCCGCAATTTCATTGCCTGAAATACTCACGTGAAAAAAAATCCGTACCGGAGTAATTATTTTTCTCTGGGCTGCTATATAATTTATTTTGAAGGTGTCTAAAACACTGTCGTCATAATTTGATTTGTCAATAATTGTTTGAATTGCGTTTTTAGAATCAGAAAGCATTGTATATTCCTGATTTGAGTAATGACTCATTGTATGTCAATGCCATTGCTTATTGTATGGCTATTATTTCGGCTGTTGCTATTGTGTGTGTATTGTATAGACTGATTCTAATTGAGAACCTCGCAGTAATTCTAGCATATCCAGTTCCATTAGGCGTAAGAGATCCAGAGTATACAGGATGATTTATGTAATTACAATGTACTGTGGGTTCCAGTTCATTGAAGATAGGAAAAGAATGCTAGAGGGATAAATTGAATGGTACAAAATTATTTTTCGTTCTCTGATCATATTTCTTCTCAAACGCATCGATGCAGCAAAACATGCAACTGTGCGATATAAAATTTTAAGAATTATTTAACACGTTGAGTACCATAGTGAAAACAGCCATCCTTAATCAGATACGATATAATTTACTATTTTTTATATAAATCGCAAAGAAAAAAAAGAATCGAGTACTCCATTGTGTTTTCCTGTTTCTACTTATCGTTTCAGTATGAAATTTGTTCAGAATTTTGTGACAATCAATAATTATTTAAATAAATTAAATTGGAGGTACTGATCACCGGTGAGCCTCACGGAATTCAACGTGTTAATTTTGTTCTGATAATACAAACTAAAAAGCGTATTAGTAGACAAGTCAATATTTGCATCCTTAGCGTAATATACCAGTGAAAGCTATTTTGGTGTGTCTGACTAGTTACGTGATTTTTCACTGTGGCACGCATCGTATTAACACGTTGAACGGCACAGTGAAAACAGCCATACCCAATCAGACGCGATATAATTTACTATTTTGATATAAACCGTAAAGGAAAAAAAGATTTAAGTACTCCGTCGTGTTCTTGTGTTCCTACATTATTGTTTCAGTGTGAAGTTTGCTCAGAATTTTGCGATAATCAATGATTATTTAGTTTAATTAAATTTGAGGTGTCGGTCACCGACGACCGCCACGGCATTCAATGTATTAACACTGAATCGACTTTCACATTTTGTATTTCTTTTTGGGTGTGGATCGTCAATGGCTCATATGTGCTCATTACAGCAAATAAGCATGAAATTATTGGTGAAAGTGCATCGGAGGAGAGGAACGTCTTTTTATGGACGTACACGTTCTGATATTATCAAGTGTGTTTAATTTAAATGCTGATTATGAAACATTTTCTTATTAGACATGACATTTCCTTGGAATGGTATTGGGACGGAATTGGAACCTACGGAACAAAGGGAAAATTATCTGAAAAATTTTAAATATACAGTAGGACCTCGATTAACCAGTTTAATCGGGGACAGACAGTCCGGATAAGTCGAGACCTAATGGATAATCGAAACCTGAGGTGATATAACTAAAAATGTATTTTCTATACCAAAATAAGCTCTTAATTCTTAGAAAATGTATTTCCTTTTATAATATAATCGTAATCAAATGTATATCTGTTTAAATTTGATGTATTGTTTTAATTTTGCACTTATAAGTGCTTTATTACTCCAACTTTTCAACATCACTAAATTTTCTGTTCAGTTAAGTAAAACATAGACTCATAAACGAACAAAATCGTAAGATATGTACAAGTGTTTGTTGTTAATAAACAGGAGACCCTGGATAACCGAGACCTCGGTTGATCGAAACCACGGATAATTGCGATCCGGTTAATCGAGGTCCTACTGTATTATGAATTATTAATTTTCAACCATTTAATCCTAACAATTTTATACGCAGAATGATCTGAAGATTCGATTTCTGTCAATAAACCAGGGCTGTGGAGTCGGCTGTCAAAATTCCCGACTCCGACCCTGACTCCGACTCCCCTTTTTTTTTTAACCTCCACCTCCAACTCCGACCCCGACCCCGACTCCTGCATTTATAAAAAATTGTCAACCTAATAAGTATATGTATGTTTATAACTAAATTAATAATATTTAATGTACAATTTGATACAAACTCCTATTTTAGTATTTATTTAGTTTTATTACAACTGTTAATTATTTTGAGCACATTTTCTATTTTTATAAAATTTACTAACATGGAGTCGGAGTCGGCATATTTTTTTCCGACTCCTAACTCTGACTCCAGTGATCAGAAATTCTTCCCGACTCCGACTCCGACTCCACTGCCCTAGAATAAACCATACAGTTTCGTTTATGTTAATGTGCAATTGCCGTTTTCTGGTACAATGTTGAATTTACGATAAAATTAAGTTGAGTTTTATAAATTCCAGTTCTCCCTTTGACACGTTAACTATCACACTATACAGGCTGAAAAGGAACATCTTTCTAGACTTTGATACCACATGCGAGTAATCACAAATTATGCTATTTTTAATTCATGATATTAATAATTATTTACAGCTTTTATTGGGACTGTTAGACCCTTTTAGATATTTTGATTAATACTATTCATAGTCAGATAAATAACAACTGAATTTAAGTGTCACCCAAAGTGTTAAAAATCGGATCTATGTTCAGGCATACGGAAACTATAACCTACCTCAATTCTATGGTTTACTCCGAATATGAGTTCAACGTTCAACATTGCTCTATTCATCTTGAGCCCTTCATTTCTCCTCACTTTTTTTACTTAAACAGCGTAATATAGGGTGGTTCTAAACACGTATCACAAAATTTACAGGCGGCCACATTAAACATTCGCACAGTATACATTCAGCAGTTACACAGTTCTCATTCTGCAGTCACACAGCTCAGATCACTCATTCACTGACGCAACACGTCATACAGACACGTCATCATTTACACCGTTCACTTATCAACAATAAAACATACCCTAGCAAGGATAAAATATCATTCAATCATCAATTTCCGTCTGAACAGTCCGTATCAATTACGATTGCGGAGTAGGACGCTACACAGTGTAACATTCGTTTCGAATCAACCTGTATAACGTTTCATCGACGAAGATTCGCATTTCTGGTTCGCAGGTCCATTTCCGGGCAAGGTTCTTCGGCAACATTTCCGAAATGTCGTCGAAAGTGTTTGTTACGAGGAAACGAGTAGGTATTTGGCCGCGTAGCCGGAATTCTGGCACGACAGAGAAACGAAAACGTATGGGGGGAATTAGGCATCCGCCACTAAGTAGGATTACGGTTATGTAAATGAAATGCTATCGCGCCGGTTAGGTTAGTGCGGGCAGTTAGCGACACGGTCTCGCTGCTCGTTGAAATCGCTTCTCGCGCACTTTCCATCGGCCTCGGCTTCCCTTCCGCTTTTCGTTCGTTCCTTTCCCTCCGTTTCGCTCCTCCTACGATTCTCTACGTTTCCTCCATTATTCCGTTCTTCGCCCACCAGACAATGCGATCATAAGGCTTCCTTTGCAAACTGAAACTCGACTAAACTATGGGAATGTCCGCGCGTTTTCAGTTCTAAAACCGGGCATGCACGAAAACGCGAAGAATTTCTAGCTCGTTTAATTTGCCCCACAGAGACGTGTTAATTGTTTATCCTTGTGATTTCAACGACTTTCGGCCCGACCCGTTAAGTGGCGACGCTAATAAAATGGCTCGCTAAAATTGCTTGAAGCGAGAGTGTCGTGTTCAGCGTTGATGAAGGAAATATCGCCGGAACGTATTTGGCAGCTTGTGATGTTGCTCCTGAATCGCGTGACACTAAAACGCCGAACATTATGTAAACTGTTAACAGTTTAATCGCAGTCACGCATTCTAATTCACATTTTTTCTTATTATTTCTATAACGTTGTTTTTTTAACCCTACAGCACTGCTCAGGTCTAACTGACTTGAAACAGAAATTGGATATTTAATAACTTCTTAATAAAACATTGAGTTAACATGGAATTCATTGACTTTTATTAAAATTATTTATGTTGACTGTTCAGTTATGGCTGTCTGTAAAGGATTCTAATATAATAAGTAGATTACGGATCATTATGCAATTTAACATATCCAAGTCCGTGAAGAATGCACATTTTATAGGGTACGTCAGACAAAAATGTACTTTTCAATATTTTAACCGAAAAATGCAATTCTGTCACACTTGCGTTTCACCAGCTATACGAAAATAAAAAATATGAAGTCTAAAAACGTATATTTGCATAAAAATCCGCAGTCTAATAATAATCAACGCACATTAACTCTTTCACTGTCGAATTTGTTATACCCGACCGGTACAGGCGTGCTGAATTTATTTCACATTTTCACCGACAAATTGTCTTAGACATTCTAGAATTATGACATTACGATTTGTATACTTTTTATTCATTCAAATTACGAATCAGTAACTTTAAAATTTTATATAAATTTTACTGTATGTAAATTTTAATTAATAATAGCATTTCTTATTTCATTAATTTCATTGTCATTGATTATTCGTCTATAGAACTGCTGTTAATTTTTATACTGCAGGATCAAGCAGAATTATTCATAATGAAATTCAGCTGTAAGCTGCATAGAAATTATTTGCAGTTAACTAAAATAGAAATGAAATTATGATTATAAGAAAAAATTTAACTCAGTGCAATTTCAAAATTCACAAGTATATTTGGTGCTTATTAGTAGAGTGGAAATCAGCAGGAAAACTACTTTATGATTAGTGACACAACTATGTCAATATAGTGGCTGTTAGTACGTGGCGTATGTAGCACGGATTGAACAGTGAAAGGATAGATCCAAATTGGAATCACATAAACTTTCAAACGTCAATATACTTTAAAAAAATGCTTATTTCTTGAAGAGTTCGAACGTATTGAAGTACAGGCCATTAATCTCTTGTTTTACGATGGTCTGAATAGCTACCTGCGGAGAAGTTTATTACTCAAGTGATCTAAAGCGACAAAAGTGAAGAGTATTTGTGGGCGTGTGCAATTTGCTATAGATAATCCTCTGAAAGTCAAGGATTCAATAGAAAAATTTTAAGAATACAGATTCGAGTAAAATTCGCATTTATAACGTGTAGACCACGATACGCATCGCAAGTATGACTCCGTATTATAAGGCAAGGGGATAAAGCTGCTCCTGCAGATGGTTCTTCAAGAAGTCCAAAGGCATTCTGATTTCATATTTATTCACGAATCGTAGAGAATCGAGCAGGTTTTCGTATCATTTGCAACGTAAATTCAGGCTCAATTTTGCGCGGCTTAATCTGTCTCCTCGTACGCATCTCCTCATCCCCGTTCTTTTCCGGATACTTCGGTTCGTTTCCTGTCGCTTCGTTACGCAAGAAAACGCGTCCGAACGAGCCACGAATTTACCTCGCAAACGCGAAGTTGAATAGAATGATGAACACGCACGAAAGACACGCAAGGAGGTGGTTCTTCGTTGAAATTCTCGCAATTCAGTCGTGGCTTCCCTCAGTCGTCAGACCCTTGCAGCGCAGACTATTTCACGGAGCAAGTTATGAAGCAAGTTATCAAATACCGTAACTGTCGGAACACCAACAACGACGTCGAAATGAATTTCGTTACCGTTCCGGCAACCTCGCAGCGAACGTAACGACTTTCTTCTGGCATAGTTTTAATCGAGCACCGTATCACCTCGGTATCTCGATTCTTTGAGGAAAGCTGGTGACGAGGAGAGGGATTGCCGGAGATCTTGAAGAAGGGTTTCCAGGGGTAGCCAGGGGGAACGTATGCATTTCTCGCGAGGTCGGAAGTGCTTTATTTCCATAGTGCATCCGTATCCGTACACACCGACAGTCATACTGATCTCGAGGGGCACGTTGTTGCCTCCTGGGTGGTATATACGGAATATAAGGCGGCTTGACAGAGAAAGAGAGAAGGTCTCCCGCGTACCGTTGGCTGGTATGCTTGGCGAAGCTCGTTTGCCGAAGGCAAAATTGTCTTTCTTCGGAATGGCGAATAGTCGCTAAAAGTAAAATCTAAGAAAATAAAATGCCCCCGCGGGGTGCTGCCGGTCTTTTTAAACCGCTTCGACAGCGTGCTGCGCTTGTTTAGAACAGTTTAGCATACGCTGGAGCTACGTGCTCCGGGGCATCAAGTGTTCCGCTAAACACGAATAATTTTCAGCAGCGAAATTGTTCGACGAGGCGTTAGGAATTCGTTCGACATCATTTTCGTTCCGTTCGAGGACGCATCGTTCAGTCACGTGAAATTGTATTGCTTGGAATAATATCATTTAGAACAGTGATGGCCACTGGTGCTCCGGCCTTCCCCCACTCTAGGTCTATTTACCTTGTTTCAGCTCTCCCTCGATCTATCGTCGTCCCAGATCACAGCCTGTACGAGGGGAATGGACCTAGAGTGGGGGAATACCGGAGCTCCGGTGGCTGTCACTGCTTTAGTTCACCAAGCTGATGACCAAGACATTACAAGCTATCTAACACGTGTTTACATTATTATTAAAGATAACTATGTACAAGGTGTCACGTAAATTACGGTACAACGACTAAAGAAATGATGTTTCATGAAGAATCAAGTCAAAAATATATAACAAGTTTTTTGGATAAGGTGATTAGAGCTGCAGCATTGCCCACTGTAGGTTCATTTCCTTCGTTTCATCGGCCAATTGTCGTCCCAGATCAAAGCCTATATGAAGGGAATGGACCTAGAGTAGGGGAAGGCCGGAACTCCCGTAGCCATCGCTGATTCAGAGCTAGCAAATGTTCTTTAGGGCTTATGTAATGTTTGATACACAGACCGCTCGCGATAAGGACGTCGATAATTTCTGCCTATTTTATCTTATACAGGGTACCCCATTTTAATTTTTCCACGCGAATATATTCGAAACTATTAGTGGCGTTGAAAAATACTTTGGGCAAAAGTTGAACAATTTCGAACATGGCAAAATCTAGTGCTAATAACTGTTTTACCGGTGACGGTTTAGTGGAGACGTGAAGATCATGTTCGAATTTTTAAATGGAATTTCGTATTTTGTTTACTATGATAATCTATGTAGCTCTACTTTCTCTGTAAAAAAAAATGACAGTGCCTTTGTCTAAAAACTGTTAGTTTAGAAGATAGTTTCATCTAATTTCGACATTGCCCATTAATATTCTTTTAATCTCTTTAACACTGACTGCTGCAGTGAAAACTCCCATACCTGGTCAGACGTACTATAATATCTCATTTCAAACACAAATGACAAAGGAAATAATTATGTAACTCGTTCAGTTGCACAGCCTTGACCTTCTATTTTTATTACAATATTAATTTTATTCCAAATTTTGTTAGAATCAGTAATTATCGAATTAAATAAAATTTTGTGTGATGGTCAACGTGTTAAAATAGCCCGTCCTACAAGTCTCGTGAAAAATATTTTACGTTTACTTATGTTCCAAAAATAGTAAAGTATTGCATTTATCTGCATCAGTGTTCAGGGTATACAAATAGATTCATCAAATTACAGGACTTACTTATAGAATAAGTACACTTTGAATTTATTTTAACGAGTAAACTTCATTCGACATTAACCTACATATTTTCCCCTAATCGATGGCTGATGTGTCTTAACCCTAGTGCTGTCCTCGAGCCTCTCTCGGCCCACCTCATTCTTATATATTTTTAAACATTTGTGTTATCGAAGAAATGCAATGAAATTAGCATCAATATGCTTGTTTTTGTTCCCCTGACATTGCATATATTAAAAGTTTATTGACTGGGTGCATATGGCGTGCTGAAATAAAAACTGTTATACATAATGTCTTTGGATATTTTTTTCGCCCAACGTAAACGAGGCACAATCAAATAACAGAAATCAATCATGGTCAAATCTTACAAACAAGTGAGTGATAGATGCCAAAAGAAAATGAGTTATTGTATGGTGGGTTCTGAGTGGAGGGAAATTTATATACAAACAGCACTGTTTCCAAGTATGTAAAACCTGTTATAAATAAACAATTCGGGCAAAATATATTGTTTTTCTACAATTAAAGCTCTTATATTGGATGCGACTGAATGACCCTATGCTTCTTTCATCCTCCCGTTGTATCATAAAGTTGAAAATATGAGTTCTATACATTCGGGACATTTTTGACCCGAAGACCATAAGCGTGTAGTCGTACGGAAGAACGCTTCAGGGTTAAACAAAAACTTTACATGGCCTTGTATCTACAGGAATTGTGTCGTCCGTTTGACCGAAATTTGATTTACATCACTTTTAAAATAGGTCGCTCAAATCTTTAATTTGAAAGTATTCAGTTCATTTAGTTCGGAGTGAAATATTGTACTTTCAAAGTGACTGGCTGGATGCTGATGAAAACTGAATGCGTCATATTGCATCGGTAAAAGAGAGTGTAGCTTGATCGACAATAAGTAGAGAAAGGTAATGGAAGACGTTCGCCATGAAGATTTCAACGGTCTAGCACAGGATGATACCTGACCTTTCCAAGAAGATTTTTTAAGAAAGGTGAACGATGCGCATCATCTTCTAATCTCTTAGCATCTTAATGTGGGAAATTATAGAACGGACACTGAAAGTAGGCGCTTCAATGCAGCGTGTCGGCTAAACAGATACACTAGAACAAAATGTATACTTTCCAAAGGTTTGCTTTAAATGTATTTTTATTTTAAAAATTAGAATGGAAGTGAAAAGTAATAGATTTCGTATAATAGGAGACATTTAACACGTTCATTGGCGTGGTGGTCACGGGTGACTGACGCATTGAATTTTATTTAATTAAATAATCACCGATGTTATGCAAATTTTGAATAGAATTAGTATTGTAACAAGAATAAAAAGTCACTTTACTTTTTTTTTCTTTGTGAGTTGTGTTTCAAATGGGGTATTATATGTATGTCTGACCAGCTATGGTAGTTTTCACTGTGGCTGTCAACGTGTTAACAAAATTAAAAGTAAGTTGTGACCTTGAGATGGCTGTCTCAAAAGTCTCTGCGTTGCTACAACAGTATACACCGTCTTAAACATAAAGCGTGAATTGAAGTATGCATAAGACAGAGCAGCATGCTATGTTAACCCTTAAGAACTATCATAAAAAAAAAATCACGTTAACCTTAAGGGGTTGAAATTTTACTCACGATAGCCTTTAAGGGTTAAACACTTTTTTTCTTTATGTATATAATAAACCCATTAATTTTCCTTGTGGAATTTTCTTCTTTGGCATAGTTAAAGAATGATAAGAGGTTTAAAAACCACGGTATGAAGTGTCAGTTTCTTTACCCAATTAATTAATAAATATATTTAGACATCGCTAAAAATATTCCAAAGCTTATAGACAGAAGCTTCTTTCAACAGTTATGAAGAGTTTATTAAAATTCGTGTTACAGACAAGAACAGGGAATTTTTTCATGCAAAAATAAACTGATATTTCGGAATAAATATTTTGGATACGAAGCTTTGCTTTCAAGAATACTAGGCTGGAATCAACAAGTCTGGTAATAAGCAAGGCGTCCTCTACTAAACTATATTCTATCACACACTCTTTTTCTTAACTGCGGACTTTTCGTCGCATCTACTGCTAGGCCATTAGCGACAAACTTAACTTGATTATCTATTACAATGAGCTAATTAAATTTTGTAGTACAGGATAATACGTTTCAGATAATGCAGGGTATTTTTTATGTGATCTTCTAATGTCAGGGCTGAGTCTGGTTATAACTCATACTTCTGTCTTTGAGGGTGGAATCTTGTACACACGTACAGTATATGATTTATCGAAATTTCTTGGTTGTAAAGGTTACAGAAAGGTGTTTCCCTTCTTTGTATTAAATTTTCATGTGTTATTTTGGAGTGGCCACTTCTAAGTCTCGTCATAATTATCATTTCTTTTCTGTTCATGTGGTACTTTGGTATACATTGATAAAAGTCTTGTACTGTATCGTGGATTTTTGTTCTTTTGGTCATAGACCATAGTCTGTTCCATTCTTCCTTTGCGAAAGATTGTGTTGTATTTACGAGATCTTCGTACGGGATTCGTTTTTTGATTTCCATTTGCGGCGGGGATATTACTTCTTTTGCGGAGGAGTCAGTTTTTTCGTTACCAGCTATGCCTTGGTGTGAGGGGACCCACGTATAGATTATGTTTCTGCCATTATCAGTAAGATCTGTGTACACACATTTTTAACTTTACAGAACAAGAAGATAAATATTCAGGTATTATTCTATTTGTAACAACGCACAGGTTAACGTTTTCACTCGCTCAGATTCGGAATTAGTATTTTTTATGTAAAATATTCTTGTGAGTCCTGAACTATCAAATAAACTTTGTTATTACTTGCAATATTCCCGAAGAAAGCAGTTTGAAACTCATTAGTTAGTACAATACTTATAATTGAAACGCTGAAAATAATAATCAATTGCAACTTACTGACGAAACTATTCTATATTTTTACGAGATTTTAGGCACAGTATACTTCTATACAATTCCAGCGAAAAGTTGCGGACCACTTTTACACATTCTGATACGTATACACGAATTAATCAAACGCGTATTTTAGCAAGAAAATTTACTCAAAGTAATATTGTACGCGTTTGTTAATTACGAACACATGAAAATGTGACTAAATTGTGTTTTCGTCAGAAAAAGAGATCCTGAGATGTTTCATCATCTTTGCCAAATGAAACACTTTTCAAATAATTTCTGCATTCCGACTGCCCTGTTTTTGGTATTGAACTGTGGTGTCTAGCAATTCTGTCCAGATGACCCTAAAGCTGATCGATAGAATCATCAATCATCGATATAAATCAAGTGACTGACTTGTCACGTCATGATAAACAATTTGTCCTCTTCTTCGTTTTGTTATACAAAAGCACGACAATGTTTCGAAGAATCTTTCGAATGGTCAATCTTCAACGGATTAAGCATATTTGAAAACCGAAAAGAGGTGGTATATTAGTTGGCGAATAATACCGTAATTAGTTTCGTAATTGTGAAATGTTTGTATTTTAAGAACATAGGATATAGATATGCCGGTGACTGCTAATTAAGTTGGTCGGACTAGCAACGCATAAATACACGTTTCAGTTGCGTAATTAATTTAACTGTGAATGAGCTGCCATGCATGACAGGCGGGAAGAGTGCTCAGCAGATTTGGTTATGTGAATGAAGAGTGCATTCATACACATTGTAGTTTAAACGTCAAGAGGCGCTCGCATTTATACGGTAAAGCCTGCTTAATTAGATGAATTATTATTTCAGAATATTTCACGCTGTGTAGTTTCTCCGAAAAATATTTATAATACCTACTGGAGCAGGTATAGAGACCTGGGATGAGAGGTATAGCTTCAGTAATGTGGATACAGCGCCCTGTCTCTCGTACAACCATAATTTATATTCATCATTGAATTTTTTTTATATTGTACCTAGGTGGGCAGTAAACTGCTGCACTTGTTAATTCGTACCATCGTCTTTAATTTTATTACTGTAGCCTGCAAGTGATGTGTTTCATATTCGAGGAGTTTTAGTAGGTAAAAAAAAGTTCATATAAACTTACGTTCGAAAATGCTTTATTAAAATGTTATAAGCGCTTCAAAATTTTTATCAATTGTTATGGCAGTTATAATAAATCTTTGAATTTGTTTTTTGTGTACACGACAGAAAGTTTAACAGACGTCACAACGGGTGATAGACGTCTCGAGGCTGTAGGTCAGGATGTGTAAATAATAACTGTCAATGACAATTATTTGTGTCTGTCTGCGATTCTGTATAACGAGTTGTAAGAACAATTCTGCCCGTAAATCTTTGAACGCTTATAACTTTTCAAAAAAGCATTTTCAGACATAAGCTTACATGAACTTCTTTCAATTACTAGGCTTCATTAACACGTACTATAAGTTTGGTCCCGACCTTTTTGTGCACCCTGTATAAATTATCGGTAGGTTTAGTGTTAAGTCTATAGCACAAATTCTCCGTAATAATAACTCCAAATTCTGAAACTGAATTAACAGAAATCGTTGCACCGGAAAATGCGTGTAATCAGCATGAAACAGACAATTTTCATTCGACATGGAGCAGCCGTTTCGAGAAACGTATTCCAAATTTTCCTCAATCTTTCGTAAACCCTTTCGTTCCGTATCGACGCGTTTAGCCGCGGCTTCCCGTCCTGGGAGCATACACAACGATCGCTGGAAGATCGCGGAAATTCATAGACGTCGAGCGGGATATTGTTCTGCTTGATCGATCGATAGTTCAACGGGGTTAATCGGAAAATCTCCGTACGAAATCCGGTCCCAGGGGGCGGGAGGGGGGCGACGACGACAGCTACGGGCGGCTGAAGTATAGGCTGCGTAACAACGAGTGGGAAAAATGACAGACGACGAGAGAAGAGAGCGACGGAGCGCGAGGACACGAGAAAGGAACCGGCGGGGGTGAACAGGGGTTCGGGGGTGGTGCAGAGAGAGAGAAAAAAAAAGAGAAAGGCGACGTTCCAAACCGAAATAGAGAAAGACCAAAGGGTGAGGAAGAAGGAACGAGTCTAGAAGGAATTCCATAAAAATCGGTGAAATATGCATAGTAGAGCGGAACGTGGAGGAGCGTCGCGACGTCGTCGAGTGTCCCCGGGGAAACGGGAATCCCGGCACGAAGAAGAGAACGAATTGCGAGCAGAAGAAAAAGAAACGGAGAAAGGAAGAGTAGGCAGAAGGAGGAAGGGTGCCACTAACGGTGAAGAAAGAGAACGCGGTATGAACGGGTGAAACGAAGCTGAAGGAGGAGACTTCGAGGGATGGTGGCGTGCGACAGATAAAGGAAAGAAGGTCGGAGAGCGAACATTTGGAACATCTTCTCGAACGAAATCTAATTTCGGTTCTACGACGAAACTAAGCTATTTTCTCCGCAATATGCACACGCACGGCCGTGTTCAAGCGTTTTACCGATGTTTTTCACTACTTTCTTCGCCGACACCTCCTCTCCGTCCTCGTGTCTCTTTTAGAAGAGGGAAAGTTGTAGTTACGAATTTTCGCGCGCCCTCCATCTGTGCGTTCAGAATGATCGAGGACGCTCCTGATGTCGTAATTTGCCACTTGCCTAATAGCCACTTCAAAGTAATGCTTACATAAGGTGTTACGTTTTATTTCTTTAATATTATTGAAAAAGTCTTCATTGTGCTATCACAGGATGTTCACTTTTCAATATTTTTTTTCAACGAATAATTTTGCAACGATTGAAATACGTAACAATCTAATTCTATTTATATGTAAACTATTTCAGTATTAATTATTCCAATCGTTACAGAATTTCATGACAGGAGAGAAGTGTGAAAAAATGGACAAGGCCGGGAACAATATTTGTAATAATAAACCACGAACATTTCGTGAGAATAGAAAAACATTTTGAAATTATTTAAAAATAGGGAGAGTTACTACAAATAGAATACAAGTATGTCTATGCTGAAAATGCGAAAATTAGTAGAAAACATCGAATTGCAGCTTGAAAAGCATTAAATTTGTCAGATGACCTAATACTTCACCCGAAGATTCTAGAACTAATTTTTAAATTCAAAATGCAGTATCAACACAGATCTGATTCTGAATGTTTATCGAATTATAAACACTTCCAAAAGATGTACAGGGTATTTATGGTTGTATTTTTTTCAGGTTATCAAAAATGATTATTCTATCGATTTCTCTACACTCACAACTATTCTTACTTAATGAATTTGTGTTTTTTATACGAAATTTAGTCTATTGTTTCACCGTTTAATATGCAATGATTTGAATAGTTCTGTATCTATAGTAATACAATTTCTGCGTACTACTCTACAGAACATACAAGTGGTATTATTTTCATTGTTAACACTACAATAGTGGTTTGTCTATTGAATGTACAATAAGGAAATTATTCAGCTTCGTAGCAAAAACAGAAATTATATACTTCATTAGCAAATGGTAACGATAATAATTGTAAATGAGACATACGTTGTTAGGACATTTCGATCGTAAAATTTGCTCTAGAATTTACTAATAAAGTATTTGTACTTTCTCCTGAATCATCCTGTATTAAAGTCCAAACGTTGTCAGTACATTCTATGGGTATAAATACAAACAAAAATTTTATATAAAAATAGGTAATGTGAAGCTTTCTTAAAAAGTTATAACAAGAATATGAAATACGAAGGGAGCCGTAACGGGATTGCGGCTACTATAATACATGAGGAATACATCAGCGATAATAACATCTAGTCTGTTTATGCGAACTGTGTTTTACTATCTGAAGTCGGTGAAGCTATCAAAATTCCCCTATCACTCTTCAAAGCAACTAATAGTCCATTACTGCATTAATCCGTTACCCTTCCCTTCGTATTTCGTATTTTTGTTATAACTTTTTAATAAAGCTTCACACGACCTATGTTTATAATATTATTATATAATATTATACAATATTTTTTCCTTATTTATGCGCATAGAATATATTGAGAATGTTTGGCCGGAAAAAATTGCGATATCCTGCATAATTTCCGCTACAAGAAATTTTGTATTTGCTAGACTACAGTATCCATGTTTTATGACGGCTTATTTTTTTCTTCAACTGACATTTCTGCTGCAAGTATGAATATTCTTAATTGCGAGAATCGTTTATTAGGCAGTAAAACGATGTGTCGAATAATAAATTTAAAATATCTATTTCCGCTCCCGTCAATTCCGCCATAAATCGTCATCACTTTCACGTCCCAAGATTCGTACCTTGAACACAATTTTATGTCGCTATTTACCTCGATTTGTGTAAATTTCGACAGTGTACGTTTTTTTATGTTCCAAAGAATGCCTTTTGTCTCTAAACATTTATATTTTACAGCCCATAAAAATTTAACGAATCGCGTGTACAAATTGAAAACGCAATTCGCGTGGAGTTGTTAAATTTTTGAAGTGGCGTTTTATTTGCCGGATCGTCGTGTAAGTGGCAGAGAAAACTCAAATTCCGTCCAACCTGTTGTGCAATGCTTGCGTAGACAACACTTGGACAAATATACGAGACAAACTTCGAATACGTTTGCATTGCGACACTGTTGCAAGAGTTTAAACAGAACTTCACTCGAGCCGCAATCACGGATGTTTATCGGTTCAATCAATAGTGCAAAGTACGGCGAAGGGGAAATAAACAATTAGTAGTATTTATGTCGTCCTTGAATAGGGTGATTTTAAAGGGTGGTTTATAACTCTGCAGCAAATGTTTAAATAACATATGCACGTTGAAATAAAATGAAATATTTCTTAATACGTAAAACTAAGTAAAGCATAAATGTCTTATCTGGACGAAGTTTTGTTGGAATATGAATAATTGAAAATTAACATTTGCTTGCAGAAGCTCACAACCATATTGATTGCGTCATCGCATTAGTTAGTCAAAAGTCATGCCCGAAGAAAAATTGTTTTAACTGTGTTCTGTAAAAAATAACATTTCCTGTATAACTGTTATCCCGTTGGCTCTGTTATGGTGACATTCATAATATATTCAATAACTTCATTGACTCCACTATGAGGACATTGCTTCTAAAGGTACTTTAGAATTCTATAAAAATCAAAGTAAATAAATTCATAAACATTTATAATTTTGTTTTTTCAAATCAAAACTTATGGTTTTCAAGAAATTATACTACAAAAGTGTCCTGAACTAGCTGGTCGATCATATAAAAAAATTCGTGGAGTGCAAAAGGTTAATCCTGTCTACTACCATCTAGCTTTCAGTTGTAGTCTGCCAACAGAGGGTTATATTATTGTATTGCTTCAGTGTATAAATATTCGCTAGACTTCTAATCTCTGATTATTGTAAAAATGATACTTTACTTATTTTCAGTAAACAATTTAGCAGGTTTGAACTAGAAATGTTTAGTTCATGAAATTCGATGATACGAAGACGTTAAGTATGTACTGAAATCTGTTCCATGCGGAAAAATTCTCATTTTTAAGCGGTATTTTGCAGAGTTTGAAGGACAGCGAGTTCCACATTTCATAAAAATGATCTCACGGCAAGATTGTACCGATTGTCCTTATGTACAGCCAGGAGTCAGTACAACGACGTTACATATGAGAAGACCAGATAATAAAATGACAGAATAATTCTGTTAATAAACATCTTCATTACAGTGTTAGTAAAAAATAGACGCGGATAAGTTACATTTATGTTAAAAAAAATTGTTATTTATTTCGAAGGGATTCATGTGGGGTACTGTATTGACTAACCTTTTTTTATTTATTACACTGAATACTAGTAGCCTCTACACGTTTGAACCACCTCCTGAAAACACCTTGTGCATTTAAAAGAAGTGAATATGAATAAACAAAGTGATTACGAACTTCTAAACTTACATAACATGCTTTGTAGTCTACACTTCTTTAGTATATTTACCTTAGCTCATAAACGTATTAACACATTTAATGCTACAGTGAAAACTGACGTACATAGTCAGACACTTAATAATCTACTGTTTTAAATATAAATCGCAAAGGGTAAAAGTATTTTATTCTTTGAACGCATAGTAGTTACTGTATAATATTGTTGTTCATAGTTCTATTCAAAATTGTATAAGAGTTAGTAGTTACTTAATTAAATAAAATTTGCAGTGACGGTCACCGGTGACCACTGCGACAACGTATTAAATCTCTCTCGGTAACAGGTTGACTGCCACAACAGGTTACATTAGTCAGCAGAGTAATTTATTGAATTACATAATTAACATAATAGTAGGGAGTAAAAAGTATGTTACTAGCTAAAAGAAGATATCTATTTTTATTCTGAAGAATGTGTATTTAGAAAATCATATTATAATGTGCTGTGCTACGATAATTTTCATTTTAGCAATGAATGTGTGAATAAAATTCGAAAGAATGTATAATAATTAATAAACGTATCACATCGTAGTTTCTATAACGTTTTATTGAATCAACGGTATGATGATATTTTTGAAATATTTGCAATCAAATAAACAATTTTGAAGGTCATATAGGTACATATGTGAATGTGAGCATTGCAATAATAAAGGAATTGCGTAGTACATTTATGTATATACAGATTAGTATTTAAAGAGGTAAATGTAACGCTGAAAATTTTCATTTGGTCATGCAAACCATATTAAGGACAGGAAACGGAGAAATCTGTACCGATGATCTATCTCGTCCTACGCATCGCTCTCAGAGAACGTTATTTAAAATTTAGAATTGCAAAGAGAAAGTATAGCGAAATCATATCGCATGTTGGTTGTAAGTAGGACGACATTTTGCTCGAAACTGAAGAAAGTACTACACGCAAGCTTCTATATCTGTGGGAGTGTGTGAAAAAGTTGTATAACAAATGCCGTTGGCACTTACAGAAAAATAAGTATATTTGTTCTAATTTTCACAACATTCACGAATACTTTTGCAATTTTGAGGGAGTTTCAAGAAAATGTACGTGTAATAAGAATTTATTATTTAGGGTGGATCACGTAATTGGAACCACTTCAATAACTTTGTAAGCACTGGTTTTATCAAAAATTGGTTGAAATGAATGTTACATAGTTCGGAAGGGAACAAATAATGTCTAGCACAGTATTGTACTTTTCTATCCAGCATATAGCGTTCTTTTCATTTTGGTACAACTATATAGGGTATACTATAAAAAAAATGAACGTGACCCTGAAAAGTATAGGTAGTTTAAACAAATTGGCCAATGCATTACTTACAATTAGCTCTCTTCAAACTCTGCAACATTCTTCTAGGTCTGGTTTTGTTAATATTAATATTTATGAAGTCCTGCTCCATCCTGTACATGTTACGGGTGTAACATCGCGTGTGTAAGCAACTTCCACGGACTGAACTCTGAAAGCTAATAAAGTAAGTTCATACAGACATTCATGTTGTACTATTTAAGAGGACAGTCGTAAATATTGGACAACCAAGAAAGTTCGTGCGATTTTTGATAGAGTTCTCAGCAGCTCCTTGTTGTGACGTGCAGAGCCCAAGTTTTCATGTGAATCATATGGAACAGATGCACATCAGTCAATCGGTACGCTTTAAATTGGCACGTACTATTGCATTGTGACTTTAAACCCTTTTAAAATGTCAGTTAAATCTAGTGTAATTCGAGCACGTTTGCTTTATGAATTTAAACTTGGTTCAAAAGCTGCATAAGCTCGCGGGCACACCTCTCCAACAAAAAATAATCCCTTGTTTTTTATCTCGATATATTATTTATTTTGCGATAAAATATAGCCTATGACTCTCCGGAAAATATAAAGAAGCTATTGTGAAAATTTCATAACAATCGGTTTAGTAGTTTTTGAGATTTTTGCGAACAAACAATCTCCGTCTCTTTATTGTAATAGTAAGATTGGCGTATGAATTTTATCTGTGATAATGGGTATTAATCTGAAAGCAATGGTACTGTGAGTCGTTGTACTGTCCTAACCTCAACTATGAGACAACAGGACGAGCAATTTACAGGGAGTTTTAGTGCTGTCCAACACGTAATTGGCTAATACAAGGAATAAATACAAACAAAAAGTTTTCGAGATGTTTAGTTCTCCGTAATTTAGGATGAATCTTTGTAAGAGTACAGGCGTCGTCATTACTTCATAATCGTTTGGAAGTAGAATTACTTGGACCAAACCACGTTTATACTGAAAAATGTCATAAAATATTCGAATACCCGTTATAAATAATTACCACATTGAGTTTTCAAAGTACCAATAGTTTTCTACACTTTATTTTACAATATGAGTATGTTGATTTCACTTTTCATGTGTTATATTGGTCACCCAAGTCTCGAACTATACTTCTGAAACATCCTCTACATTTTAAAAACAACTTATATACTTAAACTTTCAAAGAAGTGATCTAGAAATTCATGTACTGCCAGCTAAAATATTGCAACGGTGATATGCAACGTATACAAGCGGAACACCCTGTATATATGATTTTATCGTATTTCAAAGTTATAGCAAGATTCTCGCGAACTCAAGCAATATCTGGATGCGTCGAAGAATAAGAGGATCAATGATAAGAGCTTACAAGCTTATATTAAAACGAGGGTAGTTATTCCGAGCATCTGTTGTGATGGAAATGCGATAAAAGTTGCCAGCAATTTCGAAACAACGTTGAATCAGACATTTGTTAGTATGCTCATATTTTATTGCTCTTGAGCGCTGAATTTATGAAGCGAGTCTGGCTATCACGTTACAACTATGGCAGAGGTACGTAATTGGGCAGCTCAGGGTCGTTTCCTTGTCTACGATACTCTTGTTCCTTTTTCTATTTTCAGAATGCTATAAATAATGTATGATTAAAAGTGAAAAACAAATAAGGTATGGCACGGTGTAACGAAAATTGAAGATCGCGTTAAAAAATGGCAAGTTAATTTGTAGGCGGAGTTGCGGCCTTGAATGGCCTAATCTAGATGTCTCTGCCATAGTGTGTCAGAGAGTGAACGTTGAATGCCTAATAACCGTATGATCGTTATCAGGTACGTGCAACACGAGCTACTTAACTTTCTTTTGTTACTTCAGGCAAGATTGCCGTGTAGGCTGGTCTATGCTAATCGCTCATCCCCAAAGTGCAACATTTTACACCCTCTGCGACGTTCAGCCCCTCTATTGTTCCTGTTAAGTGTGCGATGATGATGTGGAACACCAACATCGTTCGCAGCGACGAGGAAAAACGGAAGAGCGTTACGTAAGCTGAAAGAGAAAGAGAAAGATAAGGGTTGGGGAGTGCTAACAGCTGATTTCGCAATGTGCAATCAAGGAAAATGATTTCCGCTGAATTGCTTCTTAGTTTGCATCGTCTGCTACATGTAAATCTGCGCAAAATATACTGTGCGATTATTTCGTACAATTATCGAAATATTCGATACATAACCCCGTCCATAAGTATTAGGATACCTGTCAAATTGGAAGCAAATTAGAAAATGGTTTCGAAATTATTGAAGGATTCGAACACAATTCTGTTCCATACTTTCCATCATAATGGAAATATTTATATTCAATATTATGTCACAATTCTTACCATGGAAATTAATTATAATTAGTAAAAAATCAAATTTTCTTTTTGTTAATACAGCCCCTTTGCTTCTTTATTACCTTTTTCTCTACTTTTGAAATTCCAGTGTGAGTTTCTCAATAGTTTCCAGCAATATTTCGTTTCATATCAGTTGCAAGTAGTTCAGCGGGTGAGATTTTGATTTTAAAACGGCCTGTTGTATTTTTCAATCCAGAAACTCACGTTGAGTGCCGCAGTGAAAATTGCCATACCTAGTCAGTTTACTTTGAATGCAAATTCTAAAGTAAAAACGTTTTAACCATTCAACCGTATAATTTGCACTTTATATTATTGTATCAATATCAATGCCTTTCGGAATTTTACAACAAACAATAGTTATTTAGTGAAATTAAATTTGTAGCGCTGGTTACCGGTGGCCCCCATTGCATTCAAAGTGTTAATCGTGATTTGTGGTTGAAATGGGATATTATAATGTGTCTGACCAGGCGTGGGAGTTTTCACTGTGGGAGTCAACATGTTAAAGGTTAACCCATTTGCATCATACAGAAAAGTGGAAAATTGGTCCTTATCACCAAAAATTGTTTTTTGCTATACCCGGAAAAATACTTTAATCTGTTTGCAATCACAACTCTTCACTAACTGCGTGCATATGCGCTCTGGCTATAATGCCCAAAAAAATTGCGCGCATGGTATAGTGTTTAATACTAGTCAATACTATTATTATGGCGTTTAAGTTTTCCCAATTTTTCGTTATTACTAATAGAAATATTTCTTGGATTAGAAAAATCACTTTCATCGTTTATTAATGTATTTCTAATTAGTAAATTTAAATTTAAGAAACTGTTATATTATTGTTCTTAAAATAACAGTATCTGTATTTTTTCATTACATTTCCGAATTAAAAATAATTTCTAATTATTTTGTGCATAGATTAATTGGACAGGAATTAAAGAAGTCAGATTTGATATTATATTAAAAGATTGCACCTACAGAATTTAAATTTGTGAAAAAATTGTTTGAGATATATGACAGGATATATTTATGTTATATTTTCCCAGCACACAGTCGCCGGGTTAATAATGTTAGTAATTGTTTATAGTTTTTGCTGGTTCTGTTAGAACACCTTACATATTTTGCAAATAGTATTCGTCTTCATATAACTAACAATTGAATTTAAACGTCACCCTTATATGGATGATATGGTAGTAAAAGTGGTAATGGAAACGGAAAATTGTTTATAATTTTGAAAATATTAATTTTTCGACCCATGTTGATTAGGACTTTTTTCTTTCATTTGAAGAGTACTATCGACCCTTAAAGTTTTGCAGCCTTTTTTACCACCCTGTATACAGACGTTTAACTTTTAATGATCTTTAGTCACCGGAAGTTCTGTACGATCCCTTGAGGGGAGTTGGTACTAGATAAGATTTTAAAACATGCACCTCTCGAGGCTCGTATTCTTTGAATCCAGAGTACGGATATACTTTACAGTTCTGTTATTCGTTTCTCAAAAATAAACGAATGGAAAGGACGTGAACGGAAACTAACTTTTATACAGTCGCCTCCTAGATCATTTAACCAGAGTTCTTTCATATGAGTTTTAATTTTTTGTTGCGTTACGATAGAAGTTCTAATGGTAAGATTCAAATAACATTTGATTCCTGTTTTTTATGGAAGATGTTTAAACGTTGGTAACAAAATGTTGTACTTTATTATAAATCTTTCTATTTCGTGATGTAATCAGTCGCGTTGACACGAATTTTTTGTTACTAAATAGTAAAAGTAAATGTTGCAGTAAAATATTTATTAGTAATTTCGAAAAAGTGACGAGAACTTTTGATGATATCCCAATTTGATTTCTTTTCACTCTTGCTCATTTTATGACGTATTTTGAAACTTATAATTTTGGTAAGTAAAGGATATGCAAATGTAACTAGAGTCACAAAGACAGAAAAAATATAACTTTTTAGGAACAAATATCTGTATGTACTTCATGTTTATTTAATGCAGTTTCTCGCGTTTCTTAGATTATACTGCTCAGAAAGGTTCACGAAAAATTCGTTTCCTATGAAAGATGACTTCGAATTTTAATAAAAAATTTTGAGTTGATAAACTATATTGTTTCTTCGTGTAATTTATGTTATATTTTAGTGAAGTTTTTTTTTATACAGAATAATATTCTAAATTTTACTAAATGTACATAAATCTTGAGTGTAAATGTATTTTGTTACATTTCCATTACAGAATTTAATTATTTTGGTTGCAAAATCATACGCGGCACATGCCTATTGGGGTTCCAAAATAATTAGTTAAATACTGCGCTTAAAAATTGACAAAAGCAAGTGTTAGTATACAAGAACTAGTAAGTATTTTACGGTACACGATTTTGAATTAAAAGTCAAAGATGTAGGAATGTCAATCAGATAATTATATTTATTTATATAGTACTAACATGCAAATGTGTGTACAAGTATGAATTAACACAGCATAAGACAATTTAATGCCTACTACAATTGACTAGTATACATCTGGTTATAATCTTAATTGAATGTAATAAAAAATGGTTCGACCTGAATTAAATATAGTTAAGAAATGTTATACATATTTACAAACGGTGTAAAATAAAGTGTTGCAATCCTATTATTCTTACAGCCAGCTTCTTACGCATACATGTACTTCTATAACAAAGTACCGCGAACTTCTTAGCATTTATAGAATATTTGCATGACATCGATAACAATATCTTGTAAAGAGAATTTTCCCTATATTCAACATATTAATGCACAGTGATTTAAGAATCGCACGATCTCTTTGCATACATTTTCACGAACAAAAGTACGGAATGCCGCGGTATATACAAGGAATGTTCACGTGTCCCAAAATTCCCATTGTTTACGTCAACGCCTTTCATTCTCCATTTTTCTCATCGGGAGGGAAAGAAAAACAAGGAACAAAGTGTTCCTCGGGCCGTTCGCAAGGCGTAGTTTTGAAAGGACCATCGTGGACCCGTGAAAGTGGCGGAGGCGCGTACTAAAATGGGCAAGGTAGTGGTGCTTCATGTGCGGCCAGACCGGGTAGTAGGGAGCACGAGGATTTCTGGTTCTGCCCTCATAATTAAGCCGGCGTTGGTTTTTGATGGCTACTAAAAATGTCGCGGAGGGTCGAATGGTTAAGGAGTTTCGGTGGAACCAAGGGATGTCGACTTCGAACAGGGTCTGGTCGTGGATGGCGGGGGATGGAAGGACGTTCGGGGCGAGGGGTGAGGATCGGCAGGGACAAGGGAAAGAAACAGTGAGCGCTAAAGGGAAAGAGAAGCCCTTATGCTCTGATATTAGCAATACCTAGTCTCGTAAAGTCGACTGTGCGGCAATTCGAGTCACTTTGCGAACCCTTTATGTACTCCCGGCCTTCTCTTTCGCAAACCGTGGAGAATGTAACTTGAACAAGGGAGGGAGAAAGAGGGATAGGGATAGAGATGGAGAAAGACAGGAGAAGGGTGGGTAGGGGAGGACGGTTGAAATACTAGCAAGGGCAGTGATTTTAATGCGGGTGGTTCTGAAATTTTACGTCACTTTCCCATCTACGTTCCAGCTTGCTACGCGACGACCACCATCGCCTCCTCATGGACGCGACGTGGAACGCAGAATTAAACTGTACCGAGGTAAACCTGTAGCAAGGTTTCCACGGTGTTAATTCGGTTATGCGGGTTAGAACGTCGAGGGTACCGCAGACACATCCACCGTGAAACGTTTCGAGCGTTTCAGTTAACTCTTCTGAAAAGTTTAGCTATACCGTTTTGCGCGGCGGTGCCTAAGAGAGACGTAAGAATACGAGTAAATGGATATTTAAATGGAAGCATAAAATGGTTACTTTTATTTAACGGAGGAAACCATTTCTGTCCAGACTTAAATACAGGGCACTACTATTTTCTCAGTACTGTAATTATAGTATACAATTATTCAAGAGCGTTTCCATGCTTTTAACATGTTGAGCGCCGCAGTGGAAAATTCCACAACTAGTCAGACACGCGAAAATATCCTTTTATTAGGATGTATCGTTGAATATATAAGTATTTATTTATTAGATAATATATTTCTTACTGTGCACTGTCATTGTAATATAGACGTAACTCAAAATTTCGTTGGGGTAATCAGTTATTTGACGAAATTAAAATTGGTACGTGGGTCATCGGTGGCCCACGAGGCGCTCAATGTGTTAAGATGTCCTCTGTAATTATAATGTAATATGTACGTAGTAATTTCTGGTCCGCAATGTTTCAAAGTTTATGACATGTAAATTGCAGTATGTTTATTAATAATTAATGTAATTATTAAAATATGAAAAAGCGAGTATTCACGATTGTATGGTATATGTTTACAGAATTCCACAGGCTAGTGTTTAAGATGGTGAATTTTAATTGCTTTAATACCGTCGCTTCTACTTATTTTCACTGTCACACAATTAGTTATGTAATTTGTGCATGGTTTGAGTAATATTAGAACTTTGCTGTGTTACTACAACAAACCTGATCGAATGTTCAGTAATGTAAATAACGTTCTTCGAAATAGATAAAAAAATTGTCAAGTGGTAAACTAATTTTGGTTCATATAGCTTCATAAATCTTGTAAATAAAAAGTAAAAAGTCCTCGGGCTTTTTTGTTCTTTAAATGTTGTTCACAGACATTACATGCATATTTGGGCTGTTGTCTCGTTGCAAGACAAAATCCAGTAATATTTTTTGATGGTTTCCTTAAATTGAAATTCAAAAGTTTTATAACATTTTTAATCTATAAAAACATCCCCAAGCGAGAAGGGTCACCCCTCAATAAGTTATCGTGAACACAATACACAATGGGAGTGTATGTAGTTAAAATATGTACATAATAACTAATACTAGAATAATACATGGCGAAATAAAATGAAAATGAATAAAATTGATTTAATATTGCGTTATTAATAGAAAATCCATGCTAAACTCATTCTACTGTTTATTGTATTCCCAATATAAGGAATACCTCATAACAAATTAGTAATAACTGTTCCACCTCAATAAACTGGCCATTCGTGGATACGCTCTCGTAATTATCATCATAATTATGATATACAAAAATCTGGTTACTATAATCAAACTTTAAGACAGTAGTGTATGTAAATTTTAGTCGATAAATAACCGTGATTACTGATAAGAAAACTCAGTCAAACTTGCTACTAATTCCAATAACGTTTAAACGGTTCAGTGGGCTAGTTCAATAAATAAAGAAGGAAAAGGGTTCGAGATGAAAGATTGCAAAAGTAGATAGGGACATTTTACTGCATCGTGCATTTCTGATTTAATAACTTCATTACCTAATGGACAGGTGTATGAAGTAACCTGCCCTTTCTACCATAGCCAGCTAACTCGCATCGGTCACACTTCGATAATCAATAGTTTAATTATCGCATTTTTGTGAATTCGTCCATACTTTAGTCTTAATTGGTATAAAATCGATGATACCGTCGCCCATATCCACACCAATTTTCGCGCCTGTAATTAACACGCATGCAAACTAATTTAATGGACGACATTCATAAATGCTGCCAGAACGCCGTTTATTGTCTCTTAGCTTTTGAATCTTGATTTCCGTAGCAGAACTTTTCACAATGACTTCAAAATTAATATTTTCACCTTTTAAAATATTAATTTTGAAGTCATTTCCATTGCACTTATAATAGTTTGGAACAAGTGGATCAGCCAGATTCGCAACAGATTGGTTCACAAGTTCTTCAGTGCAGCGAGCAAACCATTATTTATGTGACTCCTTAAAGTATAACCTGAACAATCACCAAAAATTACTTCAGATCTGGCAATTTTTATACAGCATTTAAATTTAAATTTCAACGAATTCTCAACAGTTTTCGTTAATAACCGTATGCAATTAATGCAACATTAAACTCATATAAAAAAAGATATTAGCATGAAGTTGATATACATTTTTTATATTTTCATGATCTTGCGTGTATATTTCAAATTACATGATCTATTAAAAGTAAATAATTAAAACGCATCATTAAATGCTGTGTGATTATTTATTTATAAGTTCCAACGCACTTTAGAAGTGTGAACGCATCATGGAAAAACGTACTTGACTTAAAAGTTAAAATTAATTAAGCTGCACAATGTAAAGTGAAGCATGTATAAAGATGGAAAATGTGTGGACGAAATTAAATTCTATAATTTAATGAAACGTAATAGAAAATTTTTACCATATTTTTAAAATTTTTTTTATGGCACGTCTAAAAAACGTGTCAACTCGTGGCAAATCAGAGCAGACGTACAAATGTAAAAGTTTAAATTTTACTTCTTGGCGTTAGAAAACCTTAAGGTGGCAGGCTAATGGTAAAGAAAAATAATTCAATTTTATTCGATAGCTTCGAAGTCGCAACCATACTATTCATAGTAATTTATGTTACGCGCGATTTTCGGTGCAGTTTGAAATATGTAAACCCGACATAATTTTCTATCAAATCGTAATTCAACAACTTGGCTCGGTTTTCGGGAAATTATTCATGAAATAATTTGGATCGCACGATGCCGCGGGGTTCAACGTGAAATATGTAGAATAGGTGTGAACATTTTAAGCCTTTAATCTCTTGAGACAGAGAAGACGAAAAACGTTAGCCGTAGCCGTGGCTTCGGCTTCTTTCTTCCTTTCTTCCCGTCTTTCTTTCTTCTCCCGCTTTTTCTTCCTCGTCCGTCGACCTCCGCTCCCCTCCTCTGCACTGCAATTATCGTGAATTAGTGGAAAGAGATAACAAAGAAAGAATTAAGATTCGAACACACCAACGCAGCCGCTCACAATTACACGGGTTAATGTATGCACCACGGAAACTTTTTTTAAATCGTCGGGTTTAGTCCCGTTCTCGCTAATGGTCGCTGGAACTCCCAGAAGATTCCTTACTGTCGCGCAGGTCAGTCATTCGGACGGATAACGACGAAGGCGGTCTGTTTTAATTTATCGGAATAGTTGTCATCATGTTTTTTTACAGTCCCTTTCCGTGCTCTTCAATCTCCTCTTTCATACCTGATACGTTTAACGAAAGAAGTATGTACCAGTTAAGCTTCTCCGCTTGAACACTCATTTATCGCATGGATGGTAAAAAAAACTTTAAATATATCGTACAAAAATTTATTGCCTTTTATTAGTACCAAACAATGTTCCCCATCTGTATGATTACTGCAACGAAATAATTATAGCGAAATATGTGATATTTGACTGTCTCAAATATGTGCGAACGGTTCGATCGAATACCAGATCTTAATAATTTATTATCACACAGTGGAACACCTAATGTGATATCATTTATAAGCGAAGCAAAAGAATTTAATAACATTGTTTAACTTCTTTTCTCCATTTCTAGGGCTAATAATCACAGCAGTTGATGTGGCTTTAACTGTCAATTACAAAAATACGTTCGATGGCAATACAGATGCAACTGTTATTGTTTATTATCATACGATAGAAGTTGAAATATTTTGACTATATCAATAATAAAATGTTGAAAAGAAATAATCCACGGTGTGATTCTTGGACAACAATTAAAGGGACCATTTCAATTGTAACTACATGCACCTGGCGTTTCTGAAATGAAATGTTATTTAATTCTAGTTTATTTACTGTCAGTAATTAATGAAATGTTTGCTTTTACAACATGAAAGCATCCCCAAGAAAATATGCCTCAAGTATTTGTGTTTATTCTCTTGGAAATTCATCTAATAAACAATTTTTGTTCTCTTTTCAATTACCGAATGTTCATCGATCCTATTACATCACAATATTTTACGTGAATTCTGTAGAAAATTATAAAAGAATAGATTAAGTATACGTATGTGGAGAATAGAAATGTCAAGAAGGTTGTTTTTAACCAATTGTAGCTGCTATATAACTTTTCCTAAGTATCTTAATACACAATTCTCGAAAATTATTACTAGATGTTTTAATAGCGAAACGATATTCTTCAATTGTTGACGTTAGTAGACCAGAAATTTTAGAAAATAGTTCTTTAACAGAAATATAAATGCTTTAATGTTCGATTTTAAGAAATAATTCACTGTTTAACATTTGAACTTTCAAATACTTTCTTACTATGCATATGTGCTTCAATGCACGTAACAGAGATTAACACAAAGTAACGAAATTTAAAACATCAGTTTGAGTACTGCATTCATACGACGTCAGGAGACCATATAATTGTAAGCAAGCATCAGATAATTTGAGAATCAAAAGCAAACTACATAGTTTCGTTGTCGAGTGAAATACAAAGAACCAGCCTCGAAAACTGTACAAAAGGTGCTTCAACATTTATACAATCGCAAGTACACACTGTAACGGGATGTCCGTTGTAAAATTTCGCGAGGCAACTTTGCAAATAACATTTCAGCGAGCTTCCGAATGAAATAATTGTCTTGAAACGCTTCCTGTTCGCAATACGAACATTATTTCGTTGAACGTATTTCGTATAGCCTTCGAGAGGAACGTCGTTGGCCGATTGCATACGGACTTATACTACTAGTCGTGCCGGTCGTTAATCATACTATAGAGTGAGCGAGTATTTTGATTGCTTTGCTCTTGCATCATCCTCTTGCAACAGTTTCCCTCTTCTCTACGTCGGTGCAATCCGTACAAGCTCTTTCCCCCTACACCCCTTACCCACCACCCTGTGCCCCTCTGCTTCTCTCTTCCACCCTTTCTCTTCGTCTCATCCTTTCTCCTTCTCTCTCTCTCTCTCTCTACCTCTCCCTGCTCCACGCTCTGCGCGTTTCTCTTTCCGGGAAGCGTTAATTAACCCGCGCGAGCCGGCATCAAATAAATTTCGGTTAGAACGTGAGAAACAACAAATCTGAGTCAGGTGGTGTCAACTACGGCGAATGCGAGCCACCTCTTACTTGAGTTACTTCAACGCCAGGCTTTTGTGGCTGGTATGGTATTATGGTGGAACACGCACACGCGTAAACGCACGGATATTCGTATACGTACGGGGTTATGGAACAGGGAAGAGAAACGCGGAGGGAGGAAGGGGGCGCGAGAAAGAAAGTATTATGCGAGAGAATGAGGGAGTTGGCGCGAAAGGGACGAACGGACTGAGGGTCGCGGGGAGAGGGTGGAAGGAAGGGGCCTGAAGGGGGTCGTAGCTACCAACAGCATCACCGCATCTCCCGCGCGTCCTAATTAGAGAAATTTAAATTCATAGCCACCCCATGGCGCTGAACTTACCCCCGGCTCACTCTCCCTCTCTCTTGTTCTTCTGCCAACCCCCTTCACTTTTCGTTTGCTCGCCACTTTCTCCTTCTCTGTCCTTTCGCCTTCCCCCGGCCTTCTTCTCTCCTCCCTCTGCCCGAGTCCCTTTCTCGCGTTCCGGCTTTTATCCTACGTCCAAGCCCGAAGCGCGACGCACATTCCTTAACTAAAGCAATTACGAATCGCCTCCCTCGTGACTCGGCCGACTTACGCCAAAAGATAACGTCATTTTCCATCAGCCTTCTTTAGCAGCCCACTGCCTTCTCAAGGCCCTTTCGGTTCCCCGTTCGCAGACCTAACCGCGCGTGTCTGTGATACCTAAACGATGTAACGTCTCTCTCCGTGGAAGGTGATTAATTACGCCCGTTTGATGCACGGATTTCCGTGAACGATCGATACGAGAAGGGATCTGTGCATCGCCGGCCAATTGATTTAGAGTCCCTACTCGAATCCGGAAAATACACGTGGAAGATAACATGAACGGAACGTCAATGAGGATAAGTTTATACTTTAAACGTGTGACGTATTACAAAAAGAATGAAAAAAATGTGTCCTGTTACTGAAACGAGTAAAAAATGCAGGGTTCAGCGATGTTTGGCATCATACTGTAAATCATGACTAGACATAAATAGGTCAGTTACATTACTAAAATGAAGAATACCTATCTCCTTTAAAAGAGTTAATTTGCGAACCTATGTTTTGTAAATAATTTTTTATTCAGTTTTGTTAATACCAGCCGCTCGCAGCGTACCGAATCACCTTCTGAAAACACTGTATATAAAGCTTTCAACTAAACGAATTTTACTTGAAGCAGTGCGGTAATAATTTAGGCAATATTAACGTGGATGAGCTTAACCTCTTGTCTAAAATCACGAAACCCACATATAGTATGTACGTACCATGGTATAAATGTGTAAGACAGTTTTCTGTATATGAACCATTAGTAAATTGGCCTCTCATAAAAACGTGCAGTACCCGTAGTTGTAAAACAATGTAGGTGCTTAGTCTGTGATGATCCTGGGAATTCTTCGATGACGATCATGGACTTGCATATAGCAAGTAAATGTTATCAAGTACAGTAGAACCTCGTTTATCCGAACCCTGGCCATCTAACAAGTTTTCTTCTGTGTAAATTACGAACAGAAATTACCATTAGTTACACCATGCACTTAATTTTATGCCGCCGTGTATTTTTATATTCTAATACGAGTAGTCTTGTTACCAATTACAGTTCGGATAATAGAGGTGCTACTGTACCACCTAAATAATTTGGGATTACTTTCTGTTTTATAAAAATCAGTTTATTAATTAATTGCTGAAGCAAAGAGTGCTCCTCAACATCTATGATATATCATGCAGAGTGCTTTCCAAGCGAATTAATCAAATGACGCAAAAGTACTTCCAAATGTTCCTCTCTCGAGGAATTTTAACTTTTGTCTTTTCCATGGCTGAATGAAACTTTGGTAAAAGCGTGGAATGTTCTCTAAGTCTGCGATACTTTCACGGTTCCCGCGAATCGTTATATTCAGGGTCTAGTAATATACTCTGGGGAATTCTGTTGTTCATGCCACGGCAGTTTTCGGGTGAAATAGGGAATTAAAATTCTGCTTCTTTTAGGAAAATTCAGTACCACGAGTTTGGCCACCAAATGCCGATAATCAATTAGGCGTTAGCTTAATCCAGGACACCCGATGCTTTCTGGATTGTGTCATAAACTGAATCCTGTGCTCATGCTAACGGTCGAAATAATCAAATCCTTATATACAGGATGTGCCGTTGCATGTGCGAAGTACAACAGGGGTGGATTCCGCATACTAAAATAAGGGAAAAAAGGGTCTTATAAACATATGCCCGATATAACCTTGTTTTCGAGTTACAGCTTGTTTTGTGTTATAATAGCTGGTTGTCTACCTTCAGAAAAATTGCTCGAAGTGACAACCTCCAGCTGTAATACAGATGTGAATACGTCTTACCATCGATTGTCGAACGTGTTCGAACAGGCCGAGTGTTGAACCGATTTGTAAGCAGTCTTGATGGACAGCTTGACGATGTGTCCAAATTTCCATAAAAGAAGTTTATAATTCTATAAACGAAATATTTTCGTTCTTACTACCTTAATTGTGCTAAAATTTGGGCGGAATAACATTTATACTTGTGTAAAACTATAGTAAAAGATTTACTGGAAAACCGCAGACACATCACTTAGTTTGAACAAATGTCTTTTATAGACAGTGAGGGTACGAATACTTATGGGACTGACTGTATGTTTATATAAACTTTCTTTCTTATTCTAGTATGCGGAATACACCGCTGTTGTACTTCCCACATGCAATGGGACACCCTGTATACATTATATAATGTTAGAGTTTGCGTTCTAATATGAACAAACGTGTGTGTCTCATGTGGCTGAAAATTAAATGCCAGCACAGGTGGTTATATTGGCCATTCTGTGTGTACCTGTTTCAAGGTTCCGAACAAACGACAAACGCGGAGGGTTGCGCGTTAACCTTCCTTTACCCAGTCGTACAACGGCTTAAGTTGTCGAATTCCCTGTATCCTTAGTCAATCTAGCAGGAATGAATTAACGACGAGAGGTGGGAATAGGACGAATGAACTGGGTAGTTCAGGGCGGAAATTCGTAGGGTAAGCCCCTGGGTGATCTCCCGAGTGGTCACTAATACTCCCTAAGAACGCCTAGTGGAAGCTGTGGAACGTTGTTCCCCATCAGTTCGTACTGCCTACTAACACTGAATGCATTCCTCCTTGATTAGGATCCCTTCGAAGAGCCGATTTGCTCTCATCTGGAGATCCCGCTGATTCTATTGGCTGGTGAAGCAGTATCAATTGGCTGTGATCTAAGGACGTCTATTTAATATCGGTTACTTGGGCTGGATGCCGCTCCATTGCGTGGAATGATTACAGTTTGCGTTCTAAATCACTGTCTAACAACGTTGTTCATAGAATTACTTTATATTTTTTTTATCGTGTGATTGAAAAATTGCGGGGGTCGAATGCTTTCACGGGTTGCAGAATGGAATGAAAAATCGTGAATTTTTTATTCCATCGAATAGAATATATAAATAAAATATAAAGTAGTGGTCAATTTCAACTAGTCCCTGGTGAATCGTGCAAAGTGAAACAAAGGAAGGGGATGTAAAACATGTATGATACTTTTGTACAGTTATGTATATAAAACACATAGATATTAAGGGTACCTGTTTTAAAATTATTATTTCCTTCAGCAGTGTGTCATATAACCTTCCATATTGATAATAATTATTCATTTCTACAATGAATTAATTAAAAGTGGTAGCTATGTGTTACATTTTCTGTTTCATAAATCGAAGTCTCTAATGCTTATAAATTTGTAAAAAAAAATTTATAGTAGAAGTGCAAGTGCACAGTTGTTACAAATAGAAAATGTGATCATATTATTGTTCATTATTATTGTGTTCTATTTCCGTCAAATTGCGTGCAGTCTAAATGTCTGTTCTAATGAAAGGTAGATTTGTCAATATATTGAAGCTTTTGGATTCGAAGTCCTTTTTCAAGCACTACAATTTTCAATTTATTATTCGCATTCAGGGTGTTTCAACGTATTGTGGAAAGTTTTCCTCTGTCCATGGATATATTTCTAGCAGGGGTAGTTTTTGCGACCTTACCAGCTAAAAGCTAATATAAATCATAGGGTAACTGGACAGTCGTTTCCAAAGGAGACTTTCGAAGTCTCAGAATTGTCTTGGACTGTGTAGATCAATAGAAACGATTTCGTTGAATGAAATAAATAATTCTAGGGTAAATGTGATGGTATTTGCGCTAATAACGTTAGATGTATGTAAATGCCTTGTATTATTTATAATACAAATATACATATTTATAGTATCACATACTGTTTATAACAACAATCATTTTGTAACACAATACATTGTTCTAAATTATGTATACTTTATTATTTGATTGAACGTTGGTCAGTTAATTATATTTTATTAATTATGTATAGCACATTTTTTTTTCACATGTTGGCTTTGAATGTTTTGGAAAACAGTTATACAGTGTAATCTGTAAAACAATAAATTGATATTTTGTTTTTGTATATGAGGAAAAGTGACATGATCCGATCTTGTAACGTATAACTTTTATTCCATAGTTTAATAGATAAACATACAAATCGTTTGGTAACAGGTCTATCGTAAAGAATGCAATTCTTGTAAAATTGAGAATATTTAGTACAGAATACAATACTTTTTCTCAATTGAGAGAATACTTTAGAAAAACAAACTGGCTCTGTGTTGATATAGCCCTCTCGCTTCTTCGTTTCGGCTTTCACCAATGTTGGCATTCTGGCAGTGATTTCTTCAATAGTTTCTAGTAGTATATTATCTCATTTTTATTTCAAATGATTCGACAAGACAGATTCTGATTTCAGGCACGTTTGTCGTGTGTCAATGCATGAATTTCGTTCTATTATTCGCTGGCAACTACTCTAAATAATTTGTTGAAGATGTTTATATTAATGCAGCTAAGATATTGTGTCTTCAAAAAAAATAACAAATCTTCACACACTTATCGACGGCAGCATGCATATATACTTTCCGCTGTCATAGAAGAGACGGAACAGTTGGTCGATATCCTGAATTCGGTACCTTATTAATTAATACATATGCTTCAGAAGCTTTAACGTAGCCTAGAAACTTAAGCTTCCATCAGACGTTACCCCATTGAATCGATTCGCTTCCATTAACGCCACGTCCCGTCGTCTATCCTTACTGTCAGACAACTGATGAAGTCTACGGTGCTTCGCAATCACGGCCACTATCAGCATGATCAAAGCATACCAAGATCTCTTTTTCTGGGTATTCGAAAAGGAATATCGGGCAAGCAAGCATCCAGAATACTTCTCTTCTTTGCATTGGTTATGTAAATCCGTAGCTTTGAGTCGGCGCTGCGCGACAGCCACGCTGTCGGTATTCTTTGTCTGCTCGCAAAGGTGACACCAGGCGCGGATGATAGGTAGTATGCATGCTAGATACTTGAATGGAGGTTCGAAGCACGTTGTACTTCTGGCGAACTACGACTAGCAGGTAGCGATGGTGGTCTAGGGTGCTCAGGCCCGAAGTTTCGAGGGAACTAGGCAGCATCGTTGGCGCTGGTTAATTTGCATCCCTTAATGAGTCGCTCACGTAACGCCCTTATCTTTACACCCTACTATTCCCTTCTCCCGCGTTGTCCCCTCTCCCCACCGGAGATTCGATTCCCCTGCCCCTATCTCTTCGAAGCCTTCCCTTCCTCCGACGAAACAACCTGCCCGTCTTCCCTTCTTCACTGTTTTCTTGTCATTCGGCCTTGTTATTTCTAAGTTGCGACCCCCGCCATTCGCTTCTTTCCGCCAACGCTCGTTCGCCTATGTTTCTTCTCATCCTTCCTCTGACCGACCCTTCGATCTCTCGAGGGTCGAAGAGTTTCTCACCGCATAAGAACGCGCAGTGGCCAGGGGCAAGAGGCATCAGGTATTCATTTGGCGCCAAGTGCTTACACGGAGGGTGACTTCTCTTCACCGTGACACTTGGAACACACTCATCGTCCATTGAAATACCTCTGTGAGGTCACTCGACGGCACTCATTTCGATATGTTTTCATAAATGTCCACAAAATTACGTTCGGATTATTTTTTAACCGTTTCAGCTAATGCCGGATTATTCCTTATATAAGATGGAAAAGGGATTAGGGTTTATGCTATATACAGGGTGTCCCACGCAACTGGGACGAGCTGTATCTTTCAAACGGTAGGAGGGGTGGATAAAAATGTTGAGAGTCAAAATTAGATGATATCCAATAATGCATAATCTGGAAATAATTTTATGCATTTTTATGCATTGGTGAACCTAGAAAATGCAATTGCATATTTTTTTTTAACAGAATCCTGTAGTTTTGACTGGAATATCCAATGCAGTTTTTTATTCTCTACAAAACAAGTACTAAGGTACTGGTGCCGTAAACCTGTTAGTTCAAAAGTTATTACAGTTAAAAGTTTGCTAAATTACATTTCTGCCTATCAGCACATTTTCGCTGACATATTCTCGTGTACTATTACGCATTATAAACTACGCATTACAATGTTTGTAAACATGAGTACACTGCTAATATCAAGCAGTATATAATCGAATTTTCGATATATGGATAATCGATTCGAATTAACTTGTCCCAGTTGCGTGGGACACTCTATATAGTATATAAATGCGAAAATTTGCGTCGTTAATAAAAGAATTTTCTATTACATTTATCTTTCTGTGGGAGTGTCTCCGTTACGAACAACGTTGAGTGGCAAAACGTTTTTGATTTTTATCGCCCTAACTGTGTAGAAGGGAACACGATCCCCCCCTTCATCTCGCGCACTTCGCCATGGCGCAAGAAACAATTTTCTTGTCCCCCTTTCCACTTACGATTCACCCCGCTCCAGCGAATTGGAATCTTGTCGATAGACAAACGACTGTCGTGAGTTATAAAAGTTGAACAGCATCGACGAGTTACAACGGGAAACAAGTTTTCACCTATTCTCACGGGTGAATATATTAGAGCGATGCATATTGTGTGAACACGTTGAAGTGTTAAATTATTTTAAATTGAAGTCTAAACAGCTATAATTTCAAATATTTTTTTTTCTATATGAAAGAATATAAGAATCTAAGGCTAGAAGTTGTTTAATTATTACATACAGCATAAATATGTATTGAATTCCAGATTTATTAATTTCGACCCTTACTCCGTAAGCCTGTGTCATTTATGTCCAACGTGTCCTTTAGTGGATAAAAGTTTTAAAAAACTGTAAAAATGCGTATAGCTTCTTTAAACATTCTAAATGAAGATTATAATAATAGATTTGAAAAATAATTTGTTTAACCATATTATTATTGCAAATATATAAACCTAACCCAACTTTTGGAACTAGCCCGGACAAAATTGGCCCACGTTGACGGAGTAAGGGTTAAGTATTCTTTCTATTTATCGTTTTGCATGTGATTATGGCTATACATAATTAATTTATAATTCATACAATAACAGTCTAGAAAGTCTAGCTGAATGTAATGATGGTCAATTTGCTAAATGTTGGTTAAATAATTGTAATACTCAACTTTCATCCATTTTTATTTAACGTCTAGAGTCGAGTAAAATAATTTCTTGTAAATAATATTACGTAATGTTCATACGTACTTTAATAAAACATTTTACTCTTTGCAAAGTAAGTGTAATAAAGAATTTTATGTATTCACCTTTAAAAGTAGTTAAAACTGTCTTTATCTGATTATTTATACACATTCATTTAAACATTGTTATTAGTAAACAATAAGTTGAATAGCTACAATCACTTTTTCGGAACAATTACGGTCCATACAAGAATAATTAAAAACTTAGCAGTACGATATGAATTTTGATGTAACGGAGCAGTTCTCTTCTAAATGGACAAATTTGGACGTAATTCAGACATTATACATACATGTAACTCCTACAAAATTTGCATATACCATTACAATTTTTATTCACTTCAATGTCATTTGTTTAAACCATTGCCTAAAGCAATAGAAGTTTCCAAAAGTGGACAAAACTGCAATTCCAATTATGTTAGTTGCTAGGAGCGGCTGGCTATAGACGATTTATTTTCCCTGGGCTCTAATTTTTTCCTAATCTGGGATGCATGTGTACCCAACGAATTTCATAGTCATTGTTTCTCGAAGACAAAGAATCATATGCAAAACTTTTGTAGTGCAATTTCAATTTATTAGATCAGTCCATAAATTCATGTACCTTCTCAATTGTATTTTTTAATTTATTCGGGATATTTATTTAAGGAGAATATTTAATTGATATTGCCTCAGTTGTGAATTTCATAATAATTTTGGTAAAGTTTGGACGAGAATAGTACTCTTAGAAAGTGGAGAACAGTATTCAGTGTAAATAGAATATTCTATAATTAGCAATGGCAGGGTAGTAAATAAATTGACCCCTGTTGATGATGGCATATGTCTTACTGCAAGAATTAGGTAAAAGTGTTTTACAGGATTTATCGGTTGTTATTCTTATATTCGAGGCAAAAATTCGTATACAGTTGTATTGCAGAATTTTCAATGAACATCTGATTTCGTTTATAGAAAAGAGATTGAATGTTATCTATGAGGTAGGGAGAAATTGTCCTGAAGAAGGCAAATCTAGTATAGGTTAACACGTTCCCTTCCACGTGTACCGTTTTCGGTACACGCATCAATTTTAATTTGTTTGCATAATTACCAGCCCTTATGCAATTTTAAGTAACATTCACATTAAAATGATAGTAGAAATAGAAAGTATAATATGAAATAGATAAGTATTTGTACAATCAACCACGTGTATTAATACAATAGCCATTTTCGTCTGTCTGTCTAGTTACGGATTTTTCTACTGTGGCAAGGAACATGCTAAATGTACAAACTATATGTTTTACACTTGACTTAAAAATACAAATACGTATGTACTCATGGACTGACCTGATATTTTGTCAAAAGGAATCTCTTTCTGTCTGACCGTAATTACCGGGCCTGTTTCTGTAATAGTTTTGTTTACTATTTCTTCCCAAAATTTGATCAGATGTGTCGGGGTCATCTTGTAGGCTGAAATGAATGTACCTTACATTGACGCGAGGCGCAAAATTTTCTCTGCAAGTCCGCGATGACGAGAAACTTCTCAACAAGGGGGTTTGTGGCACCACGTTGCACCGGCCCTGCTATACCAAACAGCCTCCCGCCCTTTTCCGTACCACTCCTGCCCGGTTATTCTTGGTCGGGTGGCTCGGAAAACGCGACGCGACGCATCTGTTGCCAAATTATTTTGCCCACGGGCCCGTGAAAAATTTCCCCTGGTGCTATTATTGTTCCGTTGCGCGTGAGAATCTAGTTATTTGCTCATTTCATTGTTCCTCTTCACGGACTGGCCGGAAAATACGCGATGACGGCTTGCTAACTTGCCGCAAGATCGTCGAAAGAATCTACCACCGATAGGTCGGCCTTAAACGGACAGGCGCTCAAAAAGTAAATCCATTCCTGGTGCTGTCGAAAAGCAACTTTCGTGTGATTATTCAAACGACAAGAGGAAGCCTCTTCTCATTAGTTTCCGACGATATCCACCGCGAAATGTTGCAGTTAGGTCGTTTGTGTTTAGAAAAACGCCTTTGTACTGTGTAATATACACAGTGTCCCAGGTTTTTTCCGCCAAACTTTGCCAGTTTGTTTTATAAGGAGAAATAAGTAAAAAATGTTATACAAATATACACCCATAAATACTTTGTTAGAAAGTTATAACAGAAATATGAAATGCGCAGTAACGTAGTGTTCTTATATGGGGTAGGGTGAAAATAGTTCAATAATATTGGCCTAATGCATTTGTGGAGCTGTGTTAGCTGCATGAGAGCGACGACGAAGGTCTGATTGAGGAATTACTAATATGTTCGTTAAAATGCAACGGAATTAGGGAAATGAAATTCGTATATCAGTCGATTCATTTGTATTCATAAAAACTGTGAACATTTTGAAACGTAAAGATAATAATAGTTTATTAATAAACTGTGAATATTTCGTCAGTTTAACATACATAAACACGTGATAAATGAACATTTCAACGGCAAAATACAAATTCATTCTTTTAATTATTATACGTTCAATCAAAAAATATTAACAGCGAAGTATACATATTTGCATAAAAATTGGCAATCTGACGATAAACGAAAGCTTTATTATTTACCTAAATCGATTACAATGATTAAATATAGCTTTACAAATAAATTAGATAAGAACTGTCGAACTACCCTTACGCTGTATCATACCGTTACTATATTCCATACTTCCGTTATAACTCTTTAACAAAGCATTTACGGGCATATGAGTGTATAACATTTTTTGCTTATTTCTGCAGGTAAAACATACTGACACAGTTTGGCGGGAAAAACTTGGGTCATCCTGTATAACCATAATTTTTTATCTAAGGTAAGAAAGGAAAATTTGAATTTGTGTAGAAACTTCCTTTTAGACTTTCTATATTTAATAACACGCAGTTACTATACATAGTACAAAAAACAATGCAATATTAAGTGTACGCAATGTATACAATTTATTGCAGCTAGACACTTAATCACGAGACATCGTCACGTTAACATTGTAGCATCAAAATCTCTTCTGCAATGAATTCGAGGCAAATGATACTCGGTAGATAGGATGCACTTTACAAACTACTAACCGAAGTTGCAGGGCGGGAGCAATAAAAAAGAACGGCATCTAGTTTTCCAGGATGGAATGACTTGAAGGTAATCCTCTAGCTAATATGTAGAACGTACGACAGCAATTTCGAAAATTCACTGAAACATTGGCCCGCGACGGCTTAGCTCTAGCGCTATAGCAACTCAGGAACACTTATGCTGCTACTGAGGCAACATTATGGAAATAGGTCATCCACGATGCAAATGGAGAAACTCAATGAGCTCTGCTCTGGTGTACGGATCCGGGTCGTAGGTGCGTCGTGAAGGCCTCACGATACCGTGGCAAGGAACAGCCATCGTCTGTAAGGAGGTTAAGCGATTTCAGGAGATCGTTTCATAAGGTGCGCCCGACTAAGGACGGATGCTGTTGTCCGATTATTGGGAATTAATGTAAATAGGAGTCTGGGTAGATCGCTAAGCCCGACTAAGCGACGTACACAGCAGCTCACCGACCAAACTTGCCTGGCTAGAGGATCCTCCACGTGAAGCGTGCAAACCCTGCTGTTCCTCTTGTCTCTGTTTCCGCCACCGTTCTCCAACCTAACCCCTGCCATTACGAACGATCGTGCATGGCATGTAGACGTTCTTGGTACACCTGAGTCTACACACTGTATCGGCGGAGCCTGCCCTAGAAGATCGAAAACGAACTTTCTTTAAAGTTGCCATAGCGCCATTAAGGCAGCTTGAGTAAATACTAGCTGCATCTATTTATCAGTTCCTTAAAGTCATATCCACCGTGTGTGAGAGTTATTGAAGACAGTATGAGATTATGAACATATTAATCAAGTATAGTTACATAATTTGATGTGTATTAGTCTCTGATGAGGGAGGGTATTGGACCGCCCCCTTCCGATTTTGATGAAACTTTGCAGGTTTGTAGAATAGCCAAAAACAAGGACACGTATTTTTTTTTAGCTGTGGATGTTCAAGTTCCAAGGGTGAAGCCATCCCTTGGAAATGACCACCCTCCAGGCTATCTCGAAAACTATTAAAGATAAAAACATACTTTGAGTTGCAAAGTTGCATGGTTTTTTTATGTACAATAATTTGGTGAAGATGATTGACTAAAAAATTTAAAAATTTCGAAAATAGTGGGGATAGCTACCCTTATGTGTACCCAATGTGTACCAATAAAAATAGTACCTAATCGAAGGCTAGATCAATGCGTCTCGTGTTAAGAAATTGTAGCAGATCAAAACTGTTAAATGATATTTTGTCTCTTCTTTTATATGGCTTATAACAATATTTTTAATTTATCTACTCCAAGAAAGTATATTTCTCGTTATTACAATAGATCTACATGTATCAACCATCTTTGATAAATGACACTTGACTACATCCATTATTCATTTATAATATTGTCTTCAACCTGTATTTATCCTACTTTCTCAATATAAATATTATAAATTTCTATTTCCCTAAATTAAATCATTTGACATACAATTTTATTAAACATAACGTTTTTGTCAGAGTATATTAATCCTGTATTAAAATATCGGTTTTAGTCGGCCTCGATAGTTGTTAAGTAGTATAAAATAAATACAAATATTTTTGTATTATTGAATCTCCACCATTTTTCAAAAAGATTGTAATGAATGTTATTAAATGTAAAATTATAATATACTTACGCAATATAATGCACTTCAACCTGCACGAAAGTACCGGCATACGCCTGTCAATCTTGCTAACTGCATCATGTGAAGGATGCAACCTTGGTTTATAACTAATGTAACGTTCAAAGAACGTCGCAGCAGCGCTGTTGCAAAGTGTTACATAACATGAAGTGCAGCAGAGCGCTTTACAAGCCTGTGACACGTTTCCGTTTGATGTATGAAACGTTTGACAAATCCTTCATTCTATTCATAGAACAGTTCTGTACTCGGTTGAGCGTTAAATGGCGTATTCAATTTTGGAGACAAGTACCATATGTTGTAACACAACGTTCAACGTAGAAGCATAGGTGCTTCTCAAACGATAATATAATGTACCGAGTACTGCCATGATTTTGTTAAATAGCAAAATGTTTTGGTACATGTACTTAGAACAAGATTCTTCATAGAACGAAATCATGTTTAAGCTACAAAAAGTGATATTTTATTTTCAATTAATTTTTTAATGAATTATGTGTTTCTTAACATTTCAATTCAGATGCGATTGTTCTGTAAACAAGAATAAGATAAACGAAATATGTGGGATAAATCTTGACTTTTTATACAGCAAATAAGTTAACACGTTGACTGCCGCAGTGGAAACTCCCATACCTGTTGAGACACGCTATAATATGTGAACAAAATGTAAAAACTCTCATCAACACGTTCGCTACCATGGCCGATCCGAGAAAAACGTCCACCACAGATCACGCTTTATTTTTATTAATTATCTCTGTCACACATGTGTGACATCGAGCTTTCAAAACAAAATCGACGCGTCACACACATGTGATGCTGGTAGCGAACGTGTTAACAACAAATAAGTTAAACTATATTGACAGTTTGTGCAGGGTTACAATGTAAGTAGATTGTATCGAGTAATAGCCGGACACATTACCTAAATAGTATTCAGTCGTAGTTGTAATTGAAGAATTTTCAGATACAGTTTTTATGAAAGTAGTTTTAATGAAGTTCACTTTATCCTATACTTTCGATGCAGTTACATAATGATTTGCATTACATTCTCTGTTTAGAAATTATTATAATATAACCAAGGTTATTATTAATTCGTAACATCATTAATACAGATTACACTGAAATTAAAGTAGAGTTAACGCATTTGTGGTCGGTAAGGTCAGTGCATATTTCACAAGAGGCTTTGGAACATTCTACAGAATTTTTCAGAACTATACGTCAAAACTTTAATGCCTAATAGAACGTTACAAAATAAACAGGGAAGTCTTAATGAACATGGAACCGCAAGCTAATTATTTTTCGAGTCATTAAACTTTGTATATTTGCGAACTAAGTTACTATACCATAGCGTACGGTATCATAGAACGCCTGATACATCAACAACTCAATGTGTCAACAATACCGAGGGTGGTTATTTCGAGCACCTTCTATGAAGGTAAGCAGTTGCGAATTATTGAAACACAAAAGTGGTTATAACTTTGAAATAAGGTCAAATAGGACACATGTTATATAAACTTTTTCATTGGTTTTGTGTCTCCTGTCCACTCCTGAAGTGGGTCCTACATATTATGATACACCCTGTATATCTGCTTTTTGCTTGTTTGCCAAAATGACGATCACAGGTCGAACATCGATTGGAGCGTCCTTTCGAAAGCACACTACAGTACTTACAACTTAATGTCTAAATATTACTATTCCTATATCAATGTATTTATGTAATATTTTTTGGTTGTTTATGCGTAAAACATATCACAATTCGGTCGAAAAGTCTGGTACACGATGTATCACGATTCCCGTCGTCTCAGTGTTAATTACAGAAAACAAAGTAAAATGTTAAATACCACGTAGACGATTAGTTTTCAGACCTACCTGCATTTATCAAAACCTTTTCATTTGTTCCTGAATTGAAGCCTGTAGTTCAAAGATACTCCGCGAGAGGAAGAATTAAAACGCGAATGAGAGCGGAAGTCACAGAGGCAGGTATAGAAGGTGGCCGCGGGAACGCAAGTTGGTCTTCGAAACGACTTGGAAACCGTGATAAATAATGTCTCGGGCCCATTCGGCGGCTGGTGTACGGTGCAAAGGGCGAATAATTAAATGGAATTATTTAGTGTTATGAAAGGATGCGGTGATAGGAGCAACAGCCGCGATACCGACCTCGCCGTTCTATCTTCTCCTCCGGTACCCTGGAGGATACGGAAAGGAAAGCGAAGGAGGGAAAGACAGAACGAAGAAGGAGGGAAAGACAGAACGAAGAAGGAGGGAAAGACAGAACAAAGAAGGAGGAACGATGGCATTAACCGGTACAAGATAAAGAGGGTAGAACAGGCGAGACGAACGGGATCCTTTCCAGGAAGAAAGAGAAGGGAGAAAGGAACTGTTCCGGGAGGCTGGTATACGTACGTAAGGGTCGACCGCAATGAATAGTTCATTTCTCTTTGAAACTTCGTCGGAGTGCATGGTGATGATTAGCAGAGACGACGGTGAAATTTGCCAAGTGACCGAGAAGGGCAAGACGCGAGAGTAATTCGCAAACTGGCCTTGAAAATCAGGTAAATACTGTCGAGTTCACGCTCACCGAAATGTCGTTAGTATTCAGAATTCAGAACGCGAAGAAATTTCGCCGGGAAATGAATATTCGTGTGATTTACGCGTACGTTGCATTAGTCGGTGTTGTACATATGTAATATTGAGTTGATTCATAAATAACTTCCGACACTTAGCAAAGTATTTTCTTTCTAAAAATTCAAATACTTTATCTGAGCTACGGTTTTTTGCTTGATATTTGAAGGTAAGAATTCTTAAAATACAGTCACGCTGCAGAAGAAAAAATAATCATCCTATAGTAAGTGGCGAGTAAATTTAAGAAGATAAATCGGAAGTTATGTATGTCTCAACCCAATATAAATTTTAAGAAAGTAATACTACGTATGTATAGTAAAACCTCGATTATCCGAAAGTGGATCATCCGAAAATTGTTCATGTTATGTCAGTTACAGAATAGAATTATCGTTAGTGACACTGTGCATTTAATTTTGTACCATTATACATTCTAAAATAAAATTATCATTTTTATGAGAAATGTAGTTGCAATGTGCGTCATCCTGTTGCTCATTGGAGCTCGGTTAATCGACGTCCTACTGTAGTTTATTACAGTGTTTTTTTTCGTATAGTAGCCTGTTCATCGTTCGCTCTCATATATAGGGTGAGTCACTAGAAATTATTATTTAACACCAATATTGGGAAGCTACTCTCAGAATAAAAGTGTATAATGATGTTTGATGTGTTTACAGGGACTCGTTTGAAAAAAACGTCTTTATACACCACATATTGTTGTACTTTTAAGGTGAGTTTAAAGTTTCAAAAAGCGCTACATATTTACTGTAGTACAGTGCAATAGTTCGTAAACCACGAATTCAAAGATTTATTATAATGTTACTTTCAACTGTTCTTTGAGGCTAATGCTCGACTCAAAAATCCGTAGGAAAATAGTGACAGCTTATTGTAAAGATAGAAACACAGTACTACTGATCTGCTTTCTATTCATTTTTCTCTTTCGTTATCAAGTATTCGACTTAAACTATAGGTATCGATCACAGTAAAATACATCATTGAATCCATTTATTTATCTATTACTACATCATAAAAAATTAATGTTTCTTTCACATGGGCTTCTTCAAATACAACCAATTTAGTTATACATTCTTTTTGTAACATCAACAAGTCAGAAGTTACCTTAAATCAGTGATGGCCACTGAAGCTGCAGAGTTTCCCCACTCTGGGTCCATTCCCCTCGTTTCAGTTCCCTCCTCGTTCCCTCTCTGGTCATCATCGTCTCAGATCACAGCCTATATGAGGGGAATGGACCTAGAGTGGGGGAAGGCCCCAGCTCCGGTGGCCATCACTGTTTTAATTGAATTTAAATGATCCTTAGATACTTACTCGGTACATATGTACTTCTTAGCATCTGATGATTTTTGATTAATAAATCTATATTACAATTTCCTTACATACAGCGAGTAACAGATTTGAAGAAACGTCTTCATAAATACTTTTCTTCCTTAATTCTGGTACAACTGATTAACTACAGTTTTTCGAGCTTGAAATAAAAATACCCCGAAAGTCAGTTAAACAAAAGGATATCGAAATTATGTATTCATCTCATCAATTTTGTGAGTCACTGTAGTATCTCATTTAATGGTTTAGATTTGCACAGGAGTGATTTCACGTCATTACTCAGAAAACTTGCCACCGTAGGCACAAATATTTTTAAAATTCGCAGCATTTTGCAGGCTTTGTATAATTGTCTAACATAGATCGATACAGCACCATTCAATATCCTCATGCTACTTGAAAATATTAGATTGTGTTAATAATCATTGCAGAGCTAAAAACTCCTGCTTCCATTTTTATGAATATTAAAATTAAAGAATCACAAAAATGCAAGAATTTGTATAATTTTTTCCAGCTGTTTTAGTTCATGTTAATAAGTAGAAATGACCCGTCCGTTGGCAGACATATTAAACCAAACTAGTAAAAACTTGAATTTATTTGAGCACACAGGGCAAGCGTGTTCATTACTTCTCATTTTCGATTTACACTACATTGTAAAATATTATCTTCATATATGTTCAGTTTGCAGTTTAAACAGTAGAATTAAAATATGACTTCTGCAAATTAATATGACATACTCTTGAAATTGACTGTGTACGAATGTATGTTTTTGGAAGCATTCGGAAAAATGAATATGTCCCGGCTTTCTAGCAGACGATGTCCCGAAATAAAAAATGTATGGAGACATGTCTGAAGTCTTCTAGTATACTTTTCTTCTCTGTTGGTCTGTACACGTACGTACATTCGTCATGAACATTGCTGAGTACATAAAACATTCCAAACAATTCATATTACATCACTGTGTATACGTCGACAATTTTTCAGAAACTGTCTGCAATGTCATTTTAAATATACGGCACAATTTGCCCATTTTTATTTATCTATCGTGCGACACTTTTGTTTGTTTCCCCCTTTAAGAAGTTGTCATTCTGTTAATTTACAATTATATGTAAATATCGTGAAATGAGATTTTATATCAAATTTTGTATAAAATCTTAATTTTCCCCGACTTACTTAGTATATAAATGAAACTAGCATATATCATTGGTAATCAAAGTTTGCAGTCAAATAATTATGATTGCTGTTCCATGTCACAGTAGTTAAAATATTGAATATTCATTATAAAGTTTAATCACATAACCTTATTCCCTGTAAATACGATAAAAGATCTTGGCATTATCTTTAACAATTCTCTCAACTTTGAATGTCAATATTCATATATCATCTCTTCTTCCAACACAACACTTGGTTTCATTAGTAGCAGTTGCTCGCAGTTTAATAACCTCTATACTATACTGAATCTATACTTCTCTTTGGTCTTACCGCGCCTTGAGTATACTTCCAGATTTGGGCATTCAGATCTACTGTATAGAATTTGTAATTTAGCTAATAGTTTCAGTGTTAAATTGGACTTTTTTTTTCTGGCTCTTCTGATGGTTTCAAAAACAGTGTTTATAGATCGCTAGGTCAGTTTATGAACACTTAAACTGCGTTAATTTAGCATTTCACTATTATTATAGTATATTTAAAATGAGTTGTTAGTCTATAGTATAACAGTCTTTTTCATATATTGTATATGGTACCTGTCTCAACACTTTTCAATCATTGTACATAAAAGGGAATTTTCCCGCATGCTGTAATAAATTAAATTAAAGTAAAGTTCCGTTCTTTTTTTCGAAATGTTTCTTACGTAGAATACAAATACAAATGACATGTTACAATCGTAAAAAACATTTTTCTAGGCGTGTAGAAAACGTTCATGTGCAGAATAACGTACTCGGTGAAAAACTGGTGTGTCTTTTTCGTTATTGAAACCGTTTGCTCTTTTCTTTCGCGTATTTATAGAGATGTAAAACTTGTTTGAAACCGCAGTGTCGACACGTGGAACACGTGTGATAAACGTCACATCGCCGATGTGTCACTTTATCGGAATCCTACTTTATATCGTCTACACCAGCGGCACTATCATGGACAGTAGTATCCTCTGCACTGGTCAGCCAATATCTAACATATTGGCAGATACTGATCTCTCTCGCCTCCCTTCTTATTCCAACGAAGCAATCTGAAGTAGCTATCATTACTACACAACTGAAAGAAATAGTACAAAATATAGAAAAGTATCCTTCAAAATTTCATAAAAATAGTTTACATGCTTAGAAAATTTCAAACAAAGTACCACACGTTCGGTACAAAACTCACTTGATTGTTGTTGATTGAAAATAAAAGAACAGTGGCTGAAATCAATGCGTTATATTTTATTGACCTCAGATGGTACAAACACATACATTTTTTTCTACACATTTTGGGGAATACCAACAGGACTACGAAATCTTCAAATTGCTCAGTATATTTATGCCAGTATAGTGCTGTAGTATAAAAAAATATACAATAAATATATATTATGACTTCTTTTAATCAAATTCTCGAGAGAACAATCAGTGGAAGAAGGAATTGAAATTTCTTGCAGAGACTGAAATAAAAGACATTACACATACTATAACGCATCATTTAAGTTCTTCTTTCTGCGACTATTCTACAATAAAATAAATACACAATGCAATTAAATATGTTCAAGTTCATCTTGAATATCTTCCAATATCTTGTATAAAAAAATTCAGATACAAATACATTCAGGAATCCCGGCTTAAATATTAGGAACAAGTATTCTTAATGTCGTTCCAATGAGACAATACAAAATTGTAATTAAACATTAGGGCAAATTAAAATAACAGAAATGATGATTTCGATGGTTCCACGCGGAAACCTACATAAATGTGTTGAATAATTCTAGAAGTCCAAGCATTAATACAGTCACAAGTGCTTGCTTAGAAAGTATGTTAAAATAGAGGTGAAACATACTACATTCCCGCAGTTTCCACTATTCTCTTCCACTTACTTTTCGACCTCTGTTCTCCTCGCGCGTTTAACGGGGTGAAGTGCCTCGAAAATAATAAAACCCCATATTTCAACAAAGCTCCCATCGTTGAAGCAGCTATGCAAATTTCAAGAGGGACCTCTCCCCTACTCGAGATCGTAAGAGCGTAGAGATCTGCCACTGACGTTTTTAATTATTCAATAAAAACTTGAACGCCGGCATGGATAGTTTGAAATACTCGTAGCTACATTATGTCATCCCTTGATACTCAGTTTGCCAGCGAAGAAAATTGCATTTATAACGTTTAATTGCAAATGAATAAAATATTAAGAAATCAAATTGGAAAGTGATTGAACATATTGCACATATAAATTACTTAGTTTGTGTTATTACATACATTTACCGAATTAATTACCATTTGCATTTAACGAAATTATCTACGTAAATATAACTTTGTATGTTAATATATGTTGTATGTAGATTATGAATAAAATGCACTTATTCATCTTTATAAAGTTCATCTTTAGATGGAAATCTAAAAATATATATTTGCATAAACATTCGCAATCTAGTTATTATATACAATTCAGTGGTTTATTATTATTATTCACTTAGTAACACGTATTTGTCATATTTAATGCGGATTTTCACTAATATAAGTGATAACTTGAAAATGTAACACACTGTTATGATTACTGAGATTTTGTATAATTTTTGGTTGGGAACCGAAAACAATTCCTCGAAGTATAAGCTTCTGATATTTAAAAATATATAAATTCGTTCTCCAATGTCAGATTAAAGAAAATATTCGATTTGATATCCGAGAAAAGACTGATTAGCGGTTACGACACTGATTTCATCGAAGTCGCATAATAAGTCAGAGATGGTTATCTAGCTGATGCAAAACACGCGCATTGGTGAATTTGCACTGATAACAGTATATACCGGGTGACATACAATATTTATAAAGTAATTACAAACTAAACGAAGTTAGTGTTCCCTGAAGAGAGGCTCACAAATTATAAATTCATAAAGCATGTGAATTAGAAAAACATTTGGTTTCTGTGTAAATATTGCTAATTATCAATATTCTTAATTAAGAATCTTCATGTCATCGTCGCTTTACGATTCTATTGTTTTAATTTTATTATTCATAAAGGTGCAGTGACATAATATTTATTTTACCATATGTATGTTTTTATAATGCTCGTGACACATAATGTCACAAATTGTCAAACAATTTTCGAATGGGTATAGCCGGATAAGGGAGTCAAATGTACCCTTAGACCAAATTTGATATGCGATGGACCAATCGATAGCTTACCAAGAGAAAACATTTTCCCCAATTTTCAACCCTCTATCTCGACCGGGGGGTTGTAACCGGAAAAATTCAGATTATCCGTTTTTGCGGTATCTTTCCTATTTAACCGTGTGCAAAAATTCTGAAAAAAATCTAGCATATTTTGGATACGGTGAAATATCTTATGGAATTTTTTCCGATTTTTCATTTAAGATTCATGTCATAAAAAAACTAAAAACCTTAAAAAAATGCGTGTTTCTTATTGAAGTTTTGAATAATTTTTACTGTCGGCAAAACCAATTTCTTTGTTTCTGTTGCGACCGAACTTGTCCTCCACAGTTTGTAGGTACAAAACGTACTTTGTACTCCTCGAATGTGACTCTGTGAGTCACGGTTCTTCATAAATATCAGATGGCCATCGAGAGATCCTACGGCACTGCGGCCAGATATTTTTACTGTCTACCGCTCTTTTTCCTCGCGGCAAAGCCAAGAATTGTTCCACGCCAGAAGGGTCAATCCAAATTTCCGTAAGGCTCGATCGTGCTCGGAATGAAAGAAGCATCCTCTACAATTTTCAAAATGCACGAAGACAGCACACAGAAAACAGTTTATGACTTACTGTATGTTATTGGAACTATGGCACATTGTGTATATATTTTATTACACTGTTCCTATGGTTCCATATAAAATTCTTTTAAATGAAGCGAAACATGAGAAGAACAATATTTTTTATACTTTCCAAGTATCCTTAGGCTCTTATGATATTTAAAGTGATAAATTACGGGTTTTATTTTATTTCGTACTAAATTTTATATTCGAGTAAATTGATTAAACAGCAGTATTGCACTTTAACACGTTAAATGTCGTGGGGATCAACCTCAGATTCAATTTAATTAAATGATTATTGATTATTGCACAATTTCGATTCAACTTGTAATTGTAACAATAATGTATAAATACAAGAACATGACTGAACATTTAAATACTTTCTTTCTTCGCGAACGATCTTAAAAACATTTATCCTTCATTTTAAGTGTTTCTTAATTTAACACCCTTAAATTTAATTAAGAAATTCATAATTTCTACAAAATTATTAGGAAACTTAACGTTAACATGACACTGTAGAAACATAAGCATACGAGTAGTTGCTTGAATATTATTTTGCTTCTTGACTTGGTTTAAAAACTGCAATCCTGCCCGACTAAGGTATGGCTGTTTTCACTGTGGCACTCAACGTATTAATTGATTAAATTAGCGAACTGAACGGGTGAATGTGTATAAAGTTAATTACATTTTTCTGTGAAATTTAATGTTACATTTCATTTGTCGAGAAGAAGAATCCGTGTTAAAAATATTAGAAAAATATTACTAAATCATATTTTCGATTTATTCGTCAGTCACAATAATGAGTTTCTTTTCCTCGGATATTTTCTACTACATATTGGATTTGGATTAAAATCATACTTTGTTAAACTAATTTCCATGCGATGCAGCAGTGATTCTGATAACAGAAACAGAAGAATTTAACATTTCTACACGGAAATGTACTCTATAGAATTAAAACAATTTCAGAATACTGGTCCTTGTTCATCTATTCCACATTGTGATTATATCGCGGTTCCTACTTTACTATTTTTATCAGTATCATCACCTGAGTTACACTATTAATCAGAGTTATCTGTATGTGTACATTAGAACGGAATGATAAACAGTCTTTGTACATAGAAAAGCGTTCAAACCATGAAAAGATGTAGATTGAGATATTAAAGAAGGAACAGCATACGAACATGGCAAAATGAGCTTTACTAATATAAACTAAAGTACCAGCTCAATTAACGTATGAGATTGGGCGAAATTTTATGTTAGTGAAAATAAATTTTCCTTTCGATAAAGGAAGTTGACTTTACAGTAATTTAAATAAATATATGGTTTATAACGTAATACTTTTGCTAATATACTGTTCACATATACAAATTAAAAGGCAGTTTTAATATAGGTAAAAGAAAAGTTAAAAAATTATTGTTGCGTAATTTTGAAGATAATAGACCCTGGAAATTGTGTTGTAAGTTGTAAATATTATGCTGCGAGAAGTTATTATGCAAAATATTTCTGTCATTGCATAAATTTTTAGTTCAATCAGATATTTATAAATAGTCTTTTTTTTACTCACGCTGCAAATTATGGTCACATATTCAAGGTATCTGTTTAAACAGACACTTCAATAAAAAAAATGCGCACAAAGTTGTTACAACTGTTACAGCAGTGCCTGTTTGATTCGTATCCAAAGTTAGGTAAAATGTAATCCGATTAATGATTAACAACAATGATTAACGTGCAATCAAAGCACTGATTACTGAATAATCTTTAGTCATCCGTAATTATTAATAAAAATAATCAAACTAAATGTAATCAAAATACGTAACTAACTGATTAATTAGCATAATATGATTACAGTTTTGATTATGCTTAATTTTATGAATAAATTAAATACTGGTACAAATACTTAATGTACCTTTCAATATACGTATTTATTGTTGAATAAGATGAACTAAATTAGTCAAATACTAAATATCTTTAAAGAAGCACGTATGCATTAACTAATTAGTGCAGTGGCAAAGATTACCCATAAAGTCGTGGAGCACTGTACTCACATTATACTATCTATTACAGTATATGTACGTTACTGATTCTAATAATGGATAGACTTATCTTCAACTTTACGATTACAAATTACTGATTAATGATTATAGATCACAGATGTGCTTCATGGGTTTGGTTAATCTTGATCATGCTTCAATGATTAATTCTTTTAATCGTGAACAAGATCGTGATTACACTAAAATTATCAAGTATATATCATTAGCCAATTCTGTTTGTCTCAATAAATACTTACACCTACTGTTCCCTTGTGTAAACATTAAACGAAAAATAGATATAGATTTTCATTTCAACATTTTAGACGTGAATTTAAATAAAATTCTCTCGAGCCGCCTAAGTGTTATTATTCTTGGGGAGTTGCCGTTAATTCGGAAGAAAAAGAAACGTGGGCATGCAATTAAAGAAATGCGTCTCAGGAGGAAAATTAGGAATCGACTTGTCGTTCGATTAACCATTTTCTCTGATTTCCTGGATCGCCGTTCTCTTTTTGGTTCCTCGCCCCGTATTGTGGCAATTACCGCCGAGCGGGGAAGCAATGCAGTTAACCAAACAAAAGGCCGTTAAAGCCACCCTCGATATCTGCACCTCTGTTTCCTATTCTCGTTTATTTCATTCCAGTCTCTCCTTTCAGCCTCGTCAGATATTTCGGTTGATTCTTGTTTTGTACCCTTGAAGAGAGACTGTTATCTGATACTACTGTCTGTAATTAGAGGAACTTGATGTAAAATCTACAAAGGGAAACGAAGACATCATTCCCTGCGCATTTACCTTATTGTTAATATTAAAATTTACAGCAAATTTGCAACTACAGGTTAAGGGTTCATTGTTTAATCGGATTTACGGAAGCTGATGAAACAGTCTTAATAAAAATAGGTTCATAAAATGAGTTTACAAGATATTTAGTTATTTATTTCGTAAATGAAGTATCTTCAAACTACTATATATAATGTGGAACCACTGATATTTAACTGTAGAATATGAGTAACATAACATGTACTGTTTCCATTTTCAGTAGAATCTCGGTCTAAATAGTTGAATTTGTAAATTATGGTATGATTGTTTCTACTATAGAAAAATCTACTATAGAAGAGTCTATGTTATTGAAGCTTTTTAGTCTGTTTTTGTGAGTTCTATGAGTTAGTTTAGTTTTGATCTATAGTTCTGAAACATCCTGTACATTCATTCTCATATTTTTGAAAAATATAGTGCTTGATAGTTGAAAAACAGTGAGACAGAAAAAAGAAAATTAGAAATATAGGTTTCAATGGATCAGCTGGCTCGAAAGCAGTATTTATGACTTATTAAAATATTAACGCCTATTAAGAGTTGACTGTAACACTTTCGCAAATAAAATACACTTATGTATTAACAATAAAACGTGCTATATAAATTTCTTAATTTGACCACTTTATCTCAAAGAAGAAATCGACATTCTTTATTCGAGTGACAGGTAACAGTCACGTCTGCATGATTAGCATGAGCACATCCTTTGTCTGAACATTCAAACGGACATTAATAACGGAGACTTAAAACGAATTCCTGCCAGCCTCTGTCAATATATTTGCAAAGAAATAGTGGTTTTATTTACGAATCTGCATTGAAAAATTTGTATAGCTACAACAATCAGACTTGCAGTTTATTTGTTATTCATCAGAAGGATCGCTGTCTTTTAGGAATTATAATTTTGGAATGCAAGGACGTCCATATACAGAAAATAGTTGCTTCGGTAAATTTTACTCATACGCTTAATTCTTGGCTATAAGCATGACGGTGGGAGCATGTCAAAAGTTGACAGAAGATGTTGGTTATGAAAAAATGTATTGTTAAAGGCACATATCAATTTATCAACGTCCACTTTCGCAACAACCTTTCATTCGATATTGAAGCAACGTCGAATCTCATAAACGTGTATCAATATACAACGTTTGTCCAAGTCTACGAAGTCCAAGATGTTAACGGCCACTATATTGATTCATTTTCTTTATTTATAATATTTATATTTACAAAAGGCTACATTGAGCCAATCAGCAAATTTGAGACATGAGAATATCGTGTGCGTGTGGGTAACACTCAACAGTGTTTCCACTACATTTTATTATTTGTTATTTCTGTATTTCAGTCTACTGATTTCTGGAGTCTGTCTTTAGCTTCTTGTCAGTTCATTATGTGTCGCCTGTGATGAAACTTATTTCAGTATTAAAGTTGTTTAAACATATCCCTGATTATTCTCGTTTTACTTTAATAAACACATCAAGCATGTCTGATACACACATATCGGTTATATGCTAATTTAAAATTGTTTCGAATTTAATTTTTATTCTTAACTCTACTTGTACTTCGTTATTATTCTAGATTACAGAATTTAGCTGAATCAAATTCTTTTACCACCTATATTTAATTATAACTATTTATTATTACACAATTCTGAGGAATTTTCATACTGGAGCATTAATTTAGGACCATAAAAACATGAATAAATGCCCGAATACTTTTTCCCTTTACGATTTATATTACAAACAGTAAGTTATGTTGTGTCTGACTAGATGTGGTTGTTTTCACTGCGGTATTCGACGTGTGAAATAATTAAATGAACAGCAACGGAAACGTCAGTAAATAAGAAGTGCTACAATAATCTTATACAAATTTTCAATTTACTCTTTCAAAGTTGAAATCAAATAGAAAATTTAAAGTTAAAATAATGGAATATCTGAAAGGATACATGATTAAAAACGTGAAAAACAATTAGCATAGTAGCACCGATCGATTGAGACGGCTTCAGCAATGAAACTGTTAACCCCTTGACGTACAATTTAATTCAGATTACGGTACTATATTTCACAATAAATTCTTTACAGTTATTATAACTTCTGTTCGTGAAATCTAGTACCTCAAGCGTTGCAAGTGCCCCTCGACATTATTTACTACGGCATTAGGTTACATTAGGCCACGCATATAAAGCTATTTCATTGCCGGTGTTTAGCAATTTCGAAACGAAGATACGCTGACGAACAGTGGCGAATACGATCAGAGAAGAGGGGTTCACCGGGAAAGAATCCGTTCAAGCCGGCGAACGTCACAAATTGATTAACCGGTTGATTCGCGGAAATGAAAGCGAGCACAGAGGTTCGAAACACAATGGGGGGAGTCCGGATCGCGTATCAAGTGGACTCGAGACACTCGAGGGTTAAATGGATCGGCCCGTATGAAGCCGAGCCGCGAGTTAGGAGGGAAAGCGGCGACGGTCAAAGCGGCGCTTGCTTATCTCCCTGGTTATTCAATTATGACAATTTGTTCGAAGGGAGGGTGGTATGTTCCATGCACCGGCTCACTTTGTACTGGTGGTGGAACCCGTTTCGCGATAAATTGAGCTCTCAAGGAGGTCTGCGATTGCCGTATATACGTGAATCGGTGTGGAAAAGGTGAATGGGCTTCGCAGTAGTTCCGGTGCCGCTGCTGGAGAAAGGACAACGACGGTGTCCCTTTTTCCGTCCTTTTCCCGCAGCCCTCCCGACTTTCGTTTTGTCTCGTTTTCTCACCCTCTCGCTCGGTCTCCTCTCGTCCCTTATGCCTTTTCTGCAATCCACGCACATACACAGCCGAACGCTCGATATGCAAAATCGCTGAATACGGCCGTAAAACGCAGGCGGCGTGTATGCCAATATGGCGAGCGCGGCAGCCACGCGGGTTTCTCTCCTTCCCTTTGCTACGTATCGTCGAATAGCGGGGAAATCAGGATATTAACGTTAACGTTCCGCCAAAATATTCGACAACGTTCTTCCATGCAGTTCTATCGGCACAGCTACTGAAGAATTTCACGGTGCCGATCGGAAGAAATATACGCGCACTGCCATTCGTGAGACCTATGACCAGTGATGGGATTAATGCGATACGTATTGATGATACTCAATCCATTCGATACCTACACCCCCGTCCATAAGTCACTGGACACTTGCTCATTGTCAGCAAAATAATTATTAGAACGTGGGTACAATATATTGGCTTCATTTTATTGTTTTATGCTGTTATATTTCTATCTATTTTACGTTAATATAATACCTCAATATGATATTAATAATATGCACTTATAATTTAAATAAATATTTGAAAAAGCAAGACTGTGCGTGTAAGTATGTTTCTGATGCATTTCTAACTCGGTCAGACCATCATCTCGACACACTTTTCGTTTGTTTTGGAAGTTTTGCCTAAAGACAAAGAAAGACTTATGGAAGAAGTTAGAAGAAGGTTGGAAAGAAATTAGTTCTGAAATATTACAACCTTTGATCGAAAGAATTCAACTATTAGTTCAAGTGGTTATATAAGATTAATTACTTATCTTTGGTAAGATTTTTAACATATGATTTAAATTTAGTATTTTGTACATTATAAACAATTAATAGGTGCTAACTTTATTTCATAACATAGGTCATTTCATACTGTAAAATCGTTCAACTCCTAATTTTACTAATTGTAAGTGTTCGGTGACTTATGGACGGGAGTGTAAGTAGTCAGTAGGAAGTATCGATAGGTATCGAATTCTCGGATACTGGGTATCAATTTTCAATGCCGATTTCACTTGGAACGATACCTATCAATACCAATCCTATGGCGACCAAGTAGCAAGGCAATTGTTCCGTTGTTTCAGTGTTCTAAAACTGCAACACACATTGAGGTTAATTTCAACAAGACAAACTAAGGTGATAATTCGTCCGAACACATATTTTTAGAGCGTGCGATAAACAGCTGTGCTTGGACCAGTACGATGGGCCGTAGCACACGATGGTCGATTTTTCGGAACACATATGACGGGTAAGGGGAACAAACAAGGAATGTTACAAAACAGATTTATTGAAAAAATCAAGTTTTGATAATTTAGTCCACCAGTAAAGGGACAAGGTTCAAGTAATCGAACTGTATTTTTTGCAACATGAGGTTATACTCTAATTAAGCAGCAGGAGAAAAATAATCATAGAAATAATTGTTTTACAGTATTCTAATTTTTTTCAAGCTGAACACTGTAGAATAAAAATGTACGTTCCCTATTTTTTTCCGTACCCTTCATATATGAGTTGATCGTCCTTAAAGGGTTAAGTTGGAAAAATGAGGGACGGATGAGGGTGAAAGAGATATTTCAATTTAAAGCATTCAGTCCTTTCTGCTTACCCTGTATTTATTTATAAGCTCCATATGACGTTCCAACATTCTTCATGATGTCGAGGTTCTGTACATATATTGCTCAGTTTTTCAATATGGGTTCGTCGGATGGCTCGAAATACTTCAATTTCCGAAGCGACCCCAATTACCGAGTCGCTCGCAACTATCGCGAAAAAGCCAGAGATTTGCAAGTGATCGAATTGAAATTTTGAACATTACGATGAAGCGGAGAAATAGAGAGAGAGTTGAGGGTCAAGGGTTGATACACCCTTCCTCCCCCGCGTGCCGCGCGGCGTAACGAAGGGAATTCTTTTCTCGTTACTTCGTATATCTCGTTACGGCAGCGCGACGCGGGCACGCCACAATTTTCCGCGATCAAGAATTCTTCGCGTGCTTTCGAACAATAAAGTGTGATTAAATTCGAATTTCAAATACCGCGGGGATTCGGAGACTGGATGGTTAAAGAAGTTGCCACTCTCTCCTCTCTTTACCCCTTTTTTCTGATTCATTTGGCGGCTGCCACGTCGATTTCTTACGGAATAATCGCCTCCACTGCTGGCTCAGTGGATTCTGTTCCACGCTGACGGATATTTCGCGTGAAATTTCGCGTCTGGTTTTAACCAGAAGAATACCAGCTTTCCTTCCTTGGAATAATCCACGTATAGCAATAAATATGGCACTTTGTAGATATAGCAAAGGAGTACTTCTTCTAGTGTATACAGGCTGTTGTACTTAATTCTACTGTTACTGTTTTTTTTATTACTGTATTTTTTCCAGTGTTTTAAATGTTAAGTTTCATTAAATTATTGTCAAAATACCTTAAAGAAGTTTATGTTAGTGTTAAGAGTGAATGGCGAGCGGAGGAATAACTAGAATCATATTATTATAAATCTGTGTATATATACTGTTCATCTCCTGGAACAACTAGAATCATATTATTGTAAATCTGTGTATATATATTGTTAAGGATCAATAAATAATCATTACCATTATTATTATTATTTAATTGTACCACCTGAAATATTTTTAGTATAATTGAAATTTCATAAAAATGTTTCTTGGTTCTGGATGTTAAGTAGTGTCGCTGGTCGTCCAAAGACTAGCACCTCTAGTTTCGGCAAAACAACCACTAAACAAAACAGGAAGCTATAAACCGGATATCAGTGGACTGAATAATCACGTTTCTTAATTGGCCACACCAGATTGACACATACTCACTTGCTGTTAAAAGAAATTGTACCCAAATTCACAATATGTAACGGAAACCTTAGTATGAATCATATCCTTTTTGTGTGCAATCATTTCAGAGAAAGCAGGAAAAAGTGCAAAGTCAAAAATAACATTACTGAAATAATGAAGTAACGAGAAAATATTAAAAATGCAATTACATTCCTAAAAGAAATTAAAATATACGCCTACCTGTTAAGTCGAAAGTCATAGTTTTATACGCATATATCACGTACTGCGTAACACGATATAAATGATCAATTACAATCTCAGTGTATAATATAAAAACTGTAGATGTGTCAAGTCGCTTATGACCGTAGCTGTTAATGCGACTTTAAACCTTAAATAAAAAAAAACGTTTCGTACAAAAGTTGTATAATTTTTTGGAGACCAGAGTATAGTAACAGTAGTTTTATTCAGTTGGGAAGGGTTAATGAGATAAATGATTTCTAATCGGTCTCAGATTGTTACAAATGTTTTCATAAGAATGTGAGTATTTTAGTTCTGTTCATGTAAAGTTTATTCATGAGATATCTGAGGATATCTGCGAATTGTTCGTTTTATGAGAATTAATTAATGACCGGAGTTCTATAAAATCTTTTATGAAATTAATTCTGTATGAATCTTTTTTACTTTTAAATATTATACGTATGTATTAAGCGTAAGACATTTGTTTACGAATTAATAACATTCATTTTATCAGTGTATTCTTCATTTTGACTATTCTGAAACTACAGCGTCTTTCGAACACGTGAATATTTATATTACGATATACTTTTCTTACACTAGCGTACACTACCGCTCAAAAGTATGTGGACATTTTTTTAATTGTATTAACTACCTGAAACAGTTACGAAATTGTTAATAAATTTAACTAAATATTGAAACTCCCACTTTTTTTGCAATTTCCCGTACATAATATCCTTCTTCTAACAGCATAACTATTTAAGAATACATTTGATCATTTAATTTTGTTCTTTTTGTTTTCATCATGCTCTCACAAGTGTTCAAACAAAAATGACTTCGATAGAACGGCAGAATTGTCCTACGCTCTTATCTGGAGCTCCCTCACATTACATCATGATTCTAAATACTTAGATTAGTCTAAAGAAAATGGAGGATCACACTAAAGCAATTCAGTCATCGTGAAATAAAAGAAGAAATCCTTAGAAACCGCCTGCACGCAACAGAATATGATGCTGCGTAGATACATAGCATAAACATTTAATTATTTAAAGAATTTAAATAATTTTAAATCCTGAATTTGTATTTAAAGGATTTAAATAATTTGACATCCTAAATTTATATTTAACGGATTTAAATAATTAAATTATTCAATATAATAATACTAGACTACATTAAATGTATATTCGGAACAAAATTTGGCCAGAAACATTGTCTAACAACAATAAATTATGTCATATGACATTGGTTCATTAAAAATGGCAAGTGTCCACATACATTTAAACGGCAGTGTACATGGACATGTTCAGGAGAATACAAATAACATACTAAAGCCTAGTTTGTGAAATATTCTATACTATGGCGTAGGCGATTTCTAATGAGTTATATAGATTAGAATACATGTGAGGAAACATTATCACTGATCTTATCTGATAGTTCCTCCAGATTTCTCAGCTCAACTATTAATTTCGTTATCTTCCTAAACAGGCAATACTTAAATTAACGTATCTTATTATATATATGTAGGGACTCCTTTATGAGTTCACATACATATATTTCAGTGTATGCTTTAATTTATTGTATGAACCTAATTAATCAAATTAATAATAAAAATAAAATCATAAATAAACGTGATTGTGAGACCAGAAAATTAAATTCGGTTCGACATGATAAACGAGAATATAATTGCACAAACTGTAAGCTGATATTCACTGTTCGTCGAAAGGGAATTAAAAATTGACTGTCTTTTTATATCTATGAATAATTATTATACAAAGAACATGTACATTTTTTCACTGAACAAATGAAGCGTTGATATATCACATATTTATTTCTGAAGGCAATATAATATTCTTTGCATAATTTTGAAACATTTGTTGACCACAATTCTATTTTTGGACACGAAGGATTTGAATATTTATTATTCTTGCAACTTCCTCAGTAGTAACAGTTAAAAGCAAACAATCGAAATTAAATTAAACCGTTGTGTATAAATTATTTTAGGTCATTCTGAAGTTACTAATCAAAATCGTCCCCTTTTTTATTTAGCGGTAACTGAGTTGAAGTTTTAAATGTATATTATTGGGGACTTTATACTGTTGAATCACTATCAGCAGAATGTATATAATATCGACATATTCCAGCACAATATCTTTATTATTTTTCTCAGAACAAGTAACATGGCGCAATCTTCGTAATTTCAATTCATGTCAATGTTCCAGGGAAATGAAATCCCTTTGATCCCTACACGTATATACACATATTTATCACGTTACTCGTGAGTCTGATAGTAAGTGTCGGCAAAAAATGCGAACAACTAAAACTCAATGTCGATCGTAATCTAAATATGACTTTCTTATTTCTGAGCAGATTGATAAGACAGTGATAAGATGTTGCCAGATTACATTCTTACACACCGATTTGCTTCCTTGATACGCTTGTATGTTACTGTGTATAGTAATTTATCAATATAGAATCATCTGTTACATGAATAGGGCATTGCGAGAAAAATAAAACTAATATCGATTAATGAATCTTTCGAATAGTGCTTGTTCCATTATTTTCCCTGATATTCCTTCGCAGTTTTTAATTATGATTGGATTTGGCATGTTTAGTATTCATTAATTTTATTTTCATAATTCTTGTTCTTTATTATTTTTTCTTAGTCCTAATTATTGTTCATTATTGTTCATACATTATTTTATAGTATTACTTTTAACAGAGATGAGCGTTTCTGTCACGTACTTTATTTAGAAATGTCCCATTTGTTGCGTTTACGTAAATGTACCGGCTGAAACCAAGCTTAATGCGATTTTGAAACTCTGAACACTCTGCTGTTTCAGATTCTTGAAATGAATCAGGGAGGATTAAATAAATCAATCAAGTGTTGAATAAAATTCACATATTCCTTTAAGGATATTCTTTTAATTGCGTTATTATTGCTCACCATTTTTTATAAAAATACTGTTTATGATTCGGGGCCCGCAAGTTTGCATTATTAATACTTTGAGTGCCACGCTGCACTGGCCGAAAATTACAAACTTTCTAAATTTTTATACAAAATTAATATAGCCACAAATTCTATCTTTTTAATCAATAATATCAATAACTTTCATTATTTTTTTACTGCTTCTATTAAACGTTATTAGATATACTTATTAATACTATACATCATCGATAAATAAACATTGAGTATTTGTGTCACCCAAATATGGGTGACGTGGCACTAAAAGTGTTAATATCATTAGTCGTCGCGTAACGTAGAATCTAATTAACCACACAAGTAATAAGTATACTTTCTACTGTTAGCAGTTCATGAGAAAAATCTGAAACTGTTTCTATAACTTTTAACAGAGATGGCCATCTGGAGCTGCGCTTGGCTCCGCCCTACTAACCACTCTACGTTCATTCCCCTTACGCAATGAGAAAGTACGGATGTAGTATCTAATAAAACTCATGTTATATCTAAAAAAAATTGTTTCTATTACGTCACTGACTACTGAGAAGTCATACTTACTGATAATCACTGATGTTTTCGACGTCATACCCAGACCACAACCTACGTGAAGGGAATGAACGCAGAGTGGGGGTAGGCTAAAGCCAGGCGTTGCTCAGGATGGTCATCTCTGACTTATAAAATTTAGCCAGCATGTATCATTTATTCACTGACTATGAATTATAAAATTAATTGCGGAAAAATACTACCTGCATCTGAAAAGTAAGAAATAGAGTTAACACCTTCACAGTCCCATGAACTACATGTGGGGCAGGTTGTTGACTTCCTGGGACTGTCGAATTTTCGAGTTTCTCAGTTTCCAGACGAAGTATACTCTTGGTTGATATGAAAATCAACTTGTTTGCATTATTGCAGTGGTTAGTATATTATAATTACCTTCTATTAGTTAACATTTCATTTTTATCTTTATTAATTATTCCGCATATGATTAATTAGATCTTACATTTTGCACATGTGTCATAAAACCTGAAGCTGATTAGAAAAACGTCATTCTGTCTGTTTAGTGATATGTTTAAGGAGCTATTCACTACCATTTCTGAAAACCTGGTGAACTTATTATTACAGATAACTAATATGACGGACTTGCTGAAATGTATAAAAAAACTCTCAGTCGTCTGTCTGCCATTAATCAGTAGGAAGAATAATTTGGCTACAAAACTCTATGACATCTTTTGCTAACTTTTGCTAATAGACTACCATCTATTGAAGCACTTTAATCCTAGTGCGATCTTCGGATCTTTCAGTCAGAAATCAGACAGTACGAATCAAAGAGAAAGGTTCTCGAGTCACTCGTAATACGGTTTTACGCAACCACTATCAACAAAACATACAACAAAGCATCCTTCGAATTTTGTTTCATCTGTCCAGCTGGTTTGCCAATCGACAAAAGCAACCAATATGGTTCTGTTCGCGATGTCTCGCTGGATCTTATTGCTTTTGCCAAAAGATTACGCGATCTGGTTGCGGTGTCGCGAGGGTGGAAAGAAAAGCAACACGCGTTCCCTTACGGAGAAATAGAGAGGAAAAGCGAAGGCCTAGACCAGTCCGTTGTGTAGAAGCGTTGGCACACACGTTTGTACAACGGGTTGGTCGACAATAGGCATTGTGCACCCGCCATAACCAGGAACCGAACGCGTCAGCACCACGCCGGCATTGTCCAAATGTCAGCCGGAGCTCCTTCTCTCTCTCACACTCTCACCCCCCCCCCCCCCCCCCCCCTCTCGTTCTCGTTTCCCAACTCTTTATGATACATACCTTGTAGTATTATTCTTCCACTATCACTAACTTTCCACTTTTTCAAACGATTTGTTTTCGTTCACTCTTGGTAGGCACACAACCTGTTCGATCGTTGGCAAGATTTTCCGGTCGTTAAGCGAAACACTCGAAATATAGTTAGTCATAAAAAAAAGACGCGAAACGGGAGACTCTGAACTACTATATGGACAGCACTACTATGTCTACTGCTCTGAACTACTGTATGCACCATGGTATGTGCGTTATGACGAAACACGGAAAGATCTGAAGGTTAAATCGGTAACAGAGGAAATAGCAGGTCTATGTGGAAAATACAAAACAAGATTAAACGATCACCCTAGCGACTTAGCTAAACAGCTACATGCAGTAAACTTACCTAAAAGACTGCACAGAATGCACCCCTTCTTTTTCAACAACATGCGTTGTAACTGTGTATAGATGCTTTCTAATGAGAAATGCATCTACGTAGTGTTAACACACAACACTGTGAAAACAGTTTACCGAATGTCCCTACTGGACAAATTGTAAAGCATCTTGGAGCTAATAAAAAAAATTATGTTCAACGTAGAGATCTTGTAATCGTTATAGATGTTGACATGTACGATCCGAGAGTCTTTGGAATTTTTAGTTTAAGGAAGACAGTTAAGAATAAATAATATAAATCGTAATGATATCATTCGAATTAGACCGCCTTTTAGTTCCATTGTTGTAGATGCGCTTTTGTTTATTTGATAGTTACATTATATAGTTTCGCTTCAATTTATTTTATTAAACCACTGATAAGAAAAAAAACTGTCGTTGCGTAAAGCGTTAGACCTGCTCCCTGAACTGCTTTTGGTGGCTAAAAATAATTTGAACGCGTAAGAATGTCAGGGTAATCTATTTGGGATGGTTTTCTGAATTTTGCATGCACTCTGAAAGAACGCCTTGCACGTAGTATGCAGGTTTGAATCTACATCTGTGCAGTTTCAAAAGTATGTTATGTTAAGTAATATGTTACCTTACTTCCGAAGCCGAGAATTTATTCTGATTCTGATACAGTAAATTTTTCGATTTAAATTGATTAAACGTATCTTATTGTCTTATTTAATTTGATTGTACTATGTATATGGACTGCTGCCCATAAGTTTTAGGATACTTGCCCTTTCTGTTAAAGAAATGTGATACTTTAACGTATTATTGCAAAAATTTGCAAAAAATGCATATTTGAAAGAGTTACAGGCAGTAATAAAATAAAAATCATGTGCTGTCCTTTCTAGGGTACCCAACTGAGAAAATCTGGCGTAAACTGCATCGAAAAATACGACAAATCAGCACAAAATCAAAATCCGCCTTTTGGAAGCATTTGTAAGCGAAATGGGACAAAGTATAATATTACCGGAAATGGGAAACTCACTTATTGAGAAACTTACAACTAGAATGCCAAAGTTGGTGAAAATCGTAATAATTTCTTTTGCGATATAAAGTATAGAATAGAGCAACGTCCGTCTGATTCCTTCAATGATTTCATAACCTTATTCAGATTTATTTCAAATTTCATGAGTGTTTTAATACTTATGGACGGGGGTGTATGTATGGTAAATAAATAAACATCCACTGCTGTTAAGAAACGATGCTATCGTTCAAGAAAACATATTTAACACGATATGCGCCGCATGGATCACACGCTTGATGACGATTGATAACAACGATTGAACAGATATTATTTATTGTATGTTAGTAATAATGGCCAAAGGCCAAAAGTATCCTGAATTAAATATAGTGCAGTATAGCGAATGGTTAATACCAAAAGCATCGAATCTCGAATAAATAAATTATACATGCATGTGAAGATGATTTACTCAATAAATTTCTTCATTTTTGTCATCGTATTCTGCCTTAGATACTAAAATGTCATGTACTTTTGTTTAAACAATTATTTTACCGTCAGAAATATACAAAAGTTGTCAGTATTTACGGAATATCCCCATCCCTTCTCAGTGAAAGAATAACTATAGCAAAAACATTGAGAATAGACCCTTCAGGGTCATATCTCAGCCATCACATTAACTTCCTATTTTTAACAAGATCTTCAATTTTCAGTTCAAAGCATTACATCTGATTCGATATTTTATATCAATGACTCACTTTGTTATTTCTCTATTAGTATTTCTCTAATAGTAGTATTTCTTATTTCTCCAGAATAGTACAGCGTATTGTAATACCGCATTTTCAATATATATATATATCAATCTTTTTACATCGTTACCACAATATAAAAGTTCATGTAGAATTTTAAAATCGCAAAAAATTTTGAGACACTTATATTTAGTTTAATGTGTCGGTTGCATAATCATCGGCGTTCTGTGAAGATGGAATTCAATTAGGCGCAGGGAACAGTTTCAAAATGTCTGTATTAAATTACTTGGCAACCTTTCTTAGGACACCAATATTTTCACGAAAGATTTAATCACAAAATGATCGATTATCTTCAGTCTCTTCATGAAACGTTGCGGTCACTTCTTAAAACGCTTATCAGCAAGCAATCGGTACGACCACACAGAATTCAGAAGCCAAACACGAAAGATATTTGTAGATAAAGGCAACATTAATTGATCTATCGAGTATATAAGACGAACTTGGAATGAAGTAACTCGAACTTCGTGTATTTGATACCAGCAGAACAGTGAACTCCGTGTCATCAGTTAGTGCAGACAAGATGAAAGGTAAGTTCGTGATGTATCTCGAAGGCAAGCCAAGTAGCAACGGAGATTACTGTTTGTGTGTAACAAATTTATCGCATAAACGGGAGATTTACTATAATCACACAAGCATTTTCTCAGAAACCATCTGCAGTAGAACCTCGAGTATTCGAACACTGGTCGTCCGGAAATTAGTCATTCTGTGTCAGTTCCAAACTGGAAATATTATTAATAACACTGTGCACTAAATTTTGCACTGCTCTATATTTTATATTCTAAAATAAATTTACCATATTTATGCAAAAGTTAGTTGTAATGTGAGTCATACTGTTACGAATTGTAGTTCGGATAATCGAGGTCCTACTGTACTTCTATTTCATTTCGAGAATAAACTGTTTTCAATCGCTGAAAATAGAGATAGAATTTGTAGATACATTGTATTAACACGTTGACTGCCGTGGCGGTTACCGGTGACCGGCGCAACAAATTTTATTTCATTAAATACTTGCTGATTTTATTAAAATTTTAAGTAGAATTAACATTGTAGTAAAAACAGAAGTTCAAGACAATGCAGTTGAATAGTCACACATTGTTTTTTTCGTGATTTGTCTTTGAAATAGGATATTGTAGTATGTGCGACTAGGTATGGTCGTTTTCAGTGCCACAGTGAAGTTGTGAAGTTCTGTTCTTACAATACTGTTTCGGTATGAAGTTTCCTCAGAATTTTGCAACAATCAATAATTATTGAATTTAATTAAATTTGAGGTGTCGCTCACCGGTGACCGCCATGGCGTTCAGCGTGTTAATGCTAAAAAAGAATATTATCTTGGTCCCGTGTACCTGTATAACATTATATCAAAGTGATTTCATATTTATATTGTTAACGTATCATAAGTGAAACAAAACGTATAGAGAAGTTCTGCACAAGTATAATTGAATGTGTTTAACATTTTCTTCAGCGTCCCTTGTGTTGCTCATAGCCCTTTGTGTAAGTGTGGCTTACTCTACGGAATCTGTAGAAGAACAATGTGAGAAGGAGATGGCAAAGACTCCAGACGACGCTACATTCGTACCAAATCCATGTTCATGCAAGACATACTTTGCGTGCATGGATTTACGTCCCCCAATTGAAATGGTCTGCCCCGGCGGGCTATATTTCAACCCTAAATTGAAGGTGTGCGATTATCCAAAATACTCAGGTTGCGATCCGAAAGACATCGATACGGAACACTGCTAGACTGTGCCATTTAGACGATGATTACTAACATACAATAAATAATATTTGAGACATTAGTTATATGTTTTGTACATGTGTACATTACACTGCAAAATTAATGATTAATTCATATGAACACAAATTTTTAATGATTGCTTGTATCTACGTATGCTGCCATTAATTCACCAACATAATATTTATTATTACCATATAACATTTTGTCCATATCCAATAGTATTCTTGTATAGAAATAAATGATTTCGTTTCAAGTTATATTGTTTTACATTCGTTTTTCATTTGACATTAACTATTCTCAAAATAAAAAGAAATTCAATTTGATCTAACCTTTGTCCTACCTATGAACGTCAATGTTTCACTTTCCATTTTTAACGTATTCTTGTCAGTAATTGTTACTGGTCTCGGTAAAAACAGCTTGTAACAATGTACGCAAGTGAATTAGTGTAAACCTAATTCAAATGCAATAAATAAAATGTTTAACGAAGAAAGCGGTCGTTTCGTAGAGGCGAATATTTTTGTGAAGAAAATTTGATTAGACATCGTGAAACTTAATAGAAATTATAACGTCTAATAAATCAGTTTCGGAAGATATGTGCTATCTGAATGATCATCGAATAATGTAAAATCTAAGATAATTTTTTTACCAATATCAGTCGACAGTATTTTTTGTTGCAACAGTAAATAAGCACTTTTCAGGGCCTCCAAACTTGAAAAAAATATGGCCATCAATCGTATAAGGTGATAGTAAACTATAAGATTCGAATATCATGTGAAAGCTTTCTTGTTGCCTGTCAGTACAAGTTCCATTAAATTATCGTTAACTATTCAAAAGTTATACATTTAGTTTAATTTTCGTGGAACAATATTTTCAGAACCCCCTCCTACCCATCCTCCCAGCGTAGAAGAAAGTTGACAAAGGTAATCGATCATACACACCTAGATCTATAAATATGCAACATTAACACATTGATTGCCGTGGGTGTCATCAGTGACCAGCACATTAAATTTTATTCAATTAAATATTTACTACTCTTATTACAATTTTGAATCGACTTAATGTTGTAATAACAATAGATGACCAAGGCTGTGCAACTAAATAGTTAAATATTTTTTTAATTCTAATGTCTGGTTTCAATGGGATATTATAAGGTATCTGACCAGGTATGGGAGTTTTCACTGTGGAAGTCAACGTGTTAAGAAGAAACATATGAAAAGGGGGTTGCGTCGAACTTGAATCAACTCCGTTCGTTTATTGAATCTAGTGAAGAAAAAAAATTAAATCTGTTGTACAAGAGTTCTGTTTAGATGCTACAGGTTATCTGAAGTTTTGCATATGATAACGTGGAAGACTTAACTCTTTTGGTATAACAGGAAGTTGAATACTTCTGGTGTCTTTTTATTCAACTCTAAATCTATGTGATACTACATCTCAAAATAAGCGTATACAAAATGTTCTTGGAGGAAATGACTGATTTTTTTTATTTAGTTGCTGGTTCATGTTAAAATACACTAATTTATATTTCATTCTTTTAAAATAGTTTGAATTTCGGTAGAAATACAGTGAAATACTTGCCCAGTAGATTTCAAGGCGAAATTTACATGCAAATTGTTATTTTAATCCGTAACTACTACTATAAAAAAATTGTAACTTAAGTAGTACTGTCGGGTTCCTGGAGCCCTCTCTTGAAGCTTGCAATAAACATCACACTTTGCACAAACAAAAATTTATTTCTTCTTATTGAAACCAACTCACCAGAGAATACTTCGAAGCACCATTTTCCCCCACCAAAATTTATATAGTATTTTCCAGAATTTTTGAAGAGCTGGCTCCGTGGGACCTGATAGTAGTAGTTACAGGTTAATATAGATACTATTTCTAATAGTTATTGAAATGTGAGTGTTACAGTATCACCATTATAACTAATCTCCACTGCAGCCCTACCTGAAGGTCTTAGTTTATTTCTTTGTTCTACAAAAAGTTAATTAGGCGACACATGGTCAGTGTAAATATTTTTGTAATACAATATTCAACTTTAGTGCAGATATTCTTATTTAATCCCTTGACATACAAAGACGTCTGGAATACGTCATTTGTTTATTATATCATTATAAAGCATACATAATTGTTAAGTTGAGATATAGTAAATAATATTTTTTCAACGCATTGAGTTTCATTTTATATGTATGTCAAAGGGTTACGATCGTTTCCGTGTCATGTAGTTGTAGGTCAATGAATTATTCAGTACAAAATGTGCCATTTTCGTTTACAAAAATTAAGATTACAAAAAATTCTCGGTAGCTATTCGATGCTTCCCATCGAGCAGAACACCCGTATTTTCAGTCATTTTCCTGTAAGATCAAAAATAAAGCAGTTATTTAAGGTGCTAAGTCAGAGTGACTTGCCCTATGTTGCGTGACTTTCGCTGCTGTTTTCACATACCGAGCGCACGGCGTGTAACTGTAGTGATTCATTGTACAGAAAGAATTAACATCGCTTGTTATCCGTCGTCGTTAAAAGTTTTAACAAGAACGTAACATGTATGTAAGAACGTGTGTCTATCAAGAATATGATAACATCGTGGATTCGTTCGGAAGCGTGTTAACAAAATGTGTACTAAAAGTCTCTTGTTTTCTAAACTATTTTTTATTTACTTCCGATCATATCATATCGCTGCTCCGGAAGAACAATGACAGTCGTAAAAAAGCTATTTTTCAGGAGGTGAAGAAAACGAATCTTAATTAGTTATATTTGTGCGGCATCGGGATCTCCAAACCCAATATTAACACATTGTATGCGGGACACGTACTAGTACGTTTTTCATGTGTTATCGGTGGTCTGCGGGTCACGTACTAATATGTTTTTAACATATCGTCGGTTGAAATGCGGACGCGTATCTCTATTTGCTAGCGAACTAAACGCTTCACAATGAAAACCATATCCATGGATGTGAAGAAGCATAAATTAGAAAAAATTAAAGCAACGGGAAAAAAAACATAACGACAATGTCGGGTGTGTGCGGCCCATAAGAAGTGGAGCGAAACCTGCTACATTTGCAGGTTTGGTTGTATACCACTTCATGCAGGAAAATGTTTTGAGCGGTATCACACTATGAAATATTATTAGAGTTTTAAATACATATATTGTTTTGTATAAGATCGTTGTCTTTTAAGTCGAGAATAATTTAGTATTTAGTATTTTTTATTTTAACCTGCATAAAAGAGTATTTTATACAGTAATATCCTTTGATGGTAAGATATCATGGAGGGAACGGTTCATGGTGAGGAACTAAAAGAGATCAAATGAAAATTCACAGTATATTAGTGATTAGAGCGATTTTTTGAAATGCTTTTTCGGCGCCGTCAAATCGTCAAAAATAGCCCGCGCCACGTAGGTTGAAGCACGCAAGATAGCCCACATACAATGTGTTAAGATCCTCTATAGTGGAAATAGGAATGATAGCCGATTAATGGTGGCTTAGTGGACGAGGTATCCAATTATGAACGCAGAGATTAGTGCCGGCCGTCCTTATTTTTCACAAATTCCTACATTTGTAATCAGACAATCAGTAAATGCCCGATGACATTGGGAACAAAGCAAGTGTTACATTTTTTGGTTAATTTTAAGTAGTATTAGTAAAAGATTAGACATTTCGAAGTCTAGTAACGTATGTCACGCAAAATGCACAATTTCGCACTGCGTCATTGTTCTGCCTGAACAGCGGTATGGTGATTAATTAATGATGTTCGTGTAAAATAATCTGTTTGTTGAAACTAAACATTATTGAAATAAATTGCGTAACTGTTATTATTTACAACAGTATTTACGTCTTGAAGATTTCAAATATCTACTGCGTCGCGTGTTCGAGAATAATTAGAAGAACTCACAGATACTTCACACGCAGACTTAACTCTGTTCGAGATAGTTTAATTAATAAAAGTACAAGAGTTATTACTTCTTCTTCTTCTTCTTTCTATGTAACCCAACATCGACTGCTATAGTCATTTAGCTAGTGACCCTATAGTTTTAGATGGGCTTTGAACGACCATACGCCAACAGAAACGCAGTAGCATTGAAAACTTCTAACTAACCATCTTAGTGCTGACAGTGGCCACCGTAACTTAACAACGACGATCGAACTATTGACAACGCCGTTGAGATGAATCAGTCTTTTTATATGATGAAGGATGAGTTTATTGATAGAAGTCTGGTGGTGATGGAGACAGTGCAGTGTATGATTATTTACTTTGATATGACAGGTACTGTACAAACTGACAATTTATGCGAAATTAGGGAGACAGGCATTGGGGGGTGTAGCCAATCAACGGCCAGGATTTATAGGAAACGTATTACGTGCTTAGCTCGATCACTTAGCTCTTGATTATCTGGAGGTAACGAGAGTCGGGATCCGGGCCCCGGGAGTCTCATACCTAACGGTTCTAGTTCGAACGAGAAAACTGTGCTTATAAGTTTGCGATACGTCAGTCGCTATGGCACTAGAAAAAATAAAATGTCATTAACCTCTTCAGGGACAAATTTGTTGAAGCTACGAAAAGTAATATTTGCTCAATATAAATTAATGTTTACAAAATAAGGAATAAAGAATTAACAAAATTTAAAGATCTATAAAAAATGTAATATACACACACTTGGCCGTGAGATGTCAAATTCTTGTCTATAACCACTGAATTAGAGAAACAAACTAAACGTACACATACCTGTCAGTATCCTTGAAGAGGTTAAATATTTTTCAATATGGCGGGAAGTTTTTATTTGTATCGTATGCAAGTTTTAATTAGCTTGATCCTGTTAAGCTTTAACGCGTTGAGTGCCATAGTGAAAACAGCCATACCCGATCAGACAGGACATCATTTACTATTTTTTATATAAATCGTAACGAAAAAAAAATTTGAGCATTCAGTTGTGTTATTCCGTTCCTACATTATCTATCTTTCTATGATTGTATTTTTTCCATAAGCCCATCGACACAGTAAAAAAAAGCAGTTGTAAAATATAAAATTTCAAGAATTATTTCACTCGTTGAATGATACAGTGAAAACAGCCATATCTAATCAGACACGATATAATTTACTATTTTTTACATAAGGCGTAAGGAGAAAAAATATTTCGGTACTCAATCGTGTTATTCCGTCCCTACATTATATTTGCAGTATGAAGTTTACTCAAAATTTTGTAACAATCAATAATTATTTAATTAAATTAAATTTTACGTGCCAGTCACCGGTGGCACCCATGTCTTTCAACATGTTAACAGTATCATCTTTACGATTTACACGTGGAAGACGTCTGTTGGAACAAAACGTATGCTTTTCTTGTATGTGATAGTAATAATGTAGTTATAGAGCCTTAATACATTGTAAACGTTTAATGAAGCAGTAAATTTTAATTGATTAAGGGGATCTAGTAAAACGCCTGGTTATACACGCGACGTTATCTCATAAATATTTTTTCTCCAGTAAATTAATACATGGCTACTTCTTCTCGACTGCAAAAGCGCACATATACGTACTACCGCAAAATTAAGCAAATCTGTAGACTTAACACTGCAATTAGTCTGCGGTCTAAAGCAGTTTGCTCATGGTTTCTTCTTCCAAACATGTTGTAGACCACCCAGCTAGACATTTTATATAACTAATATAAATAACCGTATCTGTCTGTTTCAAGAATATATCTTTAATTTTACACTAAACCTACCAACAATTTACGTATATCTATTTTTACCGAACCGGTCAAATGACCGGTCTTTAATTAAAAGTTATATTTTTTGCAATTGAATGCAGGCATTAGACAATTTTAGCACGGGCAATAATAAATAAAATAACTTTTTGATAATAATAAAAAAAGTTGACGTTTTCTATTTTAATAATAAACAGGAATAGAACATGAAAAATAAAGAATAGTTGTACAGCTTTTCTCACTTAAAAATAAATAATAAATATATCATTCTTGTCCACCGCATTTTTTGTACAAATTATACGTTTCTTCATTGCACATTTTCCACAAACATATTTCTTACAGTTGGAACAGATTCTGGCGGTTTTATTGTCCTTACAATATCTTAGTTCACACGTTTTTTGTACATATTAAATTGTACTTGATCTTTCAATGTTCCCTGTACATCTTTTTCTTCTTTTTCTTTTTCTGCTACCCGAAACAAAAATTCCCGTCTTGATATTTTTTCTCCTATTGTCTCTTTTTATAAAACCTATGCATTTATTCCGGCTAAATCAAGAAACTTGAAAAAATCTGGAGTGCCCATCTACGAGATTTATTACATATATATGTTGCATCTTACATAATCTGTGCATCAGCGTAATAAACAATTATATCCGTATAGTTTTAGAATTGTGACTTCAGAGCAAATAACGTTATAAAAGGACATACATTTTTCAACCGGTCAAATGACCGGTCGCGGTAGATAAGCTAGACTACGTATGTTTCTCAGAAGAAACGGAACAAGAAGAGAGATAGATATTGAAAAATTGATTGTATCTATGTACATTATAGGAAAAGTCGTGAAGTCAAGTGACGAAAGCGATAACAATGAATACAGAATTTTTGTCAGAGTAAAATTCCTCAATCTCTCATACAAGTCTTCTATTCGCGTTTACTTTGAAGCTCAAACAAATACATATTCTTCAAATCGTACCCTCACCAACTGATTTTAACGAACTTTTCTACGCTCATGGTCGATCATTAACGGCAAACTTTTTGCAACGATTAATCCCTCGCTAACTCCCACGGCATGGCTGGCGTTCATTGATTCGCATGGAGAACCGAGACTTTAAAATTCAATCTCTCGGTCGCTATCTATCGAACTCGTTCGTCCTTTCATGAATAAGTCGTGTCGTTTTTGCGAGTAAGTCGAACGTTTCGATCCAACATTATCGGCGCGATCGATCGAAACTAGGCAAACGGCGGGACGGAAGAAAAGGGGGGGAAGATGAAGACGTAAGCGGAGCAAGAGGACGATGAGGAACAGATGAAAAGGGGCTTACGGGAGGACTTTCGAATTCTCGAGGGATTGCCCCGTGTATCGTGTGCAAAACAGGAAGACGGTGAACTGGGGAATGAAACTGGAGAAGAGACGGAGAGAAAGTGGGCAACGGTGAAAAGGAAACGGGCAGAGAGAAAGAGAGATCTCATCAGAGCGGCGACACTTAAATTCCCTATTTCGTTTGGCGCTCAATGCAGCTATGGAGAGTACAGAGTTTGTCGCGTTCGTCGGTGCCGACGTCCTTCGTCGTTCTCGTCCGTCAGTTAACGTCGTATTCTCGACGTAAAAAGGAGAACCGGAGAAAGAGGCGAGAAAGAAAACGACGGAAGGAACGACGGGGCCGAACGAATCGAGACTTCTTATCGGTACGAGTCAGCTACTGGCTCCTACGCTCACATCCACCGTGTTCCTTTTCCTTCGACGACCCATTTTCTTTCTCCCCCTCCTCGCCAGCCCCTTACCCTCCCACTCTTTTACTTTTACCACTTTCGCTGGTTTCCCGCGTTTCTGTTGCCGCTCTTTACCACCGCTCAACGAAATGTATCCGCCCTTGAAGCAGCGGTTGGGAATGTTAATGGAATCTATTCTGTATCAAATTGGAAACCGATTGGATCCTTTCGTTGTCATAAGCTACCGAATAACCGTGCTACGTCTGCAACGAATATTTCAACGGTAAACTATTCTTATTTGTTTATTATACGGGCTGCATGGTAGGTTTACGAGCACAGTTTCCAAGCTCATTTTATACCTAGAAATAAGTTGAAAGTATTGTATAAACGCATTTCGAAAGATAGTGTGAAAATTGCGTTGTCTGGGAACCTCTTCTGCAGGTAGTGGTCTTCTATTATTCCTCAATAAATTTCGATATATTTCGGGAGCCAACCTATAGTTTCCTGCTGCTTTGTCAGTAGCACACTATTTACTTTCTCACTGTATATGTAAACGCATTGTGAATAAATTCGGATTAAGAATGATTGGAACTATAACATCATTTTTCAAGAGAACGGTTGAGTTGAGACTCATGGTTCCTTTCACATTTCTTGCCCTCGCGACGAGTAGAATAAGAAACTATATAAGAAAATTTGACCTTGAATTTCTAGGTCAATGACAATTTTTCACGTACTTTTTTTAATAAATATCCACTGAGCCAAAGGTGTAGAACCACACTGTGATGGTTTTAACACATCATTTTTATACACCCTGTACTTGCCCTTCAGAAATGCATTTTTACCAATGCAAAAGAAATTATTTAACCCTCTATAACCGGAATTATTTTGCGTATGACGAAAATGATAAAGACAAATAATAAAGTTTGCATCGTGGGATACAAACATAATAATAAACGAACAGACCGCTTGGTGACAGTATAGTGGTAGAATATAATTATGCAGGGTGACAAATAAATTAAATAAGACTTAAAAAATATAGATATATAGGTAAGTAACTTCCAAGTCACATGACGTTATAGAGGGCTAACAGTTGCATAGCTGGTTCAACTTTTTTTCGGAGTTTCGAGTTGTTGCGTTTAAACCATTCGGAGAAGTCGGTTCGTTCTTTTCTTTGCCAGAGGAAGAAAGGAAATTCGAAAGGCATGATTGGGCGGTTAATTTATGCTGTCTGTCTTGCTAGGTGGTACGTTCTGTCAGGCTGCTAGTCGCGGCAGGAGGTGAGATCAAATTAATAGCCAGACATTTTTCCAAGGGGAAAGCTAAAGGGAGCGTAAGATAAAGAAGAAAGCCGGGACGAGAGAAAAGGAGAGAGCAGCGATTATAAAACGCTCAGATGGCGTGCAAAGAACGCGAAGGCCTTCGTCGAACGAGACATGCAGCAAGCTCAGGCTTTGCCTCGCCTGTAGATTGCAGTTTTGTTGCGTGTCTCCTTAGACTTGTACATTTATTACACGGCCGGTAATTCTCATAGGGCTGGATTATCGTTTTTTAATCGCCCTCGTAGACCGTCTTTTCCTTTCACATGTGACATTAACCTTTGCACTAAATACTTATTTTTAACTTACGATAGTAACGATGAGATTGCAATCGCTATCAGATCCTCAGACGCACTCCACATTGGAAGACTGACAAACATATTCTAATTAACATGGAATCTAAAAATGTATATATAACAATGCATGATTATTCTTTAAGGACGGTAAATATTGTTTATGTGTAAAATGAATACTGCAATAAATGTGCGAAGAAAATAAATAAATACTGCAAATTTTCCAACTTAATTCCAAGTATAATGTTCGAAGAGCTACTTAATTTATACTTTTCCCCAGATAATGAAAATATGCATAAAAATTACTGCTACTATTCTGTTTACTTACCAGTAATATCAGGTCAATTTGCAAACACTGCCACTTTCAAGTAAGACTTCATCAAATGTAAACAAATTAACTGTAGTTGTTCTTAATTACAAGATACTGAATATTAATTTAAAATATTCTAATCCACATGGAACCTACAAATGCGAACATAACAATACATTGTGTTTAAAATATAGCCGCTATTAGTTACAATACAAATTATATGAAGGAGCCTTGTCAGCAACTTTTATTATAGTACTCATAATGTGAAGATTTATTTTTTTATTTATTTATTTAATGTCGCATCCCCTGTTAAGGTATTAGTGACCACAGCTTACATATACCTTTACATGAGTAGAAGAATAATACTATTTTTTATATATTTATAGCAATGTTGTCGATAGTAGCATGTCTATGTCATATACATATGTAGTAATATGGTTAATGGTTCTACAGTCGATATAAGAGACCTATTTCTTTTAAAAAAACTTAAGGTTTTTTACACTGTATATTACTACTTATTGTTAGCAGTGATTCAATACTGTTGGATGTTATAAATTTCTTTCTTATGTCTTCGGACTTCGTACAATTGCAAAGCATGTGATGAACATTTATTGTTCTGTTGAACCGTCAAGTGAGTAAACGTGATTGTATCACGGAAACACATAATTCTGGAATCCGTGTTTAACAGAAATCTTTCGTACATTTTAAGATGTAGAATATTCGGGTAGAATCTAAATATTCTGCACAAATAAGTTCATATTATCCAAAAATTGATATTTAACTATTACACTACGTTTTATTAATATATTGAACTGAAATAATTGAGTTATTATGATCTATTTTGTTTGCGATTAACTGCGATACACTCCTGGCTCATGTGAAAATATCTAAAGGAATCATATTGCATAACGTGTTGGATAATTTATTCAGGAACTTTCAGGAAATACAGCAAGATTTCAATTATTCGAACGAATTAATTACACGATTACTGGAGAATAGGACTTCTCTGATAGTCGATTTAAATTATAACTACGTTTCTCATGAAACCTATTTTTTATATTTTATTATTATGTACAGTAATTTCTCGATTTAGGAACTCCCGATTTGCGTCGATTCACCTTACGTGATTTCTAGTAACGACGCGATAGGCATTTGTCTATTGCCCTATAGCCTTCTAGATCTCTTCAATCGTCATGATGATTTCATCGACACACAATTATTGTCCATTGTACTATTTTCATATAATTTTATTACACAGAGTGATCATAAAATTTTTCGCATGCTATAAATCTTAATAACTAATGGTATACAAATAATGGAAATATTTAGTAAAGGTTACATGAACGTTCAGGTCTTAAAGTTTTATTAATTAGACTAGGACTATCCGACATGGTGGCTACCATTGTTCATACATTTTTCAAACCGAATTTCGAATTCAGTTAACATATTGCATAATTGATGCACTGATACCGCTTCAATTAAGTTTGTTACTTCAACGTATTTCATCCAAAAAACGAGCTTATGATGAGTAGACAAGAAATGGGAGGTTTCGCAATAGAAAGTTTAATCGGTTGAGATGAGGCGAATACGATGGCCCATTTATTAGGGAAGACCATTGCTTGGAATTGGTCAATACTCGCCAATAAAAGAGAAATGGATAAAATAAAGATCACAAATACCGCAAAAGAAAATTCAGATTTACAAGAATGGAATTATTATATAAACAATTGAAAACTTGAGGTATGTTATAATTTTTACTAAACAGTTACATTAGTTGTACATAATACGGTCCGAAAGGTTTTCAAAAAAAAAGTTCAGAAAACGTTCTTTATTTCTCAATATTTATTATACTCACTCTGTATTTGAACACGTCTGTTGCAGCGCACTGCTAACATTTCAGTCCCTTCATAATTGGAAATATTTGAATTCTTTACTGCAACACATTCTTTAAAGGCAGTCAGGCCAGAAACTTTTAGTCGCGACTACGTACACCTTTCGTTATTAAAATCTGGTGCAGAACATCATGCCAATGCCGTATTATTTTCGCTATAATTTTTACAACGCAGTATATTATTCAGGCTTGCTAGAATCTTCTTCATATTACGCTTCGATTACCTTTTCATCATTCTTACTAACTTCTCCGTTTATCAGTAATTACAATTACTATTATTACTATTATATTGATTATGGAAGTATCAGTAATAATTCCATCCATCCCTTAGAGTAAAGTTTTTAATATCAATCGAATGTTACTGAGATAATTGAATGTTCGACGTTCGGACAAGCGTTCGAATAATCGGAGCTCTACTGCAATGAGTAACAACGAATCACTAAAACGTCCCCGTTGACAAACGACGCAGAGGAAATGGCATGAACGCGGTGCGATTGTCGGTTATTCTTCAGTGTCCCCGAGGAAATCAAATTATCATCGCGGTCAGTGGCAATCGGCGTGTGTACGTGTGCGATTTAATAAAGGCCGGACACAAGTGGTCGACAGATATTGGCTTTGCTTCTGAATTTCGTGGACACCCCTTAGAGCTGTAGACGCACCAGACACTCGCCACGAAGGGCAATTACCCCACTAAATATTCACAAGTTCATTACGAGCGAAGTTGAACGCGTACACCTCTTTCTCTACCCTCTGTCTCCACGCCCTGTCCCTTTCGTTTTCTCCTCCCGTCCTCTGTCTCCTTCTCCGCGCGAGGAGCATATACTCGTCGTATAGCCAGATTTCAGGCCGTAGTAGTACCCGAAGAACTTACGAGATTCTATTGCATAGTCCTCGTACGTGGAGCTATTGTTCGGGGGAATCTTAATCCCTGAGATTGCGGGGATCAAGGGCAGGTGCACGAACGTATGATACTGAAGATAATTAGAATTTAACACGTGACACGTGGCCGTGGAAAGCGAACGTGAGACGACAAACATACCCCAGAGATCGTGTTATGTTCAGACGTGAAATGTAAATAACGTTCGTTCTTCCTCCTCAAGGAGCTGGGTCTTTCGTTTCATGGTACTAGAATTGTATGGGTCTGTATTTTGTACCAGTGCCTTCAATCTAGATCATTTTTATCTGCAAATGGGTAACTTTGATTTTGTTTATTTAATAGGAATATGCATCTAGGTGTTAGATCCTCCTATAAATAATGCGAATTTCCTTCCATATTTTTGAAAGGTGAAATACAAAAACAAAATCAAAACCATTAGTTTTCTATATATTTCACCTTATTTTCTACAACTCCGCACCAACTTTCTACTAATTTTCCTATGATCGTTTTGTATGAAGATTTCTAGAACATTTTTGGCGTTGTTGACTTTGACCATTTTTGTCCACTTAAATAATTTTGCAGACTCCTGAACAGGTAGTGATCTGTTGGTGGAATGTCTGGGCTATATGCTGGATAAATAATTTGTTCTTAACCAAATTCCTACAGAAAGTAGACAAATTTTTCAGGAAAAGAATGGTCAAAATATAAAAGGATATTCGCATTACTTATGAAATGGCCTAATAATAGCTAAAAATCTAAATAATTTTGAAATTAGTCTGGCAGAGTCTGAATAAATTTAAATAATAGAAGGCAATTGATATTTATCGATGGAAAAGCCCCAGAGTATTTTTCAATTAACCAATAAATTCATTCTTTTAATACATCAAATATTCTTTGAATACTCAAAATAAGGGAAAGTGGAGTGACGTCCAAAGTTTAAAATGTTAACAATCTATTTTTCATGAAATAAAGAACAGGGGTTTACTTTACTTGTCACATAAGGAGCTCAATTGATTATTCTTTAACCAGGGTAAATATTGCTTATGTGTAAAATAAATGGTGCAATAAGTGTGCGGAGAAAATAAATAAACACTGTTAGCAAATTTTCCAACTTAATTCCAAGTATAATGTTCAGAAAGCTACTTAATGTATACTTATTCCCAGATAATGAAAATGTGTAGAAAAATTGCTGCTACTACTTTCCTTACTTACCAGAAATATCAGGTCATCTTACAAGTGTTGCCATTTCCAAGTATGACTTCATCAAATGTAAACAAATTAACTGTAATTGTTCATAATTATCCTGATACTGAATATTACTTTTGTGTCCTTGTTCAACTACTTCAATAGTTCTGTGATTCTATCTTCAACAAACAATTGGTTTAAGATAATGAATTGCACGTAGATTTCAAGCAGTTGGTATCATTGAACTTTGTGTCTGCTAAAAAGATGTCGAGCTACCAAAATAGGTAATAGTTGGGAACTACAATTAATTTCGTGTATGAAAAACACCACCGTGATAATTTTCCATTAAAATTGCATCTTATTTGACAAATTGATCGCAACTGATTTGCTATGATAATAAAAATTTTAGTAGAGTCCTCACATTCCACCACATGCGCAGTACAATTTTTGAAAAACAATATCGAAACATACATTTATATTTATTTAACATATGTTTTATAAGACAGGAAATTACATTACTTTCGGATTCTCCAGATTAATTCCGATTACATATACGTTACAGAATCGTTCTCAACAGTTTAATGGCACAATTAACGTACTTTTAATATTCTAAACAGCTTCCATCGGCAAGAGATAGAAAAGTGTATAGACAATAAAGCTTCTGGCGACGTTTTTCATTTTTTATTTACTTGATCGGAGGATATATAGACTTTCGAAACGTTCCATTTAACTCCATTTAGAAACGATATGCAATGCTGCGTACGGCCCGTTTGAACGAGGACTCTGTGACGCACAGAGCGAAAAACAAGTCAGAGAGCAGATTTCGTTCAGTTTCTAATTCGCATGTTTTTGATCCGTTCGGGCTTGAAACAGAGCGAACGCGGTAGCGTTCAATGCGCAGGCCCGAAGCGATGCGAGGTCCTCGACAAAAATCTCATAAAAATTTAATAGATCGTTCGGCCCGAACGCGACGATAGGCTTTTTATGGCCGCTAAATGCTTCGTTTGACTGAAAACAATTTTTTTTTCCTATCGAAGGCGATGGCATGAATTCGAAACTGGTGCTGGTCATTTTTGAAGGGTTTCCGCTGCTACCACTCCTAACCATCGAATCACATAACACTCCATTAAATTCACTGAAAGGTTCTCATGATACTATTGCATAGTATCCACACAACATGAGAACAAAGCACAGAACAGATTGTGTTACATCGAGATTGAACAACAAGTTATAACTGTCCCTCCTGCGGCTCTTTTTTAAATTTTTGTTTTATTGAAGCAGTTTGAATCTCCATAAGGAGATTATTTTGCAATGCAACGTACAATATACAGTACAAAATACAAAATAGTTTTTTAGAAACGAATAGATGAGGTTATATGTCGCTAAAATAGGTTTAGACAGCGGGAGAAAAAGATTTAGTTGCTGTAGTTTTTTTATAAATTTTAATCTCTGCTCTTCAAATATAGGACACTACCATAGCATGTGGTCAATATCTTGCAGTTTGTGGCGGCATTGACATTGTGGATCATTTGTTAAACGTATTCAAGCAAGTGAGAAGGCGAGATTATAGTACCCTGAACTGCATCTATCGATTGTTGTTATAATTTCGCGTTGGAGACTTTTGTTAGTATACCACGGTTTTGCTTTTCGATTGTGATAATTTAAAATAATTGTCGCCGTTGGTTAAGCCTTCTTTTTCGATAATATCATAGGTGCTTTTGATTGCTGTTGATTCAGTTGATTCCTTTAAATCTGTGAAGGGGATTTTAGTAGAGTTTATTGATACTGTATTGGTTGCTCCTTTTGATAATTTATCTGTGCTCTCATTTCCCAGAATCCCTATATATGTATGTGTCAATATCCCAGTGATGGCCACCGGAGCTGCGGCCTTCCCCCAGTCTGGGTTCATTCGTTTCGTTTCAGTTCCCTTCTCGTTCTCCCTTGGTCAATCATCGTCCTAGATTACAGCCTACACGAGGGGAATGTACCTAGAGTGGGGGGAAGACTGGTGCTCCGATGGCCATCACTGATTTAGACTTCATTAATATGTACTAAAAAACATTCAAATGATACAATTCTGTCAACGCACGCGACCAATTAAATTCAACAGAAGTAAATATACTGAAACAAACATCTTCAGTTTTTATTTACAGAAAAAATTGGAATTCAGACCAATATAGATTTTTGGATTCCTAAAAATATTTCTGGAAAACATACAATGTATTAGATAATGATTCTTTGAGGGGAAAATTATTTCTAATTAAAAATACAGTAATGAGTACTAAGACTAAACTAAATAATTTAATTTATGAATAAATAGGTTTACTTTCTAAATGAATCACGCATGTTACATTTCTTTCATGAAAAGTGATAGCTTTAGGAGCTGAACCACGTTTGTTGTGTATTCACATCTGTAATAGTTCGGACTCATGACTTATATAAAAATTCTGGAGTTAGTAACTAAAGAGGCTTAAACAATTTCGTGGAGCGAAATGGCGCACTTTGTTTCGCTCACTTAAAACTTAAAATTTCATTGAAGTTGGAGATAGTGTGTTAGTACAGACTAACACTAATTTATTGTTAGCGTAGGATCACCTTTATCCTTTTCTTAGAATTTTTCTCAACGATATCATAGTGGTTAATGAAACATTTTCGCGCTTGTATTTAGGTAACGTATTTTCTTATTTTTACTCACATAATATAATAGTAAATTCGTATTGCTTAAATGGAAAATATACTGTATTTATCAAATAGTTCAATGATTATATAATTAAATAACTGTATAGAAACAATTATAACCGTTCGAATAATTATGAGTGTATTGTAATCGGTACAATAGAAGACGTGAATCTAAACTAGAGCTGTGTTCGAATGTTCGAACTGTTTAACAGTTCATATATTCACAATATAGTTCTAATACTATTCAAATACTTGGGTATATTAGAACGCTTGAGTATTCGAATATTTTATATGTACGCTAATCAAGTATTTGGATATTTATAGTACTCGATTAGTACAACGTGGAGTATAAACTTCTCTGAGTTCATACGTGTTTGTAAAATTTCATTTACTTTCAAGATATTATACAATATTTCTATTTTAGTAAAGAAAACCTAATATGTGTACATTACTTGACTCTAAGCAGTTCCACTTTGCAGTCACAATATTTTCACAATATTGTGGCCTCATACACTTGCAATAATAATATATTCAAACAAATTATTTTTCAAATCTTTTGGAAACATTCCAAACATTTTTTCAAGACTTACCTACTGGAAGACGCGTCGGATATATATGACCCACGTTTACTGTTTAAATGTATTAAAAATACGTTCACAGAGTAAGAGTTAATTGTATTATTATTGTGAGTAATGACAGCAGTTCCTGTACCTTTACTTTCAGAATCATCAGTGTAGATGTGCATGAAAATGGACCATTTTCGACAAAGTCCAGAGTAAAACGTGTCTGATAATTGTTCATATCTTCTCTACGGAGCATCAACGTTGCGTTAGTCATGTAATGCAATAAGATCTGAAGAGGTGGAGTTTCGATTAACCAGAGGGGGACCTCTGACGTTTTGTACTACGCTAAGCTTTTTTAATTCGACACACGCACACACGGAGGGACGCACGTGGTTACATATTACTACGCACAAGGCCAAAGTCGACGATGACACATCGGGGATTGATTTCTGGCATATCGCGTTTTCCGTGGGTTTTCGAGAGGATCACACGTCAGCTATCCAATTCGACGAGGTCCCCGATTAAAATTCGATCGGTTATCATCGGGATGTCGCGTGATATTCCTGCCGAGTTTTATGTACGAGGCCGATAACAATCCGCTGGATTATTGAAACCCACACATCGATTGATCGACAGGCACGATATCAGGAATTGCTGTGCTCTCCGCGCGTGTACGTTTCTACGGTGTGAGTGCGCCGATTCTACGTGCAGGAAAGCGAGACTATGTGCACTTCCGATTTTTCGAAATTTCCGTGCCCTGACCTTTTAGCCGGGAGAAAACGTTTTACAGGAAAATAGGAACCTGTAACACGTCACTCAACGCGATGTAATTTATCGATAAAACGTCCGTTTCCTCGCATCATTACGTTCTACCTGGGAGATAGTCATCTCCTTTGGTAACGATTTCGAGCTACCAGCACGGTGGAAATTATGTTTTAAATAGATGTGTTCTTGCAGCACATATCCTTAGCTGATAGATAATCGAGGTATATACAGTTTAAAAATGATCAATATACAGAGTTTTCAAGTTAAAAATCAATACCTTTTTCTTATTAATTAATTTAGACATTTTTCTAACAAATACAGTACCGAAAGTATATTTTCAACTCAATGTTTCGTTTTATGGAATTACCCACAAGTTGGAAGGCAATATCTTTCGTAGATTTTTAAATTAATGTTTTTTTTTAAAGACGTACAACTCGAAAAACGTTTCCATTTTTTGAGTACAAATTATTTACTGGCAAACAATTGAAATATATAAAATCTGAAAGTTGTCGAGAATTTTCCAGTTGAAAAGCTAAATCTTTTGAATGATTTTTAGATTGATCTATTTTGTTAAGCAGTTATGAACGAAATTGTATCCGTTGAAAACAATATTTTGAAGTATTCTGTGTTATGTCAAGGAGTACAACAGATTCCATGATAATTTGTAATGATTCATATGATTCTAAGAATGTCATTTCCTATATAAGAGCGATCTCTTGTACTCTTAAATGACTCTGCGTATTTAACTTAATCTTGATATGCATATCATGTACACTGTCCGATAAGGATACAAACAGGAAGCTATAATCAACTTTGAGCTTGATTGATTGACTTCCGTTCGCATTCGTAATGAAACAATTATTTGTAAATTCATTCTCTAATGCGACAATAGTATTTGCAAAAGTGGGAGATTGCTAAGCAAGTTAATAAAACCATATGCGATTTTACATGTCGTATCTAAGTAAATTGCAGCTACAGACACAACTTCACCTGAAAATATAAAAATAACTGTAAGAATTTTTTTCGTCTAATTTAATTTACATGTGTACACGTATTTATTACGTAACGAGCTACGTCAGTTTGTAAAAATTTGTATTACCAGAGATGCAATAATATTTGAAACACCGAATTTTTGTTTACATGCAATTTTTAATAAAAATCGCTTGTTGCGTCAACAAGTGTCACGTATATTCGCATATTTTGTAATATCGCTCTGTGTAATGTTTTGTTACAAAACAACGTACCAACATATTACTTTTCCGGCATTGAAAAGAATTATATTTCAGGCAGACGAAAGAATTAAAAAAGCTCCAGATATATAAATACAGTGTCACTTATTTTGTCGCATTTAATCACTTTTTTAATTCAAGAAAATGTTCATTACAGAAAATGAAAGTCATTAATGACAATAAAGTTATTAAACGTTCATTAAAAAATTTAGCAATCAAAAATTCTAGTAACGAATATATAAAATAAGTGTTGTCACAATAGATAAGTTAAAGTTTTCGAAAGGTATAATCTATCAAACTGATAAGGTAAAATAATCTTGGTTAATGTGTTCGTAATATGTATCGTTTCAGTTGCATAATGTAGAGCTATTGTAGGGGAGACCGGGGCTGGTTGCCTGTAGGGGTAGGTTGACTAATTGTTAATAACTTTGCACCGACGTGTGCTCTACTGCTAAAAGATTTATTGTAGAAACACATCACCTCTACTATGCCATTTATTTGTTTCCAACACCGTGATTGTACGGTCTTTGAGAGTTATCAGCGTTTGTCGAAAAATTGGCTACGTACGTAAATATTTTTTCTTAAAGATTTTATGTTTTTACGCTCTATATAATTACAGTAGAATAAATGTTGAAGAAATATTTTAAAGCTTGTTTATTACACGACCTATTGAAACTGTATTTTTTTCTACATAAATAATTTAAGATTATATAGAGCATTGAATTCAAAATGTTCGTTCGGGGCTGGTTGACTAATAACGTCCGGGGTTACATGACTATCTGGTCGACCAACCGCGGTGATATCAGTTTGTACTAACTTAAGATGTGTAAATGGAAATTTACTTTTTTACGAGTGTAAGAATTGTGTACCGAACTGTGAAGATAGTGATTAGGTAACATAAGAACTATAGGTATCTATATGTTTATTATTTTATAATACTCTAAGTTTTTGTTGCTGCTATAAAGGTTTAAATTGTTATTTTGTTGTTAGGAAAGCGATTTGTATGATTTGTTTAAATTTGATTAACTTATAACTACATTTTAATGTATGTTTAATTTGTCGAAAAGAATTATTAGTTTATTATTAAAATATGAGGGAAAGATAATTAATATTTTATACTGAAACAACTTTCTTCAGTTTGTGTTATTTTATTACCACTAAGATAAGTTGTTAATAACATTTTCTTAACTGATTGTACCTATAGTCAACCTACCCCATACTGTAAGTCTATCAACCCCGAACGTGGGGCTGGTTGACAAGCATGGAAGGTGTTAGAAAAACATTAAAATACTTTAATTCTTATCACATTACGTCAACTTTAATCATTTAAGCAGATAGTCAAATACATGTCCTACCAAATACAATAACCGTTATAATGATATTTCGACCATATAATTCATTAAAGATTAAACACTGAAAAACTGGCCTACCAGCCCCGGTCTCTACTCAAGCAGTATTCTAACACATCATTTTTTGTAGCCATATATTTTGTAGGTCTGCTTAGTTGATTATATGAAAAACCAAACCGATTAAATTCTAATTCTGCAATACGGGACAGTAATGATGGGTAGATAAATATTTCCAAGATTGTTACTTAAATACTTGAAGAATCAGTTATAAATTATCAAGTATTACAATCAATACTTAAATACTTCAAGAATCAGTTATACATTATCATGAACTAATTACTATTTATTAGTAATTAGTTGATTATTACTTGAACTCGTCAAGTTTCATCAGGATGTAGTTAATGCTGCATACCAACACGATTAATTAATCAGATCTTTCAGATTATATGACTGCTTAAATTCAATCGTCAATTTTCCCCATGTTCACCAGAATATAGCGGCTTAATTAAATAACTACTGATTTTTACAAAGTTCCAAGCAAAAATACCGCGACAGTACCTACTGTAGAAACACAAATGTGAAATTGACTAATTAACTGGTTGATTGCTGCGGTGGACACCGGTGACCGTCACCGCAAACTTTATTTAATTAAGTAACTACTAACTCTTATACAATTTTGAACAGAACTATGAACACAACAATAATATACAGTAACTACCATGCGTTCAAGCGATAAAATATTTTTACCTTTTGCGATTTATATGTAAAACAGTAGATTATACGGTATCTGACTTTACATAGCCAAACTTGAGGCCCAACAATCTATTATCCTACGCACAATCGTGAACGCTCCGTGGTATGTCTGAAACGAAGAAATAAGGAAGGGCTCAAACATCACTACGATACAAGAAGAAATAGTTAAGGCAACTAGCAGCAACAAAAGAAGGATTGAGGAAAAGCTCACAACAACACACCCTGTAGACCTAGTAAAATAAATTTACAAGGCGAAGTGTATAACTTAGATCGCTAGATCTTGCTAATAAAGACGTTGTCTAAATAGAGATACCGTCTTCGTGCTATCTTCTACAAATATAACAATGTACCTAATGTCTATACTGACAAATTGTAAAGTATATGGGAGACATGTAAAAAAAATGTGTCTGGCTATATACGTCAATTTTCACTGTAACATTGAACGTGTTAAACAGTCGCCTCTCCTATGATTTAAAAAAAAATCAGGAAAATTATAGTGTGTCTTATTAGGCATAGCTGTTTTCACTGAGTCACTGAATCTGTTAAAATTCTTCTAAAATTTCGATGACGAATCAGAACAAATTACTTCAGACACTAATTTTAGACAGAAACCGTTTAGAAACGCAAAAGAAATGCGGGGAAGGAATGAACATAATCCTCGTATGGGTCGCGTCACATACTGGTATAATTGGAAATACTATAGCAGATACAGCAGCAAAAGAGGCAACCGACATCCTACAAGAGTTAGATCAATCACAAATTTCTCCGTTATTGACTGATCTACAAGAATCTACGTTCAAGAAAATAAAAATTATGTGGGAAACGGAATGGAAAAATGCAGCAACACCATTTATCCAGACAATCAACAGCAGCTTCACAACTAAGGAGAATATACCACCAGAACTAACAAGACGAGAACAAATTGCGTTTTTCCGAATTAAAATTGGACATACAAAAATGACCCATTCATATTTACTCTTAAAAAATAGTCCTTCAATTTGTGACAAGTGGAACGTACAAATAACTATGAAATACTTAATTATAGATTGCAGTAAATATTCGACATTACGCTAAAAGTACAATATAAGCTACAACTCAAAAGAGAAGTTTTCCAACCAGAAATAAATATGTCAATTGCTCCAATTACTGAAAGAAACAAAACTATTTACAACTGTACTGTAACTAAATATTATCCTTGCTATTAACCATGTTAGTTGATACGACTTTAAGACAGAAGAAAAAAAATATTCATAGGAGTTTCTTCTCGTTCCATCAACTGGGAGGGGAATCGAAATTGAATACGCTAACATCTTTACGTGTCTGTTTTTATACCTCGCGTAGAATCCGCAGCCTCATAATCCTATTGTCGAGTTTATGAAGACATTGCGCAGATGCAAAAGAAGGTGGCAGTAAAGGAAAGGACGAAGGAGAACTGTTCTTTCTCTCGAAGTCGATCTGGATTTACGATATTGGTTGAAACACCACCTGAACCCAGTTCAGCAGAGCCCGCTTTAAACCATCTCGAACTGGTTACCTTACTTCGTAAGCACGTTAGATCGGCTTCCTTTATTTATTTCTACACCTTGCGCTTCCCTTTTCTTTCCGAACGCGCCTTGCCACCCCTGCCAGTAGTCTTATCAGAATAACTTATGAGTGTCCTTTATAACAACATTGCATTACTTGTCGAAAGGAAATGGCATCCACGGAAACCCATTCACCGAAATAAATTCTTCAGATTGCAACGATGAACCTAAAGTTCATTTGCAGACCGAGTAACACTTTGACTGCTATGTCACTCACATATGGTGACAAATCAGTTGTACTCACTTTTGCAGCAGTCGTTTATTTATAACTTAATATTTTCCCCATCGGGCTTTTGCCTTTAAAGTAATTTTTTCCCATTCTTCTTGTACACTGGTCCACAGGTTGTCGATGGATGTTTCATGGTGGCATGTGAAACAATGTAATCGTTTTTTCAGATGAGCCCACAAGTGTTCTGTTGGATTTAGATTCGGACGAGTATTCCCATTACAGATTGTAATGAGTGCAAGTGTAAGATGTTGAATGCCTCAGTGAAAGCTTCCAGACCTAGTCAGACAAATAATAATGTTCTGTTATAAACATAAGCCACTGAGAAACAAAATATTTAACTATTTTATCGTATAGTCATTAGACTATACTATTATTACAATATTTATTACAAGTGAATAAAATTTGAGGCGTCATTCATTAATAATCTCATGGCAGTAAAAGTGTTCATTGTATGTATGTATTTGGAATGAAAAAGAAATCTGCACATACAATATGTTACTATGATTTAGAGGGTAATATAATACTCGGAAAATGCAACGTTCAAATTGTAGAAAGTTCAGACAGTAGAACGTTTAGATAATGAATGTTCAGATGTTACGGATTCTATTGTACAGGATGTCCCAAAATTAATACAATACTAAATACTTAAACTTTTTCCTTTAAGACTTATACAGAGTGTTAAAAAAAGGGTCTAAGACTTTAGGTGCTTATAGCATTATAATACTCACCGAGAGGAGTAAAGAAGATCTAATCAACATAGGTCTTTAAATCAATCCTTTTGATAATAAATACAAAAGTTTGTTTTCACATTTGTTAAAGATTTTCGCTGTATCTTTCTGCCATTTCAATTATTTTACATTTTCAAATATTCCTTTCATGTCTCGTATTGTACGACATGAATTTACTATTCGTTGTCGTAGCCCACCTCATTATTTATTTTCTGCTACTTCTTACTTTCGTTGTTTTTAAACTCACTTTAATATCGAACGCTCGTAAATATAAAACTTGATTTGACATCGGAAGGGTTGATTTTAGGATCTATGTTGATTAGACACTTTTTACTCCACTCTGTGAGTACTATACGCACGTAAAATCTTACACCTTTTGTTTTAATATTTTGTATAGAAAAGAGAAATTTATATTACGTCTGACTAGCGATAGCTGATTCCACTGCGGTAATCAACGTGTTAAAATTCATGCGATTTCATTAACACATTCCCAGCCACAGTAGAAAATTCCGTAAATAGACAGACGCGCGAAAATTGCTATTTATTAATACACGTCGTTGATTGTAGAAATATTTATCTAATCGATATTACGCTTTCTATTTCTACTATCATTTTAACATGAATGTTACTCAAAATTTCATAAGGGTTGGTAGTTATATGATTAAATTAAAACTTGTGCATGTACCGAAAACGGTGCATGCGACAGGGAACGTGTTAAAATATGCAGTTTTTTTTGCGGTATCCTGTATTTAACAGCTTGACTGCCATACTGTTTATGCTGGAAAAAACACAACTTTGTAGACTTCGATACAACACGAAAATAATATAAATTTATATCTCATTTAATTAATAATGTTAGTAATTATTTATAGTTCTTACTGGCTCTGTTAGATTTTCTGAAATACTTTACTAATTGTATTCGTGTTTACATAAATGACAACCAAATTTAACCCTTTTAGTACCGATCGAAAAGTTGAACCTGACCGAAAATTGCCGAGCCAAACTGATGTAATTTGGTAAGGTTTGAGTAAAAATTATAAAAATTTAGTTTTAAATAGTAATTATAAAGTTACAGAAGGAACATATTAAGAATTAAGGAAACAGTGAATTAATGATTAAAGTATTTCAATATTTCTTGAAAATTATATGAATAATATTTATTCAAAATTATAAAGAAAATCCGAAAAGTTGGTCATCTTCTATAAACTGCATTTACAAAAAAAAACATCGTCACTCTGACATTGTTTGACATAGAATAGGTAATATAAAGCATAAACAACGTATATTCAATTATTTATAACAATATCACAAGTATTTTAAAAGATAAATAAATAATAATTCACGCACAACGATATATCGTCGTCGGCACTTTTCGCAAGTGTAGCCAACGACGATATATCGTTGTTCGACTCTAAAAGGGTTAAATGTCATCCATGTATAGATGACGTGGCAGTTAAAGTGTTAAAGAAATCTGGAATATTGTTTTTTATTTTGGTATCTCAAGCAATTTTCGACCATGTCTGGCTACTGGTATGCGTTTGTATCATTTCTGGGGAAAAGCCGGTGCATTTCTATAACGGGCAGGCTGAAATTCCAATGGGTGAATTTATGTACCGGCAGATAGGAAGGACAATATAAATGAGATTTTAAGTATACCTATCGGGAAGTTGTTGTCGGGCGCGTGCGCCGGCGGCTGCTCTCCCTTTTAAGCATATTTCCTATTTTCCACGACGAAAGGGACGCGATAAATAATCGACGCATAAATCTCGTCGCGTGGCACGGACGTATTCGATCGTTTAAAACGGGAGAGGGCAACCGCGCTATTATTTTCTCGGCACACTCCGACGACGGATTTTCTCGGAAAATTCACGGCGTACCTTTCTTTTCGAAACTCCGAAACTTCTTTGATCGTTATGAATATTTAATGCCAGAAATGACTTTCCACTTACCGTGTAATCGACGATAAAGAGGACAAAACTGTACCAAAGCGTTTTCGATACCGAACCAGATACGGGAAAATGTTACTTAGACTGTAAGAAGACATCATGATCTGAAATAACATTTTAGTGTCTGCTCCGACAATTCAAACAGTTTACTGAACCTCACCATGGATTATCCCCTCAGTTGAAATCAGTACTGAACTAGGAAAATTAAGACAATTCAAACAGTTTACTGAATCTCACCATGGATTATCCCCTCAGTTGAAATCAGTATTGAACTAGGAAAATTAAGACAGCTAAAACTAATTTTGATGCATTCAAAACTGTGTTCAATGAAATTCTCGACAAGTAGTCTGACCACGATCATACATGTACACTTCCATCCATAAGTATTAGGACATTTGCTATTCCGGTTGACATGTTGACTGCCAGAGTATTTCATTCGAACCAAACCTTGCCGTGGCACAAAAACTCACGCATTCTATGGAAGGATCGTTATGAAAAAGTAATTGAAGGAAACAGTTTAGCCAAGTGATCCTGTGTCTTCTTACACTGAAATATGAAATTAATGAATTAACACGTTGACTGCCACACTGTATAGACTGAAAACGACATACCTTTCTGGACTTTGGTACACCATGAGAGTAATGTCAAATTATACCATTTTTAATCAATGATGTTAGTAACTGTTTATAGTGCTTTACTGATTCTGTTAGACCTTTTCAGATATTTTTACTAATACTATTCATAGTCGGAAAAATAACATCAGAATTTAAGCGTCACCCACATAGAGGTGACATGGCAGTCAAAGTGTTAAAGAAATACGATATTTTGTCTGTATTATTTCAAAGATTAGTAAAGTACATTTGAAACAGTTACAAGAGAGAAATAAAACAGAAATCATGCACTGGCCTTCCCAACTTCCCGATTTGAACCTAATTGAGAAAGTCTGGAATGAATCGGATCGAATAATGCGAGAAACAGGCTAAAAGTCAAAATCTGCCTTGTGAAACCACTTGCACGTGCAATTGAGCAAAATATAATATTACCAGAAATGAGAAACTCACTTGTTGAGAAACTTATTGAGAACCTCAGAACTACAACGCCAAAGTTGGTGAAAACCGTAGTGAAGGGTTGAGGGGGCCGTATTAGTGTAATGGTTCGATTGTTAATTAATTTCCATGATGAAATTTGTGATAGATATAGAATTAAATAAATAAAGTATGGAATAAAGAATATCTGTCTAAATTCTTTAGTGATTTCATAACCTTATTCAAATTTATTACTTTTATAACTATTCTTGATTAACATGTACATACTATGTACCAGACTGTCACTAACAACTTTTTTATACAGTTCAGACGAAGTTAAGAAATGACAATAACAGAAAATGTTTGGGTAAAGTTTTAAGTTGTCTTATTTGACTGAGCTACAATGAAGAAGACTTGGACATTTTGAAAAGACAACGTTATTTGAAACAGTATACTATTTTATTCCACGGTTGTTTCGTTTTAAATGCACACTGTAGACTTAACAGTGTATATGTACAAAATTAATATTTAGCATATAAAAATTTGTAATAAAAATAACTCACCTCTTAAAAAATCAATTCCACTATTACATAAATAATTCAATATAAAATTTAGATGACAATTAATAAAAATTAATGCCACCCTCAAAAAATAATTGCTATTAATTGTGATTTAAATAATAAATTAAATTACAATATAAGTTAATCATAAATTACAATATTTGGAACGTTGCTACAAGTAGTGTTTTACTTTATATCACAGATACTTAAGATACAGTTTTACTACTTTATTCTAAGGAATAATTTTGAACATATTAACAGTATTAAATGGTTCAAGACAGACATCCGTTGTTGACTTTTACTGAAAAATTATTTCATGTACAAACAAAAATTACTTCTCTTAATTATAGTTTACTTCATCACACTAATTGTAGAATTTAGAACTTGACTGCATTCAATTTTTTTAACATTTATACCTGACTTTCGTTATATATAATTCCGTTTAATGTTTCCTTACAAAAAATTCAATTCACAAAAGAAACGAATAAGCAATAATTGAAAACAAAACTGTCCAAAGAGTTTTTAACTTAACCCTTCAAGTTTTGTATGAAAAAGAAAGCATTAAGTTATAATTGCATAATTTCTATGAGAACTGGTCGGTGGAAATGTAAAATTAATTCAGCACGAGCGTACTGATCGATTATGATAAATTCAACTCTGACTAAATCAATAATTCTATTATAGAACTTTCATCGTCCATTACCCAGAAATTAGATTAAAAAAATGTCTTGTTAGTTTAAATGCGGAGGCATAAACTACAGTAATTATTTTTTAAGAATAGTAAGAATTTTATTATTACGCGATTTACTTCAGTTTCCTTTTGCTTCCTCAGAACATCATTCAACTCTTTTAAACTTTCTGATATTTTAAACGCTATAACACGCATGTAACCAAAGATAGTATACTCTTTACAGAATATCGAAACTCTTGAATTCATAATACGTAAATGTTGTATCACGCCCAGTGCATCTTAAAGGGAAGTATACGCGTCACAGTTCTGAGTGGCTTGATTGCAAAATTAAAAATACACGATATTGAATTAGCATCTTCTAGACCGCGCTCCTTGCGGCATAACTTTCAGCAAAGTATTCAGTAACTTCGTTTCCCGCAAAGAAGATTAGTGCTCGAGGATTAATAACTTGAAAAGTTCAAGTTAAAATAGCGCTCGTGATCTTCAAAGACGTTTTCTGAGTAACTCATCGCGGGAGGCCGGAACACGTTTACGTGTTTCCCTCGAAAATACTCTGCGAGCCGATAATAAGAAAATATTCTGCATGAAGTGCTGACACGTTCAAAACGCCGACGGACGTCGGCTTGATAACGAACGTTTCCACGAAGGAAATATTTATTGCACGATCGGTGATAAGCACGAACGCAAGCTCCTCCGTAACAAGGTATAAAGTCGCTAGGAAAAGAACAAACATTATGGCGGAGGGACGAGTGGCAACGGTTGAATGCTCGTCGACGAAAGTGTGCCGAATGAGTAATTGAAAGCAATTTTTAAATTAAACTCTTTCATTCGCCGGGACCGTATACTCTTTTCTTTGCCCCTACAAAAGAGCCTTTGGGAGGGTAAAGAAAAACGGGCCGATGTCGAGAGGCGAAAGCTCCGTGTGAATTTCATTAAAACTTGCAAACGGCAAGACCGTGCAGTAGATCCATGGCCGAGGAATGAATGAATTTATAGTTTTTAATATTTGTTCATTGTGCTGTCTTCTAGACGAGTCCGGCACAAGGAGGACAAGGAAACCCGGAGGGAGGATCGGCGGAAGATATAAACACCGTTGTTCGCAGCAACCTGTTATTCGACTTGCTGGTTAAGAGCGTCGTTTCCTTACCGGATGCGAGATTAGCACGTTGGTTATATCCGACGGGCATAAACGTGGAAAAATATAATTCGCTGTATAATGCATCCATTATGCCGCATAATGCGTCTAATACACGGCGTTCTGTAATATATGAAAAAAAGTTTCCTGAATAGTACAGTGTTACGGTACGTTGAGGTCCCCGAAACGCGTTTTAATTAACCCGTTAATTGCACTGATGAGCTGGAAGTAACAACAAGGCACGGGGCGAGCAAATTAAGCTGTACTTAATCTCTCATCAAAGGTTATAATCTGAAACAAGACGTGATGACGGTACGTTCCTTTCGCAGATTAATTAACATGCGTTATTTCACGTTGTTGTTTTTAACGATACAGGCTTGATGAACATGATTAGTGAGCTGTAAAACATTTTATTTGCTAAAATATTACTTACATCTATGGCACGTGTTCAGTATCTCTATTGAGTTCCGTGATCGCTCAAATTTGTGTGAGTGATTGATTTGTTGACTCGAGAGTTGTTCAACCAAGATGTCGAGACCTTCGTGCGTACTTCTCCGCTTGATCTGATTTTAAAAAGGTTTTTCTTTTGTGGATGCTTATACTAAATTTCGCAGCAGTGTGTAAGTTACACATCATCGTATACGTTCAAAAAACCTAGGTTTTTGGTTTTATTTCCCGGCAGCAGTGTTAAATTCGCTGTTTTAATTCCTTCAGCACGTTAACAGAAACACTGTAGCTTTCATACAGATATGTAATTATTAAGTCAGAAGTGGCCATCCAGAGCAACACCTGGCTTCTCCCTACCCCTACTCTGCGTCCATTCTCCTCACGCCGTAAGAAATTTGAGATTTAATCTCTAGATGGAACTGGTATCATACATAAAAAAAAATTATTATTCTTACTACGTCACTGTTTGTTGAGAAACCGTATTTACCGATAGTTACAGATGTTTTCGACGGCACATGCAAACCACAACCTACATGAAGGGATGGACAATTCATTCATTATCAATTATTATAGATTGTACATTAAATATAAAGTAATTCAGAACTTAACTTCACTTTGTATTTAATAATGTATATTTAACAATTTCTAACCTTGCTTATTATTATTGAAGTCTCTTAACCCTTTGAACTCCTTTGTCGAGTGTGACTCGACATCGATTTTTTCACAGGTACTCCTATGTCGATTTACACTCGACATTTTCAAATTGCCAGTTTAAATATGTATTATATTTGGCAATATTTTTTTACCACAAATATCAGACAGCAAAATTCTAATGCTAATCTCAATATAATTAATAAAAAAAATGGTTTAAATTGGTTCCTATCAACCAACTGTCTTTTGAAGTACATTTCAAATGAAACACTTAAAATAATAGGGAGTTATTGAAAAGAAAATTAAAAAGACGTTAGGAGTTCAAAGGGTTAACATCCATAGAATTTTTAATCTCAATTAATAGAAAAATTAATTTTATTCAAATACGTTATTTAAAAGAAAGTGATTAAGATGGACTAATTAAATTTATCATTACAATTCACCATTTATGTAATGAGTTGCATATAATAGATAAAGTACTGCAAGTCTTTTAGTCTGACTATTTATTCGCGGTCAGGCGAGGCAGAAGTTTAGCCCAGGATGAATAATATTGGTATTGCGAATGGTAGGAATAAAAAAAAAACCATCTGCAATCGTGTCGATACGTGAAATTATATCCTCGTTAAAAGCGGCTGAAACTGCGAAAACGTAATGGTTGCTTTTAGTACGTGCCTTTCATATGCGATGTTCAATTGCCAAAAATCGTACATAATGCACGCACCGCTTCAACGCACAACACTCATAATAAATTAAGAGGCTTTCAACAGCTGCGCCTATTAGCAACAAGGGAGAAAACAAAATGCTACGCCAATATTATTCAATACGTGCACACATGCGAACGTACGTATTCCGTGTATTAGAGTTCGTGCTCGAAACATGAAAACATGGTGAACGAGAAAATGTATCGCGTAACACATGCAAACATATTTATGTCACCGTCGCACTGCAATTTGTTACTCGATAGAACATACTGTGAAAGCAAACATCAGTTAAACCCGTGTATAAAAATATAACCGTGGCCGAATGTTTCCAATCTCGACTGCTACATAATTAGTCTCGATGAAAAATTACAAAGATTTACGTATTAACTTTTTTTTTTCACTTTGAAGATGACTTATGCATTAACAGGTTGGCTGTCGTAGCAGTCACCGGAGATCAGCGCATCAAATGTCATTTAACGCCATGGCTGTCACAATAGAAATAGTCACTCCTGATCAGACGCGATATAAATTGCGGTTTTTATTGTAAAACCAAAAGTACTCAATCATATACAAGTCTTTCTATGTTAATCTTGCAATGTAAAATTCGCGGAGAATATTGCCAAAATCAATAATTATTTAATTAACACTTTGATTGCCATGTCACCCATGTGTGGGGGACAATTAAATTCAATCACTATTAATTAGACCACACAAGATGTTAACAAATCTATCTAATGAAGACTAATAGAGCCAGTACAAAATTATGAAAGTTATTAATATCATTAATTAAAAATGATGTCATTTGAATTTATATTTATTTTCCATCAGAATTCAGAAAGTTTTTCAGTTTCAGCTGATACAATGTGGCGTTTAAAGTGTTAAACAATTACTAATTTTACTAAAATTTTAAGTAGAATTAATATTGTAATCAGAATAGAAGGTCAAGATTATGTAATTCAATAATTACAAATGTTTTTTCTTTGTGATTTGCGTTTGAAGTGGAATATTATGTCTGACCAGATATGGGAGTTGTCACTGTGGCAGTCAACGTGTTGACCTTCAGTTTCACTTCAAATGGTTACAATCTTGTACAGGAAAAGTATTAAGACATGCTCTATTTTCAAGAAAATTGTACGATCATGCTTGACGATGACCTTACATACAGTAGAACATCGATTATCCGAACTGTAATCGGTAACAAGATTAACCATATTTTAGCTATACATATTTCGTATAAAAATGATACTTTTTGTTTAGAATATTAAAATACACGGCGGAATAAAATTAAGTACACAGTGTGACTAATGATAATTTTAATTTGTAATTTACGTGAAACAGGAATATTCAGATGGCCAGTGTTCGGATAATCCAGGTTCTGCTGTATACAATAAAAATATGTAAAGTTATTCAGAACCAGCACAACGAATAGTAAAGTATACACCATAAAATTGCCAGACCAGACTATAGGAAAATCGTGGGACTAATTACTGTGTTAAGATTAGCATCAAAATAGCATCTATGTGCAAAATAGAGTTTCTTTTATTTCGATCGCTTGTTCTCTGTTTCTCTCTGTTTCAAGCGTTAGCTCGTCCTACTATGCCATCGCACGTCCATTACATATTTGATTTATCCTGACTAATTATATTTCTATTAACCCCTTGCCGCATGATTTCCTTTTGTTACGAAAAAAATATATTAAGTGTAAGAAGTTGCATCTTCTGTGGGAAAAATATTGATAAAATTTTTTAACAATACTAAATCGTTTATGTATTACAAAAACCGGTTTGGTGCACAAAACTATATTAGCAATTTATATTAAAACTGACGAATGAAAATTCAAACTAACCTTCTTTATGTAATGTGCAGATACTGTAAATTACTCTAATAATTTTTATTTGGCTTTTTAAACCGTATAAAGACTCAGAATGTATTATATAATATGTTGAGATGCATAAGTTATACAACAGTCTTATGAAATCGCAAAAATTTAACTTTTCCGGACACAAATGGCAGATTACACTGGAAAACCATAGCACTATAGTGTATTAGCACTTACTTGTTAGAATGCCACGTCACCCATATTTGGGTGACACAAAAATTCGATCATTTTTTATTCGATCCTGTATAGTATTACTGAATACATTTAACAAGGTTTAATAGTAGCAGTAAAAAAATGATGAAAGTTATCGATATTATTGATTAAAAGAGCTAGAATTTATAGGTATATTAATTTTGTATCAAAATTTTGAATGTTTGTCATGTTCAGCTGGTGCAGTGTGGCACTCAAAGTGTTAACATATGGTACAACACGCAAAGGGGATATGATGCATGTTTTACATAAAAAATTAATGAAAATTTGGTGTGTGTAATATATGACACACCATGCGGTAAGGGGTTAACGTCAACAAATGAGTCTTTCCTCCGTTGTCCTAAAACCCTGCAACAATTATTTGGACAGGTAAATCAGAAAAAGATGTTTAAGATCAGAAGCATACCTGTAGGCCAATCTGCTGAAAATGAACAAAAGAATATACCGTTAGAAACAATTTAAATTTAAATTTAAAGAAGGAATCGCTAGAATGATAAAATCAGTGTCGGGGGTATAGTAGGTTAATTTATTATTGACTGCACATTTCTCTTACTGTGTAAAATATTTTTTTGGATATGTTCTATATAATCACTTCTAACTTTCCTAAATTTGTTTCAAAGACTGACGAATGCATCAATATACAGTAGAACCTCGATTATCCTAACTGTAATTAGTAATAGATTAACTGACACTGCAACTATGTTTCGCATAAAAATGGTTATTTTATTTTAGAATTTAAAATATATAGCGGTACAAAATTAAGTGCATAGTGTTACTGACAATAATTTTAGCATGTAACTAATATAGCCTGAACCAATTTTCGGACGACCAGTGTTCGGGTAATTGAAGTTCTACTGTAGACATTTTTTGTCTACAAACAGAATTAGAATAAATGTGCCTGCCTCATGTAAGAATTATTTCAATGTCGAACGAAATTATACCATTTGTTTCAACTTAAAATATACATTGTATATATTCCAAAATATTTTACTTATTAAAGTAAAAGCGTAAATGTACATGTAACTGTAGAGTTTCTTACGTAAGTACATACATCCCATAAAAATTCGTTTCAAACTTTCATGAAACACTTGATTTTATAATACAGTAGAACCTCGATTATCCGAACTGTAATTGATAAAAAATGATTCACACTGTAACTAGATTTCACATATGAATGATAATTTTATTTTAGAATGTAAAACATATAATAGTACATAATTCATTGCATATTGTTATTAACGATAATGATGACCAATACTTGGATGAACCGAGTTCGGATAACCGAGGTTCTACTGTAGTAAGCATCAAACCAATATTTCTATAATTATTTAGTGTGTAGAATAACTAGGTTTTTAGATTGTAAGAGACATGAGGAATGATTAAACGTACAAATAATTATAATTCCTCCCACTGATGGCTAGTGTGTCGCAAAATCTAGTGGCAATGGTGACATTTCGTTCATCAAACTTTGATTGACCGGCGTTAATAGGTACCAAAAGAACAAGGCCATCATTCCAGCGATGTCAGCGGGGTAGCTGATGAAAGGCCAAGTGTTAAAGGACTTTGAAGAGTGACGAAGGGGAAGCAGAAGGGAGGAGGTGGAGGGTGATTTTCGGGGGGCCCAACAGAACGTACCGTGGGTAATGTCGATGAATAGAGAGGTAATGAATCGTAGTGGACACCAACACGGAAGAGGCGAGGCAATTCTAGGCGTTTGGCTGGCCCTCTTCCCTGAAAAATATATATATATATATATATATATTTATGTATGTATGTCTGTTCCTCTCTTCCTCTCACCTTCTCCCTTTTCTTTCTCGCAAGACCTCAAACTACCTTCTGCCTATATCGCATACGATAGCTGCAGTAGCTGGGATATAGACCACATACGTAGTATAGCTATCTATATTAAAGCCTCTGAAATTCACCCCCTTATTCAGGCCTACGTTGGCATTCACGTTGGTACCAGACACCAGAAACTGACCGACTATATGGTCTGCACACGTCCTCGACGTTCTTCTTGTTTCCCCTTATTTATTCTGGTCCATTTTCTAGCCACCCCGCGCACTTTGAGTCTTTCAAAGATGTCGCACTCCTTGTGTTAAAACCGCTGGTAGATAAAAAGAAGATTTTCTGTTATCGATTAATGCGGTGAAGCGAGCCTAATGTACCAAATGTTAACGACTGGCAAGAAACATACGAAACCTTGAAGGCATCGATTTCGGTTAAATTGTACACGATGGTAGTACTATACATGCAGGTTATTTTACTAAAATTGTAGGATCCATAACATTTTTGAAAAATTCTGTTGATTTGATTGGACATCAGGTGTATGTGTACGTTGACCTTTTTACTGATCTATAGCTGCAGTTGGTTTTATACAGTGCATCGAAAATTGTGGTTCAATATAAAAGGAAATGATTTTTAGTACAAAAATAAGTCGAAAATGTTGAATGAAATCTTTTCATGCAAGGCTAGCTTTTCGAGAAAAGCGAATTCGAATAGTCGTCGCGTGAACGTGCACTTAATTAATAATAATTTTGTGGTTTATATTACATTAACTTTGTGCATGATATTGCATCTTAAACAGAAACGATTTTAATTACTTCTATTTTAAATTTTCTTTTGTATCTGACTTCATTAATAAAATTCAAGATCGTACTGTATTTGGTCGAATGTACGACATTCGAAGAAGAGTTTAGAAACTCATTGTCAGTAGTTTGTGTTTCTTTAATTACTAGAGCAACAATATGTATCCGTAAAAGCGTTGTATCATGACATTGTTTAAAAACGTGAACTTATAAGTTGTACAGATATTGATAGATATTCAAACTTGATTTCCTGGAAAACAAAGGCTCATATGAAAAAGACTGTATTCAGTGCTTTCGATTTTCTTGTAAATAAAAAGTCACATCCTCTTCGCCTGTACTGTGATTTTCGATACATCGTGAATGTATTATATTATGAGTACTAATTGTCGAATAATTATACAAAAGCACATTTTTAGACTGCATTATTTTTCTTTCGAATGTAGTGGAAGAGATGGATGATCATCGAAAAATACTTTCTCTAATAAGTATTTTTTAGGTCTGTTTTCTTTGTAAGGTATGCATGTTTCACATATTTGATTATGTTATATTTCATGAAAGCCAGTAGTTTAATAATATTTTTTTAAATAGATTATATTTACTCCTAATAGGTTACAACTTTAATTAATGTATGTATTTAAGGCTAAATATATACTGCAATATTTTTTCAAAAATTTTATGACAAAGAATCTATGGAAGAATATAATGGAAAATAAACACTCAGACAGTTTAATTTAATTTACTGTGCGGTCAATTACTTGTAGACGTTATTATTTAGCTTTTATAAAAAGACCTTCTTAATTATCATTTAACAAAATTTTGCGTACAGACTGTCTCACAAAGACAGGTGCGATTGAAGAGGGATTTTTCTACATAAAAAATATACAACTGAAAACGTCAGCCTGAATTTATCCGATGTTTAATTTAGATTAAAAACCTTTCAGGAAATTTGTCAAATGCACGTTTACGTGCATACACCTACACGCGCAGTTTAACACGTTGAATGACGCAATGAAAACAGCCATGTATACTCAGACATAATATAATTTCCTGTTTTTAATATAAATCATAAAGGAAAGAAATATTCGGGTATTCAATCGTTTTTATGTTTCTACATTAATGTTACAATGTCAAAAATTGCTCAAAATGGTATAACATTAAGTAGTTATATAATTAAATTGAATTTGAAGTGCCGGTCACTATTAAAAATTCATGTGAACTTCTATATAACAAATTTCCAAAATCGATGTGTTTGGAAACGAACACTTAAACAATATTATTTCATTCTACATTTCACGTAGAATTTCTTGTCAGCTCTTTTGCGCAGAAAAATTGTAATTAGAGAAGGACAAAATAGAAGCAATGCAATTCCCTTTGCTCTTTATACGGTAATTTTTATTCTAGTTCATCACGTAAACAAATTGCGTAAATATCATCTACCTTTGACTGGCGTGAAGCTCTTCTTACGCGCAGGCGAGCGATCGATCGAATTCGGGATTACGAGTACGAGGGAAATCACTTTGCAACGAGGTCGACGCAAAAAAAACGCCTCCAGCAAGCTTCCAGAAATAACCGAATCATTTAGATTTCGAGGATCTGGAAGGGTCGGAGTGCAGGCAGGCTGTTGCAGGGAAGGAGGATCGAGAAACGATGGGAGGACGATCGAGGCGGTCGGAGATGGAAAAACCGTCGACACTTTTATCGATACCGACGGCCCTGAAGCGGCTACGAAGCGGCCTCTCCACCGTCTTTACTTTGCCAAGATATACAAACAGCTATATACATAGCTACGTAGGTGATCACAGCTCTTTGGTAAAGCCGATTTAGAGGCTGAGGGAATACAGCCACCCCGGAACCCATTTTTGAATAATGAAACGGAAGGTATGAATTAAAGCGGAGCACAAAGTGTATAATAGGTAGGAAGCGCAGGAAATTACATGGAAGCTATCCCTTTAATAAGAGCATCATCTCTTTTCCCAATTTTCAACAAATTTTCTCCGTTCTCCAATACAATTTATTAGTATCGCTATTCGTTAGGCGAGGGGCAGAAATTTCAGTAGAGCCTCGATTATCTGAACACCGGTTACTCGAACGTTCGGTTATTCGAATAGTTAATAGGCAAATAACATTAAGGGGGTAAAAGGGTATTAGACGACTAAAATTGACGCTTTCTTTTGGGTCGGATTGAAGAGTGACTAATATCCCAAACCAAGTGAATTTTGTATAGTTCTCTACCATGGATATAACACGTATTTTAAAATAAGAAAACCTCAAAAGTATTAAAAATTAGGTAAACTACAAAGCGTCAAAGTGGATGCCGCACAATGCGCATGTCCAGGTGGTGAACAGGATTCCAGTTGAATAACTAATCAGAAAGTAAAATCATTGTAAATGAGTATTCTTTGATTCAAAATCTACAAGGTGGAACTTTGTTGAAAAATTTTAACAAAAATTCCGGAAGTTGTACAACAAATACCGATTTTGTAAATTTGTCTGTAATAGGTATCTGAAGAAATGTTTAATAAAATTCTTCAGAGTTCTGGGATTCTGTTGAACGAGTTCCACCTTGTGGAGAAAAGTGTTATGTCGGTGCAGTTAAACTTTCAACTAAAAATATCGATCCTTTCTCGATTTGTCACGTTCGCCGTCTTGAAAAGCATGGCTTCGAGAAAAACGGCTTCAAAGTTTACCTTAAACTAACTTTTTTTAGTTGAAGTTTGAATGCCACATTTAATTTCTGTAACAGTAGCTGCATTTGGACCTGAAAAGTGCATGGTGCTGAAAACCAAAAAGATAAAGGTATTTCGAATGAAAATTCATTAACCTGTATTTGCAAAAGCGTGAAATTTATTAATAATAAGAATTTATGGTCTTATATGTGTGATTTCATAAACTGAGAGATATATACGACTTTATATCTGAACGTGTCCTTGATAAGAATGACACTATCGTAGAACTAATTTATCCAATAAAAGTTTAGTTGTTTAATTCTTCCAATATTCTGATTATCAGAATAATCTGAAATTCTTGAAAGTGGTATTTTGAATTCGTCTTTTTTTGCTCTTTTATTACATTGGAACAAGAATATGGCGTTCCATTTAAAACATAAAAAGCGACCTTCGGATGACCTTGAAAATTTGGAATGAAAACTTTTTGCTTTAGATTATCACATTCTTCATAAAAAACGATAAAAAACGTTCTTACATTTTTTTTTCGTATCATCTACCTTTTGGCAGTTATTTCAAACGGCAGAAATTTACAGACACCCTGTATATTGTGTACTATTTTGTATTTTTGTTCAAGTGTATATATGCCACCGCACCAATAATCCTCTTTCAACGTGATACAAGCTCGTAAATTCCATTTTTATCAAAATCCGTGTCTTTCTAGTTGAAAAACTGTGTTGCGGCCGTTTTTATGTTCTGATCGTTTTTAAAGTTTCTACCTGTCGAATAATTTTGTAGAGACGGAGGTAAATGGTTATCTGATGGAGATAAGTCTGTCAAATCAGATTAAGTTCAATAATTTTTTATAGCATCGGTTTTCCAGTATGCGGTCTTGCGTTATCCTGAAAACCAAACCTTCCGATTTACCAACACTGCTTGTTTTGTTGAAAATTAATGTAACGTTTCGAGATTGGACTGTTGAAGCTATAAACATATAATAATTAATTTTCCATTTTGCAGTTCTCAATGAAAATGGTAGCACATATTTTGTTTACTCATCGTAGAGGAAGAAAATGCTCCTGTATGATATTAATAATAAATATTTTTATGAAAAAGGTACAACATACAGCTGTTCGTACAAATTGTTCGTGTGTACTACTACTGTATGTTTAGAAATATTCATTTTTTCTACCTCTATATATGTTTCACAGAATTGAAATAATTTTGAAGAATTATTAAAAAATGTTTTCTTGAAGCCTATTGTTTTGAAATAATTTTGTTCAATTTTCAATAAATTACTGAAGAACAGGTTATTTTACAATAAGTAGCTTACAAAATCAGAATTTTATCAGTAAAATGAGTTTACCAGTAGTTCTTCAGTTTTATCAAAATTTACGCAACGCTGATTATTTTGTGCCTTGCTCAAAAATAATGCAACCAGAAATCAGTATTCAAAACGCAAAATATATTTACGAACTTATTAAATGCTGAGATGCATAAATACTTTGCATATAAAATGTACAATATTGTAATAACATATTTAATTCACCAAATTAATTATTTGCTCACTCAATAATGTTTTTTCATCATTCGTGCATTTTCGTATGTTGTAAAGAAATTATAATCAATGAAGGTTTTTGAACCAAATATAAGGTACTTTATTGAAGAATAAACAATTTAGAACTTCTACGGAACCTTAGCAATAACAATGTTGCAATTTAATTATTTTTATACGTACATTAAATTTTATTATTTAAAGAAATTAATTCTCGTGACACTATAATAAATACTACGACGGTTCTTACCAGTAACTTTACTGAATATTGCTGATTGTAATTTATCGAGCACACGTTACATTTTTGTACAGTAATATTTTATACGTGTCAAAGATAGCAAACTAACATGATTCAAAACACATAGATGTGAAATTTAGAAAACCAGTTTACATCTATCATATAGCCGTAAAGATAAAAAAAATCGAGCAATCATTCCTGACAAAAGATACGAGAAATGGTGAATCGATTGTAAAACATTTTTGGCTGGTTCAAAGCGACGATATAGAGTGATAAACGTCCATTTTTTAGTAACGACCAACGTACATGCAATTCGCAATACAAACGAACTCCCTAAATATTACATGTTCGAAATAAAACATGTAACGGTGTGATTAAAACGTGCTTTTATATGCGTGCGTATGACTGTCGCAGTTTACTACAGCGGAATCTGTTTTAAAATGATGACTGAATATGTGAAAATGTAACAGGAAAATTCTTGCAAAATTCCAAAAGTATTTTTCATTACATTTTTAATTTCACTGCGTTTAATGATATGCCCAAAATGTTTAAATGAAAAATTAGAGTGCATTCTGGAGGGCAGACAGTTTTATAATTGTTTGTTATTAAAATTTAGACAGATGTTTACGAAATGAAAAAATTAAAAATAAGACATCTCTTATTTAGTCGTTATTTGGAACAATTAATCAAATAACAAGAAAATCTATTCTAGACGTAATTACTTCGTTTTATGTATAAGAACTTCATTTGTAAATTTTACATTCATAGTGCCTTAATAAACTAAATAAAGGACTACAATTGGCAAAGCTTTTTATGAAAATCATGTGATTATATTCATTATTGTAATAATAAATTTGCACCATCTTGTTTGAAAAAATGAATGAAAAATAGTAACAAATGCGTAAGTGTACAAAATTTTGAAAAATTTTATCGAGGGATAATTTTGTAAATTTGAAATCAACTTTTTCAAATCTACTTACAGTAGTACCAACAATACCTGAGTATTCATAATTGAAATATTTCACTCTTCAAATATTCCATTTTTCAAATAATACGTAGAATGGACCATGTAAAATGTTACAAGCTGGTTTTTCAAGCATTATTAAAGATTACAAAATTTTGTGAATACTTGACGATTTAACAGTGTCTTTCATGGGATATATAAGGTACCTCCATTAGTATAAATGTAATAATATATAAGTTTCGAAGTCTGAAATAGTTTTTTCAGTAACAAATAACATGTACTTAAAACATTTTTCCACATTTTACGTAATAATGAAAATATGATGAGATATATCTTTCATTAATCTAAGATAACACCCAGGTGGAGCTAAAAATAATCGAGTACGTTTTAAAATAAATATCACTTCATTAAATATTAAAAACTGAAAGAATTGATAAATATGTACAACTAATTGAATACTTTTCTGAACATTTGCAGAAATGATATTATAAATGAAAATAATAATACAACATTACGAATGTTTAATCAAATATTACAATCTCATCAGTCTGAAGAATGTGCATTTAAATAAAATACATTTTATTATGAGCGTAACTAGATACGACAACTTTCACTGTGGTATAATACATGTTAAAAAATATAATATTATAAATAACGAATGAAAATTGTATAATAAAATTCCGATTATTTATTTTATCAGCTATATTTCTTTATTAACCACGTGCCTTATAATAACAAGTTACGTGTTGCAGATTATCGTCAGTATGTTGCTAAAAGAATGATTCACTTGAATGTGAACTGTTAAAAATTTACGATCATTATACCCTTGACCATAAGAGAATTATCTGAAGCAAATTGTACGTGTCTACAAATATTCTTCCTGTATCTCCCCTCATAGTAACTTAAAATAATAAATTTCAACGTCAGATAGCCATTGAAAAAATCGACGAGCCAAGACATTAATTCAAACATTGTAAATACCACGTTAAAAATAATTTTTAAATCTACTTCGCTATGAAGCTTCCAAGCAAATAGATTCTGCAAATGATTCGGCAAACGTGCGAACAAGGAAGCGTGTTTTGCAGATTTTTTGAAAGCCCTGTACGCTTTATCTATGGATGGCGTGCGCCTATTTGCATACTTCAATGCGAGGTCAATGGCAGACTCGCAAGAGACCCATTTTAGATACAGTCCATAACGCAGCATTCAAACGGCAGCGTCGCCGTTTTTCATTACTCTTTTTTTTGCGTTTCGGTCTGAGGCCATAGTCGGAGAAAGGTTATACACGACCCCGTAGCATCCACATAGTAACACGACGTTGTAAAAACCCCATAAAGACCCGTTTCCTGAGGGGCAATACCCAGCAGCTCAAGGCTCATATCCGCGGCTTAACCATCATCAGACATTACGTATTTTCATAATATTTTACACCCTAGTGGCGCATCAAACAGTCACCGGATACATTGTTGTTCGGATATCGTCGCGCAGAGATTTTTCATGGGACCCCTGCGATGAATGAGAGCGTGGCGCCGCAGATGGGTATAGTGAATATTCAAATATTAATGTTTCGGAATTTCTCCGCTCCCGCGGTCGGGATTTTCGAGCATTTTTAAGAATTACACCAGCCTATTGTCCCGATGATAAATGACGACGAGCAAGCGTTATGCCACATATTTATTGCGCTACGAATGTTTTAACCTGCTGGATTTCCTATGGCAACATCGGCTCCAGTTTGCTCTCTGTCATTTTCATGAAAACGAAACGTTCGTGATTCTAACGACAACAATAAATGTGTGTTGGCTTGCTGTAACACTAATGGAAATTTCTACTCTCAAAAATGAGAAGTTTTATATTTGACGGTGCATTCTTTTCGTGTCGTTTGCATTTAACTCTTTCGATACTAAAGGCGAGTATAGTAGCCCACCACGTAATGATCTGCGAATGCTAAGGGCGACTATAGCCACGCTCTGCAGATTGGTCTAATAGGTATTACATTCTCTCAAAGAAAAAACAGCATGATCACTTAATTTATCATTAGGTGTCAAGGCTTTTTAAATCAATTTTGTATTTAAATTTCACTTTGTTCTTTGCACTGGAAAAATATCTGCCCCGTCAGGATTCACACTGTTGTCAGCTTTTGGCCAGACGCTGCCGTAGTGAAATAGTTACGGCAATAAAGAAAGTATACACCCAATACATGCCAAGGCAACACGTTTCTTCAATTGTTAATTTCTATGTCTTCATTAACGTTTCTTAAACTTAGATTAAGAAATCTCATGAATAATATTGTAATTATTGATTGTTGCCAATATGCCAGAACTCCTTATGCAAGCTATGAATTTAAAGAATGTGTTAAGGTTACAGGTACTTTGTGAAATACTTTCACTCTAACGTTTTTTTATTAACTGCTCTGTGGAAAAATTATCATATACAGTTTTGTTGTGGAGGTTCGGTGAATCGTACGACAGCACACGACACACGCGTAATGATGAAGATTATTGATTTACAAGCTTACAAGTACTTACATAGACCGCACACGTTCGTGGTCCCGCAAGGAATAAATGGAGTTTGTACTAAAACGCTTAAAGCTGTTATGGCCACCGGAGCTGCGACCTTCCCCCACTCTAGGTCCATTCCCCTCATATAGGCTGTGATCTAGGACGACGATGGATCGAGGGGGAACGAGGAGGGAACTGAAACGAGGGAAATGGACCTAGAGTGGGGGAAAGCCGCAGCTTCGGTGGCCACCACTGGCTTAGAAAGACGAAATGATGAGCGTGGATCGCAAACGTGACATAATCGCCTCTGTCGTCAATTTCCTATAATTTGCATGTTACTATTACATTTTCATATACAATTAAAGTATAAACGACACATTGCGTAGAAATTTCTTAATTTTGTGTCATAGGTTAGACCTGAAATATAGAAGTTTGTAAAATCACCTGACACATTTCCGTCGTTTGCATTTGCCATGTTTTAACACGTTGAGCACCGCGTGCCCAACGGTGCCTCACATATCAACATTAATTTCATCAAACAGACAAATATTTACATATTTAACGATACATGTAAACGATACGCCATTTTCACGTTTCTGACTAGCTGTGGGATTTTCCACTGCGGCGCTCAACGTGTTAATATGGAAATACTACTTCATGATTTATGTATATATTTTATTAAAAACTAATGCTATCTCCGTTAAAAATAAATATTTAGAATATCTTTTACGCTCTATCACAAGGAGACCCAATCTATGTCCACAAGGTTGCTTCTTCTATTCAATGTGAACAGGATCCTTATCTTTCATTCTACCGCATCATGCTAATTATCTCTTACTTAGATTTATATTAATTTTCCAAATAACACGACATTTAAATTAGGACTTTACCTGTAAAATATTTAATCGAGCCTAACTAATCAAGAAATGATTCTTAGTTCATGGTTTCAGCGTCCCTACATTAATTATTGTTTAATAGTTCGCAGCAGCATCCAAAGAGTGCGAACAAATACTAACAGAGGTTTTAAAAAGGAGTCAAGACTCAGACGACGTGTAATTTTCACTAGACTGATAAAAGTGTGTAATGAACGCTCCAACTAACAATACGCACAATACTGTACTGATAAACATACGTAGATCCTTTTAAAAAGAACAGCGATGATCTTGAAGTCACTAAAAAATTACCTTAGAAAAAGTACCTTACCCTAATTATATTATTTGCCCCTTCCAAATAAACAATTTCCCTTGTACACGTTTTGTTGTACATTCAAATGGGGCTCAGAATTCATCATTACTATTATAAAAATTAACGAAGTGGTATGAATAATGTACTTGACAATAATATTAGTAACAACACACATCGATAACTATTGTTACACACTGTAATAACAAACCCGTATAATAACATAAGAGAAAAGATGCCAACAATTATTTACTCGAGTTTAATCAGTGTGCTTAATTAGCTAACCAATTCAGTTGATTAATCAATTTGATCGGCTGACCTATTTAGTTCATTAACCTGTTTGGAGAGTTAACTGAATATCTGATTTACTTAGTTGGCTGGTTTAAATAACATGTTTTAATTAACAATGCCTCTGCGATTTTCACGTGCAGAAATAAACGTTTTATTTTGAAGAAGAGATAAATAATATTCGTTGAATAGTTTATATCTTGTTTTTGTCAATGTGTGATCTGAAAACCTCTAAAGAAAACGATACGAATAAAACATTCATCATATTCGTAATATTAGGCACAATGCTATTTTATACTTCTGTATACGCCACGTACGAAATTCATGAACATTTTCCAAACGACAAAAAAATCAATTGACATAAATATTACAAGCAATTAAGTTGGTTGAATAGATTGAGCCTATCTACTCCAGCAGAATTATAAAGGTATGGCTGTTCTGCACGTATTTTCAGTCGTCTGGATACAAAAATTGCAATTTAGCTTTTGGCTGCCGTGTGTCATACGCCGTATCTTCCAGACATTCTGCTGAGAAGTAATGACTCTCTGCAATCGGTTTAAAATGGATTGAGTTATACAACATTCCAGTCCACAAAGGCTACAAGGTACTACCTTCACATTCTTTGTATTCTACAATGGAAGTACTTGAAACATGGCTTAACACATTTGCTACCAGCGTCACATATGTGTGACGCGTCGATGCTGTTTTGAGAGCTCGACGTCACATATGTGTGGCAAAGATAATTGATAAAAATAAAGTATGGTCTGTGGTGGACGTTTTTCTCGAATCGACCATGGTAGCGAACGTGTTAATGAGAGTTTTGACATTTTATGAACATATTGCAGTATGTCTGACCAGGTATGGGAATTTCCACTGTGGTAGTCAACGTGTTAACACGTTGCGCGCCGTAGTGGAAAATCCCGCGACTAGTCACACACGCGAAAATACCTGTTTATTAACATGTATCGTTCAATATATAAATATTTATTTATTTGATAATATACTTCTTATGTTGTGCTATCATTGCAACATAGACGTAACACAAAATTTCGTTGGGGTAATCAGTTATTTGGCGAAATTAAAATTGGAACATGGGTCACCAGTGGTACACGTGGCGCTCAACGTAGTAAAATCGTACAATAAAATCGTGGATATATTACTCGTAACAGTTTGATGTTATATAACTGTTTAAGAGCACCTATATAAATACTGTACATTATTCTGTTTGTTTGTTGTTGTGTTTATTGATCCTTATATTTGTAATTACAAATCTTACATAGTGAGATTGTGAGGTTCATCGAGCATATCCCGATTGAACAAATGAACTAATGAAAATTCCGACCTGCAATGAATCTTAATGATTCTTGATTTTTCATCCGTTTCACTTTTATGGTATTAAAAAATGTTGAAGTATTGTTTTGTTCCAAAACTAAACTTATTAAATTTTATATTAGGCGGTGTATACCGTCGCAGTCGGGTAAATTATTTTTTGACCATCCTGGTCTCAAGACCTGGACAACAAAACGCCACATGCGCCAAGCTCAGCTGAAGGGAAAACCTTTATGCCGTAAAGGTTCTGCCTCCGAAGTCCAAACCCTTCTTGAATTAACAACAGATTCACACTCTAGAACTTGCAAACCGAATTAGATACACATACAACCCCTCACTGACCAATGGAAAACAGCGGCACCCAAACCTTACGCGTAATACATAACCAACTACAAGCAAACCAACTTAATAAATACAGCGAACACAGACACGACAGACAGAATTCAAATTAAAACGTGTAACTTACAACACACCATACGAACTTACATGTATACGCGCAATCTTGTTAACACGACTGCCGCAGGGAAACTCCCATACCTGGTCAGACGTACTACAATATCGTATTTGAAAAACAAATGACAAAGGAAATGATTATGTAACTATTCAGTTGCACAGCCTTGATCGTCTATTTTTATTACAATTCAGTTCTATTAAAAATTTTATTAAAATTAACAATTATTTATTTAAAAAAAATTGATATGTCGGTCACTGGTGACCTTTACGGCAGTCAAAGTGTTAACTTTGAAAAATCCTTAGTTTATTAAAATCACGTCCAGTCTTAGTCACTTATTTTTCACCTTAACCCTCATCCGTCTCTCGTGTCAATTAAATGTGAAAAAGCAGTATGCTTTGCATATCCCATAATTATTTCTAAACGATGTGAACAATCTTATGCTTGAATGTACCAAATATACAGAAATTTCATTTTTCTATTTCTAATCCAAGAATTTAAAAATTTAATTATTTATCTTCTCATTAAAGTGATTTTTTACCGTTGTATCAATTTGACACCAAGGGACAAATTATGTTGGGAAAATGAGGGACGGATAAGGGTTAATCCAAGCTTGTGTAATTAATTTTACTGAAGTCAACATCTGTCGATCGAGCGTAAATGGAATTTACAACACCGCGAAATTCGAAAACCGAATTGCTGTGTGCGGGACGTAACAAGTATCTTATAACAGGAATTAGATAATATCAGTGAAATCAGCATTTCTCTTTCTTGGCTTGTTCTCTCGGTGTTCTGGAAAAGCAACGAATCCACAAACACCAGTCCCTCTCTCGGACTCCAGCGAACAAACCGTTCCTCTTTAAGCTGTCAGTACGGCGGGCAGAAGCACGAGATGCATGGGACTGTTTTGCTTACGACCGATGGTAAGCGACTACGATAAAAACAGGCGAAAGCATGGACGCAGAGGAACCAGATCGACGAGATTCGTCGGCTTGAAGCGAGCTATCGAAGGTGCGAGATAGTCCGAGGTGCACTGCACGAAATAGTGGATGGGGCTCAACGGAGTCGGGTAGTCATAAACGACGTGAATCGGAAGAAAAACTGCTAAACGAAAATGCCTGCCCTGGAAGATCAGGACGAGCGATCTAATGGGGAAAATAATGGATTTTCGGTAGTAAAGATCGCCTGGCCAGATCAACCCTCCCACCCTTTACCCATCTTACACCCTCGATTTCACTCTTTCCGTGGGCAACGGGACGACGGTGAAGCCGGGACGTCCCGTTCTCACTGTTCGAATCAAGATTCACATTTTATTAACGTATATGGCAGCGCGAACGCAATAAAACTCCAGCCATGATCGCTCTGATTGAAGATATATAGGGCGCTATTCCCTACCGCTCAAAAGTTTGCGTACACATATTAGATCTTTATGCATCCATTTTGTTCCAACCCAAGCTGATGGAGTAATCCTTGGGGATTTAGTAAATTATTATAGAAAGCTTGTGATATAGACAAAATCTTTGTATTGATACTGAGGAACTTGGACATTGTTAATTTCTCTAAGCCAGTAGCGATGGATATATCATAAGCTCGAGAAACGGTGCGGTAGTAGATGAGGATCCCTTGGGACCAGCATCCCCGAATCCCGCTAACCTATGTCATCCTGGCCTGGCTACACGAGCAGCTAAGCGCGGAGGGTTTTTCCAAGTAACCCTTAGCGGAAATTGATTACATATTCTAGCGATTAGCATCCAAAGAGTTTACAAAAATCAAGCATTTTTGTATATTTATCAGATCCAATCGAGACACGATACCATAATAGTCGTCAGCAAATTCACATTTGGATTAATATACTTTTTAAAAACATAAACAGCTCAACTCTGTTAACACTTTGACGACCTCAAATATTTTGCGAAAGTTTCTTCCTTTGGCTACTTTTGCAAGGCTTTAGTTAAGTTTAATAAAATATTTTGCGTTTGTTGTTTTATATCGATTAGTTTACAATCTTAACTTTTTAAATATTTGGCTACTTACTCTTTTTCTAGTGATAGGTATAGTTACTTACTTGTTTTACAAGCATACTATTCAAAAGAATTAAATCACGTGTATGCGACAGCGGCCATCAAAGTGTTAACTTCAATCTCAACTATTCGCGCAACGTTAACTCCACACGTGTGGTGCTTGTGGAGACCTCAGTAATTTATTGCGAAGAGTAGGTTTGTGCACAAATTAACTTATGAACCGTGTCCTCACTGTTTATGGTGGCGATAATTAATATTGGAGAAGCTTGTCTTCGTTTGAAAATGATTTTCTTTGCATGAAATTGGAGATTTTAAAAAATCGTCGAAATCTTGAATATGAAGTCATGGAATCAAGTGTGAGAGGTAGATGTTATACAGTTCAATCAACGTTGGTTGGCAATAATTTTATACTGCCAGAGGGCAACATCACCAACCATGCATCGAATTTTTTTAAACATTACTTGAAGAATGAAGAATTTGCTCAATTTTTTACGTCCACATATATACAAACATTTGAGCGATACTGTACATTACCAAATTTTAAAAAAGAAGCTGGACCATATAACCGTAGGACAGAAAACTCTCTGTTTTTGAGATATAAATATTTATTACGTTTACGACAATGTATTGCATCGACGTCTCACGAAGTCTGAAAGAAGTTCAAAAATTCAGTCTATTTCAAATTGTTTCACACAAAGTTAATATTGGACAATACGGTTTGTAAAGTAGCAACAGGAATACCATAAACAGAATGGTTTAGACCTCCCATAGTAAACATCTGATAATTCTAAGATAAAAGCATCTTATCTATTATTATTTATCCATTATCAGGTCATACTCTTTCGTATACGAAAAAATTAAGCGTCTGCCTCGTTTATAGTCTCTAACAACGGTACATTGAACGCGAAAATGAAATACAATGCTGTAAGATTTGAACAGAACCACCATTCACGGCTACAGCTATAATACGTTGCATTCGCGTTACCCTTAATTCACGAATAGCTATGGAGCAGAGAATCATCGCGAGTTCGCGTGGTAGAAATTCTCAAAATTGAAAATGCGATACCGGTGAAGATTATCCTACGTTCCCATGTACACTAGCTTCGCAGTTCCTGTCCTGTTTCGTGAGGGGAAGCCGGTGGATTTTCAACTACCGTTCAAATTGACCGGACGGATTATCGAAGCTTCCTGTGAGCTAATTGATTGTTTGCAAAATTTTATGCAAGCCTCGTGCTTCGACTGAAAATTTACAGTTCCGAAACACGCCAACCCGGCCGTCGCGTCGTGCGCGAATTTTCTCCAGAGTACATGTAATACACCTTTCATGACGAGAGTGCACTAACTGTTCGCAGGTATGCCCGCATGTAGTTATCCCGGCAAAGGGTAAAAAATTCGGAAAAAATATATATGTATTTAACTGCAGTACACTGAGCGTGCGAAACTTTCTTCTCTGTTCCCGAACCTCCGTGGAATGTTGCATCGCGTGACGCAGCCCCGGACGGAATTTTATTCGGAAATTTTCCTGTCCTCTGAGGTTGCTTTTAAAGCTTGCGGCCTGCGCTGTATGAAACTCGAACATTTCGTCCATTCCCCCTTAGTTCTATATTTAAAAGCGTTTCCCCTTGTTTTATGCATTTCGTATGCTTTAACGTTTGCTTCCGTTCCTCTTGTTTTGCACGTTTCGTGTGACTTCACCGCTTCTAATATAGAAACTTCTCTCTTAACATTCTCTACAACGGAATTTTACACAACGTTCTTCAAAATTCAACCTATTCACACACTCCAAGTAATACAAATTTCCTTGATTGTCCACAGAAAATATTCCCTTGTTTTTCATTTGTATACTTCGCACATTTTACTTGTACATATATTACGGCAAAAATGTCTGGCCAGAAAATTCCGAACCACCAGAATTTCATGTTCGAGCGAGCAGATTTTCTATGCAACCGGTAAAACATTAAAAATTCCGCGAGAACGAGCTCCGCCAGCAACAAAAGGCACAGGCAACGGTCGGAGGGCAGAGAATTAACGGTGCAACATATGCGTGCGTGTTCGAACCCAGCTGCTGCTGCACCATAAGTACACACAGCTCACGATTCGAAGAGGAAGGAGGGTCGTAGGGAAGCGAGGAAAACGGGCACAAGAGGAAACGTATAGGGCTACGAAGGGGTATGAGGAAGAGGAGCGGTGGCGTGCAGTCTATCAGAGATTAGCGGGTCGATCCATTAGGGAGTGATTTAGCTCGACGGTCCCCGAACGCACCATCCATGCAGCGCATACACTCCCTGCCACGCCGATATACATGCTTACCATGCCACTAGCCATCACTATCGGCAGCGGTATCGAAGTAGTCGATGGAACAACTATCTCGAGCCTTATCATTAAGTAGAGCCTACTGTATACAGCCATGAAAGGCCAGTCGGTCAGGTTAGACGCGCAGTCGGTGGTTAGCGGTCAACAGCGAGTATAATCAGCCGAAATGAAGTACGTGCGCGCTGGGGGCACATTCCACGAGGACGTTGAGCGCCAAGCATGCCACCCTATTCCCTCGCGCTGAACCCTGCCCCTTCTCGACCACACTTAACCACTTCCCTTCGACTGGATGAATTCCGTGTAGGAGCAGCGTTTAGCCTTTCCTCTTGATCGCTGGACGACCCGGTCGCTGGGACTAACGCGGCTGGGGGAACGCAGAGGGCACAGGATGATCGAGAGCGAACCGGTGGAGTAGAGAAGGTTGCCGGCTTGGTCCCAGGGGCGCGATGTGTCGTGCCTAATTACAATGTCCAGCGTTTCCCTCTGTCCAAACACAAACAGCGACGCTAATGCGCTGCCGCCGTCACCGAAATGCAGCCTGCTGAATCGCACCTTGCAACGGTCTGTCAATATCTGTCGATATCATCGACTGCCGCCCGTCACTATTGCTCCGACTATCGAATAACGGCTGCGATTCGAGGAATGGACGAGTTGCCAACACTTTGATCGAGTCTCTGAATTTAAGAAACCTCTCCGTCGTCACGGGAATTTTTTGGGGATGGCTTTGATTAAGTAATTGTTCACGGAGGAAGCTGGGGAGACTGATCAGCGGAGTCGGCAGATTGATTTCGGGTAACCGGTGGAATAACAGGCAACTGTTGAATTAGTTTGGATTTTGAGGTAGAATGATCAGTCACTGAAGTGGTTTCGCTTAAATCATTGCGAGAAAATTGGGTACGGTACGATATAAAAAGAATACGTTTTGAACACTTTCGTTAACCCTCTATAACCGGAATTTCTTTGCGAATAACGAAAATGAAACATCAGCTAAATGATAAAGATTCTATTATGGTTTATAAACATAATAATAAACGACCAGACTTCTTGGTGGCTGTACAATCGCACAATATAATTGTACACAGTGATACATAAACGAAATAAGACTGAAAAATACGGATATATAGATATATAAGTAACTAACTTCCAAGTCACATGGCGTTATAGAGGGTTAATAACATTTTCTAGTTTTTCCGTAATTCCTTCCTTTTCATTTTGACGTTATACGTGGAAATTATAATGTAACCTCTTAGCTGTGAATGACGAGTATACTCGTCATGAAGAAACAGCAATTTGTTGTGTAATGACGAGAATACTCGTCCTTGCGAGGAAAATAATTACCATTTGTTATTTAAATACAAATAAATTTAAACAATAAAATTATTGATTTCTCAAAAATATAACAAGTGCTATTTCTTTATAATTTAATTCAATTTTACAGCAGCTGCACATACTCTGTATTTGACGAGTATACTCGTCATCGCATCGTTCTAGCGACACAACGTAGATACACACTTTTAAAAAGCGGCACCACAGATAAGAGGATAAGCAATTTTATAGGAAGTTATAATTTTTTATGAATAACACTGTTTTATCAAAACTGGTACGTAATGGTGTGAAATGAAGTTGGTACTGCAATTATTGATTAGGGATGAATATTACATTGAGAAGGATTGCTTTCATATTCGAACGGCTTCATCTAATATATTATGTTACAGCAATAGCTCGTTGTATAACTAATAGATGAAATACATCCGGCGTTATACATCGGATGCAATTGTATTAATGGTCCACAATGGCATTGTAACAAACACTGTACCCCTACGTGTTATTTCCTACATCAACACAGGTTACATTGAAAATAATGCATCACGATTCTAGAATAGGATCACGTTATATGGCAATTATTCACATGTCTATGCATTCCGATTTGTCGGCAACGACAGGAGAATGCAATTAATCTTAAATGAAATGGCGGTTCTCGTATGCCAATAGCAGAATTCGTGTTTATTAAATTGTTGTTCATTTCCTGTTTTCGTGTCAGGTTAGCCGATAATATACAGGAACAGCCGAAACTGTAGACCAAGCAAAAAAAGAGTAATTCCAAATGCAAATTTACATAAAAGGTGTTGAATGCAATTTTATTACTTGAGGCTTTGCTTTGGACAAAATTATTTATGACAATTCACGGGTAATTACATATTCATGACAGAGTTTGTTGAATCATGTTTTAGTGAATCAGTATGCCTTTTTACAAGGTGTACACAAGTTTGTTACTGCTAACATCCAACAAAATGGCTCCTACACTTCTAAAATTATTTATTTCATTGACTAACGTTTTAATTTCTATTCACCAAATATTCAAAGTTGATTTTCTCAGAAAGGTGTACTCAAATAAATCAATTTTATTCTGCATTTTATTTTTCCTCAAAAAATTTACTTTTTCTACTTGTCTTATGGTCTCAGTCAGAATCAATACACGGTGCTTCACAAAATGGATGGCCAAATTTCAGAAGCGCATTCTATTTACCTTAAAGATGCATAACAAGTTTATATAAAGCTTCACCCAAAAGTGCTTTCTTTTCGAGCTATCAACACTTTTTTACGATAGCATTGTAAACATTCTCTAGTAAAGAAATTGGTAAAAATTTCTAGAAAACTTTAAAGAATACCTGCAGTGTATAAAATTTTATCACATGAAGTAACAATATGAGTTGTATTTTCTGTGTTGCAACAGGATACTTAAAGATGAGCAATCTTCATATTTACTGCAATGTACATTATTACTTTTCCTAAGAAAATGATTATAACTAGACTGCGGATGTTTATGCAAATATACATTTTTAGACCTCCATATTTTCTATATTAATGCAATTAAACAGATGAAACTTCAACAAGGCTGCGTTTGCTCTCAGAAATATTCAAAATATGTCATTTCCATTTCGCTAAGTTATTAAATATCCATCATGCACCAGTTTCCATATATAAAATTGCATAAACATCCGCAGTCTAGTTACAATATTTGGAAGTCTACATATGATAGGCACCCTTAGCAATGCCCATTGGAAAGAAAACGTGCTTACATCTCGAAAGGGATTTTCAGACCTATGATTAGATAACCTTCCTTCATCCTTAGAGTGAGTAAAATACACTCTTGAAGTTTAGTTACCTATTTCTGAAACACCCTGAACAGTAGTACGAACATCAGGTATCAGTTAACTCAAAGCTAGTTAATATTATAGAAACAAGAAATTTCGATGATCATGAAATACAGTAGAACGTCGATTATCCGAACTGAAATTAATAACAGAATGACTCACACTATAACTAGATTTCGCATAAAAATGATAATTTCATTTTAGAATGTTAAATGTATAATGGTACATAAATAAATGCATATTGTTATTAATGATAATTGTAGCTCGTTAGTGGCATAAGATGACCAATTTTTGGTTGACTCGATTTCGAATAATCGAGGTTCCACTACAATGGGATGCTTGCCATGAGCGAGGAAAATAAAACTATATACATATCGTGTTTTGCCCGTCAACGACGAAACAAAATCGCAGTATCATAATGGGAAAATATACGAAGGGGTGCGTTTTCAAAATGCAAACCAATTTTCGTCCTCGAAATTAATGGCCGGTACGATCGAACGGCACCGAATATCACATATTTTCCGGATAATGTTCAACGCTCGTAAATAATAGCGATTCCTAGGTAGTCCTCACGTAAAAACCGGCTTCCGATGAAAGGGCGTTAAACAGCATTCATTAAAAAATTTTCATGTGTGCTTGCGTGGCAGAATTCGAGCGTATACGATTCCGCTCCAGCCGATTTAAAATTTCACTAACGCTGGGTAATATATTAAAGTGTTTTATACTGCCCAGAAAAAGTTTAGTAAAAATGAAACGACGAAAATTTAAAATGCGTTTTTATGTGACATGTAGGAGAGACGCAGCCAAACCCGGATACCTGGATAAAGCCGGGATATATTATTATTTTTAAAATGGTTTAAAATGTTCTCGCGTCGTTGCAGCTACATATCGACGTCATTTCGATCGGTTCATTAGCACAAGATGACACGTATGCTTTCGAAAGTTATGATTACACTGTGGATGTTTATGCAGATATACGTTTTAAGAGTTAAGTATTATTCATTTTAATGTAGTTACCGAAATGAAACTGTAATAAAACTATATTTTCCGCATTGAATGTTAGGAAATTTATTTTTGATTTTTCTTACTGCATAGAATGTGAATCTTTCACGTATTTAAATATGTTTAATTGTTAATAATTTTCGATCATTTAAAAACTTCATAACTACTGACATTGTTTATGTAAGTATGTTTTAGTACAAATTATGCTATTTGTCATGTATTGAAGTGTAAATATTTTAGTGGTATTTTTTTCAATTCGCCCTGATAGTGTTAATAACCTGTAATATTTATAAAATTGCATACTGGGACAAGATCGGGTTTCAAACGGACTAAGAAAATATTAAAAGTGTATTTTAGGTATTACATAATTGTGTTTTTAAATAAATAGAAGCTTGGGTATAACTTAGAGAGCAAAGAGAAGAAGAGTACGCCAAAGTTACAAGTGAATTTTAGTCGAGGACCAGAATCAAATAGAAAGAAACCCGTAAAATTAAACAAAAGACCAAGGTGTTATAATAACAATGATGATGAAAACAATAATAACAGAAACAATGAAAATATTTGTGTTTACTGATGGGAATCCTATGGCACATCCAAATTTAACTTTTTAGCTACGGCGGGGCTGGCTGCGGAGCTGTACCCCTGTACGGAGAGCTCCTCTGCGGACTGTACCTAAGATAATTTAAAAAAAAAAGAAATATTTTTTAAATTGACTGTTGTCATTGCATATAAATAATGTACACGGCTTTCTACGCGAGAAAAACAAGTGAGCCACTATAGTGGCGTATCGCTCAAAAAGAGAACTCAGCGGCAAGCCACTATAGTGGCGTACCCGTCACCCGGGTGTACCTGGTTTTACCTAGGCTATGTGGCAAAATCGTTTATTCGAACGTATATTTAAAATAGTTATTTTATGCACTTCCCTTTTTCCTAAAAAATTGAATGTAAGCTATTGTTTAGTAAAGATATTTTTTTAATAAACACAATTTAAATTTCTTTTCTATTTGAATAGTTTTAGAGTTATAACACTTTATTCTTAACACGTTGACTTCCATACTATGTAGGCTGAAAACGACACGACTTTCTAGATTTCGATACAACATGAAAGAAATCTGAAATTATGCTGTATTGAATTAATAATGTTAGTAATTATTTATAGTTCCTGCTGGCTCTGTTGGATCTTTTTAAATATTTTATTAATGATGTTGCTGTTCAGATAAATAACAACTGTATTTAAGGGTCACCCATATGTAGGTGACATGGCAGTCAAGGTGTTAAGGTCCCAGTTTTACCCCAGTCTCCCCTACCTTTATGAAGTAATATTTCCTGGAAAAATGGAAAATAATTTCTGATAACCACACAGTGAATAATGCTGTATTAAACATATTTTCCAGTTATAGATTCATTTGCATGTATTGAGAGATGAAAATTTAATAGTAGGTACAGTTTGAAGCTTATACGATTTCTAACTGTCCTATCGAAGCGGTAAAGCTATTGATTTTATCGCTTGATTAACGTCAATGGTGTTGTAAGTTTTTAACGCTACTGAACAAAACTTGAATGAAACTTTTGAAAAGAACTATCGATACGCGCCATTACCTTAACACCAGTCCATCCCGTAAATTACGGTAAAACGCTGGTTTTATTCGAGATAGTATACATTTTTGCGTCTCATCTACGAGTAAATCAATAATAGAGTTACATTAACGCACACATGGGTATCGAAAAAAAGGTCATTGCAAATTAACACTCTGTACTATAACTTTTCTACAAAGGTCTTTATTTTATTCAATAAGTATAAATTTAGAGAAAATCAAAGGAAAACAAAAGAATTCCCCCCCAATACAACACGAACATATGCCAAAAATTACGACGTTCACAGTATGTTAAGTACTGCCGCACTTACAGAAAATATTAAGGTAATAATATGAAAAAATACCTTAACTCTTATAGGTAGTGGGGTGGGGAAATAACTTTGTCCACCCTAAACATTTTCGACGTTTCTAATAATATGAAAACCTGTCGTATACAGAACTTGCGTGGCATGGAGGGGGACATATTGTGATGCAAATACTTTTTACGTGGGTGGAAGCGTAGAGTAGATTTCAAGGTCATCTCTACCCTTTTAAATAGAACGCTGTATGTGTTTTATCGTTGTGTGATAGTCGGTGTTGAAACGATTTCAGCAAGCTATCATTAAATGTCATTCAAGCTCACTGAAGATGACAAAATAATTATTACTTTCGAGTTGTGGATCTGCGGATACGTCTCATCGTCACTACTAAACTGCGGATGTTTATACAATTATACATGTTTATAGATTAACAACTTTAAAGTTTATCGTGGGTGAACACATGAAACTGTCCGAAAAATTAATTTTGCCTTTTACAAATGCAGAAGACGTATATTTTATTGTACTTATTTTAAAAGATATGCATTTTCATCAAATGGGGATATATTACATTTCACAAACATCCGCAGTCTAGTCAATACATTTATTCTAGCAAATGCTGTAATTCACTCACTCTAACTTTTATGCACAGAGATAGTCTCGCAACATTGCTTACGTTCTAGTAATACATGACGTACAGCTAAGAATGTAAACATAGCGAAAAATTATAACAGAGCACGAAATACCGGTAGTCAGTAACAATCGATTGCTAAATGAAATACTAGCTTCATAATTAAGATGAAGTTTTCTTTTGAAGAACAAGTGTTATGGAGATATGCAACAAAATGCAGAAAGAGCTCAAGCCTTGTATGCTGAAGGATATCCGAACCGTACACATCCTCTGCATCAAATATTTCAGAGATTGTGGAAAAGATTAAGAGAAACCGGAAGTCTGGCTACACGTAATAAGGGTGATCATCGAAGGAGAGCAACCGATTATAGAAATGTTCTCATTGGCGTTCTTGCGGTGGTAGCTGCCTCTCCAGACTTAACCTCATTAGACATCTTTCTCTGGGGAGTACTCGGAAAAATTGTGTATCAAGAAGTATCCATTACACCTTAAAATATGAGACAACGGATTACTGCAATATTTGTTGGAATAAATTCAGAGACGATAGAACGTGCACGTGATTCAGCGATTCCTGGACTCAACGAAACCCTTGGATCTCAATAACGAATCTGACTCGTCATAATAACCTGTGAATTTCAATCTTCTATAATGCTTTGCAATAAGCTAGAGTTAGGTGCAAGGACGTACTTTTCATTTTGTTAAAATATTTCATTTTAAAACTGAAGCACGTTGTTTCCCTTTCAACCAGTCTCTCCACCGTCAGGTGCGAGAAAATCAAATCGCATCCCTATGCAAAAATAATCTGAAGTAAATCGCACGTTAAGGGGTTAAGGGACAGTCAGGAATAGGTCGTGAACAGGAAGTAAGGTTCCGAAAAGGCGGCTTTGATCGCGAAATTTTACTGTCCACACGGTGGCTATCGGGATTGCGTAGGTAAACGAGACAAGGGGAGGGCCAATTACTGAAAGCAATTACCGAGGGCAATTAACGCGAAAGTTACAATAAGTAATTAGCGCCCTTGCGAGTAGCTACTTGTAATTAACTTACGCCCAGCTGCGTTTTTCCATTATTACGTATTTTTCGACGCAAAGCTACTGCCGGTTCCTGGCACGGGACCGCGACTGCGCTCGACGTCCAAGGTAAATGGAATTCTGGGCTTGAACATTTTTTTCAGCAGCTTCGGGAAATGTATTAGATATTACGTTCGAAGCATGCGAATGAACGTTTTCAATTACGCAGCCCCCTAAAAATCGCTGAACGGAGATTTCCGTCTTTATGCAATCTGTTGATTTGATTTAGCTTTTATTTTATGACTACGGTAGTCGATTACGCGAAAATTAATTATTCAAGCAGCCAGATTGGTCAAGAAGAAACATTTCACGTTAATATTGGACTTTAACACTTTGAGCACCACGTGTACCACCGGTGACTCACGTACCAATTTTAATTTCGTCAAATAGATGTTAGTTACATCTATGTTATAATGATAGTACAAAATAAAAAGAATAGTATCAAATAAATAAATATTTACGTATTTAACGATACATGTTAACACATTGTCGGCCGCTGTCACGTATGCGTGATTTCGTTAGCCAGCGGTTATCGGCTGGCGTCACGAAAATGTGACTTCGCACCGCTATTTTCATAAGACGTACAAAAATGATTTCAGGCTGCGAATTCGATGTTCGTATACTAATACGTACTGACTGCTATTCAAAACAGTTGCGTCCACTGCTCGCGTGTTTCAATTGTATAAAAAGTTTGAAAGTGAAATAAATATACTGTAATTACTTATTATGCTACGAATGACTTCGTAAATGACGCCGGTGGCAAGCTAAAGGCGATGCGAAAAATGCGCGGCCGTCAAAGTGTTAACACTTTGATGGCCGCTGTCGCATACACGTGATGTAATTCTTTTGAATAGTATGCTTGTAAAATAAGTAAATAACAGCACCTGTCACTAGAAACAAAAAATAAATAGCCAAATACAGAAAAAATTAAGATAGTAAACTAATCAGTATAAAATAAGAAACCCAGAATGCTTTATTAAAGTGAATAAAGTCTTGCAAAAATGGCCAAAGAAAGAAGTTTTTGCAAAATCTTTGCGGCCGTGAAAGTGTTAATAAAGAGCGGTTTTCATGTCTCTGACTAGCTGCCGGATTTTCCACCTGCGGCACTGAATGAGCATGGAAAAACAGTAGTTAGAAAACTGTATTTCAAATTCAGTGAACAAACATGTATAATTCTAAGAATATCGCAGTTACCAAATTATACAAAAGCTCAGGAAAATTCGATGTTACATTAACTGAGAAAATGTGCAAAGAAAAAATGTATACAAGGGCTATTGCATTTACAAAATCTAATAATGGGTTACTCTTATATCATTATTTAAATTTAACAAAAACACACGTTTTAGTAAATAATACATGTTTAGACTCTAGTCTAATCGTTTTTTTCATACACTTCACAGAGATTCTTTATTTTCAAGTATTCATTTTCAAGAACTTCATCTTGATGCTCTTATACTCAAAATGTTGAAATGAATTAGAATTCGTGTTAAAAACTAAATGATTCTATGTAATGACTAGTTTATGTCCCCACTCCCCTCCCCCTGTACAGAACATTTTTCCGCATTATATCAAATAACCGAAATAAATTCATGTATAGATCAAAATGGGTCATCCTGTAAATCCCTCACAGGAATATATCGTACCTGTGTTCTACGACAATGCGAGTAGAATGTAGAGTATTAATAAAATTGACAACATCTTACCATCAACAAAGGCAATAAAGCCCTCTATTACACCATTCCATAATAAACGTAGGCGGCGGCATTGTTGTAAGATTGTGGATGAACGTCACATATCATGAAATGCGCACACGTGTCCATGTTTATGCGAACACGATGTGCATGTCTCTTGCGAATAAACGTGAGTGATAAGGTTTACGACGTTCATTCAGCAAGAGCATTTGTCTTATTACAGTGGCCAGAGAAGGCAGTTGATTTCAGAATTGCGTTCACCTCCGGAAGAAATCCCAACTGTCTCGTTGGGCCGCGTCGTTAACAACACAGTTTAACAACGTTGTTATCTGTCCGTGCTCTGCATGCACATATGAGCTTCATTGCGAATTTACAAAGGGTTCTTATGGTCGTCGAATGCCTTGAACTGCATTACGACCACGATTCGAGAGACCAATTCGATAAGACTGCGACATTTCATTGAGACATTGTTGTTGAAAACGTTCCTGAATGTCACAGCTACACATAAAATAATATTGTATCAAAGTTACACATCTGAAAATTCTAAGTTTCACTTCATCTTGCTCGAATTAATTTTAAATTCGAGAAACGGGTGAACCCCCCGCAAAAATGAGTCGAACTTGTAGAACAAATTTTTCTTATGCGGGGATTCGTTTTCGAGAGAAACGACTTTGAAATTTCATTCAGTGTGCGAGTATACACCTTGGTTTTCTGATTGAGAGCAACTGGACTATTTCTGATTATGTTTATGAACTTTGAGTATATTATTTGTGTTTCATCTGTGTTTAAGGGGTCATGTGAAATCTCTAGTTCATGCTACAGTTTAACTCTTGTTCATAAAATATGTCCCACTGAAATAAAATTGCTGTCCAAGCATCCTGGACATAGGATCAAGTTAAGTGCAAAAGTAACCATTGTAACGGAATCTGCTTTCTGCATGAACGAAACTCAATAAAACTTGTATAATTGTTTCTAATAACAAGCAATATGAGCAGGTTTGTTTAGGAACATAAAAAGAAACGAACATTTTGTATGCTTGTGAAAAGGATTTACCGAAATAAGAAACTACAAATTATTATAACGATTACTGTCGCCTTAAATCGAATTTAAATGAATACTTACTCATTCTTATACAATTTTAGCATTATTAATATTGCAATAATAGTATAAAGCAGTGAGTATACTTTCTACTACTGTCATTAACACTTTGACTGCCACGTTGCATCAGCTGAAAATAATAAACTTTCTACATTTTTATACAGAATAAATGTAACCATAAATTGCGTCCTTTTTAATCAATAATATGAGAAATTTTTGTTTATTTTTTTTACTGCTACTGTCTATGTGGGTGACATGGCAGTCAAGCTGTTAATATTTAAACAGAGGTATTATTGTGCGTCTAGCTCGACACGGCAATTTCCACTGCAGCATTCAAAATGTTAAAGTAGAAGTAACAAGAGAAGCGTAAATATTACTTGAAAAAACAATTTCCACTTTTCATTCGTCTGTTTCAGCCAGGAAATGATTGCTACGCATTCGTCGAGTTCGCTGACCATGTAGCCGCATCCGCAGCCGTAACAGCCCTCAACCAGAGACTTTTTCTGGGAAAGGTAAGTCCATAGTTATCTTTCACTTTCTGCTAACATATCCTCGGCCACCTAACGTTTGTCTTGATCTCACAACTGTAAAGCTATGTTATCGTTGCCACGCTATTCTGCCCAACCATCGCATTCCTTTTCCTTTCGTTTCAATTCCTCCTGAAAACCAAATAACGAATAAGAAGGTATAAACGTCCAACCGTATCGTTCTACACGGTTTCTTAATATCACCAAGGCACATCATAAGCCGTATAGTCCGACAGAAACCGCGGTGACGCGGGATAGGATAAGTTCGCCCCTGAACCTGTTCCACCTTCCTTCGCCCCAGCGTAGCCCAATCCTAGGTACGGTTAAAGTTCGCTCGTTGACGGTCACAAGCCGTGTTCGCGGCGTACATCGTGAGTCGGTTGCGGGAAAATCAGTGGTGGCAGGGTAGCAGGGAGGCAGAGCGGTTTAGAAGAGAGGAGGGCGGCCAGGAAGTTGAAGAGAGACGAGAAATGGTTCGAGGAGAAGGTCGTACTCCAGGGGTCTGCCAGAGGTTGAGAGTGGGTATTGGGATCCAGCTGGAATAGCTAATGCTCGAATATGTCATAGTTTGCTGGGATGCGATCAGAATTATACATGCTTCGAGATATTCACGCAAGTTACCTCATTCTCCTCCATTGCTCTCTCCGTACGTACTCCTTCCACGACCCTACCTTTCTTCTCTCGCTCTTGCACCATCCTCGTCGTGCTTCCCGCTTACACCTGCTTCATATCCCCGACACGCGGTTCCTCTTTCTCCGTTAGCATCTCTCCTCCTGTCCCTTTCCCCCCCGCGAGATCACCATTCCTCCCTTTCCTTCACGATGCAAAGCCTCCGTGTCATATACTATCACCATCAGCACCCACCAATTCACCATCCTACTACGACGTATATCGCGGCCCGTAACGCGGGGAGTTACTCGGTTAGTTTAGATTCGCTCAAGCAAGTTTTGATGTCGTGCTTGCCTACCCCCCTGCCCCTACCCCTGCAATTCCACGGTCGAATCTCTGTCAGCCGCTCCTTTACCCTTGGCCGCTGAGTCTCCTTCGGGAACCCTTCTACTGCCTTCCACGCCAACCACCCTGCATCGACTCTCGCAGGCAACCTCCTTCTTCCACCCCCTTTCAGACTACCCCCTACCAAAATCTGCGAGTTCTCCACTACCGTCGACACATTACTAATGCCGAACTGGTCGTAATAGATTGGATGCCTAGAACTTGGATACGCCAACTAATGTGTCGGTCCAGCCGCCTTCACTCATCACTTCCCCTAACGCGCTTCTACCCCTCCTGTGCTTCTCTCTTCCGTCGTATTTCGGTCAGCAGTTCGTAGGGATGAAGAGCATTGTGGAATTTGCCATTCACTTTTCCATTTTTTTGTTTAGAAATCGTATTGCCTTGGAGCACGTGAAATATGTATTTTGTACAGTTGTTTTGTACAGTGAACAGTTAACTGTATTATTCGATTTTATAAGCTAAGAACTATTCTTATGGTCATTTCGTGGATTCAGCATCGTGGGCTACTTTCTCGCTTCTGAAGAGTACGAATAATACAGCAAAATATATTCTAAATCGCTAAATGTCCATATTGTTGTTTACAGAAGAAAATTGTACACTCTTCTTATTAATTTAAATTGTGTCGCAACCATACAAATACAAGAATAAACAGTAATCACATATTTAAGTTAATTTGTAACATAGTTTTAAAAAGTAAATAGACTATAGCGATAAATGTTAACGTAGTCATCGCTACTAGCAGGTATCATTTATTCCGATTCAAATTTTCCAAACTGCAAACGGGTTTAGTTCAATCACTGAAGTGTCAACAGTAAATACAACAAATTAAACTGTGTCCATCATGAACATGTAGTACTTGCATACTTTAAAGCTGTATATACGTGTTTCGTCCTTAGAACATACAGCTTCTTCCTGAAGATCTTTCCACTGCCTTCAAAATTAGTTAATATTTCGAAAAAAGTTTGAAGATATGTTGTGTCATGATTTAAATTTAGATTATTCATAACGAAGATACGCACACTTTCAGGGTGTATGATATAGATACGAGTTCTATGAATTATTGAAATGCTGTACATGATCTGCTTTTGTAACAGTTAACAGAATTCTGATTATGTTTCCTATTCGATTTTCTACAATTATTTTGCATGGTTTTGGGCGTAGACGGTCAACAGTTTAACAGATATTTCATGCAAAAAGAAACTCTGTGTAGCAATCTAGCTCTTATACTTGAAAGCAGCTGTTATAGTAGAGTAGATCAATCCTATTGGAAATTTGACATTAAGTATCTTTTAAATTACTCACCGTCTACGCCCAAAACTATGTATGAGGAATGTAGGTCTTTGTCATAAGCAAATGCGGATTGATGCATGCAGCGAGTTCGTCGAAATGTTCCTAGGCCCTAAGGAGTACATGCGTGGTATCTGTGTGAATGCGTGTGTGTCAAAAGACATTTTCGGGTGTCGAGTAGATGGCAGAGCGTAAGTTTCTGTGAGAGATTGTAAGAGAAACATCTATTGAGAGACCGTGTAGTATATAAAGAGCGAATTGACATTTATTATAAAAGTATATTGTTTTAAATAGTAAAACTATCTCTAATCATTTAAAATCCCTGCACGAGTTTCGGAACAACATACTGCATCAGCATGCAAAAGCTTATTAATAGACTGCGAATGTTTATACATCATAAATATGCTAGAAACATATGACATTTGTGCACATAAAATATGCAAATAGGTACTAAAAATATCCAAAATCTGTATATGTATATTAAGCATATAGTATAATACACAATATATTAATATGTTACACACTATTCACAATATACATAAATTTCACAATACCTTTCGCAATCATTCTAATACATTGTAGTTCGCGTTATAATAAATTATGGATATTTTACCTAAATTTTATTGGTCACGTTTGTCTGTCAAAATTAATTTATATGCGGAGAATGACCGGTCTACGTCGCACGATGCAATCGGTGCTTACTTAAATTTACTTCAACAACGGCCTTGGTACGCCCTCGTTACTTAAAATACTTTAAATTTTTGGTAATTCGGTAAATTCCATATTCTTTTCCAAAATAGCATTCACTTTCCTTCTAATTTTATCCCCGCAATCACCAGGAATATTTTTTGAATGAGTCATGCAATGCATGTATATTCCAATTGAATCGTTTAATGTTAAACCTACGGTTTCCAATTTCTGTATTGTGGCTGGGAAGGTGTTTAAATGAGCCCTAATGTACATTCAGTTTTGTGCAGATTGATCTTGCTGGAGCACTTCTTGTGCGATCTTAATTGCGGCAGCATCCTTCTGCTTGACCGTTTGAACTGCCTATTAACATAAATGAAATAACTAGATAGAATTTTATTCAAATCCAAAATAATTCCATATTTTATTTTAATTCCAATTTTGTCAAAATGGTCGGCATAAAACAATGCTGCTTCGATGCACGTACCCCATCTGGTTAAAACGGCAAATAACATATGCAATATATTCTTGCATATGTTGTTAAACATAAATATGCAATGCATATGCATTATGAAAGAAATGCTAAATAAAAAACATATTTCTAGAATCCTATAATAACAAAACAAATTTCTGTCCAGTTCTTATAAAAATATGCATTTGCGTAAACATCTGCTGTCTACTTATTAAAATCTGAGACGACCACTTCGATAGCTTTCTTTGTCAGCAACAAACCTCAGTGCGGACGGAGCGGTTACTGTCCGGCACTGTAATGTTTGAGACGTAACATTATCGTTGGAACGTACAGTAATATCGTGAGCGTTCGTCCGCCTTTCCTGCCGTAGAACCAACGAAAGCGTCACGAACACCACTGGCAACCGATGCGAAAGAAAGTGGACAAGGGCACGAAGAAGGAAGCGAGGGGTCAGGGAAGCGACGAGGAGAAAAGAATTTCTTATGCGCGAGGTGGTGCCTATTCCGCAATGCGGTCCTAAGCGTGCAGCTGAGCGGTGCGATCGCTAAGGAAAGTACGCTGGCATTTCGCTATGTAACGAGGGGAATTAACCCCAAGTTTAAGCGCGATACAGCCGCCGACTTTACTTACCTACCCGTGTCCCATACCACCGGGTTCACCCCGTCACCACCACCACCGCGCTAGTTCGCCCCCTTCCACCCTCTTCCTCGCTGTCTCTCTGTCTCTCTGTCCGCGCGGCAGAAGCATAGTCTCTCCACCGCTCGTTAGCTCGAATTATACTTGCTCGGGACTTGCCGAGGAACGCTACACCGAGCGCGATCGTGCGTCGCGAGTAATTCCCGGCCAAGATTATTAATACCGTTGAGAAGCGGTTCGGTACGTTGTTTCTCGATTTGCATTCACGATTGTCGACGGTCTATCACCCGTCGACGCTGTCCCGGACACCGTGACGAAGTCAATAGAGGAACAATGCAACGGGACACACTCCCTGACGTCCCCCCGGTTATCTTCCCATCCTTTGTAGGATGCGTCACTTGCCGCGCTGTTTCCGCTTTATTGTCGATGATGACTGATACCGATACCACGAATTACACGCCCCTCCGTCGTATCAAGGAAATAATCTGATATGCCGTGTGATGCTACGTTGCATGCGGAAGAAACTTCGGATTTGTACAGGGTGGTGCTGTAATTGCGGTGTTATCGTGAAGCAGATTCGTGGGTCAAAAATTAATTTGCAGGGTGACAGTTTTGTATAGGAGATTTTGTTTCTGAGGAAATTCGTTCTGAATATTCGTCAGATATGCATGCACTCAACTGATTGTGAGATACGACCTGTCTTCGTTTACTATTTGTAAAGTTTTGTTAAGTCAAAGGTTTATTTTGATTACACTTTGTGTAGGACAGTATGAGAGTTTTGAACAATTCCTGTAATAATAAAATAAATCATGCAATAAGCTTAAGACGTACAATTATTTAAATGTATATGCAAGTACCTTCATATGCACAATTACTGAACCGTCTGATATGCGGTGTACGTTTAATAAAAGTATCTCTGCAATGTTTTACCAAACTATTTCAGTGCATTCGACTAAATATGCGGACAATGCCGTATAAAGTTAACAAGTTGTATATTAAGAAACAAATTGAATTATTTGGATAAGTGAAGAAGTCTATAAATAATATTTGGCATTGTCTCGACTTAAGAACGGCAATAATAATAATAGTTCAACATAAATAATATGAAATTGTTTATTAATCGTAAAATCACATTTTCTGATACGTCTGAAGTTTTATTTTATTTTAAAAACTTTAATCTCCATGTTTGCACAAATTCATTGAAAAATTGTGTTAAAATTCTGCTAACATTGTAACACTGTTATATTAACGTCCTTTATACGACATTACTATAAATGAATTTTTCTTGACAAAATGTAATAGCGCAAATTGTATTAACCAAATCAGTAGAATTGCGCGCCCGAAATTTATTTCTCTACGAAACCGCTTGAACTAAATTGGACTGAATTGGATTTGCCAGACACGTAATTTTCTTGATTCCCTTGATATGATGCTGAATATTAAAAAAATCTTCGAATAAAATTAACACGAATTTTCTCTTGTCGCAAATTATTCGAATTTGACGAATTTTTATATTGTCTGGAGTACGAATTATATAGGAGCATAAACGAAATAATAATATTCATAACACGTAGAAGGTTAGTTTCAATAAAACACCTCAGAAATTGCAAACGTTCATTCAACTATAACTAAAACGTTGTGGATATGTTCATGTTGCTTATATAAAATATAAGCGTGACAGATTATAGACAGTATCCCTCCATACTCGTTTCTGTTTGTGAACTTATAATTTGAACGGATTACATGAAAAGTCAAACATTTTTAGATATTTTGTTACAACACTCCTTGCTTTATTTTAATAATACAATATTCCTGTTTAACAGGACCCTATAACAAGCTCTTAAAATTACTACATACAGTGTATATAAGACTGCCCTGTATTATTTTTCGTCGTCTAATAAAAAATATGACAATAATTACGCTTTCGAAAATTATTTGCTGATTGATAATTCGCTAAAACAATGAAATAGTGTCTACATAACGACATATCACAATTTTCCATCCAAACTATGGTAGTGTATTCTATGATTAAAAAAAGAATTTTATACTAGCATGACTTGGATGCGCTTGTGCCCACGATTTTTCTGCGTATAGAATTTGAAATATTATTTTTTTATCTCTTGTGTCTTGCAGCAGGGAAAATTCTCTTTCGAGCGCGCGGGTGCCGAGTTTTGCCACCTAGCGGCGCTGCGTAAACTATGTCCCCGTGGACGGCTTGCCGGCACGCCAATAAAAAAATACTCCTATGTTTCTTTCTCGATATACTATTTATGTCGCGATAAAATATAGCCTATGACATTCCGGAAAGTGTAAAGAAGCGGTTGTGAAAATTTCATAACCATCGGTTTAGTAGTTTTTGAGATTTTTGCGAACATGGAAGCAAACTCTGTCTCTTTATTATAATGGTAAGATGTACACTTCCGTTCATAAGTCACCGAACACCTAATAAAATTAGGAGGTGGACGATTTTACAGTATGCAATGACCTACATTATGACATAAAGTGAGCACCTATCAGTTGTTTATAATTCATAGAACATATGACTCAAATCATATATTAAACAGCTTACCAAAAATAAGTAATTAATCTTATATTTTCTTTTCATCAATGTATCCGCTTCGTGCGGATATGACTGCTTGAACTAATAGCGGCAATCTTTCGATCAAAGGTTTTAATATTTTGTAACTAATTGCTTTGCAGTCTTCTTATAATTTCTCCTATGAGTCTTTCTTTAACTTTGGGTGTGCAGATTTTAATTTGTCCGAGTAGAAGATGCATTAGAAACATACTTACTTACTTATTTATATTATACGTGCATATTATTGATATTACATTTAGGTGCTATATTAACGTAAAACAGATAAATATAAGTACACAAAATAATAAAATCAAGCCAACAAATTATCTCCACGATCTAGTAATCATTTTATTAAAAGTGAGCAAGTGGTCGCTGACTTACGGACGGTGGGGTATGTATGAACATATTTGGAAAGGGATTATGACAAAAAATTATAACAAATGTATTTAGTATGAAAGAAACGGCGACTCAATTTTACAATATCAATAAATCAGTACAAAAACCCAATATATTCATAACACGTTGAACTAAATTTAACTCGAATTTAATTTAATTAAATAATTATTGATTGTCGCTAAATTCTGGGCAAACTTCATACTGAAACAATAATGTAGGAACAGAGGAGCACAACTGAGTACTGAAATCTTTTTTTTTTCACGATTTATATAGTAAATAGGTAAATAGTAAATTATATCTTGTCTGATTAGTCATGGCCGTTTTCACTGTGGCGTTCAAAGTGTTAACATAGAACACCAAATGGAATAAATATCATGAACCTATTCGTGTTCTGTCTTATAGTATCAGTCTCATACTTTTCACATAACATTCAAGCAGATAACTTCCTGAAGTGTGTTTATATGACATTTTCTTGTGATTTATAGTTACAGAGAACGTTGCCAAAATGTGGCTGAAAAGTTGCCGGGCACCCTGCATAAATAACAAAATTAAGTCCACTGTTTTAGATCTTCTGCTGACATAACAGCGTGCATCCATACAAGGTGATTGTGTCCGTTTTGTGTACAGTGCAAGCATCAACAGGGAAACGCATATTACTTACAGTATCAGATCTATTAACTGAATGCTGCGCGAGACGCATCGGCGACCATTCGGCGCACTGATAGTACAATGCTCGTATTGAAATTAAATGACGGACAGATGGATTGGCAATTCCATTTCCAGGTATTGTGGAGATTGATGCATTTGATAAGAAAGCGGTGTGTAGACAGTAGGTGGCTGCTACTATACAACTAATAATATGAAGATATACTACTAATAAATATGAGATTTACCTGTTAACACGTTGAGTGCTCTAGGAGTCATCGGTGACTGATACCACAGATTTAATTCAATTGAAGAACTATTAATATTTATAAAATTCTGGAAAAGATTATTATAATTTAGCAATAATAATATAAACTACAAATTATAAGATAAAATGATTATAATTTTGTCGACTTCACAATTTATATTAAACACAGAAGATTATAATGTGTCTGACTAGGTATGGCTGTCTTCACTGTGACAATCAACGTATAAAATTAGCAGCTGTGAATGTCTAATAAACAGCTAGAAAAGAAAACGCAGATTAGTTGTGTACTCCTTTCAAGAGATTTACTACATTCTTATATGGCCCAAAATGATTCAAACGGTATTAAAATTACAAGCTTTAATCCTTTTTCAATTTCATAGTACATAGTACTTGTAGTTCGACGATTTGAGTGCCAAGGAGCACTATGTCATTTTTGTTATATTTTGAAAATAATTTTCAAATCTAGTTTTGATTTTATTAAGATTAAATATAGTCCCAATGTTGTTAGTACTATGCACCAATTTTATGAAGATTACTTAACAATTGACTGACAATAAAGTTTCCTATAACTACATATATGCACATAAAATTATTTGGCATCTTTTGTATATGAATGGGAATGTCAGCTATCATTTAAAAGGTTAATATTCTATTGAAGAGATAGTGAGCGCTTAAGTTCCATTTCACGGCAAATTGATCCACTCGGTACAAGAAAGCAATACAGCTGCATTAAACACGTAAAGTAGGCCGTTCAAGATCATATCCAGGCCTGTAATATTACTTTTGGCCCGATTTCAAATTTTCATTTTAACGGTATTACACCTTATTCGTATTTTCCTTTAATTCATACATTATTTTACACGCATACTGAACATGTTGAGCGCCGCAGTGGAAAATCCTGCAACTAGTCAGACACGATACAATACCTTTTTGTTAACATGTATCGTTGGATAAATAAATATTAATTTATTTGACAATATACTTATTATTTTGTACTACCATTGTAACATAAATGTAACTCAAAATTCCATTGGGGTAATCAGTTATTTAACACGTTGACTGCCGTGGGAGTCACCGGTGACCAGCGCCTCAAATTTTATTCCATTAAATAACTAGTAATTCTTATACAATTTCCAACATCATTATTATTATAATAATAGTATAAAGTAAGTACTATTCATTCTAATGATAAAATATATTTTTTCTTCGCGATTTATACTTAAAACACTAGATTATAGTGTGTCTGACTGCGTATTGCAGTTTCCACTGTGGCATTCAACGTGTTAACGAATTTAAAATTGCTACGTGGGACACCGATGGTACACGTGGCGCTGAACGTGTTGAAACGCAAAAGCTGAAACAGTATTGCAAATAATTAATTTAATTATCTTTGCATTAGTAAACCTATGTTATTGTATTGCTGATACATTTAAATATTTGCCTCGAAACTTTATACATTTTTACGTATTTCAAAAATTAGTTTGAAGTTTGCTAGAGAGCACACATTTAAAGATATTTTATTGTATAACTACGATAAACGATCAGGACCACCGCTGTTACGCGGTTCAGCAACTAATCGGTTAGTCAAACTGGCAATCGCACGAATAAATAGGTCAACTGTGTTAGTTGTTTGCCTGAATTTCTAAACGCTCTTCCGATATATTGGTGAAACAGTTGCAGTCAAATCGATCCACTGTAAGGTACTGTACATAATTTCTGTTAAATTCTGTAACGTCACATAAATACGTATATTCGGCGTGAAGGAAAACAATTAAAGAGAAGACAATCATGTTTTCAAAGTCTAAATTTTTTTCGAGAATAACATAGTGAACAATGTGCAAGGAAAGTAGTTCATGTGTTTCTGGAAGCAAGTTGCCACCTTTCTTGTTATCCACACCTATGAAAGTAATTCAACATTTGCCAGTTGTTAGTTTTGGGAGGGCTGTTCTCTATCTCAAAAGGAAGCTTATACTTTCTTCTTAACTTACAGTTTTATTTATACTATATCATCGACCTAGTGCTGTTTGATCATCATTTACCATTCTCTGCACATGACTTCGACTTACAGGCTCTGTATTTTAATTAAGTATGCAATGAACAGAAGGATTGATTTAAATACGTTCTAATACAGTTTGTAGTAAAAATGAAAAAGTCTGTTAATTATTATATATGATTGTTCTAATAATATCAAAGAAACGCAGAAATGAGTAATTTCGATGTAAAAAAATATTCAAACACTGTATAAATTAAACCATGAAACTAAAATAATAAATTTTTAATCAAGTTTGCATATTTAGTGGAATATCATGTGTTAAGTAATATGTTGCTTACATGTTGGCATGTTAAATTATAATTTCTTTAAAAAATTAACATCAATATGGTGCCGTTATTCTGGAACATGTATATTCAATGGTTCCTTTGAATTTATTGCCGTTTTCCGAATTATACATTTTAAATCATTCGGTAGGTTTTCAATGGAATTTCAGTTTGGCGATTGCAAGGGTGGTAGCAAAACATTTTCACAAGGCTAGGGTAAAAATATTAGCGCTTACAAATCCATACACTATTACAAATCCATTACAGAATACTTTTGTATTCTTATTATGTATGCAAGTGCGTGCTATGGGAGCCCTGGTCTTCCCCCACCCTAGGTTCATCCCCTTCATATATGAGGGGAATGTACCTAGGGTGGGCAAAGGCCGGAGCTCCTGTGGCCTTCACTGATTTAAGCAATCGTATAGAATAAGTAAGAAGTTTTTTATTTTTCATTATTCGAAACTGTATTCCAAGCTAGCATAATACATTTTTATTCGCAGTAAAATTCATTAAAATATAGAGTAGATTGACAATATTTTGTGCACTTATTTGTTATTGTATAAGAAATTTATCGTTTCTTGTACGAATGTCATACTTATCACGATGAAATAAAAAATGGACATTATAAAGCAAAAATAAATGTAACTTCAGTTACAATACCTAATACCCAATAAAACAAAGATCTGCATACGAATCTAAAAGTTTATTTCTGTAAATTTGAATAAATAATACCTGCTAACAAAAACGTTATTTTTATACAACTTCGATTAGTTTCTCAAACATGGGAATCGGGATAAACAAACACTTTTGTCGTTTAACATCAGTTTCGCCTTCGTATTTATCTATCGCTATTATATAATTCGCATAAAAGACCCTCTAAGTCAGGCTATCTCACTCACAAATTAAGGAAATAATTCAACACACCATAAAAGTCACGACTATCTCCGATAAAAGGAAGAAAAACCATGACCGGAGCAGAAGGAATAGAGAGTCGGATGTAGATGCAAAGAATAAGGAAATAGCACAAGATGGGAAAAGGAGACGCTATAGCAACCGATTGTCGGATAACGAGGTCGTCGGGAATGATTTAAATTCAATCTCCATCTGTGACGAAAAGTCCGTAAAAGTACCATTCCTCTGCAGTTTCATACCTGTAGCAAATGACATCAGTCCTACTGAAGATACGGCCGACACTTGTCCCGACTTACTTTCGTATTAATGCGAAGCAACACCGTGAAATTACCCACATCCAAGGTAGTCGGTGTCCCGTTCCTTTGTCCCGTACCATTCCGGCCGCGGTCCTCCTCGATTTTCAGCCTTTCCGGCATCGAATTAACAAAGTATCTGCTGCGAAGATACATCTCACGCGTGCTACAGATTGATCGTACCGAGTTTCTGGCGAGTTTCAAGCGTTAATGCAACTCATCGCTCTTCTTCGCGTCCCGGTTCGGGAAGAAACTTGTTTCACTCCACGAAACGCTTCGGATTTCTCGCCGGAAAATATTCTTCCTTTGGCTTCATCGGTTGTGAAGCATGGCAACCGCAGAAACGAAGAGAGAAGCAATTCCCGTGACGAATTGCTCGTTGATAGAGAACTTAATTGAAATCTGCCTCGTAACTTTTCTCGTTTTCCAGCTGCTTTAGTTAAACATGACACCTGTCTTTCTATGTTACTCGTTTTTCAGCGAAGTCGAGAAATATTTTAGATTTAAGATCGAAACTATGGTCACCTATCGTTGGGCGGTCACTGTGCACGAAGCATGACTGTAGCCACCCGTTGCGGAGTGACCGTCATGCGAGGAGAGTCGCTAATATCGTCCAGTGAATGTTTATTGCACACGGATGAAGCAAACAAACTCTGCTTCCTTTGGGAATTAAATCTTTTCAAGAGGACATAACGCGATACAAGCAGTTTTATTGCGGACGATGGCATAGCAGAGACATGAACTGATGAAGACAATGATTTTTTGGTATGAACAATTGTTTATGAAAAATGAAGGGCTGCGTCGTTTAGTGTGTAAAAAATATACAGTTGAATTTGAAGAATCAAAGGTGAGTCTCATTTGAAGGGTAAGGAGAAAACACAGGGAACGTCCATTTTTATTCTACAGTGTTCAACTTGAACGAAAATTAAAATAATGTAACACAATTATTTCTATGCTTATTTTTCTCCTGCTGCTTAATTCGAGTATAATCTCATGTTGTAAACAATACAGTTCAATTACTTGAACTTTGTCTCTTTACTGGTGAACTTGGTATTCAAAATTGATTTTCTCAGTAAATTTGTTTTGTAACATTCCTTGTTTGTTCCCTTACCTTTCATATCACCCCTACGCCTTCACCCATAGGAAAACTACTGATATTACATTATGCCCCCACAAAATTATTCAATTTCATATGGAATGTTTTTCGATGTCGCTAATAGTTTCGAAAAAATTCGCATGCAAATATTAAAACGGGATACACTGTTAATACTGACTGAGTCACTTGGAACGTTAGAAATCAATATTTAAGTAATTAAATAACATATGGATAAAATATTTTTCACATAAAAAATGCAAATGATAAAAATCGTAATAAAAAATATGGTGTAGCCTTATAGAAGCAGGATTGCCGCACGAAATTTTGTATTCTTCCTTCATATTTTTGGATTAACATTTTGTAATGAACTTCCTTTTTCGACATTCTGACAAAATTCCTAAACCCTTAGCTGTCTTCTAGGCTTAGTTTACGAAGAAGGTTATTTCCATACTGATAACTAGACTGAGGATGTTTATGCAAATATACATGTTTAGAGTTCAATATTTCTTATGTTAATGCAGTTATAGGAATGAAACTTTGACAAAACTGTAACTTGTTCTGTGAACGTTTAAAAAATGTACTTTTTATTTTTGCACGATTTTACATTTGCGTTTTCCAAATATTCGGATGTATTAAATTGCATAAATATCTGCAGTCTACTCATAACCTTTACTTAAAACTTCACGTATCTGGAAACTTCTAACATTTTTCTGTTGCTTCTTTTTCCGCAAATTCAAAAGTATATGTCCTCCACAAACCGTGGCAGCAATCTCACTCAACGACATGGACGTAGCCACTAAAATATCAGTCTAGATGTTGACACACCACATTGTCTGCATACAGTCTGTGGACTATTTGCGGACAATCTATGCAGACAGTCTACAAACAATTGTCTATAGGTCCTGTCTAGCCTTAAGCTTCATATTTTGTAGAAGCAAATTATTGTTAATAACATGTGCCTGTTCACATGAGAATTCGCTGGTCCTTCTCTGTAGAATGTATATAATACAGTAATAATTATGACCAGCAAGTAAACTTAAGTATTACCTGCGTGCAAATTGTGGAAAAGTAAGTATTCGTTGAGTAGATCGTAAGTCGATGGCCCTTGTTCTACGTATCGCTATAGGGAGACGAGGGTGAGCATCGAATGGGGCAATTAGCTGAAAATTGTTTCAACTACACCATTATTTTTTACGGTCCCCATCTTACCTTACGACGTCGACTTACTCCACTCTTTCGTATTATACCCCCTGTTTTATTTGCACTATCGACTTTCTTGAAAAAAGAATACCATTATGTAGCGAATATGTTTCCAGCTGAATGCAATTTTCAGGCACTTTAAAATGTTTACTGCATGCATTACGTTGTTAAATGTGTACAGAGAAATTTTTTCATAATAAACGTCATGTGCGACACCACAGTAAATGGAAGTACATGGTGTCTTTCAATGAGAAGAAAACGAATTGAAAGTATAGGTTAAACTTTGCTTATTTCCCTCCACGTTTTCGAGAAAATGATTTTGAAAATATGTCAGATACATGTGCAAGTTATGAATAATCATCTTCATGGTCTTCCTTTTTTGCCTGTATTTGCAAATATTTTCAAGGTTATCCTTAGCTGCGTTGTTCAGTCGAAGATCTTTTATGTCTCAGGACTCTAAAAATTGTAGCGATAAAACTACAGCAATTTTGAATTATGAAATCTTATGAAGTTTATTATCTAGTTAGCAAATGTAATAAGTGTATAATACTTAATGATAAGTAATATTTTAACATTAGAATATTTGAATTACGAAAACTTATTGAAAATTGCAATAAATGTCTCAAACACAAAACATTCACTTTCACTATCTATTTTTAATTACTTCACAACAAAAATGCAACCTATAATATTATCAAACTTTCAAAATTGTTTTTCTACAGAATGAAGACTCCCACAAAAAATGTATTGCATATTTTCAATTTATTTCTTCAGGTATCGGACAATTTCATAAGCACTATCTTGCTTACACAAGGAAATGCCTCTAGTTTATATGTAACTATTTATGAATTCTATAGCATATGCTCTGCATGGGTCATCTTGATTCATTTTAAGAGGGGCGACTCGTATAGCTCGCTAAAAATAGGATGAGTTCTGTGAACATTTTCTTTAAAGAAACAATTGAATAGATCTTTTTGAAACTTTTAGGAGATTTTATTGAACATCTAAAAGGGTAGAACAAATTTTGTAGCAGTGTAACATATTCAATTATTACATACTGTACAGGTATTTGGTCGCGGCCTCGGCGTCGAAGTAGTCTATCTAGCGCCCGTCGAATTCGCCTGAAACAAAAGAATCCAGATAATTTTGTGTTTCTTATAAGACTACGCTGTGGATGATCCTAATTATGCACAACAAATGCACAATTATAGAAATGGCGTGGCTTTGAAAAAAAGATATTGAAATAACCATTGGCGAAACTCATTTGTGGAATTGCACGTTGTATTCCTTCAAAAAGGGGAACAACGTTGCGTTAACTATCAAAAAGTCAACGTTGGTTTTTCAAATTCCGCAAGAATGATTTCAACCTCTCGAACGAACTACGTTTCAAGCGGTTGATAGATTTTGACAAAGCTACGTAAGCTTCAGTCGAGGCGGATCTACATTTAACAGTAGAAGAGATGGCAAAAAGGTTGACTTCATCCGTGAGTGCAGTTCATCGTCACTCACAAGAAACTGCAAGACATATCCAAACTGGGGAAATGGACTCCGCGCGAGTTGTCCACCCAACGCTCTATTGTCCAGCACAACAATGCACGATAGCACACGGCAAAAAATGAAGTTCGAAAAAAACTAAACAGTTCAAATGGGGATCACTAACTCATCGTCCGTACTCTGCAGACATAGCACCTACTGGTGTACATTTATTCTGGTCACTTCAAGATTGTATAAAGGATAACAAACTAAAAACAGCAGATTTTCAAGAAGCAGTTAGCTAAAATTTTCCATCAAAACCGAACAAATTTTTCAAGGACGGAATTACAAAATTCAGAAAATGGTGGATCACAGTCATAGAACATGATGGTATAATATAAACATAAATGTTCTTAATTTATAATCAAGGCCTGGTTGTATTGTTTTCATTTTATTGTTATAAAAGGGATGGGCCCCTTTTTATACGTAAATGAATTTTCGCAAGCTAAATAATACTTACATTTGTACTAATAATCTGTTCCGTCTTGGAGAGCTTTCAATACATTTACTTTGAATGATGCGATGGAATCCCTGAAGAAATTCAGATTATTCTAAAATTGGTTCGCCTCGTTTGACAATCAAGTGATAACATCAGTATGTCTGAATCGGGAGATACATAATAGAGGTTTCAACGTAGGAGGATGTCTGACTTTCCTCTAGGCGTATTGACATTAATTTTCTCAAGGATCTGTGGACAGTGTACACATCCACAAATCAAGTCAAAAGCTATCCTCCTGTTTCCTAAGCTCATAATGTTCAGTGAACGCATAATAAATGAATACCAATGGTTACTGGCAATCATCGGTTGACCAAGTTTATAAGCACCGTATCTTCGAAATATGTGTTGTACAGTTTCTACTTGTTTTTTTACGGTTGTTGTAATGTGCAGACCAGATAGTGGATGCAAATTCCAAGTGAGGAAGAACAAAGCTAACGTTGCAATAGCGTTGATTTGCCTGAAGCCAGAAGAAAATCTTACAACGAAGCCGACAGCTTTGTTGGCAGTGACAATTGTTCGGTTCGTATGATGGGTACAACATAGAAAAGCATCAATGATTACACCTAAATTACGGATTGTGTTAACGGATGAAATAGGGGTGTTCTGCAGAGTGTAGGAGAACAATATTGGACTATTTTGGCGTGCAAATCGAATAACATTGCACTTGCTAATATTTAAGAAAAGTTTGTTTGTCTAACACTAGGATTTTAAACGCCTCGGGTCAGTTTGTATATCTGATGAGTCTTGTTCACAAGAAAAGCTACTGAAGTCGTCGTCCCAGATTTTAATAAGCTTTTGCATGTTTGTAGATCATGTTATTCCGAAACTCCTCATATGTGGTTTTGGGCGTAGACGGTGAATAGTATAAAAGATATTTCATGTTAAAGTTTTAATAGGATTGATCTACTCTATTATAACAGCTGCTTTCAAGTAGAAAGGCATGAAGCAGTCGGCTAGGTGCTAGGTTACTACACACAGTTTCTTCTTGCATGAAATATCTGTTAAACTATTGACCATCTAGGTTCAAAACCATGTATAGTAAAACCTCGATTATCCGAACAGTAGTCACCCGAGAATTGATATTCCATGTCAGTTACGAGGTAAAATCCTCATTAACGACACTGTGGTCTTAATTCTGCATCACTATGTATTTTATATTCTAGTATAAAATTATAATTTTTATGTAAAACAGTTACAATGTGAGTCATCCTCTTTTGCAGTTATAGTTCAGATAATCGACGTTTCACTGCATAGAGAAATTCGCAATAACATGATCTATCAACATACAAAAGCTTATTAAAATATGAGACGACCACTTTGGAAGGTTTCCTTGTCAGTATTACCCTTGCAGTCCAAGCATTTTTTTATACGATCGACCAGCAACTCCAACATACTTACGTAGTGCACATTTTTGAAAACCGTAAGTTTTGATTTGAAAAGAAAAAATTACAAATGTTTATAAATGTATTTACATCGATTTCGATAGATTTCTAAAGTACCTTTGGAAGCAATTTCCAATGTGCATTCTTGACATCCTGGGCTGTGATGCAAATTACAAATGTCCGCATAGCGGAGCCAAGGGAGTGCAAAGGGTTTACAGTATACAGGAAATGTTATTTTTTTACAGAACACAGTTAAATCAATTTCTCTTCAAGGCGCGGTTTTAGACTAACTAATGCGATGGTGCAACCAATATGGTTGTGAGCTACTGCAGGCAAATATAAATTTTCGATATAAATATTCGATAATAAGATACTTACGCTTCACTTAGTTTTACGTATTAAGAAATATTTCATTTTTGACATGGTAGACAAAATTTAGTAGATAAAATTGACAAACCAACAGAGTGCCTGAGAGGCATACTTGGATTGGAGTTCTTGATATTGTTTGTGTCTAGCAATCATTAATCCAACCGTTGGACCAAGGAATCATCCACATTTTCAAGGCTTACTATATACGCCAATCGTTTGAAACAATTTTCAATAGATTAAAAACTGACTGTGTGAGAGGCATACTTGGAGTGGCATTCTTGATATTGTCTATGCCTGACAGGCATATTTATAATGAAAAGGTTTAATTCTCCGGAAATTTTCAAGTGTTGATGATTCTTCGAATGTATTAAAGTTACATGTGAAAACGACATTACTTGTGAAGCGACCTGATGCAAGTACGTTTTGCTCGGTGGCAGCAATCACTACGGGACACTCTGCACACGGAAACGTCGAAGTGTTTCGTATACGGGGATTGAAATCAGAGAGTGAACGATTTCTGTAACCATGCGGAAGATACGTCAGCGTATGAATATCGGAAAGCAGAAGATACGAGTCGCAGAAACGGAAATCAGTTGGGAGCACCAAGTTACGATTGAGATTTAAGTTATTGACAAGCTACTTTGGCGAACCTCCGTCGAGATCTGCTTGGTTTATCCCGGAGGCCCACTGCCTTCTGATTTCCCTGAGGACCCAACCCTTGAGAAACCATTCTTCTGCCCACAATGACTCCCTGCCCTCGCGGCACTTCATCTCCATTGCGAGCCTCTCGCGCTCGCTATTGGCGGCTCTGTGTCACGAGCACGAGCCGACCGCTTTTCACATCCTCGAAATCTCGCCAATTTCGAAATACACCCGAATCGTTAATCGTTCGTTGACCCGTTACACTCGCCTTTCAATCAGCCTTCCCGTAATTTGCACCCTAACATGCCGAAACTTCCGACCTCTCCCCCCCTCGATCGTTTCGTTATATTGTTCCGAATACTTTTTCTAGAGGAGAGACTTTTAATTAATAAGTGATATTTAACATGTTGACTGCCACACTGTACTGGTTGAAATTGGCCATCTTTCTCTGTACAAAGAAAATATAATCTCAAGTTAAAATCTTTTTAATCAAGAATATTAGAAGCACTCATAATTTTTTGATGGGTGCTATTAAACATTAGTAAATCAATTTATGAATACTAGAAATGATGAAATAAATAATAACTGAATTTAAGTGTCACCCATACATGGGTGATATGGCGGTCAAAGTGTTAATAGCGTGTATGCTCTTCCACAGATTGTATTTCCAGGTATTTCTTGTTGAGGAGTGACGTTTGTAAATCCTTGATGGAATGTCATTCACGATATATCATCGAAAATGTCACCACCGAACAATGACCTACATTTTCCCGGATATTGAAATGCAGCTTTCATGAAATCAGATGTGGATATACATGAAGGTATAAGTACGTTTTTGAAACACTTTCGACATAAATTGTTGAATTTTTGTTCTTGAAAATACCTTTTGAAGCTGAATTACATTGAGAAGTGTGTGCTCTCGGTGTAACATGTGTGACGTTATTTTCGGGGCTTGAGGTGCAGAAGCAAAATCCAATGATTTCATTATACATCATATTCTGTTTATGCAGAGTATTCATCGTAACAATAACCATTATTTTTTATTTCTGATAGTTTTACTATGTGTTTTAAAAACAGCATGATAGCTGAACTTGCTTAAATATAATCACATAATTCTTGTTCCAACAATATTATTTAGGCAATTCAAATAAATTTAATAGGTATTACAAGAATTTGGTTATGTTAATATAATATTAAGTTTTGAAAGCATGTTTGAAGGATTCGAAGAAAAATGATTTACGGGGAGGTTCCACTTTACAAATGATAAAAAATCGATTTTTTTAGTTTACTTTTCGAATATTTAATCTATTAAGAATATGTTACTGTGGGGATTTTTTGAAATTCGAGACATTCTCGAATTTATAGGCAGTTGAGTAGCGGTACGTGTATGGGTAACACCGGCATCGTAAAACGTTAAACACGTTTTTCTTGAAACAGTATTTTTCAAACTGATGCGATAGATACCTCGAAAAACTATTCATCGATTCAATTGCGATTTTCTTTATTTCAAAGAATATATTCTTCCCTAGGGAGACTAAACTCTAACTTTTTTAATTTTTCGAAAATTCGTATTTTTTAAAGGCGTTGAGAAGAAAGAAAAAATAGGTTAAAAATGAATTTAAACTTGAAGGGTTCTCATTTTGTCAGAAATTGTTTTGTTTTTTATTTTTAAACATCAGTTCCCGCAGAAATGTTGTGTCCTTTAATAATCCGGCATTGTTTTCTATATTAAACCAACAATTAGGAGCTTGACATCCACTATTTTTGTAATTTTTGCAAACATGCAAACACACTCTACCTCTATTACAACGGTAAGATTTAATTTGCCGAGTAGACTAATTGAAAATAAAGTAGAATAGGAAAATTTGCTTAAAACAGTGTTTAAATTGCATTTTATGGTCAGTGCATTATTAAGATGATTTTATTTTTCTGAACAGAAGATAGTGGTTTTGGAATGATGATAGCAGCAACTAAATCCTGCGAAACTAATGTTAATGATTAAAAAATCCTGACGCAGTTGCCCTAATGCACTTTTGTACTTATCTTCAAACAACCCACTTACATCTGAATTTTAATTTTTAGGAAGCTTCCGTATGTGTAGTTAACTAATTTAAGTCGCCCATTATATCATTCTAATAATATTTTAAAAACATAAATAGTAGGTTAAAAAGTGTGAAGTATCCGTTTTAAATGTCCTGTAATAATTTCGTGTAACAAATAAACATGACGGTGATTCGCGTAATTTGTTACGACCCAATACAAAATGATGTTTTACGGATTGCAAGGTCTCTTTGAATTATTTCTATTAAAGTACGAAATTGTAACTCATCTTGTATATTCGTCAAACTTCTCTTCCACAGACTACCGCTTCTGTAAACATTTAGAGTAAAAATTCCAAAACCAAGAAGATGTAAAAATGCATTCAAGAAATTTATAAAACCTAGAACTCCTGACTTTTATACGAATATCATATAAACTTTTGTGACTATGTGGTGAAATAATCACGATTCAAAAGCAGAACACTTCGATTAATACAATTGTCTCTACAAGAAGTTACAGCATATACATTTGGACCTACGAAGTTGGACACTTCAATATGTTAAAACTTATATTGTGTAATATTTTTGCCTGTATATAACTTGTAATTATTGATGAAATTCTTCTCTTCCTGAGTATGTAATTAAATAACACATCGCGCGAACTTTATTAACGAAATTACATTCCAGTTTGCTTGCATTTAATGAACGCTGTTTAGAAAACAGCAACAATTAGCGGAGATTCTCCAATAAATATTTCGCCATTTCACGAAATTATTTCAGAAGCATGCGCGCATAAGATTCCTAACTGCGATCATTATGTCATGAAGCAACCCGTTAAAATCGTTCCAATGCGATGATCATCCGATTGGAATCGTAGGAAACCATACGATTCAGCTACTACAGCAATAATAATGACGGTAATAAGATCACGAACCATTATTGCCGCAATAATGACATTGAGATTGGTACGCTGCCGGACTTGCTTCCCTAATAAAACAGAAGTTGTTGCAATTCCATCCGTTATAGCTGGATGACACGCGAACACTTCGCTTCCTATTGTAAATATCAACTGCTACTCGTTTCGAGGAGAGATCGTGGTCTTTGTCAAGTTGATCTGGTTACGCGATTTACTCTTAATGTCACATGCACGTCAATCATGTTCAAGTAAAGTTTCAATTTTCATCGTTATTATTTTTTTCTACGTTAATAGTCATTAAAAGTAGACATAGAAGTAGAATTCTGAAGAAATTTATCTTTTCAAACTTTCTACAAATATAAGATTTTTAGTCTAGATGTTAACAGTTTTATATACAATATTATGAAGAAGAACGGAGTTTATTTATAGAGGATGATTCACCTAACTGGTCACCTCAAATTACTCGTAAAGTATTTGTTATATGAAAAGTTGTATGATATCAAAGGGGAGATACGGTGCAGTAATTTGTTTTTTATAATTTTGCTTTATCGAGATATGAGGGTCATCTTGTGTTTTTTGAATGGAACGTATAGCAGTTGACTCCTAAATTAAATTAAGATTAATTTCTTTCATTTATATATTTTACGATTCTGTAACATTTTTCTGTTTAGGGTGTCGCATTTTTCGTAGCACGTGGTTCCATCCGCATGATCACCATTGTTTTATTTTTCAACATATTCCCACTAAAATTATATTTTGAATACTTGAAAGTGCATAATGTCAAACTACATGGGGATCACTTCTATATTATTCTTACTTCTTTTGGAAAAAGATTTTAATGTTGATCCATTTGTTAACCACTTACCCCCCCCCCCCCAAAAAAAAAGAAAACTGGATAGTATATCAATAGCTACATGATATGCACTTTACTTTTTATTATACGTATTTCACACACAGTTAATCGTGTGATAATAATAATCAGATTAATTCATAAATTTATTTAAAACATTCCATCCAGCGAATGATTGTGTATATATCTGTTACAAGCCATAAGATAATGTCGATAAATAGGCAGCAACATTAAAAAGATTAATATTCATGAAGTTGTAACATTTATAAAAGGTTTAAGGCGCTCCATACTTTCTCCGTGAACAGTCTTATTTAAAGAAAAACATACGTATATCTACATATGAGGTTACCAAAGGTAATAATATGTTATTTTTGCTCCCTCAAAAAAGTGGCGTGTGAAAGAACAACCTAAAAGCAATAATTATTTCCTTATTGAAAGGATATAAATTCAAAGTTTTATGTGCAATAAACACTAAAATATAATGAATATTATAGATAAAAATATTTATTCAATATTTCTTAAATTAATAAATTGATCTGTGTAGTTCTGAAATTTTACAATTCTACCGTCTACCGAAATTAATTAAGTACGTCAGATAGTTTCGATTTATTAAAATAAATTCTGTATGAACGTATGAATCGATTTCACTATATTATGCCTTTCTCAAAGATCGTACAAGACTTCCTTTAGACACTTAAAAACCAAAATCATGATACACAGAATACAAGAATGATAATATAAGTAAACTGCGGATGCTTATGCAAATACATTTTTTTAGAATTCAATATTTTTTATGAACATTCAGTTACAGAAATCAAACTTCGACGAAACGGTATTTTGTTCTGTAAATGTTTAAAAAATGTACATTTTATTTTTTCACGGCTTTAAATGTGCGTCTTTCAGATATTTGGGTATGTTAAATTGCATAAGAGTCCGCAGTCGAAATATAAAATTTAATTTAATTAGCATATTTCAATTTTTAAAGAAGAAAATTCAGTATTATTTGTGACATATTTTATGACAGTAAAACCTGTAATACATCCTACATCTAAAGCGTAACATCTTTGCATGCAAAGATCCAGAAATAGAGAAAAACGATTTTCGTAGTTTTTAACTGGAGATTCCAGGAATCGGCGTTTAAACGCGCAATCGGTGTTAGTAACAGACAGAGGAGCGCTTCTTCCTTTTTTCTTCCTTTTTGTCCTGAATACAAGTTCTCCTAACGATACCAAAAAGAAAAAATACCAGGAAAAAGAAGGAAAATGCAAATGAACTCTGTTAAATTTTTTCTAACGCTGTCGATTCAATTAAAATGCAAAATTCGTGCGGCCGTCGTCAGTCGAAAACGCTGCAGTGTCGCGAAACTAAATAGTTCGCCGTAAACAAGACAAAAGTACGATTGGTTTCTGCGATCCCGAAAACAAAACTGCGAAAATAGAGCATGATGGAGTCTCCAAGGCCTTTCTTATAATGAAACAATAATTACTACTATCTAAATGTAAAGTTTTGGAGAGTCTTTGGTCCTTCGTTATTCCTGTGAAAAGTAACCAAAATTGAAAATACAATTTTTTAATACTCAACTTAACATAAGCCAGTGATGGCCACCGGAGCTGCAGCCTTCCTCCACTCTAGGTCTATCCCCCTCTTTTCAGTTTCCTCCAGTTCGCTCCTCGTTTCCCCTCGGTCCATCGTCGTCCCAGGTCACAGCCTATATGAGGGGAGTGGACCTAGAGTGGGGGAAGGCCGCAGCTCCAGTGGCCATCACTGACATAAACCAAAATTAAATCATTGACCATAATTCATTCAAGCTGGAAATGAGGACAAGCATGGGTTGCTACGTTATCCTTATGCTCCACACACTTATGCAAGATTAGCACTGTCAATTAATTTTACCATCCTGCCGTGATATTTAATTCTCGTTGGAATTGAAATATGTACAATTCCATGCAGTGAAGACTTTTACTATCACAAGACTGTGTTCTGAATTCGTCTTACCTGATTTGGGGGGAAACCGGTACAGTAGGAATTCAACACTTTTTCTAAGGTATGTAATAATTCAATCTAAATCGATTAGATCACACACGAGTAGGATAGAGCATCTGCAATGTATTTTCCCATCATTTTGAGGAAATATAAGCTTTGTACCTTGAAAACAACGATTATTTTCCATGAAATGTCTGTATTTTGACAGTAAAAGGGCCAATGTCTAATTTGTAATTTGTTGGAAAAAGGTGCACATTGACCCTTTTTATTGTAACATACATAGCGTATTGACCTCTCCAGAAGGTATCTAATGTTGCTTGTAATAGTGGAAAGATAATGGCTCCTTTTTCTATGATTTTGATGTGAATGGTGCATAAAATTCAAATGCAATAATTTTGGACATTAACCCTTTTTCTACCATAATACAGATATGTTTATCGGGAAATTCGATATTCCTTCTCCATGGAATGGGCACAATAGAATAATAATAATAATGTAGACAGTTTATTATAACGATCAGAAAATTGCATTAATCTCACTAAAACAAAACATTCATTTTTCACATCGTAAGTCGACCGTCACCTGTGATATTTTACGTATTAGTGTAGGGGGTTGAGGCTGAGTATCAAATGGTGCTTATAGTAGATCAAAATTATTTCGTCTGCAACCACTATTTTTTAATGTGTCTGTCTACCCTTTCCACTGCGTTCTGGTCTTACATCTCACCTACATGTCATTATTTTTATGTAAAGGTCTCATTAAAAATATTCAATCTATGTGGTAAATTTAGTAAAGAGTCAAAACCATACAACCTAATTATTAATAAAGTAGTTTAATATTTGTGAAGTACAAATATTCCTTTAATGCCTAGGTATAGAGGCTCAGAACGAACGTATTGTGTTTCATCACATGAAGTATAGTATTTGCCAGATCGAAAAATACTGTCGGGTTATTCCGATAAAAATTATCACTTATTTGATAGTATTTTTTTTGAGGGGTACAGTAGAACTTCGATTATCCGATCACCGATCATCCGGAAATTAGTCATCCTATGTCAGTTACAAGCTGGAAATATCATCAATGACACTGTGTACTAATTTTGCACAACTCTCTATTTTATATTCTAAAATAAACTTATTATTTTTATGCGAAATTTAGTTGCAACGGAAGTCATACTGTAATGAATTATAGTTCGGATAATCGAGGTCCTACTGCATGAATAAACTGATTGGCAGATAGAAGATATTCATAGGCACCCATGAACAATATATAGGAAATTAACACATTCCCTGTCACAGTCGAAAATTCCGTAACCAGACAGACGCGAAAATGGCTATTTATTAATGCACGTGGTTGATAGTACAAACATTTATCTGTTTGGTATTACACTCTCTATTTCTAGTATCATTATAACGTGAATGTTACTCAAAATTTCATATGTGTTGGTAGTTATGTGACCAAATTAAAATTGGTGCAGGTACCGAAAACGTTACACATGACACAGAATGTGTTAAGAAATAAATAAGAACAAGTTAACATTGTTACATCTTTCTACTATTATGCATTACTCTTTTGGCTCAGGAAACAATTCCTTTACTACTTTTATGCTCTCAAAAATGTATCCCCTGAGCTATGGCTTGATACAAATTCGGTTTCAAATTCTCATCTACCATTTGCTGCTATCAATCATCGAAGCCATTATAATGGCCGGTTGCACGTAAAAAACTATTTTTCTAGGGCGTGTACAGACATTTGTCAGAGTGGAAGGCTGAAATAATTGGTGGGAAATACTTTCAATTTGCAACGGCATCGAGTCAGATGAGTTTCGTGCGCAAATGGTACCGCTTGACCCTGATACCGTTTCATCTGTCTCCTGCGGAGGTCTATTCGGAACTACTCTGTCGGCAGAATGGCCGTGAGATTCGAACGAGTGAAACACGAACGAATGAGCGAACGAACGATGGTCAGCAGCACGAACGGTGGACATTTCGCCCATTTTCCCCGAATCCCCCTTCTACCGCTCGACACGCAGTATATTTTATCGCATTACTGGCATTGTTGCATCAGTTCCCGCTACACCCCCGCGGTCACCACTCTTCGTGTACCCCTTCGCTCGTCCATCCCCTTCCCCTCAGCTCGAACACCATTCCACGAGGATTAAATATTGACTGCGATTCTGATTTATAGTAATTGCCGGAGGGAGCGGGACAGCGAGAAAGTGAGATGAAACGGACCGATCCGAGAGAGAGACGACCGTTCGAACGAGGGGGTGAAGGGTAAAAGAGGGCGAATGGAAGAGTGTGAGGGAAACTGGACGGGTTTCGAGGGTAGATGTGGGGGTGTCGGAAGGATAGGAGGTGGAGGAAAGCCATTCCCGTGCCGCTTTCCCTCGCTGACAGATGCATTTGCCAAAGCGTTGCGGACGTTTCTGGCTCGTTCTACGTCGTCACGCGGCCTGTCGTTATTATAACGCATTTTTATTTAGCGACTGTTACCGTTCATCGCTTACAGGATTCCTATGTAATGCTATCGTTTGGAATAATAGGGAAATTTATTACGCCAGCCGTTTACGGTGAATAATGGTAAATCAGGAACGACCGAATTCTTCAACAACTCGCTACTATTTTTTCTGTTTGTACAAGTTCTTCGTGCGAATAATCTCCTTTCGTTTAGGTGAAATATTAACCCCCTACCGCATGATTTTTTCTGACTGACAAAAATATATGAAATGTAAGGTGGTGTATTTTTTATGGGACATACGTAGAAAAACTTTTTGGACTTTGTTAAATACTTTACCTATTGAAAAATCTGGAGTGTAGTGTATATGGCACACCATACAGTAACAGTACCTCATGCCACAGAAAATTCTTTCTGATATCTGGAACACTTTGAAACAATTTCTGTCTTTATTTAGTCAAAGGGTAAGGGTATATTTTTCGCATGCCATAAATGTCTTTTCTTTGCAACCTGAGAGTTTGCATCGTTTTAGAGGTGAGTCTTCAGGAAGGTCCATAAGATAGTGCCGGGTTCATATCTGTTATTGCAATTAAGACAGCTTATTTTGATTAGATAAATAATTTATTTTAAGAAATGCTGCGATCTGAGTATTACCATACGAATCTAAAATGTAATGTGCACCAACCTAATAATTATGACTAGACTGCGCATGTTATGCAAATATACATTTTCAGACTTTCGTATTTTCTATGTTAATGCAGTTAAACAAATACAACTTCAACGAGGTTGCGTTTGTTCCCAGAAATATTTAAAATATGTAATTTCTATTTCGCTAATTGTAAGTTATTAAATATCCATTATGCATCAATTTCGATATATAAATTGCATAAACATTCGCAGTCTAATTATGTCTATAGTGTGAAGTCTAACGGAATATACAGAAATATTATTACTAATTCTAAGATTCTCGTTATCATTAATTATCTCATTCCGAATATTACTTTCTGTATAAGCACTTTCTTCTTAAAATTACATTTCAAGATGATAATAACATTTCGCACACTAACACATCTTCTTGGATTAATTTCCTCTACCAGTTTCTAAGCTACCGCAAATTTTGGTTTCCCCGAGGGTTACCCACATGCGACCGAAAATTATCGGCACATTAGGATATTCCAGAATAATGTCGCTTTTCTTGTTAGTTCTGTTCTCTCATTTTTAAGTTGAGCGTCGTAAAAACCATAAATGTGTCAATATATCACACAAAAGCTCTCTGTATACCGAATAAAAGAATATATTTTTCAGTTATATACGTCTTCAACTTGTAATTTCTTCCTTTCTACGAAGGAATTTACAAAAAACTCTCGCCTTCAACTTTGCATCATTTTTTCTACCACATCAGTCGCTCTATAATCCTGTCTGCGGAAGCGACCTAAAAGTATCAAAATTTAGATCTTTTCGAAGCATGTCCTAAAAAAGAAGTAAACTGAAAATAAAGATGTAGATCTTTGTATTTGCCATAAAAAGAACTTTTGTATGATGTATAACATACGCATACTTCACAACTATGTAAACCCTAAAAACGACAGCACAAGGCTATCAGTATAAGCGACATTTTATCTGGGGCATCCTAACAATACCAATACCCTCTGTTACGGTATAAACCCCTGACTTTTAATATAATAACTATACTGCTGAACTTTATGCAAATATATATTTTTATTCTTAAATATTGTCTTATTTCAATCCTTGTTGTAAAGATTTGAAGATTATATCTTTATATCGCAAACTTATTAAAATGAATCTGTTTTTTAGAGTTGAACATGCTAAAATGCATAAACGTCTGCAATTTAATAATAACAAATTGTCGAAGACATCAATGCAGCATAGTGTAAAAATTCCTAGCAGATTTGCAGGCCATTTCTTTGCTCTGCACAGCGCGTGCAGCTTTTCTAATGAATTGTTTGTTAATTGCTGCTAATTAAGGCAAATAATGAGATGCCGGTATGGTGGCCCAGAAGGGAAGTGACGCGATGGGCAGGAGTAGGGTAAGCATGGCGGGGGAACAGAAGGCGAAACGGAAACTGGTCACTGGCTACCGAGAAGGGTGATTTAGTGAGGGAACAGCAGGCGGCGCCCGATTATTTTTGGTTTTAGCCGTGGCGGCCATTATTTTTGGTCTCCCGCTCACCGCAACTTGGACTCTCTGCTCAGGCAGAAATTTAGTGTGACCGAGTTCAAGTGTGCAAAAAGCCCGCTGCCATAGCGAAAGCTACAGGGCACACTCAATGACGGACGAATTGTAGATTTCTCGTACTACCATGAAACATGAACCTGCTGCGGTGCACTCGGGATGACTTCGTAATTCCATTACGTCGGTGCGCATGAAATATCGCTTTTCGAAAGATTTATGGTGCAATAACATAAACTAAACGCTGTCTGATGCTCAAGTGTTATTAATTAACCGTTTGAACTCGTTTGCCGAGTGTGACTCGACATCGATTTTATTCAAAGATACTCCTATGTCAAGTCACACTCGACATTTTTAAATTGCCAGTTTAAATATGTATTACATTTCGCAATATTTTTTTTACCACAAATATCAGAAATTCCATAAACATCAGATCTTAGCAAAGCCCCAATGTTATTTTCAATATAATTAGTAAAAATAATTGTTTAAATTGGTTCCTATCAACCGACTGTCTTTTGAAATACATTTCAAATAAAACACTTCTAACAATATGGAGTTATTGAAAAGAAAATCAAAAAAAAATTAGGAGTTCAAAGGGTTAGTGCTATTATGTTAACGATCGAGAAATTCGTTACACTTTCCGCTATCAATACACTGGGTCTGTATTTGTTGTGCTATCATACTATATAAGGCGTTTAAAAGTTATAAATCCAAATATAATAATAGTCCACACAAACACACACAATGAAATCTTATTGAACATGTGCCTGTCCAGTAAACTTTTAGTGTTATTCAATTTCATATTTTGTGAGCTAATAATAAGTCCTTTGTGATATAGATAACTGTATCAAATGAGTACATAATGTGAAAACATAGCTATTTTAAGCAAGCTATGTTTCTACTGAAAATAAAGACACAACGAATAGACGTTATTATTATACTAAACTATTGAGATGCTAATGATTTTGAGATAGCTATAGCGATACGAAAAGCTTAATTTACAAAATAAGAAGTTTAATATTCTAAACACTATTCTTTTTCCGAACTATATTTATGGAAACCCTTTCGTCTATTATTCGGAACTATAGTAGACAGTGAAATCTTAACCCTCTGAACTCCTAATTTTTTTTTAATTTTCTTTTCAATAACTCCCTATTACTTTAAGTGTTTTATTTGAAATGTACTTCAAAAGACAGTTGGTTGACAGGAACCAGTTTAAACAATTCTTTTTTACTCATTATACTGAAAATAGCATTAGTACTTTGCCAAGATCTCATATTTGTGGTAAAAAAAAATATTGAGAAATATAATACATATTTAAACTGGCAATTGAAAAATGTCGAGTGTGACTCGACATAGGGGCACCTGTGAATAAAATCGATGTCGACCCACACTCGACAAAGGAGTTCAAAGCGTTAAACGATAGTTGCTATATATTTCACAATAATATCTCCTCGATACCAATTTAAGTCTCAAAAAGGTGTGTAATCTATCATAATTATCATTCTTCTCTAAAACATATCGCCTCTGCTCTTTTCACACGTACAATTGAAAAGAATGAAATATCTGACGGAGAAGCGAACGCGGGATTACTTTTTGAAGCTGATAACTTATGAAGCTGAATGACAGACGGATATCAGTGCTGTAGAGTAGAAGGGGAGACTTACAGGCACTTTGAGAAAAATGAAATAAATGATGGAGAAGCACCCCACGGTACTACTACCAGTTCGGCCCGTCAGACGTTTTTATTAATTCCTCTCAGATACAATTAGTTGGTCTATTCGTCAGACGCGTTTCATTAAGTTCCCCATTCCATCTTTCTTTTACCAACTCTTTACCCCTTTTCTCGCCTGTCGTGAGCCTTATCCTTCTTTCCTCAAGAGAAACGAAAGGGGTGACTGCTGCAGAAGAAATTTCCCAATTCTCGCAACTTTTCAAGACGTTAAGAACACGTATTTCATGAAACGTTTAATATAGAATATGGAATTAACTCTTTGCTTTTAATTAATCAACTTAATTTTTTTCTTCTGTACTTTTATCATAAATGCAGAATTTAATGTGTCGATCATTATTTACGGCACTCGTGACCGTTGCTATCAAATTATCCTCTGAGAATTCGTAAAACACTTTGGGGTAGTTTAAAAATACTGAACGCTATTACGTTATTAAAATATTTACTGCCATTGTGGTCATTAATCACAGGCACATCAATTTATATTTCATTAAGTACCTCTCAAAATTTTTTAGAATTTTAAAATGCTACATATCCTTTTATATTATAATGGCGATACAAAATACTAATTTAAGTGAATCGTTGAATAATGAAATATAGAGTAGTAAGCACAGTTATTGGGCATATAAGGAGATTGATTTTTATTAATGGATTAATCGTAGCTTATGACGAACATTGCGACACGAATGTGCTGTAATTCTTTTTCACTTTAATGTAATACTAAATTGATAAATTACAGTAAGTAAGTTTCATTGCGATTGTTATTGAACACTAATATGACAGTGATCGAACGGTGGAAGAATAGTGCTTTTAACAGACAGTCTTTGTTTAATACTTGTATTACTTTCACAATATTTAAATTCATATTTAATAAAAAAATGTTAGTGATGAAATGTTAGTGAACTGAAAGTTAAACGATATTATGGGATGTACAAAATTGTCAATACAGAAGGTCCAAAAAACTTTGGTTTTTCTAAAAAATATACGTTACCCCAGGTATAGTGCTCTTAACAATTCATATAGACAGATAGGGTACTGCGATATGCTATGGCAGTTATTGTATTTTTCACTGTGCCGGTTATCACACTAAACACAATACTTTAAAGAAATATAACAGACTGAAATGTGACGTAAACAGTAAAAGCAATCTGAACTACTTCGTATGAAATTGCAAACTCTTTCATATATTTTATAGATAATCACGAATTTTTATAAAATCCTTTTCATTTATGAACAGTTTCGGAAAACTAGTTCCTTTCTTTATACAAAGGAGTTTATAATTTTTATTTCTCCTTATTTTGTACTTTATTCTATACATACTTCTTGGAAAATTTTTCTCCGATCACTATGATACAAGCATTTCCCTTAGAACTCCGTCACAATTTCTAATATGTAAGTATCCTGAATACTATATGACACATGTATACTACTATTCAAAACTATAAAATCATTGATGGCCCCGATCTTATACAGGCAATCAAGACTATTAAATATTCTGGCATTCTTGTTTTAACTTAATTAAAATACTGTTAATCCCTGTAATATTCCGAAAAATATTGACATTGCTTCAATAACATGAAACATAAATTATAAGATAGAGTTGCAAAAACATTCTTAGTACAAGATTAATATGAAAAATAGTAAACTACATTTAAGTGTCTGACAGAGTATGTCAGTTTTCACTGGCTCAGGTTGTATTGATCAGGCGTGAATGCTTAAGGCAGAGGTGTCCAAATCTGGCTCTGACCTGTTAACACTTATGAGCAGTCCCCCCACTCCGTGTGAATTCCTCTCACGCAGGTTATGGTCTGCGTACGACAGCGAGAACGTCGGTGATCGTTGATAAGTATGATTTCTCAAGATACAGACGCGTAACAAAAATAATTATTTTTTGTATATGACATCAGTTTTATCCAGAGATTTACACTGCTTTGACATACACCATTTGTCATATAAAAACTCAAATGCATGACGTCATATGTACTTATTTATTCGGATCAGTCTGATAATTAAAAAATTAATTACAATATTATTTATTTCAAAAAGGTCCGAAATATTTCATTCCATTCGATACAAACTCCTTCAAACTTTAACGAATGAAGTTGTACATAAGACTGGAGACTTACAATAAAATTTCTTTATCTGATTTTGTAAGAGTATTTTTCAAACATTGCAACCTTATACACCTTCTGAGCGGCCTGTGGCGAGTCTCCACAAAAGTCACGCTGTACCTGATATTTCTTCAAATGTTATCATTTCGAGCATGATATTCTATATAGAATACGTGACATACAGTTAAATTACTTCATCTAATTGTGAGGTATAAATTTTCAATTGTTGCTAATGGATCCATCTGCCAAGTTAACCTAGCCGCGCCGCCACAAAAGTTGAATTTCTGCCGAAACCAAGGCCGCTACGTTATTTCTTCAAAATCCAGCACATGAAGCAGTATTTCTCAAAGTGGGTTCCTCGAAAGAATTCTGGGGTTCTGTTAGATAAGGTGTCCTTTAATAAAATTGCCTGGAATCTAAGAAGCAGCAACATTCTTCGCATTAATAATATTTTTAATAATTTGTCTCATAACAATTAAAAACAGAGTTGATTTTTATTTTAATATATCATTTATTATAACTTTTCTATATGAATAAATTCTCTCCCTAAAACAATTTTTGTTTCACTTAATGTTTTATTAAAATTAAATTGGCGGGGATTGTCCGTAAAATATAGGTTTTGCGATATTTAGCAAATCGTATAAAGGTTCCGCGACAATAAATTTGGGAACCACTGGTATAGAGCATGAAATTCTACGCGTGACAGGAGACTATCAATAAAATCGAATGGTCAGATTTTAAGAGAAAATTTTTGATCGTTCCTACCCGACCCACACGACAGATCGGGTGAAGTTATATACTAATGCACGTAATTTTGTTAAATTAGAAAGCGCAGCCTTTTGCTCGATATTATTTATGGTATAAATTAATCTTTTTATGCCATAAACAATCTGGATATTTTAGGGGTATAAAAAGATGTATTTATACCATAAATAATAACGATTGCCCGGGTACTACCACGTGGAGGTAGCTACGTATGGAGACCCACCCTAACCACAACCCAGCCACCCCCTTTTTTGCAGTATTTCATGTTTTTATTTTTCTTAGTTTCTAACGTATTACATTCACTTGGTGCACACTTACAAAATGTTCGATTGTTGATCTGTTGTGGATGAAGTTATACCAACAACCGTCGATATCGGTTATGTCAAAAATATATTGTTCCCTCATTATGTAACTTCACGATTCCAGTCACGTATAATTTTTATGCAATTTTTCACGTTAGGCTGAAAGAGGCTGCTTAAATAAAATGAAAAGCCAGATCGACATTTAATTCACTCATTAAAACTGCAAATTACTCGTCAGTAGAGCATTTATTTCGCAGCAGTAATTTATTTAATAGAAAATGAAAATTTCTCGAGTGTAGCTAAAAGGACTGCTCAAGTATATTAGATGCAACTCTAATTCAAAAATCTGACGCAGGTACTTTCGTGCTTCATTAACGTGCACAACATCAACTTTAAGAAAAATTGCGCAGCGATATCAGGCTGCAAAAAGGCGGACCCAGAAGAACATTTAGGTACTGCAGTGCACGTAGCAGTAATTCAAACCCGATCATTCAATATCGCGGCACTACTTAGGAACAGCCAATTGATTAATCTATAGAAAATAAAAAAAAACGAGGAATCATTGGCAGAACTCTAACTATGTTCTTTTTGTATTAAAAAAGATGTACTTGTATTAAAAATCTAGTTGGAAAAAACGTGTATTATCACAATCGCAAGACTAACTGAAAATTCTAAAATCTTTACGTAATAATAAATGAAACTTGTAACATGCAAAACAAACGAGAGCTGTATTTTTCGGAACTCTACAGTTAACGTTACCTAACATTCTCCCTCTATGCAAGTAAAATCCCTACCATTACATACCATTTCCTGAAATCGGCTAGCAAGCGTGAGCTATCGTTGCGTTTACAAGGTCGTATCAGTTTTGCAAAGCTTCCATAGAACACTTAAAAGGAAATGCATGGCATTTACGAATAGAATAGCGTTTCGTCAGATATTCATATCATTTTTCTGGGTTAGTTTGATGAGTTAACGATTGGAAGGGAGAGAGAAACCGGCAACGCACGCCGAATGGACCGGGATTCGAACCCCCGACCCTCAGCATGCTACCCGCAAGCAGTTGTCATCGCCGTTACGCATGAACAAGTGAGCCCCGACGAGCTTTAGCGGGAGAGGGTCCACCGCTTGGTCCACCCGATGATCGCTGGCCCTCTCTCCCTTTACCGCGACACATCGATAGAAAAAAATTAAGAAACACTGATAGGAAGTTGATGTAAAATGACAAGAATGCTCATTCTTAAAGTTACTCGTATCTTTATGTATTTCATTTGATATTCGTATCATCTTTGGGAAATAGAGCACTCTTATAGAGGATATTCTATGTTGGATAGGTTAGGAATGGGGAGAGAGAAATAGGCAACACATGCCGAATGGACCAGGATTTTCTCGACCCTCAGTAGGTACACTACTCTCAAACAGGTGTCAGAAACTGTTTGACATGTTTGTATAAATGTAGACTTTTGAATTTTAGTATTTGTTGTTTTGATGAGATTGAAGAAGTGGAAATGTGAGAAATGTTTGAACTTTCTGTGTTTAAAATATTGCAAATTGTTAAATGTATGTTTCGTATACTTGAATGTGTCACATACTATAGTTCGTACGTTTTTAAACTGTCGTATGTTTAATGTCTGTTCAGAAGGATTGGATATCTCTAACTTAAGGGTTAAAGATTACTCAAATGATTTGAAGTAGGATAATGTCTGACTGTCCACAAAATCCAGATTTCAGTAATACTGAACACATTTGGGATTATTTAGGGAGAACCAGGAAAAGAAAACTAATTAATAATGCTGATCAGTCGTTTAATATACTCCGCAGACAATGGCAACGAAATTCCTCGGGTTTCATTAAGCAGTTATTTGAAACTAACAAAGTCGTTTCTTGTCCTATATGGTCGAAGACTTTTGATCAGTATTACATATTAACACATGCTATAAACCTAATTTTCTTACGTTTAGTATTACGTACGCAATGCGTAGAACTTTTAACGAAAGAACACTACTGCTCGAAAGTATTAGAACACTTGTTATTTTCAAGATAATCTTATTTTCATGTATGACAACTACCCTGGACATACTATGAAAGTATATAAAAGTTCTTTATGGCAGGTATGACTGTATAGTAATCTAAAAACCGTTGTCTGACTTTCCCAATTTCCTATCTAAACTACATAGAAATATTCTGAAATGAATTTGGACATGCAAATAAGGAAAAGTCGTCTAAACTCAGAAAAACACATGTACACGTTTTTACATAGAGAATATAATAATACTAAAATGACAGTAATTCAAAAATGTGCAGGTATATCATTATTTGGGTACGAAAGTATTCATTACTTTTTCATACCGTCACTAATGTATTGTTGACTGCATGTTTTCCTTATTATATAGAATTCATAAAACTGAATACATTAGGACCCCCATATCCTGGGGCGTTAGGTTCGAAGTTCTACCACGAAAAATAGCGAACACTATGTATATTGTACATACTCTACATATCTGTGATAATGTTTAATTTATGAATTAGATACAATAAGACATTAACAACAGCTAATAATAAAATAGAACGATTATAATAATAAAAAGTATGTAAATGCCCCGGGCGTTATGCATTAATTAAAATTATGAATGTTTATTTGTATTTCTGGAATTTTACATGTCATTGTTCGGATCGCAGTCAACCACGAATACGAGAATTTCAGTGTACTTCTTAATATGTATTAACGATTCCGTAATTCCTTCTACATTCATATGGAAGTTTATTAAGTGTCCTAAGATTTTTGAGTGCAGTACAGATGATTTTGATATAAAAAGAACAAGATTCACTTTTTTTTGCGAATTTTGCTGACTGGTAGATATTGCAAAGTGACCGTTTAGCCTGTGGCGTTCAGAATTACACGCGCCTCGATTCGTTCGATTTAAATTATGAGGTCTTCGCGGCTCGGCGAGCAAAATTCCATGCTACTCATGACGAGTGAGCGAGAAGGAAAATATGAAGCGCAGGCTGATAGAGACTCGATATGGAAGAAGAAAAGAGAAAGGGTATAGGGAAATCGAAATATAGACAGCAAAAAAGGAGAAAAAGAAAACGGTGAAGGTGGAGGGGAGAAGCTGAAAGGCATTGGAGGAAGGAAAAAGAGAAACACGGAAGTATGCCGATATCGACTATAAAATTTTAATACCTAAGGAGATTTTGCGTCTTTGGACGTCGGTAGCTTTTGATAATGTTCATTCCTTCTGATTTGAAGACTCAGTCGTATTACAACACGAGAAATTTCCCCGAATGATCACGTTTATGAGGAAGTAGAGTTATGATACTTCAATCATCAATAATAGTGTATTTTATACATGCTCAATCTCCCTTGAAGGTGTGCAATCAACATTTAGTCTGCAACAGGGGAATCTGTTCAAGTTAATTATATCTATTTATATGATCAGACTTTTGATAATTTACAACGTTGTAGAATCTGTGAAAAACTTGTAATTATACGTTGCCACTAGTGTAAAGAATATTTACGTTTCCAATATTTTTATTTATTCATTATTTTGGAAGGTACTCATTTTTATTGAACTGTTTTCTTTTTTATCTATGTAATTTAGCATGATCATTCCGTAAAAGTTTCAGTGATTTTAAAATGAGTAAACACTAAATCAACATAAACTCCACTTACACATGTACATATTTATACCACCCGTCACATTCGGATTTTAATTCGTAACTGTATAAATAAGTAATACACATTTTTTGTTAATATATATATTTTAATATCCGTACAAATTTAATTACACCAATTATTTGAGACTAAGCGAACTCTTTTTAAATTTTTCAGTAAGCCGTTTTGTACACGCCCATAATACTGACTCACGGTTAATTAGAACTATTTTCCTGTGACCTTTATAATTTAATGGCTATATGCAAAAGTATAAATTCGCCTGTTACATGTTAAGGATTGATTTACCCGTTTCAAAAGCGAGGAGATACCAATAAAATATATCGTTATTAATGTCTCAAATAGTTGTACATCGCTATACAGTTTTATCCAAATTGATCATTTCGAGTTCACGTAGTACCCATAAAAAAAATTAGTAATTGATAAAATTGATACATTAGAAAACGATCGTTAACCTTACGACTACTACAAATCACTATAATATCTTCCTGCTATGCAATTATTTAGGACGACACGCCACTACAATGGCTCATCTGTTTCGCAACTTTCATTAGAAGATTCTAGATAGCTCGAACTAACTAGCAATTTCTTTAACTTTACATCGTACAGAGAATACTTTGATGGTATACATGCAAAATGTTTCATTATTTTTAATAAAATGTTTATGTTACTACTTTAAAATTGTATACAGCGACAGAGTTTTGCGTCTAAGTCAATCAACAGAGTAACACATAACTTCGAAAAAGTTCCCCTCTGCGATGTTCTTTTTAATACAGAAAACAGCTACATTACTCGGTAAACATAAATAATATGTGAATAGTATAACAATATCAAAGAATACCTTTCGGGATTTCCTACAAAACATCGCAGGCTTCCCGCTTGCACCAAATTGTTCAACCAATGAACAACTAGTTTTAGACAGTAGTTAATGTCAGTGTCGAGTCAGTCTCACCGTATTCGTAAGGAGTGGTAATGGAGTCGTTTGGTCAGACATAGACAAAGCGTGGTACACAACGAAGAATGGAGGGAAAAATTACGGGATACGTAGAAAAACAGTGGAAAAAAAGAGGATGGGAAAGGAACCGAATGAACTGTAACCAAAATTGTGTCCAGCCGATGAAAAGCGAAAAGGCCGACAATGGTAGTACGAAAACGGAGACAAAGAGGGACGCACAGTCGCACGAAAAAGGTTTGCGGATATGGAGGACGATAAGCGACGGACAGGAGAAGGGGAGATGGTTTAAAGAGAGGGAGCTTGAGTCTCGTTTCATGGTCGTGGGGTGGCATGGGGAGGAAAGTGGTGGGTCGGAGAAATCGAGGAATTGGAGGAGAGGAAGTCGACTGTGGGCCGGGGTGGCGACCGAAGAAATACGTATCCAGTTAGTTTTACACTGTGGCTCCAATTGATTCGAAATCGATTGTCGTTCGAACGATTCTCAATTGATCGATTACGGAGGGTGGGTCAGAAAGAGGGCTACAGCCACCCTCAGGGCACCACGTCGTGAATTCGGAGAGTTTGGACTGCAGGAGGACTTACTTTAAGCCAACGCCAATTGCATCCCGTTTTTTACGCTCGCTTGTTTCGACATGCCTTTACGGTCGTCCAATCGTACCAGTTTCCTCCCCGGTCACCCTCTCCACCCTTCCGTTTCTCTCTGCGATGTTACCTTAATTTTTTCGCCGTCTTGCCCGAATTCCTTTTACGATTTTATGCTGCACGTAGCCATTCCTTCTTTCAATTTACGCTGCTGCTTCGAAGCTGTTTACTTGATGCATCGCGATCAAATGTATCAATCGGATATTCCTTGCTGTGTGCAATTTCAGCAGTGTCGTAATAGATTGTCCAATCGGAAGATAATTTAAAATGCAGGAGGAATATTTAGTTTTCGCTGCATACAAATAACGAACGCGACCAATTCATGTAGATTCTGTTTTAAAAAAGTAAGTAGTAGTTTTTAAGCTTACAGTATTCACTGATCTGTGAAAAAAATGTTTATACGTATAATAATTCCCTATTTCGGTAACGTAAATTAACCATTTTCTTTTATTTATGATTCTAAAAGTATTAGAAATTGTCAATGCAAGCTCCACCTTTGTATTTTTTAATTTTTTACTGTTGAGAAATATTTGATCAATGACAAATTGCTCGAGGGACATTCTTTAGTATCGTGTTGTGTTGTTTAGGGGAGTAGACAAAGGTCTGAACTCTGTGAACTTTATGTCGTGTAAATACTTGACTCACTTTTTTTGTACACAGATCTCCGGAAGCTTATGTGGATATAAAGAATATTAAGCAATGTTTGAAACTTTTGATTAATGAAACACACTCTGCAGCTGAGTAAATATACGTATTACAGTCTATATTAAAAACTAAAGCTAAAATTCCAACAAAATAAATATCCTTAGACTACAAAAATTCTGAGACACGTCCAAATGTATTTCCTTACACGTATTTTCTCTTTCACATAAGTTCCGTTTAATCCAGTCGCGTATCAATCAAAAATTCCATCTCATTTCTTAAATGTACCTCATAGGACAAAGCATTCTCGTTTTTGTATTCACTTAGGGGTTTCTTCTCTCGTGATACGTGTTATATACTAAAATTAAATTGCTGCGAATGTCATGTCCAATTTTGCGTCCTGGATAAAAAATTTCAAATGTATTTGTGATGATGAAATAACCTTAAATAATGGAAACGTTAATTCTAAAAAACCATGCTATAATTTGATGTGATTAATATAAATCACGGAGGAAAAAGTATTTAAGTATCTAATTATAGACGTGTGCTTTTATATTAGCATTACAATGTGAAATTTGAGCATGCATAGTTCTTGAGTTAAATTAAATTTAAGGTGCCAATTAATGGTAACCCCCACGGCAAGCACTGTGTTAAGAAAGTTATATCTCTCTATTAACGAATCAATAAAACGCGCTGGAACGTACGGTTACTTATAGTAATTAATATACTTTTCAGGGTGTTACTGACAATGAACAGTAGATACAAAATTTTACAGGTTTGTAGAGTTCACTGCAGAAAACAAAAATGTCTTAAGAAACAAATGTACAAAAATTAAACGTTTTAGGAATTCTTCATTTTGTTAGTCCACAAGCCAATCCTTATGCGACTTCGTATATCATACATAACAGAATGTACTTGTCATTACAAATATTACAATGATAGCCATTCATGTTAATGTAGGCTTCTGCACATTTTCTTAGTTAATTTCATATAGATTCGAGGATATGCACTGTGTTTCTTATATTCTGACAAGCACTTTTAACGTGCATCTGTTCCTAACTATTATCGTTGACACTTAAATACTCTACTAAACATTTTAAGTAACCCCATAGGAGAAAGTCCAAATAATTAAAGTTTAGTGTCCTGAGAGGCTATAGAATAGTTCACTATGACCCATTCACTTGCTACTGTCTCGTTCTTTTATCCACTGCATAAGCTCCGAAAAACATTATAAAGTATTTGTATTTACACGAACTGTTTTGAAAACATAGCGAATAAAGCAACTTATTTATTCAAGCAGAAAGTCATCGTTTAATATGAAAGGACTAATTTGTAGACCTATGTAGACACAACATTTTGTACTCAGTTCAAGGAATACTATAAGTCTATAACCCTCTACACCATTTTTTCCAAACACTGTATAGTTATTTATCCCTACAACATATATGTATTCTGTATTTTGAAAACGTTTAAATTACGAACGAATGGTTACTAACAAAAATATTTTTTTTAATGAGTTTTTTCTGTTCGAAATCTATTTCAATACTATGAACGCAAGTATGCGTCCTTCAAAAATTATCAGCATGGACTATGGTTGCATATGTGCTTCTTCGAAATTTCTTTGGCTACATATTCAACACTAGGAAAATTCTTAGCCTTTCTTCAAAATATAGTAGAATCTCGTTTATCCGAACTGTAGTTAAGAACAGAATGACTCACCCTATACGTAGACATCAAATAATAATAATTTTATTTTAGACCGTTGGGACGTATTTAGAATTATTGGAACGTAAATTATAATGGTACAAGATTGAGTACATACAGTTATTACTTATAACTTATTAGTGATAATTTTAGCTCGTTACTGATATATGATGACCAATTTTTGGCTGACCCGAGTTCGGATAATTAAGGATCTACTGTATGTGCATTTCTGATCCTGTAATTCCCATTGTAGCGTCAACAATCGTGATTCCATTTATCGTATCTTCCTTTTGTTCTTAGTTTTATTCAAAAAGTCTAGAACATTATATATGCATTAGGTGTACAGTATGACAACACGTATTCCGTATAAAGAAAATGTTCCAGCTCCGACGTATTCCGCACTGAACAGGTTGTACTCACACCGACGGTTTTAAGCTTATTTATAGATGGACAATTCCAGCGCTGGAGTACTTAGTTTAAATTTTAGTTTAGATGTTACTGTCAGTTGTTTATTGCAGACAGTGCAACAGGAAACAGGGGCTGAGCCACAAGCCGTTCTCATCATTAAACGCGTACGGCCAGCCTGCTGCGATCCATGTTAATTAAATCAGTTGATGTATACATCGGGAGTCCAGCGATATACGCAAACCAACCTTCGCATCCGGTACCGCGTATTACCGCAAGTTGGAATGCCCAAAACTTCTTCACGTCGAGATATTGTCGATTAATTTGTCCTTTGTTGCGGTGAACATAACTTCTGACGTTCGAAAATATTTCTGTGTCTGGCAGTCAGCTTGTAACCAATTGGCATACAGGAATTTCGGGTTTATCAATTTCGTGTAAATGAGAGATATTGCACGAAGCTTGCTTTGATGCTATTAGCAAAATTATCACTAGTTTATGAAATGGCAAGGCAGCAACGCACGATACTCTTATTTACAATTTAGAAAGTAACATTCAAAACGATTTGTTTTATGTGGCATTCATTTATCTCAAATCTGACAGAATGTAGAAGCTGCTGAGTAAGCAGTTCTGCTTCACGTAAACTTACAAGTTTTGTTAGACCATAAGACTTTCTTGGACTGCACTGCTCTGCTTAGCTCAATTGAAGGGCAAGGGGAATAAACAAGGAATGTTACAAAACAGATTTATTGAGAAAATAAATTTTTAATACTTTAGTCTACCAGTAAAAATAATCATAGAAATAATTGTTTTACATTATTTTAATATCTTTTCAAGTTAAACACTGTAGAATAAAAATGGACGTTCTCTGTTTTTTCTCCTTACCCTTTAATTGTCCTAACTAACATTTCGAAACATCCCAGAAAAATGAGGTTTTATTATTAAAAGTCATACGAAAAGTAATTAGTTAAGACCCATAAATTAAACTGTTTTTAAACCAATACAAGGCACGTAGGACATTCTATCTTTACTTAAAAAGTATAAAAACATATTGAACTCCAAATATGTCAAAATATCTTGAAAAATGTAAAAATGGTGTTTAGGACATTTTAACTAAGAAGGACAGTGTACATGTTCAGTGATTCCAATTAGTAATTGGCTCGAGTTTTTCAATATTTCGTTCAGATATTTATGACTTGTTTCTACACATGTTTCGTAATTTTACACTCTAATAATAAACGACTTAGGTTTTGTTCTTTTTGAACTGATCTTGGTCATGGGACAGTGATTGTAATTTTTAAAGGGTGTAGAGTTCATTCCTGCTAAATACTCATACAATACTATTATACAATAAGGATGTCTGTATAATGAATTCTCATTTCTCTAACGTATATTTATTCCCTACATCAAACTAGATATACCTGTTAATCTTCAGTTGATACTATTTCCTCAAGCTTCTGAATGTTTTCTATATCATTAGGGTATTTAATCTTTAACTACTAAAATAAGAATATATTCTTGAATAAAACTATTGGGATAGCCAAAGCGTAATGTCGGTATTTTCAATAGGAATCATTAAATATTAACTATTTTTATCCACAACCTTTGGCATCTCGCGGGCAACTCCACAATTCCAATCTCCTAGAACTTTCTATCTGTTTTTGGTAAGAAGCCTTGAAAGGAAAACGGCCTTCTACTGCAGAAATCTGACATTACTTTCTGGCCAGCCCAATATTTCTAAACAATGATGACACTATGACTCCGAAATATTAATATACAATTATTCTCAGCAATTACTCGGATAGTGCAAATAACACACGAAATATTTTACGCTCTTTAACACGGTGAACGCCGTAGCGGTCATTGGTGACCGCCACCTCAAATTCAATGTAATGAAATAATTATTAATAATCACAAAATTCTGAGCAAATTTTATCCTGAAACAATAATGTAGGAACAGAAGAACTCGACTGAGTACTCGAATCTTTTTGTTTTTTTACGATTTATATGAAAAATAGTAAATTATGTCGTGTCTGATCGCGCATGGCTGTTTTTACTGTGGTATTCAACATGTCAACACGTTGACTGTTAGTGAAAACTCCCATACTTGGTCAGACGCATTGCAATATCTCATTTGAATAACACATAACAAAGGAAATAATTATATAATTACACAGCTTTGACCTTCTATTCTTATTACAATATTAGTTCCATTCAAAATTGTATTAAAATTAGCAATTACTTAATTAAATAAAACTTCATGTGTCGATCCCCGGTGAACTCCACAGTAGTCAGCGTGTTAACAAAACCATCTTTTACTGAAACCCTCGATTCAAATCATCGTACTTTTCTGATCAATCCCTACAACACCTTCGTCGACAATAATCGCTTTCAGACTACACTCCTCTCCTATTCATCCCCAACAATCTTTGTGATGAAGTGAAAACCAAGAGCTCGTAGAACTATTCCGGGACGAATCAATTAAGCAAAGACAAAAAGAAAGAGGACGCTTAAGGAGTGGAAGGCCCTCAGCGCGGAAAGACAATCCTCGAACAGGATTTTTGGTGATAAATGCAACCGAACCCCGCCGTTTGGGGAGTCTTGCAAGACAACTCGTGGGGAACAAAGAACAAAAGCGCGAGGGGATGAGGTAAGGACGGATGAAGGGACTCGCTGGAGTCCGGAAATAATGAAAGGGTGTTTATCCAGAATTAGGTCCAACCTCCGTGGGTACCCCCATAGTCCATCGTTCGCTCATTCAGACAAATTAGCCCGGCGGCGGCCCTTTGTAGTTTCGCGATTCAAAGCGCGTGTTACTCTTACCCGCGCGCATTCGTGTTGGCAGAGCTCTTCAACACTTAATTTAGACAGAACGCGCAGCCTCGCCGAAAGAATATAAAGAATCCCGGTCTTTCGCCCCTGTCCGGGCATCGAGGCAAATACACAGCACCCCGTTTCTCGATTTTCATTTTTTCTCTTTTTATTTCGGACGTTCTTCTTTCAGCCTGATTGAGATGATCATTGCTACAGATAATACTCTTCGAGGCTTCCAGATGTGAGCTGTGCCCTTTTCAAAGCTGTCTTCGATGTTGCTTTGGTGTTATACCTATCTTGAGGAAAACATGAGTGCAATTCTTTCAATGAGGAGTAATTCTGAGCTGTACATTTGTACCGTATATTTGGATTTACGAATTTCTGAAATGACTAGGCAAAATCAATGTAATTTTGTTTACTGTTGTTAATATGATTATAAAGATCGTTTTTCTCAGACGTATATGTATGACATAAAAATGTGGAGGAAAGAGGAATCATTTACTAAAACGTATATATTTACACATATTAAGAACAAATGAAGAAACATCTAATATATAATAATTAAGAATTAACATATCTATATTAATATTAAATTATACTTTAACAATAACAAACAGGAAGGAAGTATCCAACATATGATAATAATTATTTAATAACATGTTCATAAGTTACAGTTGGCACAATAATAACTTTATTTTCTTTCTTAGTACTCCTCCAGAATTTTCATGACCCCGTAAATTGCATTTTACATACTGCATTATGTTTTCTGTATACGATTCATTGCAGAGAAAGCAAAACCAGTCTTCTTCGTTAGTACAAATGACCATATCTTTTTCAGTGTGAGTAGATGGTGCATTGAGATGAATTTTATTTGAATTAATATTTTTTTTTAAACTGTTTCACTTTCTTAATTTTGTAAGTGAGCAAAATATTTAAAGACATTTTTCTTGTATTATTTAATAGTTTAAAATAGACTTTAGTTATTTATGTGGTCACATACAGGTTACACATAATCGTGTTAAGCATGAGTGCGATTTAAAAAAGCTTGGAATGGTACGATTTAGAAAACATGATTCATTTATATATAAATATGGATATAACCTTTATAATAAATGTAATATACACATAAAATAAACGTAAAATATTCAGCAATAAATCTATTTTTAAAAAATACAAAAATGCCGAATAAAACAACATTTGCAGATTCTTATTGACAGAAACAAATTCGTCAAAAGTTACATCACTCGTACATGATTTTTTTAAGTGTTTGTAGCATGAAAAAGAGACAATATAATCTAGAAATTTTTTGTTTATATTTCTCATTGCTCATTTCTTCATATCTCTCACATTAAATGTCATTTATATTCGACTATGACAACAAAATTTATGAGGTAAAATTTAGGAGATCTGTAACATTTAGGCAACTCTCCACTACATGAGAATACGTACAAAGCGTACTTATTTTTACTTAATAACACTTCTTTACACTATTAAGCACTCGATTGTAAATCATGTTAAAACATTTCTTTTCCTTTTTTTTTGTGTCGAAAGATTCTACAGCATTCGAACTTATTCGGCGTCATAATTAAAGGAATTAAAATGAAGTATGAAGTGAAATTTATATTGTAGAGTGCATTTGTTACTTCGCTCGCGTAAAATACCGGAGGGTCTAATGATTGTTCATTCAGATAGATGTTCCAGCACATACTGTATGTGTACCAACATAAGTACATGCGTGTGCATTAATGCTTGATACTAATTCGTATACGGCATAAAGAAAATGTTTAATCGTGCAGTCTCGTAGATTGCTGCTGTTTATCGACTTTAATCCACAAATAATTTTGTCGCCGATGAAACTAATTATTAAACGTGCTCGTACAACCACATATATCGCATATTACGTGCAAAACTGTATGGACATGTGTGACTGCGTGCACGTATAATTTCCAGCTCGACCAGATATCATGAAGCGTATTAATTTAATGACGCAAATGTGCTCTAATTCTATCAGTAGAAACGGCCTGACAAAGTGACAAATCGTGCAAATAAACATTTCACTATAAGTAAAATTAATTTAACCCTCTAACATCACTTTTTAACTTCAGAAGAGAGAAAGTACGAACACAATGAAATATAATAATAAACTTCTTCCTGTGAAATATTTGTTTCTGCAAAATAGATGACAAAATGTACACATTTGATTTATTTATTTGGTATACCGTGTACCGAACTGCAGATCATCTTAATGAAACGCTTATCCAAACACTTTACTGGATCCAATTAGTATTCGAACACAGAATGCTTAATATCTAATGCAACACGAGGTAGAATTGAAATCGACGTTCAGTTGACGGCTACGTTTACTGTCATTAATAATTAGTGCTAATCAATCCCACTAATCATTGTCAAACGGACTCAGTAAGCTTCTTGATTTAATACAGAGATAATTACTTGACACAAGCTAGGCGTTATCACGCGAGTGACACAAATGTCGATTGAGTATTAATCAAATGTCAATAATGAACCATCTACGTTGATTATTTTTCCCGATTTATAGTTTCTTTAATAATGCTTGAACAGTATGTCCATACGTCTGAATTTTATAAAGTAGAGGTTACTTCATATTTTACCGTTAATAGTAGGTATTAGCAGCTTATTCGGATAATAAAATCATTTATATGATGAGCACATAAAAGTTGCTGAGAAACTTACGAATAAATTTAATGAAAATTAGGATAAACTCACTAAGACGATGTTTTATATTTATGTGACGCTTTATAATTAAAATATATAATTGCATTTTGCAGATGAATCATTGTACTTAAGAACAAACTCAGTTCACGGGACATTAGACATTTACTGTGTCACTCAACCATTTCCAACATCATTATATTAATTAGCAAACGAACAGAAAATGAGGCTTGTCCAATTCGAATGATTGAATCTGTAGGTAAATGTATATACAACAGTAAGAAAAGCAAAAAATTTATGCAGGTATAAAATATATTTGGAATAAAAACAAATGTGTGCTGAATAATTTTTTTAACTGGTTGAATTTCTACTATGTATTTGTTCTACTTAATCTGTTAAGGTTTGTTTACGCAAGAGCCAATGATTTTATAAGTTATAAATGGCTGATATTTGCAGCAATAAACAAATACTAAGAATTCAGACAAACAAACAAAGATACACTGTTTGCGTGATATTTTGTAATAGAATTTGTTCTGGCGAATCTAAAATTTCTATCACTTACTTCAGTGATGGTCACTGGAGCTGCGGCCTTCCCCCACTTTAGGTCCATTCCCCTTGTTTCAGTTCCCACCAGTTCGCTCGCTTTCCCAGATCCTAGCCTATATGAGGGGAATGGACCTAGAGTGGGGGAATCGAAGCTCCTGTGGCCCTCATTGACTTTCTCCATGGAATACTTTAGTCTCTTCTTTCCGCTCAGCGTCTAATTAATGTCACTTATCAAAGATTGGTACATAAAAAGACAGTTTTTCCGGGAAGAACATCATACAAGTTGAAAGATGAACTATATAATTTGCAGTCTAAATTTGGTGCAAAGTGTAGCCTTTAGGATAACTAGCAGATAGTATGAATACGACAGCTGGAATAAAGTTACTTTATAGCGTCATCTAGCAACGGCTGGCAGCAGTGACAATAGTATTATAGTATTCTTCTACGCTTGAAATGTGACGAACGTTAAAGCTATACTAGATAAAGAAGGAAGGGAGAACTGTTGCGGTGATATTACGTACACTGAATAACATTAGTATTAAAAAAATATTATAAGCATCATGTTTTTCAATGAAATTTATAAAATTACAAAACAGTCTGCGAATTCAATTGTAAAATTCTTGACACGTCTCAGTCTATTTATCTTTGTACTAAAGTTCGTTAAGGGCGAACATCTTCAAAGATTGTCACGAGATAAGAAACGAAACTAATTAGGAAGAAAACTTGAGACTTACGTTAATTGTATTCGCCAATTACTTGGTGTGTGCTTCGGATAAACGAAGGTACGCAACGTTGACTTGCGTTGCCTCGAATGAGACAGTGTTTTATTGTGCAACTTTTAAGTGCGTCATTCTTGGAAAACTTAAGCCCTTTGTGCCATATTAATTATCGTATGGAGACTGAAACTACTAAGGAACACTACTACCTTCAAGTCAATTTTATTTTTATTTTTCATGAGAAATTATTCATTTTTACCTTACCGGAGTCTGTAGTATTTTTCACTATTATTCGGACTCTGAAGATGATATTGAAAATAGGATTTCACGTATGTTCTAGCATGTTTAACATGTTGAAAGCCGCAGAGGTCACCGATGACCGGCACTTTAAATTCAATTTAATTAAGCAACTATCTATTATTGCACAGTTCTGAGTAGTTTTCATATTGCAACGTTAATTCAGGAACATAAAAACACGAATGAATACCCGAATATTTTTTTCTTTTACGATATATATTAAAAACAGTAAATTATATTGTGTCTGACCAGATATAGGTGTTTTCACTACTGTATTTAAAGTGTTAACGTTCTGAGTGCCACATCGCCCATATCTGGTTGACACATAAATTCAATCATTATTTATTTGATCATGTAAAATATTCAAAATATACCCAGTAAGCTTCGATAGAAGCAGTAAAAAAATGATGAAAGTTACGGATTTTATTGTTTAAAATGGTGGAATTCATGGTTTCATTCATTTTGTATAAAAACTTAGAAAGTTTGCCATTTTCAGTTAATGCAGCCTGGCACTCAAAGTGTTAAATAAACGAGAGCAGATCTTAAATGGTTTAGTTTCGGTGTCCCTAAAACAGTTTTCGAGATGCAAAATAAAAATTATTTCTTCATTAGTATTCATTTTTTCATTTATTGCTTATTACTATGTATTTTTCAGTCCGGAAAAGATAGATGCAATAAAGGAAATTCTGTGAACTAATTCAGTTTTATGTTACTTTCAAAGCATGTTGGTATAAATATTGTCACCATACAGTTTCTTCTCTTTAATGGACGGTTTTAATTGTATTGCTCTGTTTTCAACTTATTGCTTTTTAGGGTGGACACTGAGTACCGAGACAGATCAACGAACAACAGGAAGTTTCTCCTTCAATAAAATGTATCACGTCGATCCATTAATCTAGAGAATTAAAAGGAAAATAATTAGAGTCGTTGTAACTTGAACGGACCATGATGATGAATGATCAGTATAAAAGAAAAGAAATATGTAGGAGTCGAATACGAATTGAAATCACAGAAAGAATATACATTTCATAAGGTAAAGATTTGTATTAACGATTTTCCTACTCGCATACTCATATGTAAACATTTAATTCCCATGGGAAACGTAACTTAATCAATATACAGGATGTACACGTTATTATGAACAGCGTTTTTCTCGTAAACGGTGCGTATGCGGGGAGAATGGAAGACGACAAAGTTTTACGGTCTTTTATGACCAATGCAACAGAATACGTCAGTTTTATATATGTATAATATTTTTCGAAAATCGTAAAAAGACGGTTCGTTAAATGCTTGGTATGTCAAGGTGAAACATTTAAACATCTTTTGTAATAAAGGCACACTTTACATTAAAAGACTTGAAATATCTCACAAAATATTGATTTTGTAATAGTGTACCCTAATATTTTTTATGCAGAATGTTCCGAAGAATCCATCCACGTAAAGAATAGGCATTTCCAATTAAAAAACAATGCATTTGCATTTTTTGAGCTTATAAAAAAACGGATATTCTCATACCATGCAACATTTTTCTCTACAAGTTTCTTTTATCTCGAACCAAACTTGAGTTATAAACCGTTCAACTGCGTAACACCCTGTATAGTCATTTTTTTGCATCAAATGATGCTTCCTTGTCACCACCCCAATTTGATACAGCTAAATGATTACTGCTACTTGTCTCGATTAAAAAATTTAAAGTGGAAATTGATTCATTCTCCACACCAGAGTACGCCCTGTATAATATTAAAAAAATGACACAGCATGCAGCAATCTTTCTATCTTTCTTTACGCTGTTCAAGTTCATCAGAAAAATAATCTGGAGTCACCCAGCTAGATCCTTCGGGATCGACTGGAGAAGACCGATGGAATTCTGTTAGATACGAATCGACAGATCGTTTAGAGTGAACACGAATCTATCTGGCTCAATGGGTCATCTCTCTTTGGTTCATTTCTATCTCGTTTCTTCCCGTCGAGACAGGTTAAATATTCAGTTCCGGCAGGTTAAAGATTCGAGGAGGGTGCGGCCTCGATGTCGCTCACCCCGCGTTACGTTTCCTATAAAGGAACACGAAAATCCGTTCCTCGTGAATTACACCGACGGCTTGTCCCATCCGTTATCTGAGCCATCCCCGTTTCCCGGTAATTAACTATCAATTCGTTGGATCGTCTCTTGAGGGCCGGTTATATTTTCAACCTGCTTCCTCGAGACCAGCCGTCTCTTAATTTCCCCTATTTGATTAGAAATTTTAACTAACTTCGCAGCATTCTTCGGCTTACTTTGTAAAATTTTATAACGAAGTTATGTACTGACGAAATGTGAAGTACTTATTTCTAAAATTATCTGAATTCACATTTTTAAAAAATGAACTCTATTCGCTACAGATTTCCACAGTGTTTGTGTATGTCTTTGTTTCTAACATTAATAGCACTTTTTTTATGCAACGAGAAATTATTCAGTAATAGACGATCATTTTTCTTACGTGGTTTATATCTACTTGTTATACTCGATATATAAATTATTTACTTAATTATTTACTTATATAAGGGACAAACCCTTTCATACAATAGTTTGACATTAACATAACTCAAACATAAGCATACATGTATACTTAGACTAAATTGTGCTATGGTCGCTCACTAAGAGCCGAAATAAACTTACTTTTAACCACGATAACGGTGTCGAAAATAGGTTAACAGAGTGTGGTAAACTATTAGCCGAGCTACAGATTCTTGTTATAGGATCTTGATATAGGAAATTGTGTTTACTGTTGAAAATAGATTCATACTTGTATAATTGGAAGAAAAGGAGCAAGAGCCATTTTAAAAGATAAATGAATTTCAAATTCACAAATAGAAAATGTATAAATATTAAAAATTTGTATCTACCACCTACACTATTTGAAAATCCAAGAAATAAACGCAAGGATGCACACGTTTCTTGTGAAAATATTGGTAACTAATGAAAGACATTTTATTAAAATCACATTTAATATAGCGTATAAGCTTTGCAATAATAAAAATTACTATAAAGAACATTGAGCACATTAAATCATTAAAATTGCAAAAATTACAAAAATACTCAGTATGTACATTTTTCTTTGACAATTCTGTTAGTCATTAGTTTTAACAATTACTCCTGAAACAAAAGTTGAAAAAACACGAGTGTAAAATATTACAATTTTTCAGCAATACAAGCAATCGCATGTTATTCAACATGAAAGATTAAATAAAGTACCTGGCACAAAATATTTCCGTTTCGTAATTCGTTAAAAAAAGATCTGTTTATTTTGTTTTTCTGTTAGAGAATTTCGTATATTAAACAATTAAAATTATGTAATTAATATTAGAAATTAGTTATCATGTTCTTTAACACGCTGATTGCCACATTCTTATTAGCTGAAAATTATAAATTTTCTACATTATTTTGCAGAATAGACGTACCCAAAAGTAATACACTTATTAATCAATAATATTAGTAAATCTCTGGTAGTGATCTTCCTATAGGTTCCATTACACCTGCTTAGATATATTTGTTAGTGCTACATATGATAAATTAAGTAATTATTTCATCGAAGTGTCACCCATATATTGATGTCGTGGCAGTCAAAGTGTTAACCATTCAATCGATTCAAGACAATGAAAAAAATGTAAGTATTAATTATAAGGTCGACTGAAATAATTGATTAAAGTCATTAATTTCCATTGGAACATGATGCAATTGTAAACTTACACAGTAGGCGAAGAAATAACGAAAAAACAGGTCACAATTTATTTTTAGGCGCTTCGTTTTCGAAAATGTCAGCTTTTACAATAAACGTGTCAAGCACACGTGTATTTGAATTCGTATGTTAACAAATCATATTTACATTCATATTTTTGAGTATTCTGGACATCCGTGGTTAGTTATTTTTTTCCTACCACAAAAGCGTTGGAAAAATTAGATTGGTTAAGATTAAATATCCTGGTTATTATTATCGCATGAATCAACATCCCTCGATTTATATTTATGAAATCATATCTAATTTCTTATCGATTAGGACAACGTAACGAGTGTTTAGAATCTAAAGATAAATAATGTTTTGAAGAAACAGCCTAAAAAATTATGAAAAATTGTCATTATTCCATGTAAAGATTCCATCACATATGTATGTATGTTATTTCTAGACTATCTATGCATGTGTACATGCAATATAAAGATATTTAACACGTTGAGTGCAACAGTGAAAACAGACATCCATAACCAGACATTATGTAATTTATCATTTCTTATATAAATCGTAAAGAAAAAAAGATTTCAGTACACAGTTGTGTTCTTCTATTCCAATATTATTGTTTCAGTATGAAGTTTGCTCAGAATTTTGCAACAATCTGTAATTATTTAATTAAATTAAATTTGAGGTGCCGGTCACCGGTGACCCCAACGGCATAGAAATAATTCTTACTCCTTTTGCAAAAGGTTAGTTACTATTTCTGCAATTAATTACCAATTACGAATTATCATATGTGTCATGATCTCTTTTCAAGTCTTAAAACTATTATTTCCTTACACGGTTACAAATAAAATATCATTTATTTGTAAGTATATCGTTTAATACAACTTCAACATTGAATTGAAACTTTATCATGGTTCAACATTTTAAGGCCCATGCATTCATAAAATGTTTAATATTATATTATATTCTGTAAAAGACTATAATATTTCATTTTCCCAAGGGAAACGTATTTTTAAATTATCCTACATGGAGCAGTCATGGCAAAACAATTTAATCTGAAAAACGTTCAGAGTGACAATAAATTTTCGCGATTTCTATTTTGGGAGATAAAATGCCTATAAATATTCATGGAAACAAGGATCCCACATTTATCTCCCTAAGTGAAAATGCATTATTGCTGCAGCTTGTTGGCAAATCCCATTAACTTGTCATACGATGCGTTGAAACAAGCGATTATCGAATTAATTAATTGAACAAAAATCATGGAATATTCGTCATCGTTGTCGATGAGTCATCGTAAAAATGAAAACTCAGTTTTTGAAGCACGCTGGCCCATCTTTATGCGACAATCGGCGAGAGCTGGACAAGATTCAAATGTTTCAATTTTTAGCCTCCATTTAGGGTAATTCCATTAACGCGATAAATTGCGTTGGCACGTACAGAATTCCAGCCTTTCGGTTTTCACGGCATGCTGACACCGTTAAATAAAGTAAATGCATGCTGCGAACAGATTAAATCTGAAATCATAATTGATTTACAAAACCGGCACGATTGCACATCCATTTCGATTTTTAATAATACGCACGGATAAACGATTCGAGATTTCGTTCATGTTTAAACTGACAGCAGTTCAGCATGCTCGGCTATTGATTTCTTTCATCAATCAAATAAAAAATAACTGTCCAACGTTTTGCTGTGAAATGAACACTTCTTTAGTAATGTGACATCAAATATTTTTACAGAAATTTTACAAATTATCTCACATTCAAATCAGATATTCAAATGAATTTCTCATTTCATACTTTTCCCAGATTCTGAAACTGCATGAACAAGATATGCAGAATAAAAGCAATTTCCAAATACTGTCAATTTTAAGACTTGTGTAATGGACTGTCGATTGCACAGAATAATATTGAGCCTGTCAAGATATGACAAAGTGGTTTTAATGTATACTAGACGTAAGTTAGTTCTGATAGAGGTACTGCAATAGTGGTATAATGACCTTGCTGACGCAACACACTGAACTCGTACACTGTGCTTACCTAGGTTTTTAAAGCGATTTCTGATTCATCCGGAATTCCTTGAAGTAGGGAAAAAATACAGAAAAGGGCAAAAACAAATGAGCCACAGGCTGACGTGCAAATAAGATTTGCAATGTGGAAAAATGGTGGTATACGATTCAGTATGTTTCAGATAAAGTATTAGTCCCGAGGCTAGTACATTACACTTGCATCGAACAACACAGATGAAATTGACAAGAAAGATTGATAACAGGATGACTAAAATTATGCACAATAAAAGGCAGTAGACAGTTTATTGAAAAAAATAATAATATATGTGTAAGCATTTACTTTTCTTACTACTTTGTATTTTATGCAAGTGTGTTATGATTTTATCCCAACGATTTCGTTCAATTTGTGCTTTATGTCTACTCCTGTTATCAATTCAATATTATTGTGTAATGAATATGTGCGATTTTACTTAACTTACCCAGCTTGATTAAGTTCTATAAAAACATCGAATTTATTGTATTAACCCTGGGAGCCGGTAATTATGCGCTGATCATTATGTGGCACAGGTGGAAATTTATTTGGATGAATTTAATATGTTTCGTAGTGACTTCAAAATTTAATAAAACGAAAACTACTTGTCAGATTCGTTTCAAATTTTTAAAACATTAGTAAAACACAGGACACCAATTTATTATATGTATTTTACGTCTAATTTGCTAATAGAAATAATAATACAAATAAAGAATAATAAAAATTTTGAACTGTATAGAACAGTTTAAAACATTGTTCAAAACAAAGTCGCACTTCATAGTCTGGACACTAGGAAATTACCATCGTTCTCTTATTAGTTTTGGTATACACAACACATCTACGTTCAGGTTTTCCATTTTTACCTATTGGGGATATTTTTTCAACCTATTTGATGCCGTCCATTTTGTAAGAAACAATAAGTTATTACTTGTTTTTTATTTTATGGTACAATTGTTCAAGGAATATAGTTTATCTTGCCAAATAGATCTTAAATAAACTTTACTCAGCACACAATATATACAACTTAACATTTAATATATTACAAATAAATATATTTTTTGTATTTGTTATATTTAATACTCAATAGTGCTTCCTCTACATGCAAATAAATATGAAAAACGAAAATGTATCGAAATCCGTACACGTGTACGTCGAACCGACTTGAAGGTTTCAAAAACAGAGTGTTTACTAGTTACAAGTAACCAAACGGAGGAGTATAGTGCAAAGGATATTTAATTCGTACATTGCCCTACTGTTCCGTGTATATGCGCACGGATGTACATAAAGTCTTCGAGTGAAATCACTTCAACTTTCATGGGCACGCCCTTTTTCATAAAGAAATGAATAAAGAAGACGGAAAAGGCGGCCGCCCTTCTCAACGCACCGAAAAATCTCAATGATTTGTGCGTGGCATCTGCATTTTAATTACTCTGAATAATTCCCCGCATAATCTGAATCTTTCAAACTGGCTGAAGTTACACTTGCCCCTTCGCTTCTTGACTTTCTCTTTTCATCCTCGATCCAGGATTCAGAGCGATCAGTTTGACTAACTATTACTTGAGAGTTGTTATGAAAACTGTTTTAGTGTCTAAACGAATCTTACTTTCCTACTTTACAGTCTAAACGAATCTTACTTCCCTACTTTACAGTCTAAACGAATCTTACTTCCCTACTTTACAGTCTAAACGAATCTTACTTTCCTACTTTACAGTCTTGTCAGATATCGACGAGTTTGTCAGTTCATTTTCAGTATGTTATGTTCTATAACATCGTTTAGGACTCATGCAATATACAGGAAGTTCAAAACACCTATTTCTTTGTAATAACTACTACGAATAGATTCGTTTGTGGAGAATTTAAAATACAAACACATGTAAGGCTGCCAATACATGTACTTAAGTATTAAAAAATTGTAGCACAAAAGAACTCAATTGAGTCGCTGAAGTTATTGGAAATTATTATACTCATCCAACTTATGTAACTGATAAAATACGATGTGTTTCAGTATGTGAAATAGTATTGGAAAGTCCTTGGTTGTACACGAAGTTTAAATTGTTCAAAAATATTAAAACATCATTTTAGTACAAAAAGCATTGAACAACCAATATTACTGTAAACGTAATGCACGAATATATGAACAAAAATAATTATACACTGTACAGTACTCCATTGTTAAAGGGGTGCAGTGTATTTATCCTATTTATAGTGTTTGGAGCATCCATAGTATTTAACACATTCATGAGCAACAAATCATTCAAATGTATGATTCTATACTTGTTTTGAGCAGTTCATTGTATTATACAAAATACTTCCGTCACACATTGATCCATGTATCGGTTCAAGTAAATGTCTTCTGAACGAAGAATGAGATTCCGTAGCAAAAACCCTGAAATTTTTTTTAAACAAAGTTAAATGTACATTTTGTAATAAAACCTATGGTGTCATCTGTTTTGTAGCAATTCCCAAATCTTCGGTCGGCAGAGTATATTTGAAACGCTGCGTAATATGTCATCAAACGATATACCCATTCTTTCATTTTTCAAAGTCCGCAGGACCTGTCATACGGCCTGCAACATAACGGAAAAATGAAAGCACTGTTTGTATCAGTGATATAAATTGACCTTCACATTTTTTTCTTGCGTTTAAACTCACACGGGGAAGATATTTTTTTGTATTAACCGGCTGCATTTATCACAGTCCGGAGGATGGATGAGTCTTGATGGCGCAACCCTAGCGCGGCCACGTTATTTTTTTCCCTTGGCTGAATATTTGTCTCTATCCAAGGAAGAAAGGGTTGGTAAGCGGATCGCGGCAGAAGGGTGTCAGCCGCTTATTAAAAAAACCCCTTTGGTCTTAAACACAGCCTGCCTTTGTCCCTTTCTCCTTCTTTTCGTGACAATGCGCAATCATTAAGATTCCCTCCGCTGGAAACGACGCTAAGAAGACGATAAAATTGCGAATCCATAAACCTTAAAACCATTATTTTCGTGGCAAGATAAGTTTGAATTGTCCTCGTTACGGTATCGACGACTCATTCTTCAACATTTCTAACCAGATCAACGGTTTGTCCGTTAATGGGTTTTTACATTTACCAGCGAATAACAAGCCGTGGCGGCACGGAATTTATGCAAACAGCAGCGATTTTGAGTCGCAATTTCTATAACTCTCGCGATCCATATGCACGGATTATCATTAAGCTCCGTTTAATAATTATTGTAATGAATACGGTCATTAAACGACGGTTACGAGTTCCGGTTCAATTTTGCGTTGGTAAGCTGCCAAATACCGAAATGTGAAATAACAATTAGTTGTTAATGCTTATGTTACTCCATAAGGAATGTTATATATGTCCATTTGAAAACTGAAATTGAAATAACGCATGAATTGCTGAATATTAAGTAAATTATATTTCATGGTATACCCTCCCTTTTGGTAACCGCGAATCTAGTAGTAAAATCTGCTGATTGTTTAAAAGACAAGCAGGATGAAAAATTATAAATATAGGAGTACGTAGTTTAAAACACAGTTTTATATTTTCACGGCATTTTTTGCACAGTTCAGCCATTGCAATATCTATATTGTTTTCAGTCATCGAAACTGATTCTCGTGTTTTGTTTTATACAGAGTGGACCAGTAAAAACTAACACCTTAAAGATCTCCCAAACTGCAGGAGCTAGAGAAAAAATTGTCAAATAAAATTTGCACGGTAAGAAGGAGGCTATCATACAGCAATAACAATTTTTTTTCTATCTGGAGTCGCTTCGGACTTCTGAAGGTTACCTTTGTTTTTTTAAGTGGAATGATACTTCTTTTACTTACATTTTAATATAGCCTTTTATGGCGCGTACAATGACCTATACTTCAAAGTCATTCAAGGTCTTTGAAGGTCAATTACAGTGGAAAATAATGTACTTCAAAGGATTCATCATAACATGATCTACCAACATGCAAAAGCTCATTAAAATAAAAAACAACCACTTTGGTAGCTTTTCTTATCAGAGTGAAAAATAAAACAACCTTCCATTCTGTTTCTGATCAAAGATACGCGTACCTCGACTTGTAGTCACTGTTTGAACAATCCGTAGAATTTCTTACCTTGACCAACGTTGGACTTCTCTGTACAAACAGTGCAAGAACAACAGGCCGTGTAAGGTGTAAGAAACGTAGCATGCTAGTTGGCTAGGTCTCCCGATACATGAGCAAGGCCAAGAAAGCCATTATTCAAAATATGAGCTTACTTAGCTCAGGTGACCCCGATGGCTTTTCTACTCAAGTAGCTTAATCCCGCAGAAGCAGGAAGGGGCTTCAGGGACGGAGGATACAGAGTTAAGAAGAGAAAGAAGGGTACGGAGGACACTTACGCGTTAGGGAAAGGGTGGCAGGTAGCTATAGGTGTGTCCCGCGAAGAGGATATCTGTTAAGGAACGTAACGGTGGTGTGGAGGAGGAAGCTGTTCGGTCTAAAACTTGTACCTACCTAGTCGGAGGAACTTTGTGTGAAATGCGCCCGGAGCACATCCTGCCACGTCTCCTTCATCCTGTCTTCCATATTAACGGTCGTTCCACCCTCCTCTGTGTCTTCTGTACAGATTCCCTTTCTTCCATCTCTCGATGTTCGCTCGGTTCTGGTGTACCGAACGAGAAATCGTTGAGGGCGTTCGCCCTTTGCACGTCGCTGTAACTTTTCGTTTTAACTCATGCAAAATCTCGCGAATAATCGTTGGAAACTATACGATGCTTTAAAAAGGTCCGTGTATTGTGAAAGGAGGTGATTCTGTGTAAAACAATTAAGTCCAGGGCTCCATTTTAGGGAAAATCGAATTTGAAGCCTGAGGTAATGAATTTTTTACTCAGTGCATGTAGAGAACATTAATTGTTTTTAAACTGTGTTATCGTAGTGGTATTGTAACATCTGTGTATAATGAATCATGATGTTTTCGAAAAAGAACTTTCCTATTTCATTGAACAGTGGTCACAATTCTGAATCTATTACAGTAACTATATGTACTGACATGAAAAGTTCAGTGCCTCATAAACAAATGTATCAATAAATATGAAGAAATGAATATTTTTAGAAACTTTCTGTGAAGTAAATTAAATAATTGAGCACGATATTATAACATGGTACCACAGTGAAAACGCCCATACCTAATCAGACAAGATAAAATGTACTATTTTTCATATATATTGTAAAGAAACAAAGATTTCAGTACTCAATCGTGCTCTTCTGTTTCTACATTATTGTTTCAGTATACAGTTTGCTTAGAATCTTGTGACAATCAATAATTATTTAATTAACACGTTAAACGCTGTGGCGGTCAGCGGTGACCTACACCTCAAATTCAGTTTAATTAAATAATTATTGATTGTCACCAAATTCTGAGCAAACTTTATACTGAAACAATAATGTAGGACCAGAAGAACACGACTGAGTACTGAAATCTTCTTTTTCTTTGCGATTTATATGAAAAATAGTAAATTATGACGTGTCTGATTAGGTGTGGCCACTTCACTGTGGCGTTTGACGCGTTAAAGTTAATTTGAGATGCCGGTAACCGGTGACCCCCACGGTATTCAACATGTTAATAAATAATGTACGAATCAAAACTAGTAATATTAACTATTCTTAAAATAGTACTTTAATTATGTTTCAGTGAATACTTTTCTTAAATTTTCTATCTTAAGATCCAAAAACTAATTATCAGTACTATTTACCTTAAATACTGTCATTAAATGGCATAAATTAGTCTTGGCTTTCGATAATATAGTTTTAATATATTTTCTTATTATCATTATTTCTTTCTAATATTACGTGTTATAATAGTCGACTTCAATTGAAATGTAAACAAAAATTCGATATAAGTTACATTTTTGGAAATTCATTATTTTTCAAAGTGCTACAAGTTCATTTACAATCAACAGAAAACATTATTTTCTTGGCTAATTCATACAACAATTATTACAAAATTGGTCGGCATATACGAAAAAAAAGAAGAAAAATTGGATTTATCGCTCTTCAACAACAAACGACTCATCATTTACTTTCGTAAGTGGAGATAACATAATCAAATATTAGTTCGTTGTTTATCTGTATAAAGTCGTACTAATCCGTAATTATTTGTATTTTAAATTTTCCAAATATGATTTAAACATAAAAAAGTACAAATCGTATTTCATCATCCGTCAAAATAAAGTATTTGTATTTGAAGTTGTTGTTATGAAAACGATGTTCATATTTAAAGTGACATTTATAGCTTATTTGAGTTACAAAAGTGAAATGCATCTCTTCTAAGGAACTACTGAGTTTCAAGAAACTGCCCACTGATATTTCAACATAACCCTTGAGAGTAAATAAAAGCATATTAAAATACAAAACCGAATGTAACCTGGAAACGAAATCATAGGGAATGTAATTCAAAATAACCGTTCTTTTAATGTTCGCATTCCCGATGTATGTCTGCAGAACTTTTTCCATAGTGGAAGCATAGTATGCCTTCACAGTATTTCTTTACTACTATTACAATGGTAAGTAAGAACAAACATCTAGTAAGAATTTCTTCATAACGAAACCTCCGAAACAATACGAGTACCGGGGAGACTTGGACACGGTGCTTGACATCCTAGCGTCATTCATTCCGTATACACCATGACAGGGTCTCTGCCCACACTTAATTCGATTAAGAAACTGGAAATTCCGAGTGCATTTCGTATGCCGACCGCGGAGGACAGTCGGTTGGACGGCAGCCTAATTCCCGGAGACCGAATACCCTGCGATAGGACGAGGAGATCGGGCTGAACGAGTGATGTTTGTCGAAATCAAGCAATCAGCCCTACCGAGCCGAGCAAGAGATTATTTCTGGCAACCGCTCGCAAAAATTAAACTGACCACCCTCTCCCTCTGGCGGCCGGTGTGTGCGTCCAACTGGGACCGGAGACCAAAGGACAGTCCACGAGCCACTTTGCTCGACCGAGTTACCCAACAGTTTGTGTCGCTGATGGAATAATGGTCCATTTGGGATGCACGTGCTGTCGCAGTATCCTCCTAAACCCGTCGCACCGCAGTTCTCCCCGCACGTATTTACATGTTTCGAACAATTAATATTTATGCCCTCCCGCATTGCTACCTCCGTATGTTCGCCCTCGAATGCTCTTTCGACGCCTCATATTCTAACCTTCGCGAAAGATTTTCACGCTACAATGAATTCGTTCCAGCCGGATAACTATGAACCCGCGTAGACTGTCAATTCGTTTCGTACGGAAATGTACAGGATGTCCCAGAATAAGTAGGAAATATTTTAGGGATGGGTTCCGGACATCAAAACAAGAAAAAAGTTCATATAAACATATGTCCCATTTGACTTTGTTTTCGAGTTATGGCGAACTTTGTATCGCAATAATTCTTTCGTTAGATGGACGTAGTGTCACTCGAATCCTCCCAACTGAAAACAAACAGACCTGGGTATCCTCCGCACAACATTGTAGTCTAATTCTGTAAACACTACCTCTTATTGTTAGTATCTTATGAGTAGTAGCAGTATTGTACGAGTCACAAGAGCATTACGTGCCAAGATTGTTGAAATGCGTCATGTTTGAACAATGTGGAATGAAAATGTCAAGTTTTTCTAATGAAGAAATGGCGGATATGCACCTAATTGAGAAGGTTGCCCAGTATAGTGACAGACAGTCATTGGTATGACATCTGCAGGCTTGCATTCAGATGCAAGATGGTAATTTCGAACATATCTTATGAACGTAAGCAGATACAGTTTGATAAAAATCAAATTCGCTATATCTCTAAAATAAAATCAAATATGTCATATGTTTATATGAACTTTTTTTATTGTTTAGATGTGCCGAAGTCACCCCGAAAATATTTCGCACTTATTCTAGGACACACCGTATTGAACGCAGCTTCCAAGCGTATTCCTTATCCCTGATAATCCGCTGCGAGTTTCATAAATAAATTTTCTGGTACTCGCACCTTTGTGTTTTTATTTCAAGTGTGCTCCAATATGGGTAATTCTTTGTATTGTTTTATTAAGTAGAGGTGCAATAAAAGGCTGTTCACTACGCGTACACTACGGCGCTCGGAAGAGGAAGCAACGTTTACGTTATAAGTTATAACATGATATAATAGAAGGATAACGTACTAAAAAATAGAAAAATACACTTTGTAGGATAGAACAAACTAACACTGGGCAAAGTACATTTTACAACGCTGTGTACCGCGTAACGTGGTTTCGTTCAAACTAAACGCTTCAGGAAAACAAAGTTACCGGCATCCTGGCGCACATACGATCGTGTGAGAATCAGGGATGACACACATTCACTAATTTATTAACGACAACGGGACAAGTGACTTTGATGTAGGATCAAAGTAAACATACATAAAAAGTACGAGTACGAAAGTATACATTCGTAAACCAAATTATGTGATACTTATTGTTAGTTAAAAAATGACGTTGAAGTATACTTTAAAGTATCCAGCAAAATTGAATAGACTCTTTCCAATACTGATTTTTCATTCTTAACTTAAAAAGAAAATACAATAAACTGAATTTTCTGCAGAATAATGCATTTTATTTATGTCGCAGGGTTAGGATAGAACTGCTACAATTATAGTGTACTACAGAATAAAATCTGGGTTCAGTAACTTATAATTAAATGAATCTTAATACCTGTAGCTTTAAGCATGATTTTAATACGAATTATTAATTACAGACATTAAATAGGAGTACATCCCTAATCGCATGATAGGCACTGATACACAGATTATGGTGTATGAGTAAAACTAACAATATATACAAGGTGCCCAACAGGTTCTTGTGTACATGTAGTGAGCGAACTTTTCGATTAAAAATAAGATAAACATGTTAACAAATTCCTACGCTACGTAAATGATATGAATCAGATCGCTCCATGAACTACGACCATGATGACAATTCGATTACAAGTCAATTGGAAATGCACACTTGGTGGAAAGTAATGTTCCGTTATTTGCTCTTATCAACTTCAATACTCTACTTAAACCCTCAAAATAATTTCGTCAGTAATGGTTTCTGTTAGTATAGAGCAACCTGGGAAACTTAGGTTTGTAGACACCGATAGATCGCTGATTGTTCATTCTTCTCACTCGTGGCTCATAATAAATCAATACTATTCATCGCCAGACTCGAAATTTAGGCTTTACAGTTCGAAAATTTCGTAACTTAGTTTCTATGAAAATAAACTTTTACTTTATTGAAACTAATCTAAAAAATAGCAGGTTTCAGGAAACCGTATCATAAATCTAACCGTCGCCTGAAGCATACAACATATTGTTCGGTGGAGCTTGAAAAACGGGTTTACCCGTGAATCTAAATAAATAAATAATTGAAAAAAAGTATGACAGGTTACAGGATTTCGAACGCACAGACGGTATCGTACGTCAGCGAATTAGTTACGCCATAAAACGTGACATGCTACAGAACAGAAATTTTCATATCGAAAAGCGCAGCGTGAGGTAGAATGCAAGAGTGGAGGACGGGTATTCTTATACGATCCGGTGGCCGTAAATACTTCAGCACTGACGCGTGCAATATTAAAGGTGCAAAAGCTATACGTTTTGAGTATCATCCGAGTACTCAAAGAGTAAGCTGGCACCGGCATTCGTTCATGCGCGTGCGCGCACCTACACAGGGTGTTTCTACTATCTGTAGTTTGTGTTGTTCTCATAACTAACAAATGTGTAGCAAAAGTTGAAAGAGAAAGTGTTTCACTGTACTTTGTGAGGAATAATGAAACATTGATCGAATTTCGAAATTTATTACTGCTCCGCACTAAGCGACGGTAATCTTATTGCTATATTGCTAAATAGGTAACCTTGTTGTTACATTGCTGAAAAGGAGAAAACATTCTGTGACACATTCACCACAACAACAAACCATTAAAACCAGATAGCTTCGATGGGGAGCTAAATCGGACGAACGATTTCCCGTGTCAGTGTGTGAGTGAATGAGTGAGAGTGTGAGCGAGAGAGAGAATGAGCGAGCGTGCGAACGAGTGAGAAAATAATCATTACAATTAGTTTCTAATGCCAATAAAGACAAAACGTAACTAATAAAGGAGATAAATAAAAAAAATATTGCTAAACAGTCTGCCACACGCAGAAATCTGATTCGAATTAGCATTATAATACGTTCGCAAAGGTTTGCTATTTTTGAAACACTTGTATATATATGGTAGTAAAGTAATTGTCTTTAGAATCACTCGCAAGGAAGAAATGAAGACTTCAAAAGCCAATCAGTTGACATGTACTCTATATTTCTGAAGTTCAAATGCGCCTTTAACGTGTTAAGTAGGGAATATGAGTTGATTCGTCCTATAAAACATGCTTCACCATGTTGACGAATATTTAAACTTGGTAATCAAAGAAAACGATTCAACATGTCATTTCTAATGTTTCTGTGTTGCTCAAAACACTTTACTTCATTTTTATTCATTTTCAAGTACAAACAATAGGTGCTATCACACGAATAATAGCTCAGTCAACAGGTTAATATCTTATTCTCTCATTCTTAGTAATCATAGACATATTGTAAACCTACAACAAGGCGCGCGTACTTATGTTAGTGACCCTAATAGAGCCACCGATGAGCCACTCCTGCATACTTTACATACTTGACATATACGCAGCAAAATGTCCGAAAATTGCAAACAACGTAAATGTAAATTGCAAAATAAAAAACATCCAACTTATAATATTATGCTTATGTCTCTAAACATTTATCCACTCTTCTAAGTACTTTTTATGGATGTTTTTGAAAGACACAATATGGTCGCGTCTTATTAATAATATATAAAACAACTACTAACGTGTTTTGATAGAAATACAAAAAATTATTGAAAGACAATTACATACCTAATGTGGTGGAAAACAAATAAATGTTTAGAGTATGTTGGAGGATCGCTTGAATACTTTTTACAGCATGATTATCCGACTCATGTTTAGAATCACGATAATAATAAACTAGTACCTATAAGACGGTACGTATAAATGTGCTGTTAAAATTAAAAAAAATTATAAACTAATAGTTTTCAGATATAACATTGTTAATACTTTCATGTTGAAGATAAGAAAAGTGCATGGAATAGTGCACCACAAAGTGTGTAGTTCTGTTAAAAAAATATAACTGTACTTTTCAACTGCACCGATGCGCGAAGTGCATAAAGGTATCAGTGGAATATGCAACATGTGGGTCTATTTAATTTGGTCCTATGCCATTTTTTTCTATCCACCACCGTTTTGAAGATACAACCTCGTCCAAGTTACATGGAGCACAATACACATCGTTGAAGCTGTCCTGACAGCTTCTATTTGTTATAAAAAAAAAATGTAGAAGACAGTGTGAGAAGGTGAGATGCGTTCGAAAAGAATTGTTTTACGCGCGCAAGTTATTATTTTATAATAGAATAATTATCTCTGTAGCACGTGTAACAGTAACAAAGGTACAACAAAACAGAAAGTTCAAGTATGACTATGTAGGCTGAAGTCTCGCGGAAAATTTGAGGTCAACGCTAGTCTAGAGTGTCTGACAGACTGAAAAAAAACGGTACAATGTTTCTGCGTGTCACAGCGCTTTTCCAGAAGAGATGGCGTTAAAAAGGAAAAGAGAGATGTAGATGCTAATGTCAAGGATCGAAGGGTGAAAATGAAAGTTGTAGTTAGTGTACTGGTTTGTACAGATCCGGTTGCCAAATGTGAGAGGTGATGTTGATCAGACCTCCACTAAACCCTGAGAAAAAAAGCTTAGAAGTAAGGATCGGCAGGAAGTCGTTAACATGCTTGAAAAAAAGAAAGTTGGGAAAATTTCTTTTTATACTTTAGTTTAAACGTTACAATTTGTCCAACTGGACATTTGGTAAATTTTTGTAGCGTTTATTTTAAATATCACGCGGTTGACTATCTCCAGCGAGATGTCATCTTACAATCTTGTTATTGTGGTATGGTTAAGTGAATGGGATGTTTCCTTTTTAGTCTTCTTTTTATGTGGGTTTCGTACGCTTCTGCAGCTGGTTTAAGTGTGTAGTAAGTTTTGCTTTATATTGTATTGCATATTTGTTAATTTCTTCCTTAATTGGTGAGATTTTAAGGTCTCTACGTAGATCCTCTCATTTCTTATGTACCATGGGGTATTCACAACTGTTCTGAGTATTTGTGATTGGATTGTCTCTAATTTAGCTACGTGCCTCATTGTCGATAGGTTTTATGATCGTTTCGTAAATTTTTATTTTGTTTTCTATACTCAGTTTGGATCTTCTACTGGTTAACCAGTACATCTGTCTTTTTCTTATCCTTATGTAGGAATCGGCTGCGCGTGTTTTGAATGCGTGTGAGATATCCGAGCGTATGTGTATGAGTAGTGTGTGTAAGAGCGCGAACAGTTGAAAAACGATGGTGTAATCGAGAAATGCGAGCGAGAGGATAGTATGATGCAATACTGTGAGCGAATAGGATATTTGATTGTTATACAGTTATATAATTTAGTAATTTTGTTATTAATAAATTCGTTAATTGTTAAACGTTTTTCTTGGAGTAATCGCCCGCTTTGAACAGCCTAACCAGCTGCATCGATCCCGCAAAATATTTTCTTCCACCTATATTTTCTGTTATTGCTTTAATACGGTATCTCCAGGTGAGTTCGGTGTCTAAATGTAGTCCCAAGCATTTTACTTTTTTGTTTGCGGAAAAATGAAACATTGAAAGAGAAAACTGTATACTTGACAAGAACATGGTTGCAGGCAAAATTGCTACAAGCGAAAGACGTTCTTCTTCTCTTCTGTCATTCATTTATTGGTAACTAGAGAAAACGTAGGCTACTAATGACTCGAACACCCTGTATAGGTGTACAGATTCCGGCGAACGGAAGGATTTACCGGAAGATCTATGTTGCTTACCTTCGCATGCGAAAGGCGGGAACGTTTACGGGGCTGTACGGGAAATCATTTACTCCGGCATCGATTTCCTCGCGTCCGACGCGCTGCCATTCGGACTTTAACGATTCATTTGCAACATGCGGCCCGGTCATCCGGGGACGAAACAAATGTAGCCGAGGGGCAGCGAACTTCGTAGGTGGCCGTTCGCGCGCGGGGATACGAGCCCGGCCGGTTATTAGAGAAACGCCAGGGTTTTTACTTCTTTTCCCTTGATTCCTCGTGCTTGACTTCCGTGACCCGCTATGCAGAACGGACACGAAGATTTACGGGCGTGAATAGGGACAAGCTGCAGAGATTACTTTGCTTTTTAGATGGCCACTTTTCCACGTGAGTTATTGTTTCACCTGGCACGGCGATTGCGTTTTAAACTCCGCGACGGAACGCCGGACGATTGGGAAGTTCCAATTTTTCTAGGCTGCGAGCTTTTTGTTCGAGCTTCGCCATCGCGATTGCGGGCGTGTCGCGATGTTTCGCGTGTACGTAATAGTGCCGGCTCGATGCGTGTTCTGCTGTCCGTGATTAATAGCCGTCCGTTTTTCTAGCTGCTTTAAATTATAATGGGTCCTGACTTTATTCTGAAAATTCGTTAAAACTTTTCCTGTGTTATTAATATCGGAATATAAAGCAATAAATTTCATTGTTTTTGATGATATGTTGAATGAGCCTTTGGGAACTGCAATCCGACGCAGCTTTTGATTCGTTGATTTAAAAAAAAGTTTTTCAATGGAACATACAGTGGTTAGCCGATACCATTAACCCTTTGAACTCCCTATTTTTGTTTAATTTTTTTTTCAATAACTCCCTATTATTTCAAATGTTTTATTCGAAATGTACTTCAAAAGACAGTTGGTTGATAAGAACCAATTTAAACAATTTTTTTGTTACTAATTATATTGAAAATAACATTGGAACTTTGCTAAGATCTGATATTTATGGAATTTCTGATATTTGCGGTAACAAAAATACTGCGAAATATAATACATATTTAAACTGGCAATTTAAAAATGTCGAGTGTGACTTGACATAGGAGTACCTGTGAGTAAAATCGATATCGAGTCACACTCGTCAAAGGAGTTCAAAAGGTTAATAATGTTTTAATTTGTATGTGTCTGACATTTGTGAAGATTTCACAGTAAGCTTGAAAGTGAAGTGCATATGATACAAAGTTTTTCGCATGTCCGTGACATGGCCGTGAATGTTTTTTTTTAACGATACCGCATGTCGTGCTTTCATGGTATTATATAGACCAGTGATGGCCATTTTTTTTTTACGTGGAGGAAACCTTCAAAAGGCACCCCGGACCGGGGGGGGGGGGGGTCCTGGGTAGTGCGGGATTTTTACCCACTAAAACCTCCACGGTGACCTATCCTCTGGCGTGTAAGGGAGGGCTCCGGGAACCCCATAAGGACACGACTCGGTACCAGTGATGGCCAGAGGAGCTCCGGTTTTCCCCCACTCTAGGTCTATTCCCTTATTTTAGTTCCTTCTAGTTCACTTCTCCTTTCCCCTCGGCCCATCATCGTCAGAGATCACAGCTTATATGAGGGGAATAGACCTACAGTGGGGGAAGGCTAGAACTGCCGTGAACATCACTGAGCTAATTGAAGCAATGGAACGATTTCACAGGTTTTATGTGGTGGGGAGAAGGCTCAGAGAAATGCCCAAAGTATAGTGTGGTAAGACGTACGGAGAAACTGCGTGCTACTCGAACATATATTACTATCATTATAAAACGGCTGGTTACAAACATAGAGTTACTCATTAGCAGATTGATTTACAACTTAACATACGCTTGTTTTATGCTACGAAAAAATATTCACGTTATCACAGTAATATGGCTGCGTAATAGGTGATAAATGCAAAATAATTTGCTAATTGCCTCCAAAATATTAAAAATTGCCCCCCGTGGGGCGTACGCCACACGTTGGGGAACACTGCACTATATGATTAGCGATATTAGTGGTTTACGACTTTTGAGTATCGCTGGGCATTGCATCTTTGACAATCAATTTTAGTGGTTTATGCGACGTCAAACGTAGAATTAGAAAAATCAGATAACCATATGTGTACTATATAATTAGTGCAATTTACTTAATAAATTCTAAGGAAACGCAATTCAGATGTCCTCTGTGATTGGAGTTGCGTGTCAAGCGTCTCCATTGAAACGGTCGCTAAAGCGAATGTATGCTCGGTGAAACTTACAATTTGTCATTCGACGTTACCATAACGCGTTATTATCGTCGTACGCGTATGAATGTATAATTACGCGAATCGTTGGCGTTTCGCTTTTCGAAGAGGGAACACGTCGTTATGTACCCTTATCGTTTTGCTTCATTAATTCGTACTAACGATTTAGTTCGTTTCTTTCGAACGTCAAGAGTTTCGCTGGCCGCGCTTTTAATTATTCATTCATTAGTGCGTATCCTTCAACCGGCAGAAACAAATTATGGACAAATAGCGCAATATTTATACGCGGCGCTCTCGACGCGGCGTCGACATAAAGTCTCTTTACCCCGCGGCAATCCTGTTTTTCGTGGCTTATGCGCCTGCATTCGACCATACGCAGTTACCACGGTTAAAACGACAAATAGTGTTTACCTTCTACATGGCAAATATCCGCGCCGCGGTAAATATCCATTAATTGAAACGCGCTGAGTAAATAGCAAATAAATTGATTCTACAATAGCCGGCAATATATTAATATAGATTGTTTCGTTCAGCTTGACTTCTTAAATATATCGTCTGGGAGTAAAATCATGGTGTGATCAAGTAGGAAGCTATTCTTCATGTTGTTCGGTCCCAAAGACCGAATTCCTTTAAACTTATATTAGGCGCCATATACCTACCGGCGCGGTCGGACAAATTATTTGATGACCGTCCTGGTCTCAAGACCTGGACATCAGGACGCCACATGCGCCAAGCCAGGTACAGGGGAAAGTCGTTTCTTCCACGAAAACACCGTCTTCGACGACCGAAGGCAAAGACAATATCGGGGAATGTCTAAATTAAATTCCCACTCTGCAAACTCGCAGACACACCTACAACTCACACTAAGCAATAGAAAAACATCAGCATCCATCACGTACACTTCATACACAGCCAACTACAGGCAAACCAGCCAAATATAAACGACGAGCACAGACACGAAAAATTAGATTTTCAACCAAGCAGCGACATTACACACACATCGAGAATCTCACATTTCACACGCGACCATACACATTGTAACATTACATCATCGAGCACTTCTTGTTAAGTTTGAACATACAGTTTAAGTTTACATCGAGTGTTCACCTATCTATTTTATCCTAATCTAGGCTGATTATAATTAATTTTATATCAGCCAACGTCCCAACACCATCGTCGCGACCGAGCGTAAGCGGGATTTACGACCCCGCGAAATTCTACATTGAATTGCGGTGTGTGGGATGTAACACGTGCTATAGTACTTCGAAAATGTATAGTGTAATTTTTTCGTTCGATGTACCGTTTTTGAAACAATCGAATTGGGATATTCATCGGGTATGCGTATGCTGTATAATAACAAGTTCTGCTGAAATTAATGCAACAAATTTTGATAACACATTTATTTTATTGAATCACGATGGAGACCCTGAACATTTGGTCTCCGTTGAAATAAAGATGCGCGAACTGATGATAATGTATTCGTACAATACTTTGATGTATTTTTTCAAAAAACGTCTGTTTTTAATTTCACGGTTACCTGAGTTTTAAAATTCATTATCGATATGAACATTTTTAAAATTACGAAATAATAAGCTTTGAAATATTCTTTCGAATAACATTTTCTTTTACTTGGCGGTAAGTTGAAATACAATTTTGTTATTCTCTTTAACAAAATAGTATCAAAAATATTGACTGTGTTAGATTCACTAATTGTGAGAGAAAAATCTCTTACAAGGAAATATACCGAAATTTTCCCTCCGATTTTGATAAAACTTCGTAATCTTATTAAGCAGCTGAAAATAAGCAACACGTATTTTATCTGGTAAGCTGCAATTTTGAGGGGTGAAATCACCCCTTAAAGCTGCAGGTGGAAAATACTATCTCAACTATCATAAATATAAGAAAAATTCATAGGGAAAAATTTCATGACTTTTTGCTTGTAAACAGAAAATGTTCAGAAATGTTGTAAAAGGAGCTGTTTGTTTATAACATAAAAATTGATTGTAACATTATTTTAAAGGTTATTATATTTTATAGAAAAGACAGAAAGAACAGAAATTTTTCGAATCCAGTGGTGTATGAAATGATAGTTTTGCCTGCTATAATTCAGCATATCTATAGCGTTTTTCATTCATACTAGCGATCAGTAATATTATTTAGAACTTACAATTCTAATAGAAATTTAATAGCGAATAAATCAAATTTATTAGAGTATCATTGTAACGGATAAGTACATAAGTCTTCAATCCTGGCTGACATGAAAACAATAATATTGAAATTCCTTTTATTGCCATGCAAGCTTTTACTTTGAAACGCATTTTATAATATGGCTAATATGTATATGATTCCATTAAATTTTTATTTGTTGTCGGTACTCTTCAATATCTTCTGATGCCATCAAGTTTTCACAGCACACTTTATTTCTTGTGCTTTTTCAAAACAAGGAGTAACATTTGATGTAATGCGTGTATAATATGTATGATATCCGTAATCTTGAATTCAAATTCGTAATAAGAACTATAATACGGAATTGTCTAGTATTTATACTGAGCTATTTATTAACAAATTTATATATCTCCACTATTTAGACCGTCTTCGATTAAGAATGAGCCAGCGAATTGATTTTTTTGCAATACCACATAATTTGCATATAAATCGTAATCAAGGATTTTTTTAGGGAATTTCATCCAAAATCAAGACGAAAATATTCGAAAATGTTTATTTGACTTTTATATTTGTTTAAATTCAGTTCATCATTCGTATATGAATTCAACCGCTTAAATATGCTGTCATTCCCATAATTAAACATGGATGAGCGTTTAAATCCGCTGGAAATGATATTCTTTGACCGGGATCAATGATCTTATGAAAATCGACGAAGTTCTGAATCGAACACGTAAAAAATATAAAAAAAAAGTATAATGTTAATTAGACTCTGGCTGAGTGCCTAAAATCAAAGAAACATTCATGGGAGCTACTCCAGAGATCTTGTAAAAACATATATTCTAAAAAAGTAATACCTAGAATACCGAAACTGTATAATAAAATGTATTTATTTCAAATGAAGCTTACGTAATGTATCTGCCCTTGTGGATACAACGTGAAATTAAAATCGAAACAAACTCCCCTAAACAGATGTAAACTAGGTTTATAATAGTTTTGCCGATACAAGGTTGCAAAAAAGTTGTAAGGAATTACGTGTATTAATGCATGATGAATCGTTTCGATTTAATCAGGAAATGAATAAGTGCGAAATATTAATTCATATAATGGTGCGGATGAATAATGACACGTCGATGGGCAATTTTGGCTGACTCTATATAGTTCACAGTAATTTAGAATTCCGCAGCAATATTTTAAATGCTATCTATGACTATGCTTGACTACACTGGTCAGTTCGCATGGGATATCCCAATGCAGGAAGAATAATCAGTTTGTGCCGTGCAATTGCTGGCATAAAGTTATACGTTATTGCCAAGATAACGTAGCAATGGAGTGTTTATTTAACCCGTAACGCAATTTAGATCTTCATCAGTCAATAAATCTTACATTCCGTATCTCTGCGCAATATCAATATCACTTTTACAGTTCAATTTACTTTTTTCCTGTTTCACGTCAGCTCATTCGATTTCATTGATTTTAAATAAAAATTTCGCTGTTCATTATCTGCTTCTCAAATTTATATTGCAGCAGTCATTTTGTGAAGTATAGTCGAACTATATGACTATATTTTAAGAAATTATATTTCACAGCGAACATTCTGAAAAGAGATGTAAAAAAGACTGCATATTATAATTTTCAGACTTTTGTTTTAACTGTATTGTGGTCTTCGAGTCTTTTTCGACCCACCTTGTGCTTATTTATTTTTAAACTTTTGTTGTTATCGAAAAAATGCAATGAAATTAGTATCAATCTACTTGTTTCTATTCTCTTGACATTATATTATAAGATTACTGCCTGTGTTCATATGGCGTGCTGATAACAAAAATTGTTATACATAAGGTCTCTGGATCCTTTTTGATCCAACGTAAACGAGGCACAATCAAATAACAGAAATCAGTCATGGCCAAATCTTACAAACGAGTGGGTGATAGTGTAATCGAAAGAAAATATATAAATAGCATGAAATGGCTAGAATAATTTTATTAATGCCAAAAAAGAATGAATTTTTGTATGGTGGGATCCGAATGGGGGTACATTTATATGCAAACAACACTGTTACCAAGTATGCAAAACCTGTTATAAATAAACAATTCGGGCAAAATATATTGCTTTTCTATAATCAAAGCTATTATACTGGATGTGACTGGATGATCCTATGATTCTTTAATCCTCCCATTGTATTATAAAGCTGAAAATATGAGTTCCATAGATTTGGGTCATTCTTAACCCAGAGACCTTAAGTGCATAGTCGAACGGAAGAGCGCTCTAAAGTTAATCATGTGGGTTATACATTTTTTTTTATTCAAGCAATTTGAATCTCTATAAGATCATTTTGCAATACAACGTACAATATACAATATAAAATACATGTAACGCAAGATAACTTGAAGATACATTACTTTTTTACATTGTTAAGTTACAGTTTTTCAGAAACGAATACATGAGGTTACATGTCGCTAGAGTATGTTTGAAGAGTAATACGTTCCATGACAGCGGGAGATAAAGATTTAGTTTTTGTACTTTTTTATAAACTTTGATCTCTGCCTTTCACATTTAGGATATTGCCATAGGACGTGGTCAATATCTTGCAATTCGTGGCCGCCACTGTGGATCATTTGTTAAACCTATTCGAGCATGCGAGGAAACAAGATTATAGTGTCCTAACCTGCATCTGTTGATCGTTGTTATAATTTCACGTTGAAGATTTTTGTTAGCATATCACGGCTTTGCTTTTCGATTTTTAGTGTTTAAAATAGTTAACACCTTTAGTAAAGCCTTCTTTTTCGTGTTATCATAGGTATTTTTGATTGCTACAGATTTAACTAATTCCTTTAGGGTATACCTTTAATACTATCTGTAGTATTTTAAATTATATCACTTTATAATTAATTGTAAGTACACATAGCAAACACAGTAGTATATATGCACGTAGGAAATCTGATTAATTAATGGTAATTATCAATTTTCGTTTTATAGTAATCAGTTATATGAAATTAGAGAACGGCTGTATCCAGCAGTAATATTAGTAATATTGCATTGACTATGATTTTCTCTGAAATTTCCCCAGGAGAAACAAATGTTTCGAAAATTGCAAGTTCAGTTTCGCTGAAATAACATTTTCTTTTGTCGGAACTTCTGAAGTTTCTCTTCTTTGATCTCTTAGCAGCTGTTATTGAATCGACTTTAAAACTTTTCTCCTCCAATGGTTTACTTTCAGAAATCTATTTATATTTTATCAGAATTTGTTCACGGATTCTTCTACAAGTATTGTCGTTATTGGGCATTAACGCTATAAATTAATAAATTGAACTTCTAAAATGTTCTTCTTACATGAAATTAATTTTCAGTTTCAAATGCATTATTAATGTATGTAAGCAAGAGAACAAGTCAAATAATCTTCTATCGCATTGCAAATAAATGTTTTATCAAAGTTACTAGACTAATATAAATTCAGTAATAGTTAGGTCTACGATCTAGAGTTAACCCTCACTCGCCTCTTGTTTCAATTTGACACATTTCTCTCACAAAAAAAATTAACTATTAATTTTTTCATTATATTGAAATTTTTTCATTGTGACAATTCGACACCAAGGGACAAATGAAGTTAAGAAAGTGAGGGACAGATGAGGATTAAAAACTCATGAAACAGCATGAAGTTGTCAACAACAATATTATTATTAACATTTCGTAATTCTATGTAAAGTCAATTTTTTCCCTATTTCTCGCAAAATAAGGAGGCATATTATAATAAACAGAATGAATCCAAAGACTAATTTGCATTCACACTCATAACATTTCTCAAATAAGGATTGAATTACGTTAATTTATTATTAGAGCGTCTGAGAGAAGTGAACGGTTAAACGACAAAAGAAGTGTTACTGTGTACATAAGATATCATACAGTTATAAATTACAAATTACAAACAGTAATAAATTATTGCTCGCATTTTATTACTACTTTTTATATAAATATCTTAGAACAGACGTAGTCTTGCATTAAATGTACTAACATGTTGACTGCACTGGTGATCAGTGATGGCTGGCGCCGCTAATATATTTGAATTACATCAGTACTAATTCTTATCAAATTTTCAACGAACTCAAGGTTTTAATAATAATATCACACAACAATTATACTGTAAAATAGTTACATACTTTTTTCCTCTGTTATTTAGGTTTAAAATAGGGTATTACTTGGCATCATGGAAAATCCGTGAGATTTTCAAACAGTATAAATGAATCTATATATATTTCGTATCATATTTCGTATTTTTACTGCAGTAATCCTGTCCCACAGTAACACAAGCTTTCAAATATCATTGTTACAAAAAATTGTGTCCTTCGATTGAAAACAATCGTGGTTTGCTCGTTTCTACACCGAGTCCATTTTGAAAGTTTTGGCTATCAAACAATTTTGCAAAGACAGAAATAAATAATTATCTGGTGGGGATTAGTCGGTCAAGTATACTGGATGAGTTATAGTTTCTGACATTATCTTGCTGTCCCAAACATAGGAGCAGGTAAAACAATAGAAACATGAGTACGCTAAATGGTAGAGTGACGGAAAAAACCGCACAAATTTTCAGGGATATCTAACCTATGGCGTGTCTGACTAGGTATGGCAGTTTTCACTGTCTGTTACTACGTAAGTAAGTACCTACTGCATACTAAGTATAGCGTTAACATGTTGAATGCTGCAGTGATAACTGCTATATTTACTTTTGTTAGATACATTATAACATACTGTTTTAAATATAAGTCACAAAGGCCGAAAAACTTAACTACTTGATCATGTGGCTGTTACATTATATTACAGTAGGACTTCGATTATCCGAACTGTAATTAGTAACAGTTTGACTGACATTGCAACTATGTTTCGCATAAAAATGGTTCTTTTGTTTGTCTGAATTTAAGAGACATAGTGGTTCGTAATTGAATATCCAGTATTACTAAAAATAATTTTAGCTTGTAACTGATATAGTGTGACTAATTTTCGGAAGGCTGGTGTTCGGATAGTCGCTACTATATTATTATAATACTTATGTTACTTAACGTCTTTTAAGAATTTATACTTATTCAATTAAATTTTTAGGCTCCAGTTATCGGTAACATTCGGTGAACACAATTTTGATAAAATTCTATACAGATGAACATTATAATGATGATATAAAATAACAGGAGTATAACATGGGTATACTGGAGTATAACAAGGGCAGATCAAAATTTTTCCCATAATGAGTTACATTAAGTACACTGTATTCTGAGCATCATACCATGTATGGCATTCTTTACAGTAGCAATCAACGTGTTAAATACCGCCTGGAACTGTTTGATTTATGCAAATCGATAAAGAAACTGTTGGAAATAACTGGGATGGTAAAAGATTAAATTGATACCTCTATTATGCTTACAAAAATTATAATTTCTTATAATCCTCGTCACAGTATACCAATTGTTGTTCACTTCATATTATTGTATACGTGCTGCATATTATTCTACCTATTATTTATAACATATAATTGTTTTTCATATTCATTTCATTTCATCTTCGTGAAGCGACTTCACGATCCATGTAACAACAGGATAGTCGTGTTCTACGAAGTATAAATTATGATACGTGTCAATCAAAAATTATGGCGGGGGAAAATCATACTGACTGTGGTTCATTTCACGAGTCATTTGTTCGAGGTCGGGCGGTTTGTACGCCGCAGAATTCGCATAATGCGCGCGGCGGGATGTCGTTTAGGCGAATAGCTCTGAGTACCCATCTGCTGTGACAGAGGCAGGGGTCATCATCGTCTCGGTGAAAAACAGAGAAAGTGGGTTCATGTAGGGAAGCAGGGAAGCATGGAGGAAAAAACGCGGAACGAACAGAAAAAAAGAGGGACGAAGAGGGAAGGAAAAAAAGCATCCACGACGAGGTAGTTAACTTGATTAATTGCATATTTATGTATCAGCCCACTTAACCGAGCCGGTAGCTTTCTTCTTAAGCTCCGACCTGCTCCTCTTAGAGCCAGCCCTTGTGCACTACTCCGACGCAGAGCCCCGCCTTGTCTTAACGTTGAAATAATGCAGGCGAAATAAGGTCGGCTAAAATGTTTAGAGGACTAAGCGCGGCGCCGGATCTTAAATCACCGTCCGACGACGTCGACTGTCTCCCCTGCTCTTCCTTTCTTTGCCTCTTTTCTATCTTCTTCTTTTTTCCATCCTGCTACTCTTCTCTGATTCTTTCACTTTCTCCCTGACTCCTCCTCTCTCCCTTCCTCTTCGACTTTCTCTTTTCGTTCCTCACCTCCTATCTACGGCCCCATTTCAATTCGGGCATCCACCTCACACCTTTGCAACCCCTCTCGCGACTGAAACTCTGCAGTTTAAAAAGCTCAGTAAGCTCCGAACGTGGACGAACCTGTCTCTAGTTCGTGAGGCTAGATGGGAAGATTAATTAAGATTACTCGCGGTATTTTCGCGATGCGCTCATTCGATAGCCAATAGCACACAGCCATTCATCGAAGTCGGAAAAAGCTATACGAACATGTCAATGGTGGACGTTATTCGAATCATCTGAACTAAAATATTTTAAGCTATTTAATGGGCAACAATTGTGTCGATGAAATGCCGTTTTGGAAAATATTCATTATAAATTATTTTGTTTACGATACTGCCCGTACAAATAGAAAGGTAGGTATGTAATAGATAATTGATACGAGTTTTGTATTAACACATTGACATGGGGTATTTTTTCAATTAAAATATACTCACCGTTGGGACATTTTAGCACTTTCATGTTATATTAGAATTTACAATATAACAATTAGTTTTTCTTTATGAATATTTGTATTTTTAATTGATATTGCGAATAAAGTAAAAATACATGAGTGAGAACTTTTTTAATGTACGATATTTGGTAAAACATGCACCGAAGTGTCAAATGAAGTACTAAACGAGATATCTCGTTTCCCGCCAGCGAGGTAATTTTAGTATGTATAAACCGTGATATCTCGTTTCCCGATGTCAATGTGTTAAATAAGCGATACTGCGAAAACAATAAACAATGCTAGTAACATATGATATGAATATTACATGTTTTCTAGTTATTTGTTCCTCTGTGTCATTTGTATAAATATTAATCCAGTTAAAAATCACCGCATTAATGATGGATTTTTATTTATTATTTATTTGTATCTATTACTGCATCTGATATTAAAGAGAATGAGGTAATCTACAAATAATACAATTTGACGCAAATCAGTATCAATGCGTCCCCAGACCCTCGATGAAGCTAGCTGAAATGCTGGCGAAACTTTAGGAACATTTTCCTACTGGACACGGCTTACACCCGGAAGCCTCAAACAGTATTATCTGTTATTTAATCTGATTCTTCGTTGTGTTTGCGCATCATTGGCTAATACTACTTACACGCACATTCAAAATATGTTATCTAGGATTACGTTCTACGAACATTTCTCAGTAGGCAATAAAGTGGATCATTTCTAAAAAGGGGATTTTCAGTTTTTAACATAATATTTAATGAGATCTTAAATAAGGGAATACAAAGTTCGTTAATTATTACTACTGCAAGTATTTGTTTTATTTCGTTCTCATACATCTGTTTCGTCAATTTTAACCTGTTAACTGTGTAGCCCTATTTTAAAGTATGTACCTACGTTGTGCCCTAAAACTGAAGAGATGACGAGTATACTCGTCAAACACAGAGCATATACAGCTGCTGTAAAATTGAATTAAATTATAACGATATGGCAGTTGATTCATTTGAAAAATGAATAAGTTATTGCTAAAATTCATTGATATTATTGACAAAACTTAAATATTTGTTACTAAGAAAAGCAAGAGAAATCAAATGCATGGAACATTTTTTTTCTTATTTCATTCTTGCCTCGAAATATTCTAAAATGTCTGAAATTTGCGAATATGTTTTAATTTTCACTGAAATTTTAATTTAAATAGCAAATAGTAATTACTTTTTTCGCATGGCGAGTATACTTGTCATATACAGCTAACAGATTAAGTAATAAAAATAGGATTGAACTTGTATGAAAAATGAATAGTTATTCTTGAAAATTGAATTTGTTCTTTCTTCCCATTCACGTATGCATATTTATTCACTATAATCTGAATGTTTATTGTCGGTTCAACATTCAGAGGTTGATCTGTTTGTTTTATTAATTGGGAAGCAAATACATGTTTTCTGTTATGAAGAGTGAACAGAAAGTAACAGTAACTTAATGTAATATGAATAGATGAAAGTGAAATTTCGAAGAAATTGCTTTGATTATAACTCGCTTCTGTGCCATAAATTTTTGATGCATAAATCTGAAACAGCAGAGCAGCTACAATGTACAAAACTCATGAATCGACGTCCGAGCGTCTGTGATTACGCGACGCAATTTGTTGGTAGGTGAAGTTGAGTAAGGAATATTCAAATAGACTGTTTAATATTCAACGATAATTTACAAGTAAATTGTAGATTTATTTTACAATCTTTCATGAACAGCTGTTGTATGTATCAATGCATTTAAATTAGTCATTTTTATCTAGCCTCAGAACAAGCGGATACAAAAAACGGGCTGAGAGAAAAAAATCTCTTATAAGATTCATATATTAATTTATTATTGAACATATAACGCTATCCTGGAACAAATAAAAAAAATCAATTTACTGTTGACAAGTTTGTTGAAAATAATATCTTCTAAGCATGCTTATGAGTGCACTATATTTATGTCGAAAAACTTCAATGATAATTTTTCAACTTATGAAAGGGACAATTATTAATAATAAATAATTGGTATTATCTGAGTAAAATGTAAGATGCGTCACGTAACTGGAATGACTTCGATAACGCAAGAAATATTGTTTTTAGCGAAAACTGGTTTAGGTAAATATTCCATTATTCTAAAGGGGCCTGTTCATATCATTTGCAGTTACAAAAATTTTGGAAAGCCCTTTACAATATATCTTATAGTTTTCAATCTATAACATATTATACCTTTTAGAAAAATTGAAATAACGCTAAATACTAAGTTACAGTGTATTACATTATACTACATATGTAGGTGTAAAATCAACAGTTTAAATAGAAGACAGTTCCCCATGTTATAATATCAAATAACATAAAAAATTGAACAATGTGTTACACAGCCCTTTTTTAATTATGCAATGTTCAGCTAAATCAATGTTTATAAAGTTGTTGAAGCTGTTCCAATTGCGTCCCCATCCTATATATCGCATTGTTATCTATGTTCCTTATTGCATTATTGTCTTATTCGCACCACATTTTATTTCTTAATTAAAGCCACATTATTGCATAATGTATGTACGTATACTACATTCCATCTATTTATGTATATTGTAATTTTGTATACAATATTAAATGTACTTCAATATTCGATCTTATACATATGTCACTCCACGCCCAATCGATCATTTCTTAACGTCGATGTTTGGGATTTTGTTCAAAATGGAATATGATATAGTACGCGTGAAAGTAGGGGAGGTTTAAGTCATCATTGTGCTAGTTCCGAATTTGTTTAAAAAATGTGGACCTTTGAATTTTTTCATATTTTCATGAAAACGTACTATACTTATAAATTTTTACTTTAGAAACTATTTGTCCACGTGAGTTCATTTTTTGTATTTTAATCTAGAATGGATCTATTGTAATTATACTTTTTTGAAATTAAAAAATTAATTTTGTAACTGAAAATTATAAACAAATTCTTATTTTGTAAATTTCTCCTTGAAGGGTCAATGTCTTCAACTTCTAGAAGAATATGACTATATTTCTTAAAAGTTTACCCACAAAATAAGCCCTCGATCAGGAAAGAATCTTTAAAATTAACGTCCTAATAAGTGTTGCACACATGAAAAGTTGTAGACCATGAGTAGCGTTTACAATATCCATCAGAATCTTTCGAAGGAAATGTTATGGATATGCAGTACAAATCCGACTACATGATACGAATGTTAAGCTGAGTGCATCACAGGCATTCGTAAATTATGTCGCGATGGATGTGCCATGTCACGCGCAGGCCACAGTCGATATTTATCTATTGAATGTGAAAATTGAAAGTGTAGAGAGTTCCTAGCAGGAAGTGAAGTGACTGGCAAGTTGAATACTTGCGAATGCACGCTAGTCTGTAACATTTCAAACACCGAAACCCAGTAACGTAAGTGATGTCAAAAGTTGCGTACTATACCCATTTGAAGAAAAGTCAAACCCGCATTCAGGACGTATCTGTTAGGGTCTCCCAGAAAAAATGACGTTATTGTTAATTCCGTTGTATTACTTAACTTTTCGAGGTCTGAAAATTCGGGGAAAATCGTGCACCGTGTGCTGAAATTTTCTAAGGTACGATAAATGTTAAACTGAATATTCCATTACAATAATTAATGTGTACGTAGTCGATTATTCGCTTGTTTCAGTGTTCTAAAACTATAAAATATGCAACAAAGCATGTATAGGTATTTTAATAAGATCAGCAAAGGTGATAACTCATCCAAATACGTAGGTTTATAGCGTACGATAAATATTTGTACTTGGACCAGTACGGTGGTTCATAGCACACGGCGAACGATTTTTCGGGGCGCGTATATGTATTCCTCATCCTCAAAGGGTTAATAGTTGTGCATTGTAGGAAGATATAAATATACAAGGTATTAACTCTAGATAACTAAGCTATTTGTGAGTAACGTTATTACTCAGCATACGTGAAAATGACGACGTCAATTAAAAACACGAATATAATTGAATTTTTTTCATTTAACAACAAAAATATTTTATCTTATAAAGAAACAGGATAAATGAAATTAAAAAGTTATATTTGGTATTGAATTTATTAATAAATAAATAAGCAAATAATAAGCATAATTAGTTCATTCAGTAAGCGGATCATCCAATATCACGAGGTTCAAATGTTCCGATCGTCATTTTTACGAAAAGTTAGCTGTCCAGGATTAGAAAAAGGTTCATAACTTCGAAAACATATACTTGCAAAGAGAAATAAAAAATTTCTTATCAGCATAGGTCTTAAGATTAACTCTTTAAATATTAGTGGCACTGAAAGGTGTTAAATGTATTGTTTTAGTTCGCGTGAAAGACGACCATTGGCGGTCAGCTAATGTTATCATTGAGCAAGTTTAGCGATCTTCCGACAGGTGTATGATTTTGAAAGAAGTATTTTTCTCAGTGTGAAAGTTTATACGATAAATGTACGTCACGTGCGAAAAATCTCCAATCTTACTTAACAAGTATACAATCTGAATGCTCATATCCGCACGTACGGTAGCAGCATATAAAACGCTTTTCACTCCGTATAACTTTCAAAGAGATAATTTTAATTCCTATGTTGATTAGATATTTTGTGTACCTCTTTGTAATTATTATATGCTTCTGAAGTCTGGATGCTGTTTCCAGTATACTGTATGTGATATTTCATCATTCGAAAGGTTTGTATTTACTGTATAGTCCTCCTTTTTCATATTTGCCTCTTTTTTAAATTGAGCGACAAAAAAGTCGAAATTTCGATTATTTGACCATGTAAATTACCATTCGAACATTTTTCAACTCACTCCCCATAACTGTGCATTTTTTAGACGGCTTCAGTGGTTTTATAGTTTTAATTTCAATAATCACATAAAGTACCACTATTTCGACTTTTTCGTCGCACAATGTAAAAATTTAATCATTTGAAAAATGAAGAGGCAGATAAATAGTTAACAAATTTACAATAATGTGTTAACTATAACTAACATTGTTACGATTATTGATTGACGGGTTTTTAGAGCACTGTGGACATGCTGAATATTTATAAATGATTAAAGACGTATTGTCAAAAATTAGATTTTGTCACAGCTTTTGAGGAAGGGTACCAAAATACTTTGTTTTATAACATGTAAAATGTAACAAAATGCTTTTATAATAAATTGTGATTGTTTTTTTAGCAACCACTCAGAACGTTTCATCAATTTGTTTATTAACGCAGAGAGGCACAGTGCTGCCAATGAGTAAGGAAGAATTGTAAACTCCAGTGACAAATAGCAAATTATTTTCTACACATCTTCATTCAAAGTTTTAATCATTAGAGTCATTCAAAGTTTAAAAATTTAAGGATAATATGTTCATCTATCAACCACGTATTTCTTTCTGAATGCATATTTTGTATTTTAAAGGAATGTAAAAAATGAGAAAAATGTTTATTATTTAAATTTTCACAAATCGTTAATAAATAATTTGCACCTATTTCATCGAAGCGATCAAAATGATACGATTTAAAAAAATAAGTAATTCAAGGAAACAATGTTCGTTTACATTTTCTTTTGCTTTATTCAGCGTCAATTCAAAGTAAACACAATAATCGTAAAAAACAATCGTACATAGTAAAATTGCAAACCAATTTGGACTGCCTCGACAGTTCTAGTGTTAATAAAATTAAACCTTGAGTTCTTACTGAAAATTACCTGATTGTTTTAAAATATACTACGCTAATTTATCTCGTTATAAAGAGCCAAATAAGTAATACCATGAAACTAGCAGTCCTCTTATTTCTAATGTTCGCAAAGGTATAAATTTATTAACTTAATCCCACGATTAAGAAACAGAGTGGAATGGCAGTCATAAGAAAGTCGACAGAAGTAAATGTGCTCTGTTTAGGCTTAACCGCGTGCAACAAGAACATGTATCAACATTCTTTACGAGTATATTACGTTACCCGCGACATTTAAAAATAATCCAGAAAAATTACCTTCCGCGCAACATTCGCGGAATTTGTTGTCGCTTTCAATAATGCGAGTCGCCGTGTGAAATGGAACGGCTTATAAATCCTGCAGGTGCGACAAAACTGTTTTCCAGGGCTGAAGGGAAACAGAACGAGAAGGTCGAAGGATACTGCGTGGAATCCTAAACGATTCGTTTGCCATCCGAGTCTCCTCACCTCTCCTTCGTCTGCGCCAGAATCCACGCTAAAGGACGCGTGCCGAGCTGCAATCTAGTACCTTCGTCTTCGTACTCAGCCGTGGAATCCCTTTCCCTCGGATATCCCCGAAAGCTCCAAGAAGCACGATGATTCCGTTCGTCTCGAAACGGTCTTCCTAATCTTCTCTGGAATCTCTTTTCGGAACTAACCTCCCCTCGCCGCGCCCCGACGAATGGGGAACTCTGAAAAGCGGCATGACTCCCTGCTTCGCCCTCTGCACCACTCTTCGCGCTTCGTTTTTATGAATATTATCGGATTTTGAGAGACCTCGATGATCTAATCTGATCTCCCTTGAAAGGTTTTAACGGACGTTCGATTACAGGGCGTTTAGAACTGCACGTTCACCGCGCGATCCAGCAGACGAAATTTGATTACCGATCTATTAACCTTTCAACGGCCGAGAACGTTCGAACGGAACCCAACTACGCGTTCTAAACTGATCTTAATATAAAATTCGAACTGATTGTGGCTCTTCGCCGAGTTCGAGAAAATATACACGGTGGGGCAATAACTTTGACCACCTGGAAGATCTCCGTTATTTTTAGAAATGTGAAATAACTTTATATACAAAAGTTGCGACCTTCCAGTAATAATTGTTTTGTAGGTGGAGGGTTTTCGGAGATTTCAAGGTAAACTCTAATTTTTTTTTAAATGGCATGCTATACTTTCGTTATCCCTAGGAGAATAGCGTATGTTTAGACCAGATATGGTCATCCGGAGCAAGGCTTGACTGCAGTCTACCCCCACTCTGCGTCGACACCCCTCAAGTAGGTTGTAACCTGGGTACGTCGATTTTATCCAGAGATTGCATCTCTATTTTGGTACATATCATTTGTCATATACAAACTCAGTGGACATCATATACACTCTCTTATTCAAATATTTGATAACTAACAAATTATTTACAATATTATTTATTTTTAATAAGATCTGAATGACTAATAAGCGCACTAGATTAAAAAATATCAACCGATTAATTGCATCGCGCATTGCTATAATTGAATTTGAATTATGTAGATATTCCAGATCTACTTAAAAGTAAACAATATTGTAATTAATTTTTTAATTATCAAACAGATCCGAAGAAGAGAGTGTATAATGTTCGCTCAGTTTCTATATGATAAATGATGTATATTAGAGTAGAGATGTAATCTCTGTATAAAACTGATGTCATATAAAAAAAATAGTTATTCTTATTATATGACGTGAGGGGAATGAACGCAGAGTGGGGGTAGGCAGAGCCAGGCTTTGCTCTGGTTGGCCACCTGTGGTTTAGACGATTTTAAAGACCTGCGTATAATACAATATTAATCCTACTAATTAGTTAAGTCTTGACCTACAGTTTGAAACATGCTATACTGTACCTTACTGCTTACTATTATTTTATCGAGAACATTATTACAGTATACATACCTTGTTTTCACAGCGTACAGCACGTATTTCAGTTATTATATTTGTCATAATGACGATATGATTATTTTGTATCCACATTTCATTGTAAAATGTTTTTATTCCCTTACCAATGTGAATTGCATGTTTCGTATGTTACGCGATGTAATACAAACATCATTATAATAAAATTGTACCCAATATGTTGTCTGAAATTTCCATACGCCCGAGGAAATTTGGTTGAAACAAAATTATCGGATATTCGCGAAAAGAATCATTAACGGTGCAGCAGTGAATTTCGAAACGAAACCGAGATGCACACGATTTATCCGCTCTTTTCAGCTTGTCTCATAATTCTCGACGTTGTGCAACACTTTAAAAAGCTTTTCGAGCTTTATTAGCGTCGTTGAATTGTCGAATCTTTCTTCTACCAGGGTCTAGAAAGCTGCAAAGTACAATGCTTCCTTTGATCGCATACTCTTTCTTTATGATACTAAAATATCAGTGTTCCTCAAGGTGCGGGGAAACGACTCGTTCGTCTTGATCAAGTATTCGTGCTCAACATAAAATCCCGAGTTATTTGCCGTATTATCTTCAAAGGTTCATTCGCTATTTCAGTGCGACTAATTAAAATGAAGCGCGTGCGTTCAAATTGAACGAGCTGCCTATCATTATATTTATGAATGCTTTCATATAATGTCGTCTTCAAAGATGTGCATCTTCATTCAGCGATAATGTTTGTACCTTAATACGGATCTTTATAATCCAGTATCAATGGAAGATTTAACCGAGAAATTTTATGACTGCCATAAAGTAGTGTACCTCATTCTCGTTTCTCATTCGCCTTCTTATAAATATTATTTCTTTGAAAATAGTGAAATAGAATTTTAATTCCTTTAACTAAAAAGTAAATAATTTCTGATTCAATATTAATTTGCGTTGATGTTACAAGAAGTAAGAATATAAATGAAAAAGTGTACACAAATATAATGATCAGAATTATGTGCAGGGCAGACACTTTTTTGTCATGATGGACTATATACATAGAAAATGATAGTTAACGAAAAATTGTATGTTTTTTGTTCGAAACCTAAATACGAAATAAATGGAAAGTTCTGTAATATTAAATTGTGTACAGTTTGAAGATACTGCATCTATTTTAATACACTTTTGAGATATAACGATGTTGATAATTTAATCAATTTTACCAAAACTTGCAATTCATTTATATTAAACCCGCGTGGACAGTCTCTATACTTCACTTGAAAGGAAACCGAAAACTTATCAGAATATAAATAATTATTCTCGGGACGTAAGTTCCATATATTTACGTATAAATATTTTGGATTTCTGAGCGCACGTATATTACTCACAGTCAGTTTGGGGTAAGAAAAAAAGGTTTTATACATTTTATAACGAAACAGTTTGCATAATCGAAAAGTTACCATATAGCGAAAGAGTGCCAAACTGCTATGGATTACCGATATCCAGTCCTGGAATGGCCACAATTTCGAATTATTAATTACGTTTCTGTCTCCGTACGCAGTTAATGGTAATGAATCCGCGCTCATGAATTTTCTGTATAAATTATGGACGCGTTCGCAATATTCGATATTAAATACGCGGGTGTACGCGCGCTTGTGTACGCGTACACACGAAAACCGTGATGCAAAAGACTTGGGCAAATGCTGTTTAAACAAATTGCGCACGATATAATTTCGCCGCACAAAGAGTGTTCCGCGGCGTTGTTTAAAAAAGGAATTGATTTACGGGATGTATTTTACACGTGCCGCAATGCTGCGATCCACCGAATAACGAATGTTTTTGCAATTAAAAATAAATCCGTTCATTCCGCTCGATCTGTAATCAAACGTTAAACGGTAATTGGCAATCGCATTAAAACAAATTATTTTCAGTCGTAACATTTTCGTGGGTCCCCGATGGCTAATATCCCGCTAATGGAATGAGGTGCCTTCGTTTCAGCTAGCTGCAGAAGGGCTGGACGAAAGAGAGATGGAAGATAGGTCAAAGTAGGGGTGAACAGCCGAACAAGGAGATCCCGAGGAGTGTGAAGTTATTCCGACGAAGGGCAATTGATAAGAGGGAACGAAATGATCGAGACGTAAATTCACGCTCTGACAAGTTGAGAAATTCCCATTTCTAATTCATGAGGTGATCGTGGAGTATTAATTTGGTATAAACACTGAATAAACCAGACGTGGTGGCACGTTTCAACGTAATTACCCATGGGCCTTAACTCACGTTTTTTTTTTCAATTGGGGAGATAATTTAATATCGACTGTTGAATTGGTTATTAACGATATAACGTACTTGACCATCTTTCAAAAGTATGTTTCAGTCGTTTTTGTTGTAGAGGAATTTGTTAAAATCGTACTACATTCAATATTGTATGTCTTATTTACTATCTGGTACAATTTTTGCGAAAGTTAATATTTGAAACTGCAGTCTGAGATAAAAACACATGCTATTATATTTTCAACCGCAAAACGAGAATGAATTCGTTTGTCTTAAACTTTTTTTAAAATAATTCGAAATGAATGTTTTAGACTATCTTATAGAATCATACATCCTTAAGAAGTGATACAATTACGAATGAAAGTATAAAATATGTGGTTTATACGGAGAATCTTTGCGTTCATATAGTTTATCAATAACAAAAAGGACAAAAATATCTAATATGCGTTAATAATTAGAGGATGCTTTATTTTCACTTCTGCCGCGTGTCTGAGTTTCAGGGACGCTTATCTTTTAATATAAAGCAAAAATCAGTTTTAGAATCTTTTTCAACTTATGGCATACTGAACAAAGAGTTGAAATTGTGTAGGCACAGAATCAGTTTCTTCGTGGAGAGATTTGATAAAAAGATCGAGTATTAGGGCGGTATTTAAAAGTTCGCTTTCCTTTATTCAAAGGGCCCTTCGCAGTACACTAGTTGAAAATCACTGACTTAGATAAACAATTTAAATCTTTATTATAAAAGCAGTTCTTATGCATCGATAGTTATTTATTACAAAATGCAATATAATAAACGTTCGATTATCACGGAGGAAATACACTCGATTATTACGAGAAGTTCATCCCCACCACCTCCTGCTATTGCTAATTACTTATACATCGCTGCACGTTATCCACTGACAATAATTTAAATTTTTGTATTCTTTCTTAATCGTAATGGGAATTGTTTCAATGGATTAGCGATATATGTCCGATGAAAATGAGACCGAAAACTCAAAAAGAATAATATTTGTTTCTTAAATGGCGCTTCGAATATTTTGAATATCCTTATTATATGTTTCGTTAATTATTCGATAAGACGTACTGGAATCTTTGTAGGCTGAACTAAAAGCTTCCTTGGTTTACAAGAATGTAATAGTGCCAAAAAAACGTTGCATTCAAAACTAAGAAACGTTGACCTCGCATTTTATGCTTAGACTAACAGTCCTTAACGTAAAATTTCACATCTGAAAGCTGTGACAATAACTTCTTTTTCCGCCTGTTCAAATAATAATAGTTAAGTGTATTATTTGAAAACCATCGCCTATAAATATACAGACATAGTATTTTTCATACAATCTTACTGCTTCTACAAATGAAAAAAATGCGGGAATTAGTTTTTCGGGTGTATAAAAAACACATTACTTTTTTTCATAACTCAAGGACAGTATCTCACATCTCGTTCAGATTCAAACCTCCCTCAAGCTACTGTCACCATAGTCAACTAATTAGATATCCGGAGGTGAGTTTCTTTAATCCCCCGATTGCTGCGAATCGACGAACCCAATATTTTCGCTATAATCAAGCGCTTACTGTAATTGCCAGGTCACATCACTGATACAGGCAAATATTCTATGAACGAAATCCGCTCGGAATTCTTCGATACAGAAGAAACGAGCGAAGTAGACGGAGCGTGGACGATCATCAGACACGAATCGCAGGATCGTCCGTTCGAACGGCACGTCACGGACGGTCGGTGGAACGAGGCGATTCCTGTAGGTATACTTGACTTAATTTTCATTCAAGGCATTCCACAGCGGGAGGAATTTCGAGCTATTAAGCACTCGCTATCTTTCGGCGGGTTTGCCGTGCGTAACACGAAGGGTGAGCCTATAACCGCGGTCTACGCGGTAGTTAGACTGTACGCAGTCTCTCCCCCCTGCCGCCCATTTTAAACGAGACTTCCTTCCAGCAGACTCAGGACCGAATCCCCCTTCTCCTTCCGAACAACCGGTCGTCCTACCTCTCACCCCCTCCCCTACACCCCCCCTTGTGTCAGAATTATTCCGTATAATTATATTCGTTTCGGAACGACACCCTCGGGGCTCGAAATTGAAATTGAGCTTTCTTGCTATCGCGAGGAGGAGAAACGCGGCGACGAAGATGAACAGAGCTGGGAGCAGGTAAGACGGAACGATAACGGAAGCGTAGGTGCGAGAGAGAAACAGATTGCTCTCGCGTCTACGCGGAGCCTGGCTACGGTTTTCTGTAGCCGCGAGCTAAGGTTTCGTTCTCTGCCCTTAGCTCCTGTTTTTCCGCTTGCCCTACCCCTAAATCCGCACGTCTTAATCTTCCTTGGAATTTCGCCGCGCTCCCTCCGGCTATGCAAAGGACTCTGCCGAGGGTTCGACCGTTCGTCATGCTATTCCACTCGTGTTCGGGAAATAAGACGTCTATACTACGCGCGGCCGGTTTCTCGAGTTCTCCTGTCAATCGCTCTGTTATGCTTTCTTTAGGTACCGCCGCGACGTGCACGGCGTTTCGACGTGAACACTGATTCGATTTTCTTCGGGAAATCTGTGTTTCCGTTTCAAACGCCTGCTACTTTCGTATCGATTAACACTTTGACTGCCGTGTCACCCACATATGGGTAACATTTAGATTCAATAATTGTTTATTTCATTATTTCTAGTAAACGTAATTTTGTTTACTAAAATTTGATAGTACTAATCGAAAAGTAATGAATATTCCTGATATTGTTGATTAAAATGATTGTAAATTGATATTACATTTCCTTTGTATAGAAATTTGGAAAGTTTGCTATTTTCAACCAATAGAGTGTGACAATCAAAGTGTTAAGATTGTACATATAGTGGAGTGGAATGCTATCAGTGTTTAATCTCGAAGGAACATGTGGAAATGTGTAAACTGTTTTGAAATTTAAGGACTCTTTGGTAATAGATGCAACTTTTTGCAGCTGTTTCAAATTAGATTCCTGAATGAGATTCAGTTCATTCTATCTGAAAGGATTGAAAATTTATTTCATTTATGTACAGGTTTAACAGTGTTCTCGTCGTGATTATCGTTTTCTGCTTCTTCGATTAGCTAATGCAGTAATTGCTAATGGTATAACTTGAATCTAATGATTTTAAGAGTCCATGAACGGCACAGTTATTTTATGGTCTATAAAATTTTAATACGTTTAATTGGGGAGTTTATCATAAAGAATTTTCTGTGTGGCACTACAGTAGAACTTTGGTTATTCGAACAGCGATCATCCGAAAATTAGTCTCGCTATATCAGATACAAGTTAAAATTATTGTTAGTAGCACTGTATGTTTAATTCAGTACCACTATTATTTTAAGTTCTAAAATAAAATAACCATTTTTATGGAATCATAGTTGTAACATAAGCCAACCTATTACTAATTACAGTTCGGATAATCGAGGTCCTACTGTATAAACATCGGTAATTTCGAATATGTGTTTATAATTGTTTAATTTCTTTTCCCTGAAATATTGCGCACTGAAAAATTCGCCAGGAGAATATTATTTCTAATAGGGAGTACGCTATTAATGCAGAATAAAAGCATAGTCTTGTGTGAATTCAAATTGCGTCTGTTGAAGTTAGAATACTGTGAGATTGAATTAGTAGCTTTATTTACTCAACTCCTATATAAACGATTAGCGAACAATGTATTTAGAATTTCGGGGAAGTTGTTAGACCGAGAAAACAAGGAATACGCCATCTTTAAACGCTTTGCAAACTTTCTCCTACAGACGTTCATCTCTTTCTTTGGTTAGTTGTTCCTTTTGTTTAGCTCGCTGTGAAACACGCTTGAACCTGCAATTATTTAAGACAGTACACGGGCACACGTTACAAAACGAGAATTGGTAAGCTGAAAGCATCTACTGAAGAAACTGACTGTTGCTTCTGCTTTTTGCTCGACCTATCCTTACCTCAGTTTATCGTTGCAAGTAGTAATTGTACGGTTTAGTAGATAAAACATTCGAAAAACAGTTTTGTAATTCATGCACATGTCAACGCGCGCGTAATCCACTTTGCTTAATTTAATTCTTCTAAACGATTCTTCTATACTTATTGAATAATATTACGTACATTAAACTGTTTCAGGTATTTTATGATCACTTGAAACCTTAATGAAAATATTTATGCTGTTTTATTTAATTAATATTCAAATATTATTTGAGTAAATATGTAAACAATTTTATATTATACGTTTCTGTTTATTTGGTAATGTTGAACATGCAATTATTAAATGTTTATAGAATTATGAATATGAATGTTGAAATAAGTGTGTTACAGAATTGATAATAACATAAAATTAAATGTTAGGTATTGGCAATTTTTTTAGTTGCATGTATTGCTTGAAAAATTCAATTGATGATACTAAATTGAATTTGAAAGCTACACCGTAGAAAAATATTTGTACTCTTTAATTATTTCTAACTTCGTTAAAGGAACAGTTAGATAAAATAAAAAGCTGCTACAAAGGAACTTTGTAGAAGGAACCAACCTACTCGATAAATGCGTTCACATTAATGAGCAATTAAACACTTAACAGAACTGACAATTAATGCTTGGACACTATTGTAAGGAAACACTTCACGTCACACTCTTTTCTTAACTAATTATTCACTTATAATAATATTCCAGACACACCCAGTAACTATTACTTCCCTCTTAGTGTTTCTGGTAAGTTCGAACAAAGTTGCCTTCATGCTTAACTCGCTAACGAAATATAAATATAATTAAAATATAACAAGATAACACAGATCTTACACTATTGTGTAATCCTTTACGGAAGCAGTTGGTATACTTAATTCTGACAATATATTTATAAATTATGTAACTCTTTTCCTGTACGTCTTCATAATTAATTTAATACAGTATATAATTATTTTAATATCGTTAAACTGGAAAATGTAAATAATTTGTAATACATGAGACACAAAAATTAATTATGCCTCATTATACAAGGGGGCTGAATGTGCTGCAGTATTCTCTACAAATGTTATGTGTTTCATTAAATACGCCGTATTACTTAAAATCATTAAGAAATACCCAAAACTCATGCCATTATCCACGTTCATTAATTTATTCTGGAAGCAATGCTATGGAAATTACGTACATCACTGCAACTTGTTGACTTAACACATTGTAGCCGACGAAATCTCGTTTAACAATGAATATCAGTTGTTTACAGAAATTGTTGAATTTAACAAAATATGCAACATGATGGAGTTTAAATACAGTTGAATAATGAATATTTAAAACTAGAAATCCGAGAAAATTCTTTACCTATTTCAGAAATGAAAATAAAATTAAACATTTGTGTGCATTAAAAAACGAGCAGTTTTGCTGTTTAAAAAATGCAAAACAGTTATGTATTAAAGAAAAGATACTATTTTTTAAAGGTATGGTGGCGAGTAAAAGATTCACTCATAAATAGAGATACTTCACAAAATATGCAAAGATAGCAAATATACAACTCTTAGCAATTTCATCTTACAATCAATCATGAAATCAAAACTTAACTCATGTAGAAAGTCTGAAACTTAATTTGACCCTACTGGCTGATTAACGCTAATCTGCACAAACTGTAATTTTACTCTTCTGGCTGCCAATGTGTTAGTTGTTACAACTTTCTTCGTTGCCGTTGAGAATTAAAGGAGACAAGTTTTATCATGCGTACTCGGTGTAAGTTACACGACTGATCTTCAATGAATTTCAGCGGCGATCGAGCCTGCCCCAAATGCAGTTTCCCGCTGATCAGCAGAAATTAGCATATCCAATTTATGTCGGCGTATAAATAACATGTTTATCGTTATAATTTATGCGCGTTGCAACGCATCCTATCGACGTTCGCGCCGAATATATTTGAGAGTAGGACGAGATCGATGCACGTTTTGCGTCGTAATCCAAAAACACCGTTAGCATTATTAATCATCGTATTTTTGCTGTCCCAATAACCGCGGCAGCTGAAAACCATCTATTTGTGTCAAGTTTAAATTCGCACGTTATTAAGGACTTATATTGTTCTGCTTGCATTGCGTAAATCAAACATCTGGGATTTTCGTCAGGGGACCGTGATAATATGTTTATCAATAATTATTTGTGTTTGTACGTTCCGCACAGTTCATAATTTGTACGTACACACATAATTGCAAATAATACTTTTTGTAGATTGCTCTTAGTATTTGTTTAAATCGTAAGCATGCATTATGATTTAAGCTGGCCATTTTTATCTTCCAGCGGCCGCATTGTTTTAAATCATGCGACCAGACGCGTAGGCGCATAAAGCGCGCCACTGTAAATTACCCTTAATTTGTGGAGGGAAAAACAAACGCTGTTACAAGAATTTATTTCATGCAAGATTATTACTTATTAGTACGCTAGAACGGTTAGAACATTATTTCACCGAGGTTACATGTTATTTTAGTAACAATTAATATTACATTAAAAATAGTATGTCCTAACAGTATATCCAGCTTTACAAGAACAGTGTCACTATTAAATACTTGATAAAAGCTACAAGAGTCGCTACAATTATATTCAACTTTATTATTCTGGCAGCCTTTATCAATCTTCGCGTTACCTACGCAGGTGAAAGAACAAGTGCAACGATGAAAACACTGTCGAAATTAAACCCAGACATCTGCCACGATTAACCCTCTATAACTCCCTGTGACTTGGAAGTTACATACCTATATATCTACATTTTCTAAGTCTTATTTCGTTCACTTATCGCTGTGTATAATTATATTCTACGGCTATACTGTCACCAAGAATTCGTTTATTATTATATTTATTTATGTTTATATCCCGCGATACACATTTTATTATTTATCTTCATCATTTACCTGATGTATCATTTTCGTTATACGCAAAAAAATTCCGGCTAACATGAAAATCGTCTAATGTCTCGAACGAGACATCAATCTTTCATCGATATTACGATTCGCTGGGAGAATCCATGCCGCAGTAGCCGAGGCAAATCGCGTTCCGGACACGCACGTATCTGAAAGATTCGGTTATCAGCAAAATTGCGGCACGAGCTCTCGTGGAAATCTCGTCGAGTCGCGTTTACGCACAATCGATGCATTTTGCCACCCCCTCGGCCAGCTAGGGCAACGGGAACTTGCTCGTTTCGGTGCACACGTACAAACGAACTTGTGGATTGCAGGAGACACACAGGGCGAGAAAGAGGAAGACAGAAAAGGGAAGGGGGAGAGGAAGAACACGTGGACCGGGCCCTCTGTCACGTACGAGTACGAGTGGGATAGGTCTGTACGATATGCAGCCATTTGCATACATATAGGGTCATTATAAATATACCGACTCCCTATACCCCTGTCTCTCCATCGTCCGGCCCATCAGCAGCAGAGGCGCTCGCAAACTGTCCGATGGCCCCGCTTATCCGTTATTGCGTTCGCCGCCTTCGCAGTCGCCACCTCCACGGGTTCTGCCTGTTTCCGAGTCTCAGCGGACTCTTTGGTCTCGAACAAGCGTTTTTTTTACGAGATTAAAACGAGTTCGCGTGTATGCGAACACGCGTTCGAGCCGCGAGATTACGCATAATGCTTAGCTACACTCTTGGACAAAAGGTAACACACATGTGCTGTTATTAACCCCTTGGACTCTAATGACGAGTTTGCCTCGTCGTAGCAACCTAATGCCAAAGTATACAGTGACGAGCTGTACTGGTCGTAACGTTTGAGGTACTAGGTTTTGCTTGCGGAAAATTTATAATAATTATAAACAGGCTTCTGTTGCGACACGTAAGTGGAAGCAGTAGTTTTAGTGTATTTTATTGTGAAATATAGTAGCGTAATCGGGATTAAGTTGTATGTCGAGGGGTTATTAGGTTGAGTCAGTGGAAACTGTCATACTTGTTAGTAGAGTGCATGGTACCACATTATTAGGTTGTGTAAAATGAGATGTTAGATTTCTTTGTAGGTAAAATTTGATAACGAATATACAGTCATTTATGGTTATTGGTGACAGAGGAAGGAAAAGGGGGGATGATGTTATTAATTAATGTTGTCTCACTTCAGTTTTTGATAATAAATTTTTAAGGGGTGACTTGGACCGTATTGGGTTGTATTTAGGCAGTCAAACGTCAGATAAGCATTTCACTCTAATCATCTCGTTGCGGTAATTACACAGTGAGGGAAAATATTTTTGATATTAAGAAAGAGTGTCTCTTTGGACAGTTGATACTGCAGTCAGGGTAACTCCTTTTGTAGCTTTATTGGCTTCTTCATTTCCACCTATACCAACGTGGGAGGGGACCTAAATAGTCTATTTTTCTATTCTGGTTGGACGCTTTAAAGTAGGTTTCTAGAGTATTAAGAATTGTGCCGTTTGTAGATGATACATTGTTTATGCTTGAAGTTGTATTTTTAAAATCAGTAAAGATAGTACTAGTTTCTCGGAGGGCCTTTCATAGGAAATTCCAACAGCTTGTTACTCGTTGTTGTGACTGGAACAATATGACGTAATACAGTCAGTATAAATATTTAATCGTACATGCATTTTACATTTGAATAAACCATATTTCACGTCATTATTTCAATGTTAATGTTTCTTAACAGTTTATAAAAATGTGTACTTACTTCCTTAACTAAGTATACAATCATTTGCAATTATTTCCTAGTACACACTTTATTTTGAATTATTATTGTAACGTTAAGTTTATTTGGAACATAATAAGAATTTTTATTTAAGTTGAGTTTAATGCGTTGCTATCATAACCGGTGTTTAGTTTTGAGTAGTATAAGAGAATTTCATAAAAGAATGAATTTTCATATAAAAATACATATCCTCATTGAGGGTGTAGATTTGGAAATATTTGGAACGCGTCCAAATAAGAATTCAAACAAGTCGACACATTCCTTAATTTGAAATTTAATTTTCTACAACATACTGTTATATTATATTAAATCGTTATTATTGATATGAATTTCAAATGCATATAATAAAATGACTAGAAATTAGTCATGTTAAGAAGCTATAAAACATAAAACATAAAAAGAATAAAAATTATAACGGTGTGTACTAAACAGTATTGAAAGCTCGGAAGCGCAAACATTTTAATCTGAAAGCAATAAAGATGCTATAGGTAAAACTGGACATTATCGAAATAAGCTTTTATACACGTTGTTATTCAGCTACAATGTTTACATTATTTTTTATTTGTTCTTGTATTTGCATATTTGTCATCCGATTTTTCAGGAGCGTAAGGAAAATGGTATTTTGTTATTACATTACATGTTCCATTTTAATGGATTTCCTTCCATGTTTACCACCGACAGTGTTTGTTGTTACTGCAAACGTTTACATTTTGACTTCAAAATCTATTTTTTTCATATCATACGACCAAGAAGTATTTCATACTATTATTTAAAAAACAACTACTTGCAGGCAAGTAATTTGACAACAAATTATATCTAAAATCATGTGCCCAAAATAATTCAGAAATGCTTCACCAATCAAATAAGATTTTCAAATTAATTTTCGTCAACTTTCATTTGCAATAAATCTATATATTATTCTCCTGTGAAGAACTATTCATCGCTCTTACCTATTACTAGACTGTGGATCTTCATGCAATTTAACATATCTTATAATAAATGTTCTTAAATGTTATGAATATATATTCTTTTAAACATTTTAACTCCAAAATGTAGTTCTGTCATAGTTTCATTTCATCGACTACATAGAAATAAAAAGTACTGAAATTTAAAAACATATATTTGCATAAAAATCCTCAGTCTACTTATGACAATCACTTCAAACGAAAACTGCCCAGCACTGCTTGTAAACAGCGAAATTAAAAAAACCACATCGATCGACAGTGAAATTGAAGCATGTCGAACGTTCTAATTTGATCGTTGATTTTTTCTGAAGTCGTTCACAGGAAAGCGCGAACCAACGATCACAATAGGAACTCAAATAATGCGTCAAGTGTCTACACGATGTCAATATTGCTCGGCGGAAGGGACGATTGTGCCGGTAAGCGCAGTTTCCCGGCTCAATGGGAATAAATAAGAATCGTTACAGGTTTGAACGACGGCGCGGAGGAATTGCAGGGTGCAGCGACAAGAGACGGTAACGACGCGCAGCGTTCGAGTGACGTGTGAAAGGTTCTTAATGGCACGTCTATTTTCACGGGTTGCCACGAAAAGCCACGGCAACCCGTGAAAAATACTCGACGCCAGGCAACCGTGAACGACTGCGCTAGGACGTGAACGCATTTTGTGCGTCCTATTAACATATTCCCTGGCAACAGGAGTAGTAAACTCTTTTCTCTGTGCAGAGGAACACGGAACGGAACGGTGCTATAAATGGCACCGCTGATGGGTTTGCGCGGAGCGTCAACGTTCGCGAACCAGGGTTAGGGGTAGCTGCGCATTACAAATGCTAATGGGAAGCGCATAGTAGATGTTCCGCATAGAATACATTACCGTCTCGTTCCTCAGTCATTAGCCGTGAAAATACGAAATTTACCGGACACAAAGTGCAGGTTATGCCTGTCGTACCCGGTAGTTATGGCATGACCCATGGTTAATATCGACGACTCATCGATGCATCGAAGGTCTCGTCTTCTTAGACTGTTGCACAAAGAAACTCTATAACTAGGGTAACGATATGGTGATTGAACAGTGAAAGATGAATGGCTTGTGTTAACGCGTTTAACACATTGACTGCCATGGGGGTCGCCGGTGACCGGCGTGGTAAATTGTATTTAATTAAATAATTCTTGATTTTGACAATATTCTGAGCGAATTTTGCACTGCAACACTATCATAGAAAGGCAGGTTCACGATTGAATACTTAACCCTCAACCGTCCCTCAGTTTCTCAACTTAATTTGTCCCTTGCTATCAAATTGACACAACGGTAAAAAAGCTCTTTAATGAAAAGATAAATGTTTAAATTTTTGTATTCCTGTATTAAAAAGAACAGAATGAAATTTCTGTACGTTCAGTACATTGAAGCATAAGATTGTTCATATCGATTAGAAATAATAAAGGGATGTGCAAGGCATACTGCTTTTGTACATTCATCACATTTTTGTGAGAAAAATGTGTGAAATTGATACGAAGGACGGATGAGGGTTAAACATTTTCTTCTTCTTTGTTCTGTAATAAAAACAGCAATTTATATTTTGTCCGACAGGGATGGCTGTTTCCACTGGGGAGTCAACGTGTTAATGCCGTGGGGGTCACCGGTGACCGGCACCTCAAATTTAATTTCATTAAGTATTTATTGATTGGCATAAAATTCTAAGCAAACTTCATATTGAAACAATAATGTACGAATTGAAGAACACGATTGAGTACTTAAATCTTTTTTTTCTTTATGATTTATGTGAAAAATGGTAAATTATATCGTGTCTGGTTAAATATGGCTGTTTCTACTGTGGTACTCAACGAGTTAACACGTTTCTTGCCACAGTAGAAATTCGGTAACTAGACTATAGTAACTATTTATATTATTACGCGTGATTGATTCTACAAATATTGATATATTTGATATTAAACTTTCTATTTCTACTATCATTTTAACGTGACTGTTTTTCAAAATATCATAAGGGTTGGTAGCTGTGTGATCAACTTAAAATTGATGCGTGTACCGAACATGGTACACGTGGCAGGGAACGTGTTATAAAGTCGTAGCTTATGACATTTTCTGTTCAATACGTTTCACGTAATCGTAGTAAGAGCAGGTAGAAGAATGTATTCAACCCAAAAACTGTCACAGAAATATACTGTGATTGCTCTTTACGTGAAAATAAAATTCAACGTCAATATAATAGCTATTAAATACCTATGCAACCATAATTGAACAATCGAGTTAGGATTCCTTATAACATAATTGGGCATTATTCAAATTGTTTCGATTAAACATTTCACTGGATAGTTATCCGAATGAATTGTGTTTAGTCGAACGTTTCATCTGAATAATTATTCATGGTAAAAATTATTATAGTAATAATGCAAATGATTTATTCTGATAAATATGCCAACATTATTACCAACAGTTTTCGTTTCCATTTAATTTTGTTATAATTTACCAAAGTGTTTAAACTTTCAGACTTATAAATGAAGACAATAAATAATACAAGTAATGAATAATTAATCGTCTGAATAAAAATGAATTCCTTTCTAATATTGTTGGATTAATTCTTATTCAATTAGAAACTTATTCATTCGTGGCGATTAAAAGTGTATTTGTTATTTTTATTCGTTTCTTGTAATCCGAATAAAATTGTTCCCAACCCTGGTTTACGAGTAACATTAGGTTGAATGCTTTTACTGACTTCTCAATACTGAACTTTGCATTTAATATAATAATTTTACAGATGGTAGTTTTTAACACACTGTAAGTGTCATGCAGGATTTTGTGAGTCGGCGCTTCAAATATTGCCGAATTAAATAAATGTAAATTTTCATAAAATTTTGACTGATAACACTGTGAATATAAGAGTAGAAGATTATAGGTGTACATTCGTCTTGATTAATATTCATATTCTTAAAATCTATATTCAAAGAAGCATTTTATAATGTGTCTGACTATGTATGGTAATCTTCATTGTGGCTGTTAAATTAATAAACTAATCGACTGTTAAGATAAAGTAAAAACTTCACCTATTGCTCTCTTCTTCACTGTTTCTGAATACCTTCTGTTCTACGCAAATTTTCACATGTCGCTCTTTGTTCAATTCGCTACCAATCGTACGAGTGTAAACAACGTACTAACTGAATTGAAATGTTTATTCTTTTCGCGGTATTCAGAAAGATTTAAAAATCGAATCGCACAATAATTGCAGATGCAATTTCAAATTTTCTGCATAGACGTTTGACCAACCACTCGAATTTTATAGTCGAAAAACGTTTTGAATTTAATCGTCGCACGATCAAATCTGGAGATTAATTACACAATCTTGAACCGCTATGATTTATGTGCGTTACAGTACATGATAAGTCGTGTAATGGCCGTAAAGAATTTATTGGTTCAAAGAGAGCGTAATTTCGTCGGTTTATGAATACTTGAAAATAGTGCGGCCGTTTTAGAAGTTTGCATCGCTTGCAGAAGTCAGTTAATGATGTGGCAATTCACGCTTTGCCGTAGTTTCTGCGAAGGCGTAGATCACTTTCGAGTAATTAGTGACCCGGAATATGGTTGACTTTTAACGCCATACTGTATTAACCTAATGTGACTGTTATTCAATCTACATTCAGTTCCGTTAGCATCGCGCAATTAGAAGTTGCCTTCAACAGTGTTTTCGATCAAATACACGTAATATTGTTTTTAAACAAGATTATTTGGTACTTGATAATCCGTTCAATTGAAAAGTTAATAATATTTCCATTGAAAATCTATTTCTCCTACTACGTGCCTATCATTCAATTATTACTGCAAGTCAATCGCTGGCATTTCAAAAAGCGCCACTTTGACGACGATCAAGGTAAAGCATAATTAATAAATTCGTTAGCTCTCTGGCGACACAATTGAAAACATGAAATGTTCAAATCACAGAGTATATGTACCGCTGAATCGTTGGGCGTCGATGATTGGTTGATGGTCGATTGACGAGAATTCATCGAGGATTTAATTACAGGGGCGTGTGTGATTTCTTCCACGACAATGACCGCGAGCAATTTTTAATTAACACGCACGACAAAGTGGACAAAAATGACGGGCACCGATCGATGCCTCGGTAACCGCAGGCCTTTGGTCATTCCCGCCTCGTAGTCAACTAACGAAGACGAGGAGGAATAAATTAATTTGCTCCATCGAAGGGTAAAGGGCGAATTCTCTTTTTTCCATTTCCCCGATGTTGAAAAAATTAGCATTCGAAAATTCTGTGAAACAATCGAATTACATGCACAATTTACTGAATTCTGCAGTTAAAATGATGTCCTTATTCGAAAATTCTGCGTTAATAATAAATAGAACTCTATTCAATCCGAGCTGGAGACTACTATTTTGAAAAGATTCTGTCAGGTGCGGGAAGAAGCAAAGGGAACCTTGATTGAAAAAATGTCATGCTTGAAAAGAAAATCTTATACACCATTGCCACTTTAAAATATCATTGTTTTGTTTAATTTCTGCAGAATAAAATAACTTTCTCATACTGCTCCTATAATTACTAAAAATTATGAAAACACTATTTCCCTACTTTTTTTGTCCTATTCTGAAGATTACAGTAATCGTTCCGCGTTGAAAAATAATTTCTCAGTAGGATCTTTTAGTCACATATAAAATTAGAAAATTTTAAGGTAGTTCTATAATTATGACACGCAGTGTACATTATTTTCTGAACCTAAAGGATTTATACTTTACTTTTAGATTACACAATACCAGTACATGGATAATAATATACGCCGAACTTACACCTTCATTTTCACAGCCTATTCAACCGCTGATACAACTGGCCACAAAAATACCTGCAATAATTTATATCTACGAAAAGACGGAGACACAAATCAAATATTCAGTCCGTTTCAGAGGTATTAAAACAACTTCGTCGGATATTAACGTATAATGCGAGCCGATAATTTCCAGCAAATTTGTTAGACGGAACTCATACAAAAAATTATAATGAAAAAGTCCTGCAGGTAAAACAATACCGAGAGCAGCACCGCGAACAGCCGTTTCCAACCCCTGAGCTGGGGCGCTTTGCGCGCCCTCCGTCTCCCAAACGTCCGATCTACCCTCTCTTCCACCACCTCGAGGGAATGAAGGAACGAACCAGGCTCCCTCCACCTACCACCCACTCGCCCCTCCAGCCCGACGGACCACCCCTCCAGTTACCACCGCCGCCGCCGTCGTCGCCACCACCGCGATACATTGCGATACACGGTTCTTGTCTCCACGCTACCTACCTACGTGCAGGTCACAGCGCTCCACCAAATCCACAACTCGATACGCACTAGGCCACTAGATACCATCGTCCTTTCACCGCTTCTCCATTTGTCCATCTTTTCCTCCGCTTCCGCCGTCGCTTCGGTCCCCGTGTCAAAGACACACTTACCTTTGTCCTCGCGCCGTCCGCACGACCACCAATACACAGCCGCGGGGCGTAAACACAACAAGGCGCACGGTGACGCACGCGTACAGAGTAGCACGTTTACAAACCAATTCGTTTTTTACGTCGTTCCCCGGCGTGATCTTGATCCAGCGGGATCTTTCCTCACACGTCGAACGCGCGAGTGCCGATCAAGAAGTGCGCGACACGGGAATACGACGATTGTGAATGGTGTCTCGAGTGCATATTTAAGTGTTTACTCGGGTGTCTGACAGTGAGTAACTGTTCGAGCACGTGCACCAAGGAGAACCCAGTCGTTCGCGAGATAGTGCTACGGTCCGACGGCTGGACGTTTCGCACGCTGAAAATCAGCTTCGCGGTGTTTCTCAAGTTTTAGACGAAATAACATCGACGTACCCCTTTTTAAGTTTTACCGTTTAATTGTTACGGTTTGTTGTTTGGATTATGTGCTTCTTCAGACGCGCGACACTTGGAGATTGAAGGGTGAAATTGATCGTCTTGTTACGAAGTTACAGTTAATAAAAAGAGTTATAACAATCGCAAAGTGTATTGTATAATTCACGCATCAGATTCGTGCTTAACCGGTGAGTTTCCTGCATCTACGAGCAACGCATCATACGTGAGAATTCAACGAGCGGCGCAAAAATTACCTTCGATTGAAGTGGTGAAATGAAGGGACATTAGACCACAATACTGCACTGATTTGATCGGCAGACTGATCGACTACTACTCGTTGTAATCACTCAACATCATTGGAGTTCCCGCTTCGATTTATTATGTCGTAAATGCCTCTGGCATTTTGCCCTGTCACTCATCCTACACTCTTCAAACCGGATTGCTTGTCAGCTGAATACAGTGATTTATCAAAAAATTCTGACTAGTGTACAATATTGCAACGCAAGGACGATGCAAATACGTTGTAGTTGGTTTGCACCGTTGTAACTACATTGAAACAGGAAAGGTATAATCAGTGAACTGCGAGGTACTACGGTTGGAGCAGAAGAATCTCCGGTCCGATAAGTGATATCGACGCCCAGAAGACAGAGATTCCCTGCGACTTATGTGGCAAAACTCCAGGCGAAAGTAGTCGAACTCAAGGCAGTGCGAGTCACGTGAAACTGGTCGCTATTTTGCCGGGCCATACCGCACGCAGAGGCTCGAAACCCCTTGGTTTCCCGCGCACAGCACGAGCCGTGCACACACAACCACCCCGACCAACCAACCGACGAGTCTACCCACCGCCACCGACCCCTACACACAACAACCCAACGAAGCATCCCCCACTCTGAATCGCACAACAGCCTGAGCGGAAGTGCTAGTCAGTCGGCAAGCGACCTTCCAACATTACGGGTTAGGTTCCCTCTTTTTCCACCCGTCGTTTTTTCGTCCTCGTACAGAAAATCGCGAGGACGTCCTGCCTGATTGGGCTCGACACGAAGAAAAAGAAAATTCCCTTGACTGATATTGAATTTGTTCCTTACAGTGCGATCCCAATCTAGTTTTACCTTAATCGACGCTGTCGCGAGGATGACGCTCGGCGTCAACTGATACATTCGTCGCTTTGGAGGTAAAAGGAACAAAGAACGGAGGTACCACGGAGCAAGCATGAAAGACAAATGAAAATGCCGTTTTGACAGTTGGTGACATTTCTTTTTTAGAATTGTGTTATCGCGATTATTGTGTGTCTTCTCTGGATAGCGTGTCGAGGAACAACATCGGGAAACGAGCAACGCATCGTGCAACACGTTTTGTATAGTTTCGTACGTGAGCGTAATAGTTGGTGAAAATATAAACAGTGTTTCTAGTTCAAAGCCGCAGACTCCGAAACGTCGTTTTTCATCGACGGTTGAAGTGCTGAAACAGCAATAAACCTTTCCACGATCACAAAGCTGATTAAAGTACGCCGACTTTATGAAGAAATATTGCCGATAGTACGGTACAAGTACTGTTATTCAACGGATACAGTTGCCGTGTAGAAGAAACAACAGAGCAATCAATTGTGTACTTGTTGAACACGGCAGACCCGGCATCGCGTCTTTAATATTTGATACCGGCTTATGCTTTAGGCAACTCATTCAACCGCTTCACTCGATTGAAGAGAATTTCTGCTAGAAATACAAGGTCCGTAATTGGTTTCAGCGTAAACAGTTTGAGAAGGAGAACGTCAATCGCCATTTATATTTTTACCGGCAATCTGAGGAATCGACGTACGAAGCTACTCAAGTCGACCACGTGGTTATGAGTGTGCATCGACCACGCCGAGAGTTTTCAGTACACACCGGAAGCGACTTCAGTGAAGCAATCCTTTCTTATAAGCTGCTTTAAGACCTTCGAGTGGATACTCAAGTTCACAAAGACTGATCACAGTAACTGCGGTTGCACATTTGTTAAGCGATTATTAATTGCGAAGAAAACGAATCGTCGGCGTTGGTGTCTGAAACGTGTCGGGTGAACATATTTACTTATTGTCAAGGATAAATTCGTAAGAACTACGTTCAAGTCCATTAACTTCAATCAGTTTACTCGGGAGAACTTCATCGACTTTGATACCGAATACGCAATTGAGGAAGTGAAAAGAACCTGAGGTCGAAGTGAAGTGACTGGAAATCCAACGTATTCATTAGACAACGGGACAAGGCCCTGAGCGACTGGAAGACCAGTGAGAATTAAACAACCGCTGGAAGTTTGTTGCTCCCGGAAAGCTGCAAAGTAGCAAGATCCCGCCCGCAAGAGATCGTGAACTTAAAGAGGCCCAGGTGGAAGTGGTCCAGTCCGGGTCAACGATCGGCGTCAGTAGGTCATATCAGACCTCCCATCAAGGAGGGTGGGTGCAGTGGTGCAGTGGTTGCAGGAGGGCCAGGGAGGTTGGGGTGGCCACGTCCACAGGCGCCTTGGCACCGAGTGCACCGGGCCCCGGGGCTGCGGTGGTGGGCTGCCTGGTTGGGGTGTACCCGTGTTCTCCCTCCTCCACGGGGCCCAGGGGCCCCCTAACTCATCACCTCCAGGCAATCCCGAATCAGCAACAACAGATTGGTTGCCGTGCCTGTTGCTGCGTACATAACAATCACCAGCCAGCTTCGGTCCAGCTTACCAGTCAGCGGGGCGGCCTATCGCTGAGGGTAGCGAGGGTGGCGTCCACCACCTCCGTCCGAGCCGCCCCCTACGCCCACCCCCAGCACCAGGGGCTGGGGCAGGAGTGCAGGTAATAATAACTCATTACGTATACATTGTAGCTTCACTTCGACACGTATAGTATTACCCTACTATCACTACTACTACTACTACTACTACTACTACTACTAGTACCACTACCACTACTTCTACCTCTACTGCTACTACTACTACTACTACTACCACTACCGCTACATCTGCTTCTACTCTGCCCGTCGTCGTCGTCGGCAGTGTTTGACAAAAGTACAATATAATCAGACTATCCGTATACGTAGTAGCACGTCGAAGTAACAAACACGGTTGATGGAGTGAAAGAGTTATCCAAAACCAAAAACGCCCGAAAAAGGTGTAGGGAGGAGACGGGGGCATTGGGTGGAGGTGGTGCGCACATCCTCGGCAGCCCGATGCTGTTCGTCCCGTTCACGGTGCCCACCTTCCCCGCGACGCATCATCAGACGACCCATCCTGCGCATCAGACGCATCATCAACAGCTGCAGGCCACTGCCCAGAATCCGGTGCAGCAGCCGCAACAACTCAGCCAGCTCAATCAGCTGAGCCACCTGAATCACCAAGGCATTGTACCGGCGACGACCAACCAGCCGACCATACATAGCACCAGCTGTTCGCCGCAGCAACAAGCAACGACACCAAACAAGGTAAAAAGAACAATACAACGCTTCTTGATGCTTCCTTATCCGCTGCATAATTCTGTTCATCATAAGTTTCCTGTTTCCACATGGCTTCATAGGAATTATATGATCACCATGGTTCCAATTTATGGATCGCGTTATATTCCAAGATTTGTAGGAAATAAATTGATACACAAGGTTGAAGCTATTTCATTTAGTGGTTCCTTTGTTTTTGAGCTGTAGCTTCCCTTCTGATATTCTTCTACGTTGTTTAACGACTCAACTTACCTTCAACAGCTCAGACGTGTGTCTCAGCGGTAATAGTAATCTTATTACATATGTATAAGTTCCTACTATAGAAGTACGCATATCTTGTGTTGCATACTCCACGACAGTTGCACAAGTAATAATAGGCGACTGTGTTAAATCAATTTACCAACATTAGTATACGAATCGCTGTAATGCATAGGGAGGAGAAACTTAGCTATTATTCGTACTGAAAATTTCATTTAAACTTTAATACTGATGAATATTATTTAATTATCACAATCAACATGAAATTTATGAAATAAATGGTGTTTTGTTTAAACCGTAACAGACATAGTAATGTCAGGATAGAATAAAACACATTGCACGATTAGGTATACTGTGAAATATGTATTCGTATGGGGTCTAGAGGAATATCTCGCTCGCAACAATTCTCCAATCCATCATTCGTGATCGTGACAGTTAAAAAATAACGTGCGTGTCTCAATAGTTAGGTCGAAGCCGTTTATCATCGAGTTAGCAGAATTCCAGTTCGCTGATTTACATATCAGTGATTCAATTCAACCCATTCAGTTAAACGTAAAATCGGAACTGACCAACTATAAATAACATAACAATTCACTGCTTACATGATATACTCTGCGTAGTTTAGTTGACCTTGCTCGTGTACATGTAATGAAAACAAACTCACTACATTCATCTATCGAAATTATTATAAATGGTACGCCGCCGGTTGTACCAATCCAAACACTTTGAAAGCATCCGCATTTAACAACCAATTTTTAAAACTTGTTTGCATTTACTTTTCAGAAATAAAAAGTTAATATACATATAATTGAACTCCTTTTTAAATTAATTTTCTAAAAATTGTCTGTATTGTTTAGGAAATAAAAATGTGTTTATCATTTGTTTTCAATAATTCGTATTAAATTTGTTGCATTATTCGCGCTCCAAACCAGAAAAGATGATAATAGAAGTGTTAGATCACTGGAATACTTACAGATGACACGAACCGTAATATTTGTAGAACAATCTGCTATTTTTGAATGTGCAACAATAGAAACACAATGTTGAAATTTATCCGGGTGAACTCGTTTTTGTCGTATAGTTTAAGCTTTGTGAGGCAAATTTTACTCTACATTTTCAATATATTTTCATGTCAAGCGTCACTTCCTTTGCAGCATTGTCACATTCCGTATATAATAATAAAGACATATGGTAACAGAAATGTTATGTTACATGCTATGATATGGAAAATGGTTCGAATTCACACTGTTAACATGTTGACTGCTATGAAGGTCACTGACACATCAAAGTATATTCAGGCAAATAACGACTAATAATTACAAAATTTTAAAGTGCATTAATATTGAAATAATAACATAACTTTACGAATTATACGATTGTATACTCGGATACATTTTCCTTCATAATATTTGAAACAGTATATTACAATGTGTCTAACAATAAGCATGACAGTTTTAACTATGGCAATCAATGTGTTACCAGCTTTAGATCAAAACCACAAGAAAATGTAACAGGATCTCTGATATCAGATCAGACGTGTCCCTTTAATCATTACCATGCCCTTAACCCTTTACGGTCGGTCAGAGAGGTAAATTCGCAAGAACACTTTCACCATTTTTAGGTACAAAAGTCAAAGTTGTAATATTTTCTCATGTTCATTGAAGTCTTTTTCCAATGCATATGTTTCGTCGTACAGATTAGATTTCTCTGCGAGTTGTAAATTGCTGTGAGATTGACAACTTAAATCAAAATTGAGTTATTATTTCTAAAACACAGAATGAGGACTCCGTGCCTAGGGGATGTCGGATGAAGAGTATTGCAGTCGTTTCGACATTGTGTGTAAAAATTGCCCGGCAACTGAAGCCAGTGATTCATTAATCTGCAATAAATCTTCGTTATAAATTATACATTACTCTGATGAATTTTTAGATTATATGGAATAGAAGAAAATAATTTAACCAAAAAATGTATCAGTAATTTATTTTTAGTTTAATGAAGTCATTCTGTGTCATACCTTCAACTCGCGAGCTTCGAATATCAGGTAATATGACTCGGATTTTTCTTACTACAACGTAAGTTCTGAATCGTATGTCAGAAGTAACATGTGCGTTTACTTTCCTATTATGTAACAAAGGGTAGTTCCAATTCTTTTATGACAGGTATAAAATTACTTAAAGGCACTATAGAATTTCTAATGTAGTTCAAGAGGGCGTATAAGTGTCAATGATAGAGGTATTGAGTAGTATTGATGTCACTATAAACACTCAATTCTAAGACGTAAGATAATAAACTCCTCTTTAATGAATCTTGAAAGAAAAGGGTCGCTTTATTTTCGACTTTCAAGCTACAAAAATGTTTCATCGGTGACTAAAATTCAACTCCTTGCGTTGGAATCTCTTCCCCTAGACATACTCTTCGAAAGCTACAAGAGTTCAGTATGTTTCACGTACGTGCATAATTGCCTACCTTGGCTGAGTAACTTACTTACATAATAACATTTATCCTTAACAAAATGTCAAATGACAATAATTAACAGTAAAAAGCATTATAATTTATTTATAGTGATAGACAGGATGGCCATACTTTCCACGTTTTCAACATTTTTATACATTTTATGTTTAATATTATCTGTGTTTTATAAATAAGGGTCAGGTTTTCTAAGTGTGCCTCTTGTTACCGTAATACTTAACATCTTAATTTTTATTTTATGTTAACATATTGCCAACCATTGATGTAACCTCAACATTTTGTATCGTGTTATTTTATATTCTTGATATAAGTATATGGCAACAAATTCATTGTATGAAATCGGCCAAAAAATTTAGACAGACATAATAAGTTTAATTTCTCTATTTTATATTATAATGACCATAGTACAGAAACTATGGTAGTTAAGTTAAGGATTCGGTGTCCATCATCTAATCAAGTGAAAATCCTGCGATTGGCAATGTGTTAATATGATTATAAAAATGCTTCTCTTTTTCTTCATCATTTGTCACCACTTTCGGGACAATCGAATTACAACGTGGCCTTTCTCTCTCGAAGACCGCAATAGAGTTAAAACTAACATCTGAAAATAAAAATATGCAATCTTTTTTACAGCTCTTTTTAGAATGTCTGCTGTGAAATATAATTTCTTTGGATATAATCATATGTTTCGACTATATTTCACAAAACGACTGCTGCAATTTAAATTTGAGAAGCAGAGAATGAACAGCGAAATTTTTATTTGGAATCAATGAAATCGGGCGGGCTGACGTGAAACAGGAAAAAAGTAAATATAAGAACGAGGTGGGTCGAAGAAGACCCGAAGTCCGCACAAGGGTTAAACAGACAGGCACGTCTTGTACCGCCACTAAGTATCAACGCAAGAAATTAATTAGTGTGAGTCTCGGTGTTCGTATCCATTTCGACATAAATTTCGGATCACCGCTTCAGAGGCAACCGAGTGTGTTTACTCTCTTACGGCATAACAGCGGTATCGCCCAGAGCGTCGTATTGCTTCCTTCATTCTTCTCGCCCGCGTTTCCTCGTAGCGACGCGCTTTTATTATCCTGGCCAGGGTTCAAGTCAATTTTCTTTAGCGAGCCATAACTTGCCCGGAGAGTTTCTCCCGGGGGCTAGCGTCGCTGAAGACACGCAGCGAATAGGACGCGCTGGCGTTGCCAGCGAGAACTTCCTTTAATTCTTAAAATCTGGCAATCCGCGGGTGGTGTTTCCTCCGGTGGTGTTCTACAGAAATCCACATGGTATACTACCGAAACGATACGGCCCTCTCCGCTTTGGCGCCGGCTCGCCGATGAGAAGAAAAGACGTATCGCGCTCTCGTGCGAGTTATCAATTATCAAACGCCCACCGGCTCCGGGGGAGCCGCGCTCGGGGGAGGAAGCCGGCGTGGAACGGGGCATCGCGTGAATTGATCTTTCCATCTTTGTTTGGGAACAAGGTTAAATTAGGGTGGATGGATGTGCTGAATTTTTGAACGACCAGGAAATTATTCTTACACGCGGGCCTCCGCGGAAATCGTTCCACGAGGGGATCCGGATGATTCATTCGAAACAATCGAGCAGAATTTGTAGAATTCATTTTCTTCCGGCGAGAATTCGTTCAGAACGCGTACACTTCACCAACGCTCGATTTAATTAAATTCAATTAAGGCGCTGCAGTTGATACGGTTGAATACCCTTATATACCGTCATTCACGTTCGTATGCAGATAAAGACTCGTCAGTTTTGTTAATTTGTAAGATTTAATATTGTGGAATATGTTATAGTTTCGTATTAAAAACTGTGCTGTTATGCTGTGCCATACCCTCGTTAATTTGTACGTGTATGTATAATACGTATATTTAACACGTTCTCTGCCACAGTAGAAACTGTCGTATCCAGTCAGACATTTTGTAATATTTTGTTTTACACATTAATAACCAAGGAAAAAGTATTTATTTATTTGATCATGTACCTGCTACATTATATTATTAATATAGTAATAATATTAATTAAAATATTATAAGAATTGTTAGTTATTTAATTAAATTTATTTTGAGGTGTGGGTGACCAGTGTTACCTACGGCAGTCAGCATGTCAAAAGATGTATTTTTCACACGTAGGAAACACCAAGTGAAGAGTTGCAAGGTATATTTTTCGAAGTTATTAATTAATACATTCAATGCCACGGTGAAAAATTCCATGTGTGTATAGTCCGGTAAATAAAGATTGGTAGAAGTACATAATTTTAAGGATACAAATATTGAATTGTTTGATCTTTTTATTATACGTTATCACTGTAATATTGATCTTATTTATGTAACAAGGGCCAGTAATTATTCAATTTAGTGAAATTTGTTGTGTGCCCTACATATGATATACGTGGCATTCAATATGTTACAGATAGTGATAAAATTGTTTTTTGATATTGGAAAGTATTTTGATTTTGTATGTACCAGGTATAGACTCACGGTTATTAGGTTTTGCAACAGTGTATCTTGTTTTTTAATAGAGTAACATACAGAAGTATTTTTTGACAACTTTTTTGAAATGTTATGAGAATAGCCCTTGCAATAGAAACTTGAAATTAAACAGGACGAATATTAAATTTAATTTTCTGAAGACAGTAAAGTTACTTTATTAATTACTTAGAGTGCTGTACATTAATTGCTAAACGTTTATCGATTTTTCTTTTACTACCGCGCAGAACAGCTATTAGTGTCTGTGTCGTGACAGAATAGTTCTACTAAACATGTACTACTAACAATACACTACTTATCATGTATCATAATAACTGCACACCCGTTAACATTCCTCAGGTATTTCGTATTTTATAACTTCTTAATAAAGCTTCAAACGACCTGTCTTCCTACAATATTTCTTTTTCTTACTTATATCCATAGAATATACTGACAAAGTTTGGAAAAAGTAGGACGCCCAGTATAGCTAGCTACAATATGCATGTACTTATGTTAGAAGAAAGATTCGTGACATATTCTGGAGGGTGCACAGAACCAGTATTTCTTATTCATTTTCTGTCAGAAATAATTTTATAAAGAGTACTTTATAGAATTACTCTTATATTGAATGAATCGTTTGAACTATTCAAAATGAATTATTCTTAAATAGATAAAACAAACTTTTCTTTTCTCATATACTCATTGCTTAAATTTTACAATTTACATAAAGTCATCAATCTTCTACTTGCATTAGGCTGTTTCAAACTGTTGCATACTTTCTTGCTTGGACAATTGTTTCTAAAACATGTTTCAAAATGTCCTTTTATTTTTATCCATTACGGACTAATGGAGAATTAATAATCATAGTGAAGACCGTATTTTTCGTTAACACCACAACACTTACACATGTATTGAGAGCAATGACTACCCGAAACTGACGCAAGACGAATTACCTGGTTGAGTAAATTGCAAAGAAGCAGGAAAACTGTGTAGAAAGTTCCGGCTGTTTCTCCAAACTTCCACAACTTTTTCTTCTTGTATTTCAACCTGTAGACACGTAGCGATTAGTGCATGAAATGCTGAAAGTACAAGGAAACCTTCAAGCTAGACAAAGACGCAGCTCTCATTCAATAAAGGGTTAGAATGTAGCTGGTGAGCTCCCAACAAAAGAATGAAGAAATGATAAAGAAGGCAGGTTTGGAAGGCGGGAATAGCAGAATTTCTAAAGTAAGGAGAATAGTTGGGAACGTCGGTAGAGGGTCGTGTAGAAGGAGTAGGAAGACTTTGAGAGTTGTTCGCGTAACTTTATTAATTAAAGGCCGTTAGTCCTTGTTGCTCGATACACCTTATATACCTACCACGGTCGTGACTCTCTCGCACAAAGAAGAACGAGCTTCTCGTCCTTCTTCATCTGTTCTATCTCCTGACGGCTTCTTCAACGCTCTTACTCCGGGTATCGATCATCGTCAATGTCCACCGTAGTTTCCGATCGTGCCCCGCGTTATTGCCTCTCAAAAGATCGCAGCTCCTTTATTGCGCTTAGTACAATCACTTTGAATGCCTTCTTTGTAAAGCAATATTGAATTGGATTGTTGTAAACAAACTGTGTGTTTATGCAGAAATTCAATCGACGCGACATTGAACGTTGTCTGACTGCTTGTCGTTGTTCCATTTGTTGAAAATTAAATAAAGAATTTATCCATTGCAGTAAGTCCTGTATATGAATGTGATTTTCGCAACATTGATGCGTTGATAGATGCCTGTCGACCACAAGCAAGTATGGCATATTTCTCTGTGATAGTTAACTGTGTTTCATAGTGAACAAAAATGTATGCAGGTGACCGTCCCTGTTTTTGGGAAACATCCAGGAAAGGAGCAGGTAAAAAAGTCCCAGAATGACCGAGCAGTTTATTAGAAAGTCACGTTCGTTTTGTAAATAACGTGGAAAATATTTGATATAAACACGTGTGTAGAATTATGACAACAACCACGGTATTTTTGAAAAAGGAAGTTAACTTATAATTACGGGGAGTGAAATGTTTTCTTTTCATACAATTAAAACGAAAATTGTACTAGATAGGAATGTACACGTTTGTGTCTTTCAACTACTCTGTTGCATGTTTCTTTGTCTCTATTTCGAAACAGCCATGCTGTGTTTATGTACAAATTATAAGTGTTACTACCTGCTTCGTATTTAACAATGAATAAATAAAATTGTACTTTGTAAGGAAGTTAATATACTTTAGAAATGGTGATTTAAAAATGTTATTTTACTGGTGTAGAAGGTATAAAGTAGTTTGTAGGAACAAAAACTATGAAATTCTACATTTTCATATTTTTAGAAAGTTGCGTATTATTGGTAAACTTCACAGTAATAAACAAATGAAAGCTGATGTCTGAATGCACTTGGTAAACAAAATTTTTTACATTTTTAGTACTCTGAACTTGCATGTGTACTGGAAACTCGTACACTATGTGGTATGAGCTACTAGACACATCGCTCATTTGCTGTAACAATGACAAAACTCAAAATTTGCCATTTTTGAGTCACTGATACAGAAATAACTGTTTTTGTTGATAGTTTCCACTGGTAGAATAATATAACTGAGCTTTTAAAACTCACCACGAGAGGACAGTTGTTCTTATAAAATTGTGTCGTTGTTCTAGCAAATGAGCGATATGCGTCCGGAAACAACTATTTATTCGACGCTATGAACTCCCTTATTTGAACGAATTATAAAAACAGAGTATCTTATAAAAATGTACATGCTTGTTGAGTATTTGAAGTTTCATAACACTGAAACGACTAAAAAGATTTACATCTTATGATTTACGCTAATGGAATATTCCAATTAGTTCGTGTTATTTCGCAATCAGCGTAAATTTATTATCGAAAGTTAGTGCAGAAAATGTTAAAGTGATGCAAAAGCAGTCGAATATTGCACAATCATATACAACTTGTTCCATGGTGACCTCGGTCAGGAATCTTTTGAATTACTTTACGACCATTAGATTGGAACCTATGAAATCTTGGAACCGTACGATAACGAGTGGTCCGCCATATTTCTTAAAAACATTTCCTTAATCAAAATAAGCTGTGCTTGAATCTATACATTTTCACGATCAATTTCGCAAGTAATAAATTTCATACCGAAAAAGTTCGTGATTTCTAAACCGATAAACTCTCCAATGACTATTTACGCTCCTTCCAAAGACTGTTTCCATTTAAAAAATTATTTAAACGTTTAAAAAAGTGTAAATCTCATTTTGCCCCAAAGCAGCAATGTGACATGCATGCATGACAAGAAAAAACTGTTGAGCAAATGGTTTTTAGGCAAGAAGTAACGACGTAACACACTGACGTTCAGCCACCATAAAAATATATCTGAAACGTTCCTAGCAAACTTGAGGATAGACAGGAATGCAACGTGTCGTACGTACATGCCTAACACTTTTATTCACTATAAATCCCTGGCAAATTTCGTTTGCAAAGGTACCAACTAAAATATTGAAGCTCGGCTCTTTCTGCTATTTGAAGCGTTAATTCGTATTCGCGAGCGGGCTTGAGCGTTTTCCCTGAGCAGGGAACGAGCCGGTTCGCTTTCACGAACGGAAGAAGCGGCTGAAAAGTGTTCGTCGCGACGTTTTCTTCGGGGAGCGCGTGTCCGTTGTTCTAAACTGGGCTGCTAGAGCAGAGGAATTATTGCGGTTCGCCGGCCCGTTGCACCTTTCTTTTCTTCGTCGCCGCGTGCATTCTCTCTCGGCGTCTATTAACGTCGTCGCGCGAAAAACACTACGCGAAAAAGTAATTATGAGGCAACGTAACCGGCGGAAGAAAAGAGTGGCGCTCGACAAAGGACAACCGGTTAGCGCTTGCCATAATTAGGAAATTGCTTTTCGCATAGTAAAAATGTATCGTGGCGAAAAAAAGCGCAGAAGGAACTCATTATGGGAGCGATGGTCGAGGGAGGAGGGCGGAGGGTGGCGCGGTTGAGAAGAAGTACGGCGGAGGGGGGTTGGCGGAGGTGGGTGTCGAGGGAAGTTGGTTAGGGAGGAAACGGGGGATGGTCGGGACGGTGGCGAACGGAATGGGGGTTGCGTAGCCGTTTTCAAGGGAAAGCGACGCGGAGGTTGCTCATGGTGGAAAGGAGTGAGGCACGCGAGGGGAAGATCAAAGCACTGGAGATGATTTCATTACGACACGCCACTCGTCTACTACGTTGAAATATCAAAAGAGTGGAGGCCTCATACAAGTACGGCAGTCGTCGGCGCGCGGCCCCGCTCGGCGTGCGGAAGTTTTCTGCACAATGCTTTTCTTGTCAGGTTAAAGAGAAAGGAGAAGACTCCTGTCCGCAGGAAGGAGGAGGATGGAAGGAAGGAAAAAGCTGGCGCACGAAAGTAACCCTCGCCGTTCTGATTCCGAGCTATCCTCCCTTTGCCCGAAGGGAAGAATATTATTAGCTCAAGCTGCTGCCTATTGTCGAAATACGTTCGACCGAGGTATCAGATGAATATACGTACCCACTGCACCGTATTTATCAGGTGCTTATCAAATTCACTTTCATGGAACGATTTCCCGATTCTTCAGGATCCTGTTGATCTATTTGGCACGGTACGCTTTTCGGCGATACAGAACAAGTGAGGTGTATTATAGGGGAGCTGGAAATGGTCCTTGTAAAATTTAAATATACAGTACGACCTCGATTATTCCAACTGTAATAAGTAATAGGATGACTCACGTTGATACTATATTTTGCATAAAAATGATCATTTTATTTTAGAATATAAGATACACAGTATAAAATTAAGTACATAGTGCCTCTAATAAAAATTTTAGTTTGTAGCTGAAATAAAATGACTAATCTTCGGATGACCGGTGTTCGGTTAATCGAGGTTCTATTGTATTTCATTTTTGTTAAAATTATGAGAAAGTTTTTAGTTAACACAGACTCACAATGAATTCAGTCAGAGTAGGCAGATATATTTTTCAATAATGTATATTTTATGTTTACTCGTGCCATGCAGCGTATTACTTTCGTTTTTTATAACGATTTTATATTTTCTTTCAATATCGTAACTTGTGTTATAGAACGCATTCATACTACTGCAGTAATGAATTGTTGTTTAACCCTGGATAACTAACCTTTCGTCAAAATGACGATAGGAACGTTTGAATCTCGTGATACCGGATGATACGCTTACTAAATAAACTAATTATACTTATTATTTGCTCATTTATTTATTAATAAACTCAATACCAAATGTAACTTTTTAATTTGATCTATCCTGTTTCTTTATAAGATAAAATAGTTTTGTCGTAAAATAAAAAACATTCAGTTATATTCGTGTTTTTAATTGACGTCGTCATTTTCACGAATGCTTATAGTAATAACGTTATTCACGTAATAGCTTAGTCATCTACGGTTAATATGACGAAGCTGATTTGAATAATTTTGCGGATATGTGGCGTTTAAATGGTCTCTAATCTGTTTATTTAGTATTAAAAGTACACTTAAGAGTACCTTCTTCTGTACTTTGTTTCAAATATGTCAGATCTTGACAAAGCACAGAAGAATAGTGAGGTAGTATTATAGTCATTTAAATAAATTGAAAGACTTTTGTTAATCTTAACTAATAAACTGTCCCACTCTAAGCAAAGTCACTTTTATGTTTATATAATAAAAATAATTTGGTACTGCTTACACAGACCATTCTTCAAGTATGATTTATATAACTAGAATATAATTGTGACACTACTTTAATTAATCTGTAAACAATATATCAGATATTTTTCTTTAATGCTTGATCTATCCTGACACTCTATAGGTGGAAGTCCACGATGAGCCAGAAATTTCTTGTCTCACCCGAAACTGCACATACATATAAATTTACATTTAGTTGTTGCTGAGATTTTTGTCTCATGAGAGGAAAATCTCATGAAACATGTCATCGTGGATCTCCACCATATGTATCATTCATAGGAATGCCTAAGAGACGTTTATGTTGCATGTAGAAATGAAAACTGAACAAGAAACTGAAGTACCTTACTGAAATAAGAGCTTTCATCCTACTCTGACAAATATTATCAATGAGTGCATGAAAAATTTTTAAGAAATTTGGTGGTTTGTAACTTCTACAGCTTTCTCACAATTCTAAACAAATGGAAAATATGTGTACTTTTGCATGAATTAAAATATTTCAGTATTTCACTTCCTTAAGTTCGAAGGATTAAATACATCTTTCACGTATAGTACTTCTGCTTTAACCCTTTGAACTCCTAATTTTTTTTTCAATTTTCCTTTCCATAACTCCCTATTACTTTAAGTGTTTTATTTGAAATATACTTCAAAAGACAGTTGGTTGATAGGAACCAATTTAAACATTTTTTTCACTAATTATATTGTAAGTAGCATTGGAACTTTGCTAAGATCTGATATTTGTAGAATTTCTAAATATATTGCTTATCTACGTAAACAAAAAATATTGCAAAATGTAATACATATTTGACCTGGCAGTTTAAGAATGTCGAGTGTAACTCGACATGGGAGTACCTGTGAATAAAATCGATGTCGAGTCACACTCGACAAAGCAGTTCAAAGGGTTAATACGTTTCGACTTTCTGTTCTTCCGCTTTTCGATGGTTAATCAATCAAAGTGTTACTACACGATGATGTATAATTTCAACAGTTAGAAATAAGAGGTACCTTGCGTTGTATGCTTGAATTGTTAAATGAAATCTACGACGGCAATGAGAAGCGATTGATACATATTCAGGAGACATTCGCTGAGGACGAAGTTAGAATATTTAATTTAATTATCAACTGACGTAAACGGAATATAAGAGCCCGAATTACATTAAATATTCTGGGCGTACTATCTCCGGGAAGACCAGGCAGAAAAATATATCCTCCGCTAATTCCAGCCCTCCATACGCGAAAGCATACGTACATGCATACTGACATCGCGAAGGATTCTGAAGCAAATGTGGAAAGTTGTTACTAACTGGAAATATGATACTCAGGCATTCGCGAGAAGTGTTACTATCGCGCAACACGAACTCTACATATTCCTCAACTTTCGAAGTTCCGGCTGTGGCTGTTCTGACTGATAGTACAGTTTATAAAATAATTAGTCGAGTTACGAGTTCTTCTATGGAATATCGGGTACGCGCGATTGCGTAGCTAATCGGCTCTCCTTGAAACTCGTTAAACCCTTTGATCGACGAGCAAATTTTTCAGTTCTTTGCCCTTTTAATACCCCTCCCGCTCTCGTGCATCCGGCTGGTCCGTTGATCGTTCTCGGCCCCGCATTCGTTAACAACCTGCACGCGGAGAATTACGCGTCGAAAGGGAAGCCCTCAAGGGACGACGCGATGCAATTCCGCAGGATATTTCAATAGTCCGCGGATATCTGGCCTCAGATCGATCTGCAACGATGTTTAGTCTTCGCGCTGTCCAATACGCTCGCCGTGGGGCATGCGCCATAGAGCTATTCCCGCGAATCCTCCGGATGGGTCAGTAATTAAAGTGAAATTCGTAAAAAAGAACCCGGTCGCCCGGCTGTAATGGATACAACGCAGCAGGGGCCACCATAAAATTTTACAAACGAGCGCACCGAAGCGCCGGCTTACGAAGTACGGCAAGGGGGACCAAAAACAAAAAACTAACCTACCAAAAACGGGAACAAAAAAATAGACGTACCGAGCACAGCTACCACCGCCGCCGGTGTATGCTCGTTCTCCACCTCCGTCATTTTCTCCTCCGCCTCTTCCTGCTGCGTCTCCACCCCCCGCACTCATACCGCAGATACAAACAAACAGCGGGTCATACAAGCGAAGTAACAAATGCCGGACATTTACATTTAGCAGCGAGGGTGCCTATCTCTTCTTCTCTCTTTCACCTTACTGTTATTCCTGGTCTCAGGTGCCTCTCTTTTCCTCGCGCCTGCTCATTTCGCCTTTCTTTCTCCCCTTTCGTTCTCTCGTATTCTGCTTCTCTGCTTCTCTGCTTCTCTGCTTCTCCTTGTTTCACTCTTTCACGGATTGCTCGTGTTCGCTAACGAGAGCGTACGTGTCCGCGGGTTACATTATGTATGGCGGCTCCGTAGAATTCACAGTTAGTATGGCGCTGACCTCACAGACACTTGCAAATTTTCCGCTTATACATATTAATTTGTGCGTAATCGATGATATTTACACCTCCAGCCTACGGACATGTGTCGGGTTACACCCTTTGCATACTCCGCTTATCGGAATTTGCTAGTGGCACGTCGTTTCAAGTTAGGAATGGGTCAAATTAAAAATGTATGGTTGGTTTTAAGAAATACATTTTTAGTTGTGGAAATCGCATTAAATCTTTGAGTGCCGTGTCACATGCGTAAAGCGGACACACAGACTCAACTATTATTTATTTAATCATGAATAGTATTACAGTAGGACCTCGATCATCCGAACACAGTTTGTTCAAAAGTTATTATTAGTGATCCTGTAGCTAATTTAATAACACTATGAATTTCATGTTCCAAAATGAAAGAATAACTTTCACGCAGAACATAGTTGCAATGTGAGTCGTATCATTTGCTAATTATAGTTCGGATAATCGAAGTTCCACTGTAATAGATATTTTTAATTTGGTCTAACAGGACCAGTATGAAACTGTGGAAGACATCAATACTGTGGGTTATAAGCAATAGAATTTGAATATACGGGGTGTCCCAGTTTTTTACCGACAAACCAGTATGTTCTATGAATAGACACAAGCAACAAATATTATTCAAACGTAGGCTGATAAATGCCTTGTTAAAAACGTATAAGAAAAATATGAGATATAATAATATCTTAATAGTATCTTACAATGTGAGGGCAGTTCGATAAAAATTGTCTCATTTATTTACAAAACTACGTTTAATTATTGAAACTGACCTAAATAATCAATATGATTTTTGTTAATCCCTAGATTACAGCTGGTCTTTAAATATTTAAAAAAATTATTTCCTCTTTCACCTGCTTTAAAAAACATACATTTGCCATGTGTTTTTGTTTATTGATTTGCAGAAATATCTATAGTCTACTAATAAGCTCATACGAATTTATCTTGATTGTGTTTCATTTTATTAAATACATTTTTAGTTCTTTGATTAGACCTTCACTGTACATTTCATATTTTTGTTATAATGCTTTTACAAAGCATTTCTGCGAATATTTTGTATAACATTTTTTGTTTATCGGTTCTCATAGAATATAATGTTTTATTCCACAGCTTAGTGGAAAAAACCTAGGATACCCTGTATATTGATTTTATGTTAAACAATAAAAAATATGTGTTCTTGGTTAATTAACGTGCCAATAAATGCATTAAACTCTTCTGATAACGTACCGCCGAAACAGTCACTCGAGTCATATCTGCTTCATTTTTATTATACCTACATCATCAATTTTTTTAGTTTGTCATTGGTGTGTAGCAATTCCAATTGGTAATTAAATTTGCGAAACGACTACGCTGTGAGATAAGTACAATGTCTTGTCATAAAATTTTCAAGTGTAAACAGATTTTTAATTATTAATGTATTACTTAATGCTACTATATATTTTGAAAAGTTTCCTGCAAAAGTGACGGCATTTCAAAACTAAATGCTTTCATGACTCATACTCATTCGACTCTTTTCCTTTGTTTTAAGCTGCAGAATATGATTGTGAATTTTGTGACAGAACTTTAGACAAAGAATAAATTACATTTATAACAAAAGTTTCCAACGTACAATCGGTACACACCTATGAAAATTTACTGCGCTTCAAGATATGTCAGCTATCACTGTCAGAAAACGAGTATTGCTATGCAATCTCGGTGGAATTACGTCATGATGTGCATCGCAACGACGCGGATAAGTTCCGATACTTGCGTAATTGTTAATTGAATTAACATTATAAATGGAAACATGACAGAAAACTGATTTGCACGACGTATGCAAGTTGGTAGGTATGCAAAACAGAATCCGGCTAATACTGACAACCGATCTCTACCCATCCAGCGAATTACAGATGTGCTTCGCTGGCTGGTAACTACGAGTGTCCAATTACTTCCCGTTAACCGTCCGATTGTCGTCCATCGCCATGCACTGATACTTCTATCTCCAAATAAGCCGTCGTGTGGGTCAGTCACTGTCGCCGATATTCTGCTTAATATAATTATAAAGTATCGATCCTATTCACGGTACACGCGGACGGAGCAAAGAGAAGGGAGGATTACTAAACGTTTTGGCTAATGTCATTACCCGGTCTGCAAGTACACGATCCATCTGCTACGCTTAAAGTTGTTTCATGCTTCCCTTGGTAACTGCAAGTCATACGTTTAAAGTCGGAATCGAACAAACGATTGTCATAGCGAGATACACTTGAAAATAAAAAATTTTGGTTTGGTAGATTAGATCCGAATAAAATCTGCGCCATATAACTCGGTGACAACAACATTTTATTTCTCATATTTTGCAACCTTCGGTTAGAATCTTTCACGTAGCGTTCAGTATGTTACATTTGTTTTGCAAAAGCTGCAGACTTTTAATAAATTTTAGTAATTTTTTAAAGGTATATGTTAAATGTAAGTAAGTATTATTGTTTCTGTTCAACTGTTCTGAATCTTTTTTACTTGTCAGGTGTAATGTGTATTTTACCAAATCAATTCTGGACCAAAAAGTGGTAGACATGAATATTTTAGTACAAGTGTGACAATATCTGTGCTATAAGTAGTAGGTATATAGAAATATATGTATATTTATCTGTTATACATTATATGCACAAATATTTGATATACATTCATATATTAAGTAATGAAAATAGTATCACAAAGTAACAAGGAATAAAAATACTTAAACAATTTACCAATTGATTAGATAATTACGTAAGGAGTACTTATCAATATATTAAAATACAATTGATGAATTTTTGTTTTGTCATTCCTTGTTTAGTGTAATCCGAGTCTTTCATAATTTTACGGTAAAATATTATTAATTAAGAAAATTTAACAAATTTTTGCGGATCTATTTGATCGTTATCGATTGGTAACATTAATTTGGATACGCTAATTCTCTAGTTCTATGCAATGAATAAACAATAAAGTATAAAATTTACTGTTTTTTTTTGCATATGTTACGCATTTACAGGTAAGCCTTGTATCCACAATTGTTAATATAGTTAATGTAACTTGCTCTGCTGCAGTATACGCTTTTACTGTTTAGAACAATAGATATTGTACTGAAGGTAATTGTCAGGCAGTTTCAACAAACATTATAGTTTTAATTGTCACTGATAACCATGCTGTTAATGTATCGTTATACAGATAAACAAAAAGATGAAAATACTTGACCCAAAACAAGAATATTCTATAACATCCTGTATTAATTCTTTCTTTTTAGTACTTAATGTTGAATTCATCAACATGTAGGGCATCCTAAACGTGATTCTCATTCAAGAAGAGGTTTATTATTTTTAATTTAACACTTTGACTGCCATGTCACCCAAATGTGGGTCACACTTAAATTCAGTTGTTATTTATCTGACTACAAATAGTATTAGTAAAATTATCTAAAAAGAGCTAACAGTGTTATCAATAAGTATAAAGAATTTTTAACATCATTGATAAAAAATTGTATGTTTTGTGACTATTCTGATGTTATATCAAAGTCTAAAAAGATGTGACGTTTTCAGTCTATATAGTGTGGGCAGTCAACGTGTTAAGTCTTATTCTTCGGTTCCGTTTTTATAAAATTGATTTAAAAAATGCATCAATAAAAGTTCTCAAATACAGAACTCGTTGCTTCAGAAGACTTCCTTTTTATACTAGCATGAAGATTAGATGGGATGCAAAAGATCACTACCTTGACCAACGTGTATCCAACAAGTAGGAACAAATACTGCCTTGCTATTTGAATATCTAATAAACAGAAACGTTGTGAAGCGACCGTAGCAATTTCATACGAAAACTATGTACATAAATTGCATATGAGCAGCATCTGGCAACCAATAAATTAATCAAATAAATTTCTCAGTGGCAATTAATACATGTCACGCATAATATGCATCATGATTTTGATTTAATAAAGTTTAGCCAAGAGCACATCTACCAAACATTTAAAATCGATTAAACAACGAAAACGTATTCTTCAGTTCCGATTTGTGTTCGTACAGATTCACCCCCTGCTGGGTTGTGCTACTCATTGCAGGGCATCCTGTACATAACTTCACCGCAAATAGTTCAGGGATTCTACGAAATGATCGATGTTACTCATCGCAGTCCATAAAGCAGCTCGAAAAGTTGAAAACAAAGTGGCGGTACGAAATAAGGCGGTATAAAGCAAGGGTAACGGAGTAGGGTGAGAAGAGGGAGAGAACGCGAGCAACACGCGAGGATAAGAAGGTTGGGTAGAAGCAGAGGGACTCGTTATGCACGAAACGCATTACTTTTATCTCGAGCAAGCCGAGAGTGGCGCCGAATTGCAATCAATTTTTTGTCTTTCTTTCTCAGCCCCACTCATCGCTCACCCCCGAACCTCCCCCGCCCGCCACCTCTCTCATTTTATCCGCAGTCCACTCAGTTCCATTCCTTTTGGTTCCGTTCTGAACTGATCCGTGCCTGCCCTGGGCCGTGTTTCGTTCGTTCATTCGCTCATTCGTTCAGGATGGCTGGCTGGCGTTACCCCGTGCAACCGGAATTTGCATCCCGGATCCCACTATTTGCATTTCAATTCCACGTGACTCTCACCACCGCCACCGCCACCATCGCTGCGAAACGGCGGGTACAAACATAAATACGAATTCAAGGGTCCACAAATGACTATATCTCGCATAACTTCACGAACGATTCTGTGTATCCTGATTAGGTCCGGTTACCATCGACTATACTGTTTCCTGCTATGCTCACGCGGGATACGGGGATTTCGAAGTCTAGGGAACGGAACCGGAATTAAGTCGCTGGTTATTCGAGTTTTCTGGGTCTTATTGTTGAAGTTCGAGGGTCTATTGAGTTTGGTAGAACGAATAGGGCGATTACCCTCGAACTAAAGATTTGTCAGAGATAATCAGAGAGTACGCGATACTATTCAGGAATTGTCCAATAATTATAGTTATTTGTTGCTTACAAATGCTGTTTTAATTATTTCGTATTAGGACTTACTAAGAACTTGAAATTTTTAATGTTTGAACAAATTGTAATTTGTATCAAAATTTTTACGTAAATATTCTTCTATAATAATACAATCCACAGATATTCATTGAATAGGATAATATGAATTAAAAGCGAAAGATGTAAAATACAATTGTATGTATATGAATGTCATATGCTTGTAATGAATTGAAATACTTTGGAAAGAAAGTATTAGTTATAGGAAGATGATTTTTTCATTTTTACTTGCTGTTAAAGATTGAGATTATATTATATCGAAGTCACAAATACAGTCGAGATCATGACTGCCGTGTTTTTTGTTTCAGTGACATAAATGGAACGTTAGTAGTACAAATTGATGACATAATGTTCACCGCCTGGTGACGTACACATACCCGACAAACTACCAAAACTTGTTCAAAAAGTTGATCCTGAGTTCTTCCAAGTGATAAAGGCATTGATCTAATGGTTTTCCAATACTTGTGCAAGAGCACATTAAGATGCATCCAAAGTAGGCTGCACAAGGTTACATCTCCGTTTGCTAAACAATTTCTCAGTACGGCCTTTAGTTTTCGTACTAACGCACTACACCTCATTCATCTTTCTCTTTCATTTAAATTTTAGTATTCAGACGTTTAAACAAAAAGAACAAGTTGTATTGCAGAGAAGAAAATGACACCGAAAGTCCATATATGTTTACTCCCACGATAGGCAGTACATTTTACGCGTAAAGTAGTCTAAATGTTAAGAGACATTTAAGTATATAAATTAAAGAAAACATTGAAACAGTCTCTTACATGCGCGATAGTATTTTTGTTTTCGATTAGGAGTCCAAAATCTTTCTCTCTCACGAAAATTGGTCATTTTGTTTGTCTGATCAATGTCATTCCGATTCTACTTACATCTTAGAGAATATGATGCATCTCGTTCCATTTGATAAATAATTTGATTAACTAATACAACTTTGAAGTGAGCAATTGTATAAAGTTATGTAAATGTAACCTTAAACTTCTCCATAAGTTTTTTTGATGTAAAAGGAAGTAAATATTTTTTTTCATTTCTCACGCTTAACACGTTAACCATCACAGTGGAAACTTCCATACCTGGTCATATATAATGTATTATCTCATTTCAAACACAAATCACGCAGAAAAAAAAGTATGTAACTATTCAATGGCACAGCCTTAACCTTCTATTCTTATTACAATATTAAATCTATTCAAAATTTTAATGAAATTAGTAATTATTTAAATAAATAAAATTTGGTGCGCCGATCACCGGTGACCTACACGGCAGTCAACGTGTTAAAAACGCCTTTACTTTGATACATTGGTTTCTGATTTCTTGCTGGAATAACTCGATGAACAGCAGGAGTTGCTTTTCATGAACAAACAAAGAATTCTTTAAATCTCGAAAACAGTCTGCACAATTTTACAGAAAAGTGTTAAGAGAGAAAACAATTTTTGACTTCTAAAATTAAATATTTATCATATAGAACATAGAATATAAAATTTGCTATTCTTTGGCTTCCCTCTAACAACAATCTATTTGTTCAACGCACAGATATCAATATGAAAGCACTTTATTCGTGCATGATCTAAACTTACGCGATATGTACAAAATGTTTGTTCGCTACTTTATTTTGTGCACGTGGCACAGTTCTATTGCCTGACATTAATTCAGAGTGACACTCAAATGAAACAAACCCTGTTTTGCATTAAAAATTCTGTTACAATATTAAAATATTCTCCTTATTTTCTTCATCCGGTCACATGTATCTTCTTTCGGTTCCACAAATGTAATGAAGTCATACAGAGGACTTATTATGATTTCCGACAATCTGTCACGAGAAAATCGATGTGATTGCTAAAGGACATAACATTTAAGTATTGCCAATAATTGAAACGTTGGACGAATACATTCACTTGTAAGGAGAGTACTTTGAAGGCGATACTGTTAGTGTATCGGAAAATTCGGAACAAACTTATCGTACCTACTTTTCAGACTTTCTAATGACCATTGCAACATTGAAAACAGAAAGATTACTAAAACCGTCAAAAAAAGTACAATAGCTCAGAATACTTCTAGAAATAGAACTGTAGCATGCAATTGCGTTCTCCATCCACAATATATTAATATTTTTGTAACATTAATAACTCCATGCGTTCCTTTCAAGCGTCGGAAATTGTCATTATTCTCTACAATAGAAAATGTGATTACAGTTTCCTCTTTTTCTGTAGTGGCGCATAATTCATGAAGAGGGGCCGAATATTTCGCATAAAATCTAACGCTAGCGGTCACAATTGAAAGTCGTCCGTTGCAAGCTCACCCGCCGCCCTCTCAGGTTGTTCGGTCGCGCGCGACGTAGCAAAAACGTTAATGCGGCGTCTTTCCCAACGTATCTGGCTCAAAGTACATCCGGTGATTTATCTACGCTGATACACGATAGTAGCCGCGTACATCGCATCAGTGTAACTAACCCCTTCACTCCAGAGAGCCCCTAAGGCGATGCTCTCTTCGACGCTCAGGCTCGAATCGATCACATGTGCAGCTTACTCTCCTCTCTTTCCGTCTTCCACCAGCTGTCCCTCCGCCTCTCTTTCTCGTGCATCAAGTTGGTTGATCGTGATCGTCAAAGGGTCGCTCACTCGTAATCAGTCGTGCGAGGGCTCACGCACGTCCTATCGCGACTATCGGGGTCGTTAACCCCCCACTTCGCTACCGTTCAATTCTCTTCCTCCTCCTCCGCTTGCTGCTACACCTCCTTCTCCGATGCACGATCTCTCTGCAACAACATGCAGACCCTCGTTCAGAGGCGTTGCCTGATCCGAAACCCCCCTTTCACGGGCAGCTGGATCTCAGGTGAGACGTGAACGGATAAGAGAAAATACGGGCCTCGGAGAAAGGAAAATAAGGATCGCGCAGTAGGTATTCGTGCGTGTCAAACATCTTTCTGGACTTTGAATCATGACACTTGCCCTGGCTGGCCGCGTGCTAGCCTCGTCTTTGATCCTCACAGATGTCGTTTATCGATGCACGTGTTGCCTCCGTTTTTTCCCCCTCGCCGCGCCTCTGCAAGGTGGACGCGACAGTATTTTACGGATTTCATTAAATGGGACAACGAATTCCGCGATCACTTTATAATCGTGATAGGGACGAAAATTTATCGTTGTTATCGGTCAATAATCATCCGCGTTATTGCATGGTCATCAAATGCGGATATCGTGAACCATTAGTAGCTTACCGATTTAGGTCTAGTTGTAAATTTTGTGTTATCTGCGCCACGCGGAATCTATTTTGCTCTTTCTTGTGCCCGTTGTGTTTCGCATTTACTGCCACATTATTTTCGCCCCTAATTCCACTGATAAACGCAAATGAAGCGTGTACAATGGATCAGTGCAGTATAGTGTACTTGCATACATTTATGTAAACATTTTCTTTTACTCGATTTTCAATACTTCGTTGAAGGTATCATTAAAGCATCAGTACTTTCGATACATTATTAAATAACGAGTCCTAATAACAATAACAGAAAAAATACAGTTTTGTTCATTAAAGTATTAAAATCTTATTTGCTGTTTATAAGTTAGAATAGTTAATTGGTGTTGCAAGTAAATAAATTCTTTTTTATACTGAACATTTGTGAATATTAATAATGATTCTTGCTTTAGAGTTGTATGCTTACTGATACGCCTGCAGTTTTGTGTGTGAAAACTGCTGTTAAAGTAATTGTCAAATGTCAATCTCCTGCAATATATTTGAATAGCTAATATCGAGAAGTTTCATTAAATAATATAACTCGTTATATCTTATTAATATTTGAATTGGCTTAATTTAATTAATAAGATTTTAGTAGCCTTAAATAGAAAATTCAATATTAATGCTTCTTAATGGATACCGTCTATCTTCCGACAAGTAAGAGCAAAGCTTGCGCCTTATACAGGATGTATGTCATAATTCATTCACTCCTATTATTTTCACCGCTAATGAACCGATAAAAAGTTTCTCGTTATGGACAGCGTGATTCGAAATGTCTCTCATGATAATATCATTAGATTTTTATGTCATTTTTTAAATTTTCAGGGCCAGAGTTTTAGGACACATACTAAACTTCCCACAACCATTGAGCAAACAGTAACATAAATGTCATTAAAAAATATAATGTAACATTGTCTCTTATGATATTTATACAATGAGAGGAATGTGCAGTTACTAATATATTAGAAATTTTGCTTAAGAAATAATTAAGTGATCATTTTTTGATAAATATACCCCTTATACTAACTTCAGCATTGTAGTAATTAATTTCTTTAAATTGTTTCCATTGTAATGTTCTTCGGTTTTCCGATCAGTGGTGTCCACATGCATGCTTCTGATTTTGGACATATTTTCCTAATTTGCTGCGTAAATAATTTATTGACAATGAGACCGGAAGATTGGTCATCTTGTTCCGTATTTGGAGTTATTATAAAATGTAAAACTAATTTTTTCTTGGAAATAATAAATATCCTAATACTTTTGAAGAGTGGTGAACAATGTTTTAACTGGTGAAAGAAATATTTAGGTTCGTTGATTTCCAATGATCGCTAAATAATAAACGAGAAAACTGTACAATTGTGTATAAAAAAACTGTTGAGCGCCGCAGTGGAAAATCCTGCAACTAGTCAGACAGGTGAAAGTACTGTTTCATTAACATGTATCGTTAAATATATCAATATTTACTTATTTGGTAATGCACTTCTTATTTTATACTATAATTGTAACATAGGTGTAACCAAAAATTTCGTTGGCGTAATCAATTGTTTGAGGAATTAACTCTTTGCACTCCAAGTATGCCTGTTAGGCACTGACAGTGTCAAGCGTTCCATTTCAAGTATGCCTCCCAGGCACTCCGTTGGTTTGTCAATTTTATCTACTAATTTTTGTGTACAATGTCAAAAATGAAATATTACTTAATACGTAAAACTAAGTAAACCGTAAATATCTTATCTCGATAAAGTTTTCTTGGAATTTGAATCGTTGAAAATTAACACTTGCTTGCAGTCGCTCACAACCATATTGGTTGCATCATCACATTAGTTTTGTTGTATTTGCTGGTCTATCGTATCAAAAGATGCTTGGAGTGCAAAGGGTTGAAATTGGTACGTGGGTCACCGCTGGAACACGTGGCGCTCAACATGTTAAAATATGTTCTGGCTCGTACTATCCATAAAACAGTTCGGTCACACTGCTAGTATTGGAAATGATAGGACAGGTTACATGGTTTACCATGTATGCTGTTAAATTCTTACCTGTTATGCATTGAAAAGATATTTCTAGCCATTTTCTATTCTGTGTTTCCTATTCCATTGTTCTGCTATCGTATTGTCAAGGAAGAGTGTCATGGCATCAGACTGAGGGCACGGAGAGTAGATTGCAAATGAAAGCTTTTGCAATGGCGATATTTCTTGCCGGGGTTTTTAATCCCGCGGGCAACACGATGCCACTCCAATGTCCAGAGATTTCCGAGCTCTCTTCGTTTTGCTTCTTCTTCCACAATTCTCTGCCTTTCACCTTTTTCCTCGGTCTTTCTCCGGCGTGATCGTTCTTTCCACGGACTGTTTGACGTGAATAAAATGTTCGCTCGTATTGTAAGGGATTATCCGTAGTCAGCTTTTGTGCGTGTAAAACGTTGGAATGACGGTGCGCGAATTGCGTTGTCTAAAATCGATCGTACGCCGTAACACGCCGCGACAATATGCTTTTGACTCTATAAGAATTGATACGCGTGTATATGAAATTATTTGAGGACACATACTGGTATAACTGGCACTACAATAGCAGATACAGCAGCAAAAAGCGCTATTAACATCCTACAAAATTTAATTCAATCACGAATCCTCTCATTGACTGATCTACAAGAATGTACGTTCAAGAAAATAAAAATGATGTGGGAAACGGAATGGAAAAATGCGGCACAACCACATATCCAGACAATCAAAAGCAGCTTTACAACTAAGGAGAATATACCACCAGAACTAACAAGAAGAGAACAAATTGCGATTTCCCGAATTAAAATTAGACATACAAAAATAACTCGTTCATATTTACTTCTAAAAAGTAGTCCTCCAATTTGTGACAAATGTAACGTGCAAATAACTGACAACCACTTAATTATACATTGCAGTAAATATTCGACATTACGCCAAAAGTATAATATATGCTACAACTTAAAAGAAAACTTTTCGAAGCAGAAAAAAAAACTAAAGTATTTACAACTGTAAGTAAATATAGTCGTCGCTAATAATCATGGTAGCTGATGCGACGTTAAGAGAGAAGAAAAAAAAGACATACTGAGCATAGTGTTAGGCGTTTAATCGTTTATGCGACCATAGCGGTGGGTAAAAATTAACGCAGCAGATGACATAGAGGATGTTCGAAACATAACGAAAAATTAAATAGAGAACGTTTGTATAGCCATAATAACAGTAACATTATTATAAAACAGTAAAATATTCTTTTTATACTTGTGAAATAATTCATAATCGAAAAGAAAATGTTTCAGCTTTTTTCTGAAAAGGAAAACACTTTTGAAAATGATTTTATAGGACGGTACAGAAAGCTGTAACGTTTACTAAGGAGAAGAAATGAGTATTTATTTTTGAAAATCGCAAAAGACTATTATATTTAAATATTCGTGTCAGAAACTGATGATCATTTTGTTTTCTAAAAGCATGTTTTTTAGGGACTGATATCATGCGATCATACTTAAGAACGGGTGTTTGCAATCAAACAAGAATTACAGTCTTGATCGCACGCGCTGATTAAACGCGAAGTCCTTGACGTATCAGTTGCACCGGTATTGGTAGATCAATGATCATTGTTAACCACGAAGGTTACGTAGCTCTCGTTATTAATCAATGTAATGGAGTACGACGAGAGGCTGGCATAACAACGACGATGCTCGGACCACTGTAATTGCTTTGGCTTGTTGCTTATATGTATATAGAGTACCCGGCTGGAACCAGAGATGCGTTATTGTAAACACGAGTAAAGCTATCTGGACTAGGAAACGAAGAGGGCTCGGTTAACAGATATCCGTTTTACCCTACCCGAACTATTGTGTACTCAGCGTCTTTGGTTATCTGAATAAATAATTGTGGAATTTGCATTCGGTACATTTGTATCGAGCTTTCTCAATTGCTATCGATTGAACTGAATTTGAAAGACGAATGATCGATCGTTCCGCAATAAGTAAATATATTTGTAGAAGATTTGATGCGTACTCCAAATTGGATACAGAAAAATATGTCCCGAACACAGTAGGTAAAAGAGATTTTAATTACTGGTGAAAATGAAATATAAAGTGATTTAATACCTTTCACGTATGCTCTTTTTTACACTATATTTGATTATTGTAAGAATGGGTCTAAATTATTGAAGATCATGGAACATAATAGTATGAACATCATAGAGAAACTCAATAGGGGAAACAGAAGTAATTCAGGAGTAATGCCTGTATGATTTTGATCAAAGTTGACCCTTTTTAACTGTAATAAATGTAGAACTTAAAATATTTGTATTGGAATATATTTTTTAAATTGAGCTGCTAAACAAAGATTCGATCTATCTTTTTCTGTAAAAATCTTGGTATACATGTGACATGTTTTTCTTTTAGTACTGAGGTATCAGCCAAATTTTGCCCTACATGTCGCAACTGAACCACGTGGATCGTTTGTTGAATTTATTTTAAACACAAGGCCCACGATTCATCCCATCAATTCAAACTTATTATGTTTTACACTGTTAATCCATCATGATTGTTAAAATGTTGACACTGGCAGTGAAACATTCCGTACATAGTCAGACGTTATACGAGGTGATTTTTCAAAACAGATTTTTGAATAAAAATATCAAATTATACAGTTGTATACTAGTCTACTATTATTTTAATTATGATATCAGTCGGAATTTTATGAAAATTATTTAATTCGACAATATTTGATGCATCCTTCTTACACAACCAGGCACGCAACCTTCTTACACAACCTTCTTTGGTCTCAAAATTTGACAGATCGTCCATTAGTTCCGCTGTATAGTCTCGTTTTTCTATAATTAGAAGGCACACATTGGTTTATTGCAATTATAGAATACCCGCAAAATCCGTTTCGCTTAAAATTTGTAGTCTCTTCCGGAATAATGACATATATGTGCACATTTACTGTCATTTTAAACTCAAATATAGTCGACAAAAATATAGCGCTGGATAACCACATACATGTGTGTATATTATTTTTCTAAAGTCCCTTATTTTCTTTTTAAATTTTTGGTTTATCATTTAATGTGTGTAGATTACATTCATTGCATACAATTCTAAAGCGAACTTTAATAAATTCATTCCCAAAGAGGTTGATGCAGAAAAATGCAGATATTGGAAACTGGGTAAGGTCTCTTCACAACCCCTTGTTCCTGAAATTCCACGAAACGGAATTATATCCTCAAAAAATGTTTAAGATCTTCATCAGAGATATCGTCAGGACATGCATCCCTTAAAGTATCAGAATCGAGTTTGTAAAACCCTCAGACACCATTGAAATGTGTGAACCCTTTATAAATATTCTGCAGCTGTGATAAGGTACCATGTCGTACTCTCGATCCTTCAATCAAATTTAATCCATGCGACCCACAAATTCCCTAGGTATTACTTAATCCGCACGCACGCAGGAGAAAAAAGAAACGCTTTCTCCGTTCTTGATACACGAAACGCACGAAGAGGTATTTTAATCATTCTTGACATTTCCGCAGAACGACGCCTGCACGCGAACTATATCAAGCGTTCAGAAACGTAGCAGCATGGAATAATGCGAGAATCAGGGGATGATTGAGCATTTTAGTCACGAGCAATCATATTCGTGCAATCAAAACGATCCTATCTCGTTCGACGCGAATTCAAACGTTTACGAGCTTACCGCGACATGGCTAACCTTTGTCTACGAGATATATTTTCCGGTTTCCGAGGATCTGATATCTCCTCTGGGACAGGCTGGAGCACCTGCTTGCTCCCAAGGTGGTCCTAACACGATACCAAGCGCGTTCTACTAGAAACTACCAGCTCGAATACCTGGTTGCGCGTTGGTAAACCACCTGCACAAACGATAAACTTGTATAAATTATGGCGCCCATCCAGAGACTCGCGACCCATTCATTAAAAAATTGATTCTCGCGTTCGATTGAACGGCTGGTATGGGCATGTGCACGGGGGATTCATCGAAGACCCAGTAATTGGAAATTGATTTGTACTCCAGAGCTTTAAGATAATCACACGTTGCAATAGGCATTCACGCGGGAACTTCTAATTAATCGACAAACATACACATGCATCGCCTGTAATTGTTTACCTTCGTTACTTTAATTATTAATTATAACAGACAAATTGCCTGGGAAATCTCGTTTAATTGGACAGATTCATGCTTGATATGAAGTTCCTCGCAGAAGCGAATCTTGCAAAACTCTGTGTACCAATTAATAGGTGTACGTGCAATTTTATGCCAAGCGAAGCCGGTGAACTCGTAACGCGCGAATGAAAGGACGGGTAAATCCACGCGAAATCGCGCAAGATCTTTTAAATTCGCAGCGTTCGGCGAATGTTTTGCAGGAACATGTCGTGCGCAATTTTACCTTTCAAACTTAAACAGTCTTTAACTTATTGAGTATTCAACTTCTGCGAACTGGATCGAAATAGGTTAGCATGTCACAGTTTTGCTGTCAATATTTGCGTTCCACTTTAGGACACTGCGTTGTGCTTGTACACATTTTAAAGCTGAAGAGATATTCTTTACAACAGAATGCATAAATACCAATTTTTAATAATTTATGTAATGATGTGTAAAATAAATCCTTGGTTGGGTTAATACATTTTATACAGAGCTGTTAACAGGCATCGATTCATATTCCTGTCCATAAGGGGAAACTTATGAAATCTGAAATCAGTTTGACACCAACTATAATATTACCCTCATAAGTTTATACTACAAAGGAAATGTATATTCAAACTTGAATGTCGGAGTTAATTAACACGTTGAATGCAGCAGTGAAAACTCCCATACTTGGTCAGACGCACTGTAATATCCCATGTCAATAACAAATAACAAAGGAAATAATTATATAATTATTCAGTTGTATAGCCTTGACCTTCTGTTTTATTATGTACAATATTAGTTCTATTCAAAATTGTATTAAAATTGGTAATTATGTAATTAAATAAAACTTGATATGTAGGTCACACCGGTGATCCTCACGGCAACGTGTTAAAAATCAAATTTTCTGGTCGTCGATATGGAATCTTTGATTTCTGATCGCCGTTTCCACTCATCTAGACACTATAGTTGTGAGTTACTCATGTTTTTATTGATATTGTGTTACATTACCACCGCAAGCAGTTTCACAATTCAGATATTGATTTTTGACAGATTTTTCGTATTCAACGGTCTAGTTTGTCATATACTTTTGGAAATGCAAGATTTTTTGCAGTATTCCCTTGCAATTGTTCTGAATAATTTCTGAAACTTTTACAATAATCCAGGTGATATACATTTTTAACAGAAATTATACGTATCCTAAGATTTATGAACGGCAGTATGCGTGAAGAAATATGCTCGCTTCTGTTTAAGAAAAGAACGATTACGTACATGCTTCGTTATACTTAACCACTTGGAATAACGTCTCTCACACGTGATAGCTATTTCAAGCTAAAAGTGAATTGCACGTGTCCTACTCGTGGTCTGATCTTTTCACTTTGATAATAGTTCTACGTATTAAATAGACGCTTATGGTCCACGTAGTCGTCAATTAAATTCCAACCCAAGTGCTTGAGAAAAACAATGAAATTATAGAAAAATTAAACGGTAGGAAACATGAGTCTATTATTTTCTTCGTATGAAGAAAATTAGAAATAAATCAGTAGATCCGGTACTTTTAACCAGCGATGAAGCGTATAAAGTTTCGATTCGCAGGGATGAACGGCGAAGGACCCGAACTCGCAATCTTTCAGTCGCCCTCAGCAGGTGATTTGCAATATAGAGATAATAGTTATCCGAGATCGAAATTTATTTCGTCAGTGTACAGTTGCCTCTCAACGTTCGATGATAATAGGATAATCGATGAAACTGTCACCTCGTACAAGAGGCGTTCCGATAGGCGGGTTTCTGCCGTATTTCAACGAGACAAACCGAAGCCACAGTACGCAGCGTTAAATAATTGCTTGGTATCCGTTCGATTCTCTAGGGTGATTCGAATGGCGGGATTGTCGATGGGTCGGGGGTGAAGCGAGGCTGCTCGAAATGGAAAACCACGAAAAAAATTGAAGCAACAAAGAGGCCGAAAGGGGACAAGAGTGAGACGAGGGATGGCAGGGAGAACGGGAAAGAGAGCGACAGGATGTGGACGGGAGAGAGAAAGGGGATCTCGCTGGAGGAACAGAGAGATCGGCGATAAACGAATCAACGATCGTCAGCCACAGGCTGACCGCCGACCGCGCCCCGACACTCAGCGCCAACGAGAAATTGAAAATGGAAATGTTTAATTGCCCGAAAACACGATGCGCTCTTCACCACGTCGTTTTATATTTTTCACCACTTTCACGATAGTCTCGCTCACCCGCGTGTTTTAACAAAGGGCCCGTTTGTTTATTACAAGGGACACTGGCTTGTACTTCGGACACGGGTACATTTTTCGAACTTATAATTACGACATTCCTCGTTGATGCCGCGCGTCGAAACATTCAATGCGTGATTAAAATACTCACGGTAGTCTGTATTGTTTCCACCGGTCATATTGTAAGCTCTGTAAATAGAAAATGTATATGAAAATATTGATCCATCGGTATTCATTTCAGTGATCACATGCACTCCTGTGCATAAGTTACTGGACACTTGATCAAATTGGGAAGTGGGCGATTTTGCAGTATGAAATGACTAACATTATGGAATAAAGTTAAGACTTATTGAATGTTTATAATGTAGAGAATATGTAATTCAAATCATATGTTAAGTATCTTACCAAAAGTAAGTAATTAATTTTATATTTTCTTCTCATTATTGTATCCGCCTCGTGCGAATATATCCACTTGAACTAATGGCAGTATTTTTTCGATTAAAGGTTTTAATATTTCGAAACTAATTTCTTTCCAACAGTCTTCTAAGTTCTTCTATTAGTCTTACTCTAACACGTTGAATATCACGGGGGTCATCGATGACCGACACTTCAAATTCAATGTAATTAAATGGCTATTTATTATTACACAATTCTGAACAATTTTCATATTGTAACATCAGTTTAGGAATACAAAAACGCGACTGAATATCCGAAAATTTAGTTTCTGTACGATTTATATTAAAAACAGTAAATTATGTTGTGTCTGGCCAGACATGGCTGCATTCACTGCGGCATTCGACATATTAACTTTGGACAGACCTTCTAGAGGAAACGAAGAGTGTGTACAGACTATCGTCTGACCGAGTTGGATGTGTATTAGAAACATACTTAAGCGTACACTTTTGTTTTTTAAATATTTATTTCAATTATATGTGCATATTATTAACACTTTGACTGCCATGTCATCCATATATGGCTTTGTAATACCAACGCTATAGCAGTATTTGAGGTACGAATTATAATAACTGTCTCCGTACAGCTGTGGCATATTCTGTACGGTTATCTTACCATTTTTAAATTTTCTGGACTTCCGGTTCGCTAGATTTTGTCTTTTCAATTTGAAACATACACGTAAATATTCACCTAATAATACCCCGAAAAATAATGTATAATAGCAGTATTGTATTTCATAATAAATTACAAGTTAAACAGAAGCTCACAAATGTTCCAGATGTATCAATAGAAAAAGGAAAACCCTTAGAGGCAAATGAGTATTACATTGTAGAATAATGTATGTTGTAGGTATAACTACTCATTTCAGTTTCACACTTTCATTTTCATTCAATGGGATTACCAGATTAATCAAGCGTGAATGCGGTTTAAACACCCAGTGTGCGTTTTGCATGAGATTCCAATATTCCCAATTTCTACAAGTTGGATCGAGAATTTATCCGTTCTATCATTCACGGATAATAGATGGGAAATGCCTAGTCGCTGCATCGTGATAAATAGGATGCAAGGTAGCTGAGGAGAATCGATGGAAAACGTCAGGTAGGATACAAAGGTTCCTCGAGAAATTGCCATAGACACGGGTATGTGAAGAAGGCTGGGGAGCCTCCTAAGCCAGGGATAAATGCAGAAATCTTGTTATTTCGCCCAGAAAGCAACGGCCATGAAGAGCAACCAGAGACTGGCATCAATCCCCTTGTATTTATCCCTTCGCACGAAAGCGTGTTACGGGTGCCACGTTCTAGTAAATACCATTCGAGTTAATTAACCCCTGCAGAAAAGCTGCTGTTCCCCTGTAATTTATCCGTGCATATTTGCATGTGGAAAGTGGTATCTTGAAACGAGACATTGCAGGCAAGAAACAGAAGCTTATGTTTACATCTACTTAAACGTTCTGACTTTTATTGGAAACGGACAGTCATTTCTAATGTTTCCACAATTTTAGCATGTTGACCACTGCAGGATTACTGATGACATACGCATCAAATTCAGTTTAGTTACTAACTGACCAAAAATACTTTGCAACTAGAAATACGACAAACGTTGTATAAACACATGTTTTAAAAATTGCTTTGAGAGCAAGTAATAACAAGTATATATGAATTATAATTTGGTGAAATTTACTTGTGATTTTGTTAAATTTCAGCAAATAAAATATTAATTCTCTCAAAGAATTCATTTCACATATGCATATCTTTCACAGGAGATGACAAAATTCTTCAATCAATTCTAATAGTGTACGCACATCTAATCACATTTAAAACATGGCCGATAAATCATTCCTTAAAAATGTTAAAAGTTCTTAATTTACATGAAAATTTCAAGATAACCATAATCCACTTTCTTAATTCAGTAAATAATTGTATGCGTGTCCATTGTCATTTCCCTTCTGTAATATATTTTTGTTACAACTTTTAAATGAAACACTTTTCGAAGTACATTATTATCATTTTTCCTTTTCTTATTTTTATCCATAAAATATGTGTAAAGGAGTTCCACGACATGGCATTCTTCTCTATGACATTTAACATCACCATTATTTAAATTTTTATGAGAGTCAATATCACTTACAAAGAATGATATTTGGTGCGTTGAATATCTGTGACTGTTATAACTGGACTGCCGATGTTTGTGCAATTTAATATATTCAAATTGGCAAATAATGGACATTTAATAACTTATTGTTAGCAAAACAAAAATGACATGTTTTAAATACTTTAAGGAGCAAATGCAATCTTGTTGAAGCTTCGTTTATTTAACTGCATTAACCCTTTGAACTCCTTTGTCGAGTGTGACTCGTTATCGATTTTATTCACAGGTACTCTTATGTCGAGTCACACTCGACATTTTTAAATTGCCAGTTCAAACATGTATTATATTTCGCAATATTTCTTTTTTACCTAGATAAACAATATTACATGTATATGACCCTGTCATGTAACAAGGAAATGCTATTTTAGAAATAATTAATAAGAACAATTGTTTAAATTGGTTCCTAACAACCAACTATCTTTTGAAGTACATTTAAAATAATAGGGAGTTATTGAAAAGAAAATTAAAAAAGAATTAGGAGTTCAAAGGGTTAACATTAGAAATATGGAACTCCCAAAATGTATACTTGCATAAACATCCGCAGTCTAGTTATAACAGTCAACGTATGAATGAAGAAGCTGTGTAATTCACATTTAACAAAGTAACAAAACGTACGCGCGCCTGTAATAATGTAAATTACAAAACACTGGATATTCATAGAATTGCACGGTGTTTTTGAAGGCGGTAGCTCGTAGTAGATTTCAAATTCATATTTTGGCAGGCATTGTTTCGAGAGGGAGGAGAAACTCACGGCATTATGTTCTTTATCTAGAAGTTTGCATTCGCAAGGAAGCGTGTTTTGAAACTGTGTTCGTACAGTAACGTTGAGCAATGTAGGTACGGGTAGCTGTAACCTACCTCGAAACGTAATGTCACCGGGCACCTTTGTCGAGTTTGGCCTGTGAAGCTTCCCAGAGCCTCGTTATCTTTTTATCTGGTACTAGTCCCACCCTCTTCCTGGAAAGAGGAATGATAGAGAAGAAGGAAGGGTGGAGTCAGACGAGCGTACATGAGACACCCACATTAATTATTTTTTTCTGTCCTTTTGTTTTTCCCGGCCTCTCTCGCGACCTTCGGTGTCCGCCATCTTGTGATACATCGCTGACCGCAAATACCAACTGGAATTTTACTTTCGGTAGACCATGTGTTTTCCTTGTAATTAGTGCAAATTTAGGCCCATATATACTTCATACAATACTTTCATTTGAAACAATTAATAATAAATATTCAATCTCCGCTTTCTGCTGATTAGCAGGTATTTTAGCTTTACCAATTTTCTTGTAAATATCGCCCAAAGTATCTATAATTTTTCTTAAATTATTTAACTTCAATGATACACAAAAGCAATTACTATAATTATTTTAAAATGAAAAAACAGATCTACGCGTACAATGTTGTCCTTTGTTAAACGTGTCTCGTTTATGAGTAATAATTTCTAGGATTCATGTGAGCGTCTGTTCGAAACACAGACGAACATATAATCGGATATTTCACCACACACAGCGTTCCTGACAAAGACATTTTCGATTTCCAAGGCATCCGTAAGCTATTCATGTTCAAGAAGCGCATTCTCCAACGTGTCTTCAATTTTACCTAATAAAATGGAACCTAGCGCCTTGTTAAGCCACCCTTTGGCGCTTGCTAGTAAATTAATGAGCTCACTGCAACACTACACCGTGCAAACCCTTATACCGTCCCAACCACCCCGTGCTTCTCCCTGCCCCCCTTTACCCGGTTGCCAGTCTACTCGCTCTACGCTCTCCTCGGTCTACTCTCGAAACCAGCATTAAATCATACATCAGCGCACGATGTGGCGGATGACGGAGAGGAACGGGGCTGGAGAAGAGTAAAACGGGAAATGCTAGGGGGGTGTCGCGTATCCTAGTAACCATCACTCGGATGAGAGCCCGGACTTTGACAGGGTTTAGAAGAAAGTATGAGGGAATAATCCCGGGAAATTATTATAAAGTGTTAGAAGACATAAAGACTGTTACTCCTTGTTATTGTTCCTGGCGCACTTATTGTGGCAACAAGGCACGGGTTGCGATTATTCGGGATTATGCAGCACATGGTAGTACGTGGCGCGGTGCAGTCTTGTCTATAGCGTAATTGAAGGGAAGAAATTTAATTACTAATTAGTTCCTGATGAACGAACACGACAATTAATAACAATGTGTGGAAGCTTGTTAACTTTTTGCGCTTTGTAATCAAATTTACCAAATCAAACGTGGTTTAATATCTATTTTAACTTCTAAGGGCGATAAACGTATCCTGTGGCAAGGTGTCAGGGTAAAAGGATATACAGAAGTGCACACACGATATCTAATATGGTGTTACGTAATTGATTGAAACATGTATTTATGTTTGAAACTTTATTGCCGTAATTAACACTTTTGACTTTTGAGAGAACAAGTTGTGAATAGTAAATAAATATTTCTAGCACTTTACAGAGTTTCATTATCCACTAAAAACATTATATGGCATATATTCATTTGGATTAGTAGTATTGTGCACATCTTCAGCGAGATTTGACTTTAAAATAATTTTCATAACCGGAACAGGATTGATTTGAGTCAACCACAGTGAAAAAATACTGAACAAAGTAAAATTTATTTAAAATTTTAGTGAATTAAAATTTATTAGCTAGACAGATGATCTTTCCATATAATTGTCCATTGCTCCTTGTTAATGTATTTGAAAATAATTTCATTCTTATCTGCTGCATTAAGGTTCTTTTAAAGGAAGAAGAACACTCATGGAAACCGCATCAAAATTTCCATAAATTTACAGTATCTTTAGATAGAGTGTAAATGACTGTTGTGTAGTATCTATCGGGATTTAGTTTAAGTTGTTCCACGTTCCCTTCGTGTAGATTAAGTCTTAAACACACGGAATCTACTCGAAAGCATGCGCTGGGAAAAAGGGTTAACGCGTTGTCCGGAAGAAGGTCCGAGTATGGTCACCTCGTGTAATCCCCCTTTAAAACCGACAAGAATTAACTTTAGCACATCGCAAATTCGCACCGCATTTTGCGGCTATTATGAATTTAAGTACTCTCCGTTCTGCGAGGTGTAAGGGTTTCTAAAATGAACGCACCCCTATACGACCAGAGATGAAAGCTTCGTAGGGAGTTAATAGTACAAGTTAATAGTACAATAGTGCGGAGGAAGTGGCTAAAAAGAGGAAAAAAATAAATTGTGCGTACCTGAGTCGGTGTAATGCATAAAATAAATAAAACTAACACAAATCAAGAACTGTTCATATATTTTATATATATTTTGTCCACATAAAGATGAAATAAATACGCTTCTACATTTAGTCACTAATTTCTCTTGCACATTGGACCACATGGTAACTGATAATTATGTAGTTATTTGTACTTTCTTTCATGTTGGCTTAAGAACATTTCTGTATTCAAAAGCCGTATGAAATTAATTACAAAAGTAATATTTATAAATGAGTCACACTATATTTTATGTAAACATAATAACAAATATTGCAGTAAAAATAAGTTGTACTTTTTGGAAAAGCAGGTGATGCTCGCGACGTACATTCACACCAGAAGAAAGCTAAAACTTAATACACGAAACTTTGAATTAAACATTTAATAGAATGCTGCACGAGTCAATGTTTAACACGAACAGTCCTAAAACGAATATTAAATAACTCCAGTCCGCCCAACACTAATATATTCCGTTTAATGTAATTGAAAATAATTATTGTTTTTACTCCAAAACTGTATTAAAGTTGCCGATAACTCAACAGGGGTTCACGGAACGTTTAAAATACGGCATGAAAGAGAATATATAAGATTTGCAGTTTAATAGGACCGACGAAAAGGGCAATGAAGTTATAATATGGTTTTCATGGATCTCAACTGCCGAGGATGGCGGTTGCTGGCTTTGCTCTGTTCCGTCTGCAGGCCGGAACTGGCCTTCTAACCTCGTTAGCACACCCATCTTTCGCGCCGCGAACGAGCGAGGTTCGCCGATTTCATTACCAAAATGCTCCGCCCGGAAGTAATCAATTATTTCGAAGCAACAACTAGACCGTCACACACACAAACTTCTTCACTCTATCATATTTTACATGCCACCATGTTAATACAATTAATATATGACTTACACACGTTTTACCATGTCTGTGATGTTATTATACCATGTTCTTAGAAATCATATTTATCATATTGTATCATATTTTTAGACATTCGTACGAATATACATGACTTCTTATAAGTTAAGAACTTTGTTAAATTTGTCTCCATGTCTTCTGTTGAAATTTACCAATGCTTCTGAACTCATCTTACAGTTTTTATTTATTCAATCCTGTTTGTTAGTATGTTCATGTGGAATGTCTAAAATTTTACAATTTTGTTAAACTTCCTTTAGTTGTTACTTTATTTAAAAAATCTCAAATACATAATATGAGTTTAATATCAAGGGAGCTTTTTAGCCAACTTAAGAAGAAAATAGTTAGGTAGAAATTATAATATTTAACGTGACTCCTTCGTTAACGTCAGAAACTTGAAGTAGGTAGGAGAATTTGTTCAAAATAGCCAACATAAATTGGGAAAGGACTGTGTACTTAAGGTCAGGATAGTTATTTATAAATTTCTTTATATATAAAGCAGTAAGAAAATTTAATTGATACGGTTACAAGTAAATAAAGGAAAAATCAGAATGAGTGTTTGTAACTTTCATTACTCACAAATTTCGTCGTGTTCCTTGCGACAGTCGAAACTTAATTCGTTGATCTATGCTATTTCTATTTCTATCGACGCTAAGAACCCATACATATTTTCAGAAAAATTGCTTATCATGGACTATGGGCCATTCTAAGGGAGTCAATACCTCAGTGTGCCACAAAAAATATAGGTATTTCATTCGCTATTAAATCAAGCGAAAAATACTGTCAAGTTTATCAGTCGAAAATTATCAAATACATTTCATTTTGATTTCTGAGAGACGTAAAGGAGCCATCTGATGAATAAAGGATAGTCGTACAAAACCATTGACAATGTACAAGAAATTAAGAAATGAATCGGTTTGAATAATAAAGAACTGATTTTTACTAAAATATCCCACAATTAATACTCTGCAGTTTCACAAAGCTAAAATGACTTAACACAGGATATCCTGCATACAAACCTAAAAAAGTAATCAATTTAAGGTTTGAAAGTGTCAATGTTGAAAGCTTCACACATTAAAAAGAGTCTCAAATAATCCTGCTTTTCACAGTAATGTACTAGCAAATGTTCCAGCTTTTTTAATTGCAAATATCGGGGGGTTGCGGTTAAAGTTACTTTTTCACAAGTAATTACTGTTTGGTCGGCTATACCACGAATTCTTATTCCAAGTGTACCGTGAAAGTTGGAATATTCGATTAATCGTGACGAATATTCTTCGCAACCGGAGCTCGACAGCAGACACTTCATGCTCGCAGGCTTTGCGGCACGTCGCTCCACGACAAGTTCGCGACGCTTTCGTGACTCGCATGCGAGTCACTAGTTATCGTCGAGATTATATCATCCCCCATCCACCCCCGTGAACACGGTATGCCATATTGACCGTTGGTTGCTTATTAGTGTCGTTCCTTCATCATCGACCGGACACGTTGCACGCTTCGAACGAGTACGAATATGAGGGCATACGTGCAAAAATTTACTCTCCAATTTATCAGAAAAGAGAATAAAGTATTCGTAGTATAAAATGGACTTATTTATAGAAATTGTCGTAAAAACTGTTAAAGATGATATATCAGAAACGATTGTCTGGAATGAAATACACAAATAAAGGAGAAGCTTGTCTGAATCTGGTCACATAACAGCAGACTATCCTAAAGGTATATGAATACACTACCGTCCGAGTTATTCGAACAACGCCATATTCTAAGTTTATTCCAATGTTACTATTATATTTCGAATTGAGGGGATTATTTTTTAACAAGCGAGTTGCATAGTATTTTCCTGTTATAACATTTCGAAGTAAAATGGAATTTATTTAAACCCCACTTCGTGATTACTAATTACAGCACGCATATTGATACATGTAGTCATGGATTTTTTACTTTATTAATTATAAATGAACCAATAGCCACATGATACAATAGCTAGAATTTGCATCGTAGCGAATATTAACAACCAAATAAACTTCTTCTCATTGTCATTAGATAAGTTTAAAATTTCTTTATATCGGATACTACAACCATAAGCTGTATGTTGGAAAGGAATGTGTGTTTTGTCATGCGACGGTATTGTTAAAATTTCTGTACAAGAAGGGTTTTTCCTGTTCATGATAATAAATTAAATTAAAATTAAATTATTTTTAGAAAATATGTCTAGGAACAATTTCAGTCCTACAAACAAACATGTATCTGACATTTACGTTATAATAATGTGCTTTTGTAATAAGTAAAACTATATCCTTTCAGAAGATTTAAATGTTGACAGTATTTCATGAAAATATAATGTCCTTGTATTTCTTCCTCGTGTATTATTAATTATGCTGACAATCGTATACATAATTTATGATATACATTATTTCAAGGTTATTCACTAGCTATAAGTAAGCGTCTTAATGTACGTAATAAAAACGTTTAAATTATAGTGAATATTTTTACGATAATGATAGGGTTATTCGAGTACTTGTGAACAAAACAGTACATACTCATCCTATTGCTAGAGAGGCATAAATAGAATCACATAAAACATTAGCAGTATTGGATATCCGACTGTAAAGACATCCAGAGTAGATCACCCAAAGTCATTTTCTCGTTAACGATATTCTCACCTTCTGTACTTGAAGAATGTGAAAAAAAGAAAATTAAAAATTCGGTTGACCCTTTGCCGTTAAAATGCGCGAAGTAACACAACACTTTTTAATATAATTTCCACTTCATTTCTACTCTGAAACTTTGGATAAACGAAATCATAATGTTTGGATATCATAAAACAAAAATACCAGAATGTACAGATTCAGTGAAAACTTGAATAAACACAAGAAAACATAAGAACTAGCTTTTACATACATTTGACAAGAATAAAAATATTCTGGCTAATCTAGCACGCCGTCTGATCATAAAGAAATGAAGTTAGAAAATCGCTTTGCAGAAGAGGATATCCCCTTGAACGGCCTAGGCTCAGAATCTTTACAGTATTTCTCCGGATATGCGAAATAAAACTTCTACCATTATAATTATAGAAGTAAGAACAATCTTGCAGCCACTTAAAATAATAATAAGCTTCACAATCTCCGATATAGGGACCAGAAGAAATTCGACAACGGTATGACAAGAACGTGACAGAAAAATGCAAAGATACCCTCTTAGCAGAATATTTTCGTTTAAACTTCGCACACAGTGCACAATTTAATTTGTATAAGTATATATGCGGAGCGCAAACAAAAGGGGCAAAGAATGAAACGCCGGCCCATACTCATTCCATCTTAATTACCGTCGTAGCAATCCAATTTTCAGACAAGTAGAGTCGAATTAAATACGTAGCACAGTCCCCCGGCATTCTCTCTGTATAGCAATCTTCAACGTCGACACGGGGCAACGGTGTATCGTCGACTTTCGTGTCGGTATCACGCAACGGTTCGCCGTAGCTGCCGCGGCTTGCCGACGTGACACGGCGTCGCAGACCCTCGCATCGAATTCCATTATTCCGGAGACGATCACACGCGATAATTCGCAACGTACAGCTCGCTCGGTTGCCTGCCTGCCTCTCGCCAATTTTCCATTTGCTCCGGAATCGGTCGGGCTGTCGGGTTACGGCCGCGAAACCAAGGCGTCCAGGATTGTGCTCGGCTATCTCGGTCGACGATCTATCAATTAATTAACGAAAATCACGTTCTTGCTAAATGAATACCAGACAACGTTTCTACGTGCGCATCGAATCCACCCCTCGAAGGCCGCTCCACAACCACCGCCGCTACCCACCCTCCCCGTGCCGCCCCCCCTGCTGGGGCTCGTTGACATGGCCGTGCAGCTGCAAACGTGCGGCAAGCGCCGCCGGTGCTCAGCCTCGTCGCGAATTACCGGATATCTTAATGAGTGCCGTAATTAATACGGACGCAGATTGGAGGAACGGTCGCCAGGGCGCGGGGTGAGATAGCGCTTAACCGGAACGTACGGGCTTTGTCACAGACGTGTACAAGATAACCGTATATCTGCTGTGAAATGCAAACCGAGCCGACGACCACCGTGGACACCCCGCTGTGCTATCCCAGAATGGGATTGCGGTAGATCGGTACCAACGCGTGTCTGTACGTGTGTGCGTGTACGTACGTTGATACTCCAGACGTACGGTCACGTTCTACGTTTCTGCTGAATGACGCCGAGCGCGTGCACCGCGGGACACGGCAATTACGCGCGGCGTGATTGGAACGTTAAGAAGGTCGAAGTCGTTGCCGGGGATGAAATCGCGAGATGAGGAAGTGACGCTTTCCACGGCGGCCAGATTGAATGTTTGCAGGTTGCTTTGAAACGACGGTGTTGCGTTGCAGCCCTGAACAATAGGAACGTTCGTTTTGGCGGTACACTTGGCCTTTTAACCATGAAATCTTCTTCCGTTCGACTACACACTTATGGTCTTTGGGTAAAAAAATGTACCGAATGTATGGGACTCATATTTTCAGCTTTATGATACAATGGGAGGATTAAGGAGGCATAGGATCATCGAGCGCATCCAATGTAATAGCTTTGATTATAGAAAAGCAATATATTTTGCCCGAATCGTTTATTTATAACAGGTTTTACATACTTGGAAACAGTGCTGCTTGCATATGAGTTACCCCCTATTCGGATCTTACCATACAATAATTAATTTCTTTTTTTTTGGCATTAATACAACTATTTTGGTTATTTTATGGTATTTATAACTTTTCTTTCGATTATACTATCACTCACTTGTTTGTAAGAGTTCACTGTGATTGATTTCTGGTATTTAATGGAACCTCGTTCACGTTGGGCCTAAAAAGACCCAAAGACTTTATGTATAACAATTTTCGTTATCAGCACGCCATATGCATCCAGAAAATAATCTTTTAATATAATGTCAAGGGAACAGAAGCAAGCATATTGATACTAATTTCATTGCATTTCTTCGATAACAGCAAAAGCTTAAGAATAAATAAGAACGAGGTGGGTCGAAAAAGACCCGAAGATCGCACTACGGTTAAAGTAACATTTAGCTGGAATTTCTGTTATTTATGACACGTACGTGCAATGAGGTACTAACGTAAAAATATACTATCCCTATTTATTCATAATTTAATCAAAGCGTCCCTGAAAGAAATTAACACCTGTATTATCTTCATACATAAGATGATTTATTATTTGTTAGTTTCTTAAATTCTACAATAAAACAGTTACTAACCGTACGAACCTTTAGAAAAAAATTGGAGGTGTATTGTAATTATAAATTAACACACTTAATTTTAGACCTATCGAAATTATACAGACTAATAAGTTTAATGGTTTAACATTGTTTTAGTTTTCACATTCGAAATTTTAATAAAACGTCTGAAGTCTGAATTTCTATACAGTAACTATAAAAATTTCTTAATACTATTACTATTCAATAACTGTCTCTTAATTTGTGTAGAAATTTTCTGTTATCCTGAATTTACTTACGATCGATAAGAATAATTGTGCACAAAGGCGAAAATTTAACATTTAATCAGTTACAATGAGCAGATATTATCGCAATTTTACTCCTACATATTTTTTTTCATTTTTATCAATGCTCTAAAGAACATGAAATAAAAACCTGTCTATACGTCGTAAAAGTGCCGGTGGAAATATTAAATACCACACGGAAAATTCTCGCGATGATAACTCATCAAAAACGCCTGCGCTATCCACGAGAAATAAAAGTACGAACATAATAAATAACTGATAGGAAAATCAATACCGTATGCAAATGCGGTTCATCGAACTTACTTCATATTTTATACTCCCTTTGAAATCTATATTCACGGATACGTAAAATGGTCGGAGACGGTTTAACACTTTATATCAATTAAACTTTGTGAGAACCTATCAACATACTCGTTAGTTGATAATCGCTCAGCAATAAAGGTTCAAAACTAAATTTCTTATTTTTGCAATTAAAACATCGGTACCGTAAAGACCAGATATTTTATGGCGTTGTTTTGAGCATTACAAAGAGTAATCGTATAAACGAAGTACTCTGCTGACCATAAGTAGTAGGACATTTGCAACTTTTATCGAATATGTGATATGTCCCGTAATTTTTACATTTCTGTTGTTTTATATTAGATTGAACATACTCTTAGCTTTAATAATTCGTTATATTGGGTGACACCGAAGCAGGTAGTCGAACCTTGATACTGTATTCTACTCTTTTTAACATGTTGAATGCCACAGTGAAAACAGCCATCCCTAGTCAGAGACAACATAAATTGCTCTTTCTAATATAAATAACAGAAAAAATATATAAGTATTCAATCATGCGCGTGTGTTCCTACATTATTGTTATAATGATAAATTTGCTCGGAATATTGCCAAGGTCAATAATTATTTAATGAAATAATATTTGAAGTGACGATCACCGATGACCACCATAGCAGACGACGTGTTAAGTATGAAAGAAGGTCATACAAGCATAGGACCGAAAACTCTTTTTTTTCCGAGATATGAACATTTTTTGTTTATGATGCAGCATTGTAGAATTGCTTAAAACTTGTATGACGAAATTATTAAAAATGATTCTTCAACAATACACGCTTTGCATCGATGTATCAAAGACTGTCGTACACGGTCAAAAATTCCTGGTGTATTCTAATTGCCATTAATATAATTATCAATAGTATTATTATCATAAACTTAACATTTAAGAAGTCCCCACAATTAAAAATCCAAAGGAGTTAAGTCTGGGGAGAGTACAGACAATGCACCTGGTCCTCCTCTGCCAATTCACAAATTGGTGTAATTGTACGTGTGCAGCTATTCATGTAAAATTTCGGTGTAAACAAAATGTGTTTATATTTCGGAAAAGAAGAATTTCCGGATGTATGTTTACATGGCCTTTTCTCATGCTTAGGAAAAATAGAATACGGTAGCAAAGTTCGACCACCTGTTTCGGTGTCACGCTGTATAAATGGGTAGATGAACAGTTTAATAGATCAAATTAATTAAAGTTGTAAACGAAGTTATTTTGTAGGCTTCGATTGTGCCACTACGAACACTTTTCAGTGCTTGATTTTTTGAATACGCTAAACCTGTAAAGTCTTTGTCGCAATTTCTGCTTCTTAGGCTTATAAAAGTATTTTATCTTACTACGAAAAATGAAAAGTAGCCAGAATATCTAAATTAGTGAAACCAGTAATCATAAACCGAGGAGATTATATCAACAAAGACAGGATATGATTTTCAATTAATTTCCATAGCAAATATTGAGATGTAATAATATACATATGTACATAACCGTGGTGGTCTAAAATATAAAAGAGAACCGTATGTGTTCCCTCCAATGATTTCATAACACTTTCAGGTTTATCCCATATATGATAAATGTCTTCATACTTGTTATAAAAAGTGTATTGCTACCCGCTAGGTAGCGTTACGCACTGAAATTTTATAGGCCTGAATCTTCTTAACACGTTGCACGGCACCGTGTAAACGGCCATACCTAATTAGACACGATATAGTTTACTACTTTTTATACAAATCGTAAAAACAAAAAAGATTTGAGTATTCAATTGTGTTCTTCTGTTCCTACATTATTGTTTCAGTAGGAAGTTTACTCAACATTTTGTGATAAACAATAATTATTTAATGAAGTTAAAATTGAGGTGTCGGTCATCGGTGACCACCAAACGGCGTTCAATGTGTTAACAATTGAAAATCGAAGAAGGAACTGCATGAACTTTCTCTTTTAAATTGCCCCATCGTTCCATAAAATATTGATCTTTCTTCGTGAAGCATCCTTTCTATATATATGTCGATTGTGCCGTGAGCATTATTTTCGAAGCACGCAATTATACTAAAAGTAGGTGAACTGCGAGGCATAAAACAACGGAATGAATCCTTGAAAAGTCTCGGATAGCAAGTAGTTAAATAACTTGATATACATAGATCCTATCAATAGGAAACGCGGTGTAGTTCCCATCGTTTATTTTTCTTCGTAATCACTTTCATCGAAAATGCGGCGAGTTGGAGTGCGAAAGTTTTATGTTGCCCCTAACACGAGGCAATCCTGCCGATCCTCATTGCCTTCCAACGCTCGGCATCTAATAAATATTAACAAGAACCACGACGAGATGGTAATCCGCAAAAGTTCTTCTTTGTGGGTAGACTGCCAAGAAGATGTAAAATGGAGAAACGGGAAAAAGGGTGTAACGCGGCGAGTAGTTGAGCAAAGTGAAGAAGGATGCCAAGATAATTCAGACGGGGAAACACAATGAAAATTTGACAATGTAAATTATCCTGTTCTGCTCCGTCTTCTTCTGCTTCTTTTATTACCTTGCTTCCGCTTCCTCAGTACCTATCCTCAAAATTCATTGCTGCGAACTTTTGAAACCCTATTTCGTGTTGCTTGAGTGAAAGCGAGGTCGCTGTCGGTAGTTGCAGTAACTCTTATACACGCTTGTACGAATGGCAAATTCTGTCAATTAAATTTTTTTTTTGCAGCAATTGAAACTTTAAAGCACGTTCATCTGACATCAATGTTTGGAGCAATAGGTTTTATTGCACATTTGGTCGTACGCGAAGGTATATTTCAAACAAATAATCATAATTTTTCGTCACTTCAGAAAGGTACCATTGCAAGTAATTTTGAATAATAAAAATGTGAACGGGTGTCTGATGTCTTTAATTAAAGATATAAACACGCAGGAAATTATATTAATTTTTATAACACGTTGAGCATCACGTGTACCACCGGTGACTCATGTATCAATTTTAATTTCGTCAAATAACTGATTACCCCAACGAAATTTTGAGTTACATATATGTCACAATGATAGTCCAAAATAAGAAGTATGTTATCAAATAAACAAATATTTATATATTCAATGATACATGTTAAGAAAAAGGTACAGTAGTGCCAGGTTAATGTTCACACGCCTCGGACCTCTGGTGCCACTCTATTCTCGCGTGTCTGACCAGTTGCAGGGTTTTCCACTGCGGTGCTCAACGTGTTGATGATAAAGAATGACTACTTCTTATAAGTACATAAGTGGGCAGGTAAATATATATACAACAATATACATACGTGTTGCTTAGTGTTCAACTTATGTTGTACTAAGTGATTCGTTGACAAAAAAAATAATTAGACAAATGTGTACATATACTAATAGTAAACTACGCATACATTCGATATTAAGTTTGGAAAAATGTATATTAAATGCTATATTAATATATTTCGACATAAAAAGAAGGGAATAAACTGAAAACAGAAATTGCCATGCATGACTAGATTTATTGAAAATTATTTTATTTCAATGCAAGAAATAAAATTTTGCAGAAATGACCATTATGTTTCTAGAAAATTACGAATTTCGTAATTGACTCATTTCCAAAAAATTCAACATTATCTGCTTGTAATATTGTTTATTCGTACCTGACAAAGATTCAGAAAAATAGTGATTTTTATCATTTACGCGAATGAAATTATATTCATTTAAAATTTCATTGACATTCAGTTGCAAAATTAGAATTCATACCAAGAAGTTCAGTCTTTCAGGGTCGTGTACATTTACCCACTATTATATCGTCCAAACTTACTGCTGAAGGGACAATAAAGCTACGCCCTTCAACGTTATATCTCATTTATTTAGACACTCATAAGCATAATACAAGCAAATGCATGTATTACTTTATATTTCTTATCATTTTGAAAGTTGGAACAGCAATGAAATATAGTAGCACCGTATCGTAAGATAAAATATAAAACTGACTTATTAAATTTATGTGAGAGAAGTGACTTTAAAGGCTCTAACTTCATTGCAGCTGCAATAATGTTATCTTTAACACATATTGGATAAAATGCGTTTATTTTAAGAGGAAACTAACATTTTCGAGCATAATATCATATTATATTGTAAATCATATAAAAGTACATAAAAAGTTCAACTTCTGGTGACTATATTTTCACTAATTATCGTATTATCCTTTCAGGTATTAAAAATTAGCACCAATTGTCAAATATTTGAACCGAGATACTGGGAAAGCATATCACATAACACAGATTTTATTTTGGTTGATAAATTCCATGAAAACGGCCTGAGAATACCATCCGTTTCATATTCAATGCATTTCAGATCTTTCGTCTCGTCGTATCGTTTTCACTTCAGCGGACATAAAATGCGATATTAATTCCACGTGAGCTTCCTATTTTGCCGGCACATTTCGGGACGTTTCTTCCACGATGGAAGAACGATCGCAGCCACGAAATCTCTTTACCTTTTTACGAGCCGGCTCCGCCGTCGCCATCACCGCCGGCAGCCCTACATCCGTTATCTTCTTGTACCTCCTCAGCCGGTTGTCGCTCACGGAAATGGAATTTCCGAGTAGAATCGCGCAAAAATTGATTCGTTTAACCTGCTCATTGTACTCAGCGAGATCAGACAAGCCGCTCATCGGGTTGGCCCCCGAGTCAGGCAGTTGAAAATCGTGGTTTCGATACGGGGTGGCTTCAGGGGAAAGGGCATGCCTGAGCTGAACGGAGCAACGCAGGACAGGGCTATTCTAAGGACTCGAGATTACAAGCCATTGTTCCCGCGCCACCCTTTGTCTCAAACCTACCCTTCCACGACCGACCTCCACCACCTCTTTCCCCATCTATCTCGTCCTTCTTTGTGTTTTTAATTCGCAACTTTGTAACCGTTTCGTCTCTCTCGTTCCCTCTCTTTTTCTCGCTTGCCGAAAATCTCGCCTGCACCCATCCTCGTCCTTTCGGCTCGCTTTCCCGACCCTAACGCTTCGTTTTCACTGGCCGACCCTCGATCCAATCCGTGGTGTCCTCATCGTAGTCGACCTTCGTCAACGATTATTTCTCCGAGGAAATCTGGCCTTCCGTGGTCGGGAAATCGTTTTGCATTTATTTGCTCGTGGAAAGTTGATCTGGGAGTTTACATTGGCCGCGAACGTACGAATGTAATTTTAAAACGCTTTCGGTAGACTGCGTCGCACCATGGTATTACAAAGATCATTTCAATGTGAGCTTTATGAACGAATCATCGGAGTTATTCTTCATGAATTCGTCCAAGCATGTTAACTAAACAATGGATCGTAAAGAAGATAAGAATATCTATGCAGAAGTAAAGTTCTCTGTGCTAAAAAATTGCCTAGCGATAGAAATTAACAATTTATACATTATCACTTGTTTAAATACGAACGTAGGTTATAAGTGGTACATGTTCTCAGACTCCAGTTCATTTAAAGGTACAAGGGAACATACCCAACCCGCACACGCCGATTTTGATGAAACTTATATTGGAGATAGTTCGCAGAAAAACATTAAACACGTATTTTTTTATCGGCCATCGTCCATATTGAATGGGTGATAACATCCCTCAAGGTTGAGAGTTGAAAACATATTTTTAGAATATCTCGGAAACTAAAAGATCTAGGAAAAAGTTCTTTCTTTAAATTGTTTTTGAATGGGGCAGATATTCACGTAAAAAAATTTAGGAAAAAATCATTTGTTTAAATAACATGTTACAAATGCATCTAATAATTAACGTAAAATGAAAAAAAAAACAAAAAATTCCAGAAACACGTATCCGCTATTTTCGTCCATAGTTCACATACACAAATTTACACGAATGTGGAATAATATTTTGCAACAAAAATTCATTAAAAAATTGAAGTTATTAATATATTATTTAAACAGATGACTTTTTCTTAATTTCTTTTATGTGAATATCTTCTCCATTCAAAAATACACAATTAAGAAAAAGAACTTTTTCCTGCATCCTTTAGTTTCCGAGATATTCCAAAAGATATATTTTAAACACTCAACTTTGAGGGCTGTTATCACCCCTTCAATATGGACGAAGGCCGTTAAAAAAAATACGTGTCTAATATATTTCTGCGAACTGTCTGCCGTATAAGTTTCCTCAAAATCGGCATGTGCGGTTTGGATATGTTCCCTTGTTAAACGCGCTTGTAGTTTCGAGATGTGCTTCGAACCTTGGCGAGAAGGAAGTGATTCCTTTGTTTTCGCGGTCGGAAGCGTACTCCGGTGTGCCGATCTAAATAGCGAAAAGAATGTACAGCGTGGACACGGTATCACGAAATTCAGTGCATAATCATAAAGCTATAATACCGAAAGAACGAGTTTACACGGTAGACGGGATTTCTGTAGTTCGCTAAGGAACGGCGAAACCCCATTATAGATAACGAGAGGCAGAAAGAGACAAAGTCGAAGTGGATAGGGGTGCACGAAGTGAGATCGAGGTGGCGGTATACGAAAAGGCCCGATACGCCTCCTCCAAGGATTTGCGAAACGATTCCCCGCTACGACTTTGAAGTCGTTCGCTGCGCGCTAAGAGAGAAAGAGAAGAGAGGAGCGTCGTAGTCCTCGCTTGCATCTCCCCGGCCATCGCCAGCAGTAAAATGACGTCTCCGAAGGAGGAAAGTAGAGTGGATATCCGGTGTGCCCCATGCAATTGGAAAGTTTTAGTAAATGTAAACCGTTTCGTGCTCGAGTAAATACAATCCGGTGCTAACCCTGTATCCACTCCGTTCCCTTTAACCCCGCTTTCGAATCTCTCTTTTCCTCCTTCTTTCTTGTCTATCCACGTGAGATCGAACGACAGTAGCAGGTGCTGCTGCGTACATGCACGGGAGCCGAGCTGATCGAGCGTGTGTGTTGTGTTCGCTCATCGATGGACCGTTCGTTTCGTCGACACGTGAGGGAAGATCGTGGAAACGGAACGAAACTAAAAGGGAAAATGTAAAGTACGGCGCTCAGAAATTCGTGAACCATCGAAATAGAGCGGGAAAGGAGGAAAGAGAGGAGGAATAGAGCTCCCCATGCAATTCGCCTTGCCACGTTTCCCGGTCCCAACTCGATAGTCCGATTAAAACCGACTCTAAAATCCCGTCCCGTCTCACCCTACCGAACCTATTGCGCGCCGCTGCTATTCCGTTTTATTGTTCGAGCTACCATATGCATAGCAATAACTATGTCCGCCCCTATGATACTGAGTTGCTCCAGCGTTTCGCCAGCTTTCAACCTTATCCTCCATCTGGTCAAAGCCGCGCTGCCTAACCGGTGCTGACTCCATGCAACCGCTTCGAATTTCCATACTTCTTTGGGAGTGTCACGGTTTTGGTTGCTTTCAGTACTCTTTCCCCTGGAGATTACCACCAACTCGCTTCTGCTGCCTCTTCCTGCCGCTTTGTCTGTTACAATTTACAGCGAACTGCTACTGGAGCTGTTGCTGAATAGGAATCATTGTATCTTATTGATATTGACCTGTATACGTATTTATAATTGACATTTTGATTGGAATAGTATACACGAGAGATATTTCAAAAGTTCTGTGAATTGTGCTCTAAATTCTTTATATTACGTTGTAGTTTTTTAATATAATTCCCATTTAATTGTATAGACTTGTTCTATCGCGAAAGTAATTGTTTTAGATCTCTTTCGAAGAACTTTCGGGAAGTCTCTTTTATCCACTGGTTTACAGCAGTGTTTGGTCGTTAAATTGATTAACCTAACAATAAACAGTCCTTTTAGATTACGCAGAGTTGTCAAATGCTCAGTGTAATTGTTTAACGACTTCAGATAGCTTTATGCTCTCCTGCCATAAAAAGAAAATGATGGCTCTTTGAGAATTCACAGCGTCTCCCATAGTCGAAGTATTAACACCTCAGGAACCGATCTGTACTCGCCTAGTGATCAAACAATATTGACCGGCATTAACGGGTATCGTTACGAAAATGTGTCACCACTTGTCTGTGCATAATAGCACCAGTCGTTAGGTCTGCATTCCTGCGCTGGTTCTGATTTCCCAGAACTCTGGAAACATCCCTCTTACATATAAAAATTCATGTTGAGCTGTAATTGACTTTATGATGAAAGAATTCCTGCCTTATACAACATTACAGCACACTAGTATGTATGTACATACACGTGTAAATATTATTTTTGGTTTGAAAAGTGTTTTGCATGTCAGACTGAAGCTTGCGTAGAAAGAAAGTGTACTGCATTATATGCGTTCTAAAATTGATGGAAATTTCTATTTTTATGTTATTGGAGCCTTTTCATCATACGGGAATATGTAGAACATATCCATGCCTGTGGAAAAAAGAAAGGGTGTGTTTACGTAGTATGTATAATGGTGACAATGAAAGCAAAAGAGAGTGAGTCAACGCGAGGAATCGGGGAGAACGAGAGACGTGGTCACTTGGTAGGAAAGCGTCACATGAGCTTTGCAACCTATTCTTTATTTGATTTTGTTATTCAATTTTATTTTAGTGTACATTCTGAAGAAAGTGGTACTTCAGGGATTCCTCTAAACGTATCCAGTTCTACATAAATTTCTGAGTAATTTATTCATCGAAAAGGAACATTGTAAATTTAAGACAGGAAAAACTTTTCAACGGATTGATTCATTTAGTAATAGTCATTAAAATAAGGAATATTAATAGTATACTATCTTGCGACAGCTGCTGCACACTATTGTTTAAAGGTTGGAGTTTGTACCTCATGTCATCGTTTCTTACAAATGTTTTGACAGTTAGCTAATATAGCTAATAGCTTAGTGTCGGTTTATTAACTAACAAAAATACATTTTCGAGGTAATGTAACTCGACACGAGTCTCCATCATTGCGATAAAATGAGTAATTTTTCTTTTACTATCTACGTTACATTGTTTTGTCTATTGCGATAAAAATGCAAAATAACAAGCTATTCTATTAGGATACTAGAAAAGAACCTCACTGAAAAATAGTAAACAATCTTTGCCGTATGTTATATTCTGATGCCAGAAAAAGGTACGCTAAAGACTGGAAAGAGCAAGTAATAGTCAGATATGAGAGTTCAGTCTTATTTAACACGTAGAGTGCCACACTGAAAACATCCACACCTAATCAAACACGATATAATTAACTATTTTTTATATAAATCGTAAAGAAAAAAAAATTCGAGTACTCAATCGTGTTCTTCTGTTCCTACATTATTGTTTCAGTATTAAATTTGCTTAACATTTTGTGACAATTAATACTTATTTAATTAAATTAAATTTGACGCCACATCATGTTCCCCTCCAAATCGTTCAACTTTTGTTTGAAACCTTGTTGAATGTCAGTAATAGATATTCACGTGAAAATATTAAAAATGCACACCCTGTGTACGACATTTTCTATCCAGAATGGCCTACTAAACACGGGAGAAGGAGCTCGATATCTCCCGGGACATCCGGTATATTCCATAGAGAGTAGTCACTAAGGGAATTGCAAACGAGTTAATTAATCGTTAATACTTCACATGAAAATATTTAAAATTGCACACCCTGTGCACAACATTTTCTATTCAGAATGGCTCGCTAAGGACGCAAGGAAAAGTTTGATATCTCCCGGGACATCCCGTAGATTCCGTAGAGAGTAGTCAGTAGGGGATCTGCAAATGGGTTAATCAATCGTTAATAATTCACCATTCGCGCACGAACGATGTCAGTAGCGACGGAAATCTCGCAGGAAACGGTGGATCCGTCGATATAGAGGGAAGTGGCCGTCTCGGTGCCTCGCAGTGCCTATTACCGAGACGCACGAAGAACCGAGATTGAAAGTGATTAAGACCGGGCGGTGGGCGGCCGGAACTGTGCGTGCGTGCAAACGCAGCATAGTAGGTCACAGTGACGTTAAAGGGTTATCAGATAGCCGTAGCATAAAGCGTTTCGGCGGGAAAGGGCGAAGGGTGAGTTGCCGCGTCGTATTGGCATACCTATGGTTACAGAAGGGCCCGTGAACACGTGTACACGAGCTGCACGCTGCTAGCTGTCTGACAGTTTGGCATGTTGCCTTCCACCACCACCGCTACACCCGATCCTGCGTATCCCCGTGTTGTCGTCGTGTCGACACGCGGCACGTTGCCCCGCTTCCGCGTGTATGCACATGCACGCGTTTAGTGGCACGGTAAATCGGTCAAGCCGTGACACAGAGCTTGGTCCCTCGGTGATCGGTGTGCCCGCTGTAAGTACCTGGGTACATAAAAAGCACTCTCGTTCAAAGCGCTGGAAAACCGCGATGTTGTTACTACGCGTCGCCGTGTTTTCGCTGGATTCGCCGATTTTACGGGATGTTGCGTGGAAATTGTTGACTTTCCCGGGAGAAATTGGATCGGTAGAATTTTGCGTGCACGTAATTGAATGTTTGGTTAAATTGGATTTCGCGGTAACCGCTGCCGGCGAAAGTATTGCTGCGCGTAACGAGCGCTTTCGAAACGACGCTTTCATCTTTTTTTCACTGTCGCGGATACAAAGCAATTCAGTGTACGCGCAACAATATCAAAGGTACTGTTTTCGAGTATAATTCATTTCGATGACTATCGGGGAACGGATTGTTCTTTTACTATACTGGGTGGAAAAATATTGTAGAGTTCCATTGAAAAAACAAGTACAATTGCGCTTTGAAACTGCACCGATGCACATCTGTAAAAAATCGCACTACACGATGATAGAGCTTGTTAAACAATCCAAAATTTTCTACTACAATTTTTTTCTACCTTCAACAGGAACAGAGTTATAATCCGGCCCAGTTACTAGACTCATCCTGTAGGTTGTCGCGTGCATCCTGCAGAGAAATGTTCAATTTACAATTATGTAAGGGAGCGACTAGAAAATTATTTCGTTTATTGCAAATTTCAACCACCTAATATTATATAATACGTAATTCAAAATGTAACCGTACAAATAATGACAAACGTTATTTTCCTCGTACGATGGTAAGTTTCAAGACACGGATATTTCTGATGCAGTCGCTTTGTACGTTCAAGGTAAAGCCTTTTCGACGTTGACTGACTAGCTTACATGAAATGAAATTATGGATATTTACACGGACCGCTGTCGAGCAGTAGAATATCCCGTAATACGAGCTAAGAATTCTCGCACGTGACATCAGACTTAAACGGGCATCGTGAGAAGGAGCCGACGCTTTCCCAGATTCGAATGTCGCGATATCGTTCGTGCTGGGTTCCTATGGGAAAATTATCCTCCGCGTCGCTGTAACTCGATATCGCAAACCGCATGATATCTCCATAGCGGTGGATCGCTACGACGATTTCACCTATTTGCAATAACAGTTCGCCTTCCGAAGAACGAAAGCACGACGTGTCGTCGGTCGCGACGTGGAATGGGAAACGTGGGCTCAACATCGGTACGTGCTTCGCGGCCGGGATAACCTTTATTTCGCAGCGACTCTACGAATGGAAATTAGATCGACGTTTACATATGAAACGTGTAAATCGGCATAGCGCGGGTTTAAAAAGCGCGGCAACAACAGCACCGTGTCACGAAACATCCCTGCGAAATTTCACGAATTGCTTCCGCGATGAATTCTCGTCTACGCGCACGGAAACTCTAAACTATTCCAAGAGGTATATAGTGGTTCAACAGAGGTATCACGTACTCGGTAGAATTGTAACAACTGTAAGGAAACGATATATCATTAAAACGCATCAGAAACATATGTCTACATTATCTATTTGAGATTGATGATAACTTGCATTTTTCTTCTACACTAGTGCCTTTGAATGTAATTTGTAATTCATCTTTTAAAGGCACCTTCGCTCAATAATATTTATGAACTGTTAGCATGCCCTGGAGACGGTTTCGCCTGCAACTTTTCCGCGTACAGAACTCAAAATATTGATTTCTTCCTTAAATCTTGTAACCAGGTGAATTTCTTTCGAGCGCGCGAGCACCGAGGTTTGCCATCTAGCGGTCATGCGTGAACTATGCCCCCTTGGACGGCACGTCGAAAATAATTCCATATTTTTTATCTCGATATATTATTTATTTTGCGATAAAATATAGCCTATGACACTTCGAAAAATATTAAGGAGCTATTGTGAAAATTTCAGAACAATCGGTTTAGTAGTTTTTGAGATTTTTGCAAGCATACAAAGAGATTTTTGTGAGCGTCTTCATTGGGACAGTATAAACATGAATTTTGCTCATACGTTTAGAATTTTTTTTAAAGAATATTATTGTGCTCTGCTTTAATGATAAAGTCACACTAGAAGGTTACTATTCTCTGCTAATTTGAAACACATGCAGCAGAAAACTGTTTTTAGTTATGCAATAGTAATTGCAATTAGTCCTCGTACATAAAATCAACATAAAACACAATTACTTTTTAAGCTCTCTTAGCGTTGCATTAAGAAATTAGATGGAGCAAGCATTCCCCTAAAACGGCTATGTTTAGAGAACTTCAAACCGAATTGTTGCAACGCAGTTAGCATCAATTTCATAATTAGACGACGTAATCGCATTTGGAGCTATGATATCGAATGGGAGCCGCGAAGACATTTATTCAGCGAAGTACTACGCTTAATTTGTCGCCAAAGAAGAAGCAGGCTAATTGGATTACACCCTCAGTGCCAGAGCACCGTTTTTATAACATCAGGCAAAATGAAGAATGCAAAAGAGAATGATGTACGTAAGTACGTCGGTAGAAGTAAAAACGAGGGTGAAAAAAGAACGGGAGAGGCTGAGAAGTAAATCCAGCGTAGCGTGACACCACCGACATCCTACGAACTACATGGGCCGTGGTGGTCAACGTACCATAACATTATATCTATCCCATGTACTCTATCCCTACTATTTCTTTTGGACATGTGACTCGAAGCCACCCCTTAGGTATCACCACCAGCGCAGGACAATGTGCTCGACTTAGCTTGATCTTATTTTCCTCCCCGAGACACAACTGTAATTTCATATATGAAATCATATTTCCGAAGTCTCCCGGGGCCCCACAATTCCTTGGTGTTCTCTTTTATTATTTCCCTCATAAAATGGACAATAAGGTTTACACTTAAAACTATTGCGAACAAAAAGTAACTTCATTTCGCGGACATTAACGCGTACATTATACTTTGCTTTTAATAGTTCCTAAAGAGATAATTACACAAGGCTGCAGTAGTTGCATGCATTATCAGTAAAAGTGTTAAGAGACAAGACAATTGATAATCTCAGTAGCAAATACTTATATCTACTAGGATAATTAACACGTTGAATGCCGTGGGATCACCAGCGCTACTGATATAATTTTATTAAATAATTAGTATGTCTTATAAAATTCTGGATAGCATTGACAGCGGGACAATAATATACAGTACAAATAACGGAATCAAATAGTTAAAAACTTTTTTGTTTCAGGATTTATATTAAAAATCGTAAATTATATGATGTCTGACTAGGTATGACAGTTTTCATTGCGGTACACAAACAACATAACCACAAAGTTTGAAAGAATACTGAATATTTTTCAATGTGACCTGAATACAGTTTAAGGTAATTTATTCAATAAAAGCGTATTAAGTTGCTTGCACTTCAATTAATAAACCATTTGTTAAGAAGATATGGAATAACCAGCATGAGCTAGCCTATCCTGTATTTCTGTTCCTTTAATTCCATTCAAATAAAAATTATTAGATTGCATGTAGTTCAATTAACAAAGTATTTGTTAAACAGACATGCGATTCGAAAGAATTTATATCAATTTTGTGCTTTTATTAAAACGTTTCGCCACGCGTTCCTCGACAATTACTATAGATATACAGATCTACACACAGTTTTTACACATTTCACAAGTTGAATACGTTTTTCTGACGTTGCAACATCGCATCTTTGAAGATAGTAGTTTTTGTGTTTAATGCAGTACATGATATTTCAGCAGCTTCTCATCGATTACTGTGCAAACAATTGTGTCAAGCTGTTCGAAATGCTTTCTAAATTATAAGCTTCTTTCTGTTCCAACTGGATCTGGCCTCCGAGGAATCAGTGATATTCGAAAAAAATAGTTTTTCTTTTAACTATATGCTCGTGGAAAGCACTCATAATCGTCATGATTCTTAATTTTTAAAAGATACTGACCAAAAATCAAGAAAATACGATTGCCAAAAAACCAAAAACTAATGAAGTAGATAAAAAAACAATTAATCTTTATGCTTTTCAAGCATTTATACCATGTGTACTCTGATTTATATAAAAAAAATGCTTCGTATTATTACAAGTATATTATTACAAGTACAATTATAAATAATTGTAAAACCACCATTATTTCTATATTCACAAGTCGAGTACGGATGTTTATGTAAATATACTTTTTTAGGCTTCCATATTTCCTATATTAATGCAATTATATAAATGAAATTTCAACAAGACTGCATTTGCCTCTTGAAATATAATATTTAAATTACGAAATCTTCATTTTGCTATCTGATTAAATGTACATCATTCATCAATTTGGATCTATTAATTTGCATAAACATCCGCAGTCTGTTCATGAATCGCAATCATATAATTATAAAGCTGTATGAATCATTTAATCATTCCTATCTATTTGATTTTATTTCTATTAGATATCTCAGGGTATAGATTAAGAAGGGAATAACTAACACATCTTATCCTATTATAACTTTTCTTACGACTTGTATACTTTTTTATACTTCGCTGTATCTTTAGCGCGGATACTACGTAGATGTTTCGTTTAAAGCGGGCAAAGTATTTTAGTTCGTGCAGTATACCGACATAGATAGGCAAAGAGGGGAGAGCCAGGAGTAGTATCTGAGAAAGTGGGGGATTTGCGTAGTTGAAGAGTGAGAAAGAGAGTACGAGAGCTTATCAAGAGCTTTAAGTTTTGCTCACAGAACCAGTGGAGCAGGCAGCGCGGTCTCTGGCTTAATCCTGTATTGTAAACTAGGCAGCATACAACGGCATGTTTTCTATTTTGTGCCACTCACCTTCTACACTTGTTATTTCCTTTCTTTCCCCCTCGGAACGCTGAAAGATACCATGGGTTAATCTGTCCTCTGGGAATAACTTGAAACACGGAACAAAAGCTTCTGTTCTCTCAACCTATCCTCTCTTTCTTTGCTTTCTTTGCATAATCTTAAACCTTTGCGCAATCAGCGAAACATCCCCTCCTTGTAAATTCCTTTACATTCCGTTTGCGTGTATTTAAATAAAATTTCTGAATAAGTGTTGTCAGAACTACAGTGTGGAAAAAAGTTGCATTATTTTCTACTGCAAATATTTTACACGTATTAACACTCTGCACTCGGATGTCGAGCCATAATCGACATGACATTTCATTTCAGCAGTTGAAGAGAAGGATGAAAAAAACGTTTAAAAATTTAAAGAAAAATTCGTGTGTCGATCCGATTAAACGTGGAAATATATTGACGAATCATAAATCCAATGTCACCTGGACCTTTCATAATCGTACACTTTTTATTTTATTATCGAGTTGTTGGAACGAAACGTAGGATTTATCATCATATTGAATTGTCTGGAAAGTTCGTAACGTTTTGCAGTAGATGCCAGCGTTATCACTTCTTAAAGTTAGACATTATGCACAAAGTTACTACATCTATACCTATTGTTTTAAGGATAGTTCTCTAACTCCTGATTAGTAAAAACATCTTGCGGTCAGGCGAGTTTTATTTATTGAATAGCGTGTAGAAAATGAAAAATAAATAAAGTACATTTTCGGCATTTAATACTTTTTTTATCCGCATGAAGATAGGAATGCCACCCAAACATAAAAAAGATTTATTCTGTTCATGGAGTTGGGGATGCTGACGAAAGTATCGTTCGCAAATGGTTTCCCCCATTGAATCGCTTATTATGGAAAGGGTGTATATCCATATTTTGGGGAATATTAACTTCTGCGTTTCTCTAACTGTAGATGCCTAACCATGTTTATAGTTATGGGACACCAAACAAACATCAAAAGTGTCTTTTGATATCTTCTATCTATTCCGATTGAAAAAATCAAATAAACATTATTTCGACGAAAATTAGGAAATTTTTATTGCCTGGTGTAAAATTGAAAAAGTGGATTTACGCCTTTTTAATATTAAACGATTCAATTTGAAGTTGGAAATTTCTGTCTTAAAAATGCAAAAGGTTCTGGTGGACTATTCGTAGTTGATGCTAACCAAATAACCATGCCCATTGAAAATAATCTGTATCATACTACGAGAGACATCGCAGACATGTTATAAATACAGTAAAACCTCGATTATCCGAACTGTATTTAATAACAGAATGACAAACACTATAACTAAATTTCACATGAAAATGATAATTCTATTTTAGAATGTAAAACATATAATGGTACAAAATTAAGTACAAGTGATAATTTTAGTTCGTTACTGGCCAATAGGATGACCAATTTTTGGATGACTCGAGTTCGAACAATCGAGGTTCTACTGTATCGAAAACAACCGTATCCGAACATTTAAGAAAAATTGGTTATATCACTCGTTATGATGCGTTGGTGCCGCACGATCGGACAGATAAAAATTTGATGGACCTCACGTGTCTTTGCAAACCCGAAAAAAGTTAATCGAACTAGCTTGGGACATTCTTCTTCATCCACTCTATTCACCGGATTTGACACCGTCAGATCATCACTTGTTCCATTCTATGCAACATTTTCTGTACAGTCAAATTTTTAACCCACTGAACGGTGCAAAATTGCTTTGGACCGGTTTTTTGTTCAGAAGAATCCAAAATTTTCCGGAAATGGAGTTACAAGGTTAACGAATAAATGGCAACATGTTATTGAACAAGATGGTGCATATATTATTGATTAAAATTACAGATAAGTAAAATACATTTGCTTTTGAAGTTTCATTAAAAATTGCAACTTTTCGAACAACCCAATAGTTAATACAAATGGGGAACTGCAGTTACTCTAAGAAAATGGAATTCTGCAAATGTTAACTTATCTTTTGGCAGTAAAATAATTTCGATTACTGACGTACTATAACTCCGATTTACATGATGAGTCTCTAAATTTGATTTTTTGAGCGCTTTCGAAACATATACGCTATACGTTTCACAGCTTATTATAAAGACACTATTATAATACAGGAAATCGAACAATATTGTATTAGAGACACGAAATACTGTCCGTTCATGATCACATTACAATTAGTAAATTATAGTAGATACAACCACCATATTTATATTGTTTCATGTGCCTCTTGACCTGAAAACTCACCCAAATAGTTGCGCAAAATGGAATAATAACAAAGTTAAATTGAAATAACCAAACTATGCGACAGGGAAATTGTCCAATGCCCTTGAGTGACCAATATTATTGCATTAAGTCATAAATAACTTCCGACACGTAACAGATTGTTTTCTTTCTAAAAATTCAAACAGTTTATTTGGGCTATTGACCTTTGCTTCACATTGTAAGGTAAGAATCCCTAAAAGGTGAACATGCTGCAAAAGCGACAATAATCATCCTTTGATAAACCATCAATAAATTTAGGATGATAAATGTACGGGTCTGAAATAGATGACTCTGTGTAAGTGAAAAAATAAATTTTCATTTGATGTAAAATGCAGTTGAAACTTCAAACGCGTTTTTCTCGAAACCACGTTTTCAAAATCTGCAACTAGGATATCTCGAAAACTGCTGCACCAATCTATTTCAAATTTTACAGGCTTCTTTTAAACATAAAAAACTAGCCCTCAATCGAAGGATTTTTTCCTTCAATGCGTAGTTTTTACTTTATGAACGAAAAATGAACGTTTCTTTAGACAAAAATTAGACACCTTACCTTTGAACAATCGGCGTATTTTTACAATTTCATTTTTCGAAATTGCGAACGATTAAAGACTAAATAAACTAATATACTAGCCAAATTTTCAGGAATTTTAGACTTTAGATAATACAGTTCCGAACAGCACTGGTCACCACAAAACACTTTTTAAATAAATGCGTCTCGTGCATCGACCGCAGCGTCCTTATTAATCAATATTTTTTCATAAAATTTTACACAAACTATGGCAAACTATACCTGTTTGAATACAGAAACTTTTTCAACAAAATATACACATGTTTTTTCAAAAACAACTCTCAAAAGTTCCTTTCTTTTCGACCTCCTGACTAGGCGTAACCCCTTAAGAAGACAAATCGGAAGTTATTTATGATTCAACCAAACTTATCCATACTACAGTATCCTAAACTATGTTAAACCTCAACACGTAGAAACGAAGTTGTTCGTTCTTTCAGCAACATCGAATTGACGCATTTATGCTAAATCATGCCCAACTTCGTATTCCGGCCACGTGTCGCGCTCTCTGTATGTACATGAAGCATAAACCTAGACATATATTCGCTGAAGCGATGCATGCACACGTGAATCTTTTCAATTCCCTGCAGTATATAAATTACGAGGCGAAGTCTCTTTCGCGCATTCATACTTAAGTGGAATTCTCAATGATCTCAGTTAAATGGCGCATCCTGCAAAGAACTCACTTGTGGCGCGTTAAACGTACGACCGTTAGGATTTCTTGCTTATCGTGCAATAAATGTATACAACTCAAAAAAAAAAGGCGACTTACCTCTCTATGTATAGTCGTGATGGAAGGAGATGAGCGGGCCAGTGGCTGCTCGCTGCTGTACCGTTGGTACTTTCATACATTTATTTATGAAGCGCTATGAATAAATGGATGCTGGCCTTCCTCTCGCGCTCAGTGTTTCAGAAAGCTGATATCGTGTTGTTCTTACACGGACGTCCCGAATATAATGGTTGCTCGTGGAGTATCTTGTCAAATCGATTAGCTCATTTCGCTCTGTCTGTATCCGTCCCAACCGCGTTTGAAAAGGAATTGTTGCGAACGTATTAGGTTAGTGCAAAAGATTTGACGCCATTCTATGAAGTTCTATTGTAAATATTATTATGTGTCCATATTTGTCGAGAATATATGTTGCGTGATTTTATTTTTTATTTTAAATGACAAATGCGATAAATATTCGCAGCAACCTAATAAATGTATAGCAATATGAATGATATGATACTATGTATTTTGCAAGAGAACTTGGAAACTCGAATTCTGATTCTTTTTACATGGTGCTGGTTTGTAGAGGAGCTTGAACCAAATATCAGACGCTTTTTTTCGATCTATATTCAGTTCTCGAGGATTGAACCATCCCTGAAAGATCAGCAGGTGTTTTTCTGTTTCCATTAATATTTAAAAACTACAGGAAATAGAAAACAGTTGGTTTGATAAAAATAAAATTATTTCTTATACTGTATGAGGATATTAAAAATTTTTATTTGTTATTTGTAATTTGTAATTTGTATAAGAAACTCACCCCTACCCTATACATGTTTACTCGTTGTTATAGCAAATACTACCCAGAATTTGATTATAAACATATACAAATAGAATGTTATTTTAATTAATAATATTAATATTCCTCGTTATTCTAAAAGATAGATAAGACGCACTGTAATTGTGTAATTCTAGAATCCACTTGTTTATCAGCACTACTATAAATGAGCAAGTATTGATGCTGCATAACACTGTAATTAATATAATCGTAAGAAATATAGAGGAAGATATTAGAATCGAAAAAGCCTCAATATTAGAGGCATTCTTTTTATATCGATACGGTTAACACGCACATGAATTGTAGTACAGTAGAACCTCGGTTATCCGAACTCCGATCATCCTAAAACCGGTCTTCTTATATCAACTACAAGTTAAAATTATCATTAATGATATTGTGCACTCAATTTTCTACAACTATAAATATAGTTAGAATATGAGTCGTCTGATTATTAATTACAGTTCGGATAATCGAGGTCCTACTCTAGTACACAATAACTATTACTCTTTTAAAATATGGAGTAGCATTGATACATGTACTTCTATTCATAATGAAATTCTAGGCGCTTTTTGATCTTACAAAAAATAAAAACGAATTATTCTGTAAAGATACGAGAGGGCTGATTGTTGTATAAATCGTAAATATGAAACAAATTTTTTTCAATATCTTAATACGGCATTATAAACCATCAAATTTAAATGAAAACAATCTTGTTCAGTTTCTTATAGTTTTTTAAATATTAATATAAATGAGGGAACGCTTACAGATCCTTAAGGGATAATTTCATGTCTATAAACAGGGTACTACGAGAGCCGAAAAAATTATAAGTATTTGATAGAGTTAGAGCGAACTCCTAAATATATAGTCAACAAAGTTTAAAGAGTCAGACCATTGGAGTTACCTAAACTCCACTTACTGAGGTTAATATAAACATTTTTATTTCTGTATATACCATGTGATTTCTGATTTAAAGAAGGTTTGTGAAATATCTGATTTTTAAGATAATGAGTAAGAGGCAAAGGGAGATGTAGTTGGTTTAAGTGTTTCAAGGAAGAAGCTTGCGCCAAAGTACATAGAATAATAAAAGATTAAGTAGTTCGGAGTAATAATACCGTCCATAGTTTCCTCCTAAACTTAAATGATGAAACACGTCGGCGGAACATTAGAGAGATGAGTGTTTTCGTTCTAAAGGCTTAGCGTTTTTGCTCTTATCGCCCTTCTTATATGACAAAGACATTCGCAATGTGTTCTTTTAATGAAAGTGCTATTTACAAATTACGAAAACCTACTTCCATTGATTGTGATCACAGAAGTTACAATTTGATTTTACTTCAATTTGAAAATATTCAATAACATACTTTCACGTAATGAACTGATATGAAAATTATACAAAAGCGATTGCCGCTCAAAAGTGGTATGAGACTGTTATTTTCATAAATCATTATTTTAATGCTTGATGATATGTTCAAATATGCAGCAAAAATACATAAAGCTTATTTAAGACCAGCACGAAAACATGGTTAACTAAAACTTACGAACAAGCCTAATCAATCTATTGATCTTAATACTACAGAAAAAATGTGGACATTTTTCTTCAAAAAATGATACAATATTATTGCACAATCAATTTAACAAATTGATTTCTGGAATGGTAAAATTAGTACAGAGGCACAGTGGATACACTGATAAAAGAATAATTCACTAGATGGTCCTCATAATGCTAATATATAATTGACTGTGCATTCCTGTTATTATATAAAATATCATAGAACATTCAATAAAATATACTACTGCTTTACGCCCTTTAATGATTTTATGAATTCACCAGATTTATCTGAAACTTGGTAAGTGGCCAGAAACTTTTTGGTGTCAGCGTGCGTCTCGCATAATAAACTGGCTTAAACGAATGGAATAAAATTCCTAAAGAACCATCGCTATGAAAAAAAAATTCAGCCATCAGAAGAACAAATTGACTAGCGTGATAAACCACAGTTCGAAGAATATCTCAGCCCCGTAATTTCCGACAAATTTCACCCCGGCCATTAGCAACCAAACAGAATGCCCACCCCATCTCGGGCGCAGTGGGGTGTCCGGTGTGTCGTTCATCATGCCGGCCGCTTTATCGTTTCCACGTTCGACCGAAAAACGAGAAAATACAAAGTCAAAGGACCGGAAGACACGAAGAATTCGAACCAACAGCGTTCATCGAAGGAAACTCGCCCGCCGCCTCTTTTCCGGCTCGCCTAACCTGAAAAACGGTATTCTCCTCCCTGCGTACTTTGAATCGCGCCGAGAAGAGGAGCGAGAAGTTTGGCCGACGGAGAGAGAGACGGGAGAATCCCTGTGTGAGGGTAAGAGATAGGGTCGCGGAGGTGAGCGGAGAGGGGTAGAAAGGGCGTACAGAAGGGTGGGCATGTAATTAACGAGTATTCTCAATAAGACGGTCGGGAGAGGGTAGAGCTGAAGAGTGCGCCGGGGGAAAAAGCTCAAAGCTCCGAACGCCTCGCGCGTTCACCTGTTAAATAAAATACATTTAAATGCCGGCGGCACGTTGCCGCGCGTGAAAACTATTGACTCCTCACCCCCTGACCCGTTACCCCCCGCTTCCCCGGCCGCCTGTTTCTTCCGCCACTGCCATGCCTTGTACGAGGCAGCTTAATGAGCGTCGCTCGCGTCTCGTTGGAAACCATCCTGTCTCTAGATCTTTCTTTTATTTAATATTTCTCTCTCTCTCTCTCTCTCTCTCTCTCTCTTTCCCTTCCTCTCCGCCTATTTCGTCGCTTCTGCCATCCTCCTCTCTTCTTTCGCCAACTTTCTGCGTCTCGCACACGCGAGCTGCGTCAATGTGTAGCTGCGAACGCGTCTCGCGAGATCAAGTGTCCCTGAAAAATGCATAAACGTTCGGAAAACAGTCTCCTGATGCTGAGAAACGCCTCAGCCGTGTTCTCACCGGTCGACCTTTTGTAAAGCTGTTCATTGTATCAACAGGTTTCGAGATTTCGAACTTGCGAGAGTCCGCGCAACACAGAAACGCGCACAGAGTGGACCATGAAATTCACTGAAAGCATCAGCTACGATGCTTAAGAAACGGTCGCTTCGTTTCTATACAAGATTCATAATAAATTAATTTGAATTCATGTTTTAACCCATTTCTTTCCTACGTTCCGTACACGCAATATCTAAGAAAATATTTTTTTTCCGAACAAGTTTCCTCACCAATAGAAATTATTTTCACGGATTTATTAGAGAATGTATTGCACTATACATAAATATTTTTCCGCTGTAGTTCCATTCTTGCTATTTGTTTTATCATTTTTTGAATATTTTGAAATTGTAAAAAATTGAATGCTCTTTTAATATTATTTGAACAAAATTTCGATAGGACTTACCATTTTTGAGAATTTCTTTACATTCTCCAAAAACATGGACAATTTCAAAACTTTAAGGGTCGGTCGGCACCCTTAACTGTTGTCTGATTGCAATAAACTTTTTCAGGGATTCTTTTTTTATGAAATGGAACCGTACTAGGTGGAGAGAGCAAAAGAAATCGGATGTTCAAAACTAAGGGCCACCCTAATAACCACTGTAGCTATTATTCAACTATTCAACACCCTTTACGATAAGTGTCACAGATTTTGAATAAGACAGGACAACTGTACTTCGATGTAACAAAACTACATATTAATGTTGAACTACTAGTGAAAAGGAAATGACAAGTGATCAAGTAGAATTTCTCTGTATGTCACAGGCGAATGGTTGCAGAAAACACGTTTGACAGCTACAGTCAATCAGCATTACGTTCACGTAACACGTTTTGGCTGGACAGTCCTACCACGTCCCTCCTCTGTTCTTCGGGTCATTCTATTTTCTTCCGCCTTATTTTATTTATCTCCTATTCCAACATACGGACTTCCATTTAGGATGGGCCAGCACGTCGTCGTCGACGTCATCGTATAGTAGTTGTTCTCCCTGCTTCGTTCCATTTCGTTTCGTCCTGTTCGCCGAGCTTTTACTCATTCCGCGTCGCCGGCCGGAAAATAGATATTATTATACCGGATGTGCTTCCTATGTCCTGTGGATACGTCCAATAAATATCAGGAGCGAACGGTCAACGCCTTGCGGCTATATCACAGATAGACGCCGGGGCCTTTTATGCTATCGTAGATTTTTCAAGCACGTAAATCCGTAGACAAGCTGCATCGATGCGATGAATATGGAGCTGTAGGAAATTTCTTATACTATTTCCTATCATTCGATACAAAACTGGATGCCTCAGACATAATATGGTACAACTTCATAGGAAAATTCTTCGGAAGAAATAAATCGTCAATTGTGCTCCTCAGTTTCAAAGAGCAGAAACTGTCTGTAAATTTTATGACGTTACTCTGGAAATGTTTTGCATACAATGATAGAGTCATGGAATTACGGATTGTTAACATCTTAATACTTTGATTCAACTAAACATACTGTCTAAATGTGGATCTATATGTACGAGTTAAATTTTTGCAAAAAATAGCAAAAAGCGTAACTTAAGACATTATATACGTTATACTGGATAAATGTGTAGTTTTGTATGATTACTGTCGCGATCAACAACTTGTGTAATTGGTTCTTCTCTGATATCTTGATGAACACAAACAAAATTGATTTTTTAATCGAATTACATGTTACAATTGTGTTACATTACTTCTTATAGTATGCGATTATCTTATTAGTATTTTAAAAAATGTTGTAGAGATTAGTATTTATTTAACAAAATTGAAATTGATACTTGAGTAATCCATGAAGCACGAACTGTGTCAAATTTGTAAATCAATTTGAAAATTTGAAATAATATACCATCGTCAAACATAAAAGTCATAATTACGTATTCAATTTCTAGTTGAACACCCCGTAGATTTAATGTAACAGAGGGGAAATACTTGAATATAACTCTTATATATGTACGTTATATTTTGTTCATTCTATTTTGGTGAAATTTTTGGAGATATTTTTTAGTTCTAAGTTCCTACCTTTCAGTTCTCAATTTTCTGAATTAGATGGCAACGAGCACACATGACCTTGAAAACTCTTGGTCCCTTTTTGTTTTGTAGCCCATTCAATTGAATATCGTGCGAAACAAAACATAAAGAGGAATCTGAACCGTGCCAACTGAGTTTCTAATAATAGAATCCTGCAAAAACGTCACAGAGGCGACAAAAAACTATACAATATTAAAACAGGGAATAGACATATAATTAAACCTTTATCTTCAGCTAAAATTGCTATTTTTTTATGAATTCACCATCGTTTCATTGCGAATGTTTTCCTATCGATAGTCTATAAATATTTTGTCCATAATCACAGCATGTTCTGAATACTCTTCTGTACATCTAAGCGTTTCTAAAAGATTTATTCATATTCAAGTTATTTTATTATCCATTTTTACCCTCAAAGGAACATGCAGGGTAACCAATACATAAAAAAGGTATAAGAACGCGTTGAACGATACCTTTCAATTGAAATTTGCAAGGCTGTCAGAATTTTTTGCACGTAGACTGAAATATAACGCACGTTACCTTTGACATTCGATGCAGTGTATCAATCAAGGAAGGCAGATATCGCATGACCACAGCGCCACTACTGCAACGCTATGCGGTATCACCAGTTTACTTTCTATATCGGCGATAGTGCAACTCTAAACTCTTTCAATTTCAGTGTGCAATTTATTCTTTGTCCCGAAAGTATCATTTTCACGTAGCAGTAAATTTCCACTGGGAAGAATTTCAGAAAAGTATTAGCAACCTACCTCTGCGTGAAACGTCTACTTTTCTGCCATATAATTTTCCAATTTATGTTAAATTACATTCCAGTTGCTTCATCAATTATTTTCTGTAATCTGTTGCCCATCTTAAAATTTATTTAATAATATTCTGGCATTTCATCTAGATCTAGACATTCGAATAATATTTTGGTATCATAAGACACTGTTCTCGTTGGATTTATAGGAAGCTTATTAGAAACAATATATAAAAAAACAAAGAATGTCACAGAACTGCTTCATTGAGGAAATTAATTTTTAATACTTTAGTGTATCAGTGAAGAAACAAGGTCCAATGAATGTAACTGTATAGTTCATGACATGAAGTCATACTCTAATTAGGCGATAGAAACAAAAAGAACGACAATATAATTGTTTTACATTATTTTAATTTTTCTTTCGAATTGAACAGTACATAATAAAAATGGACATACTCTGTTCTTTTCCCTTATTCTTCATATACTATTTTAAAATTGGCAAAATTAAAAGAAAAGACACCGTTTCAATTTGACTAATAATTTCATAGCATACTCTGCTTGACTAGGATTTTTTGTATAATAATGAACAAACAAAAATATAAAATCAGTTGAATGTTCACTTGTTAATTTAACCCTTAAAAGCTATCATGTGTGATATTTCACCCCTGATAGCCTTTAAAGTTAACGCCACTTCTTTTTATGATAGCTTTTGATGGTTAAAATCAATATATAAATATTTAGTTGCAAAGTATATACTTGGTTAAACGAGAGGTATAAGTAAACGATCGTAACCAAGGTTAATTTTGATTCAGAATTTAAATATTCAAATATAGAAACTTTGTGGTTCGTTGTGACTTCGCAAGCATAAACAAGTATTTCAACCATTCCTGAATTTTAATTGAATTGCTTAAAATCGGAACATAAGTATGATATAATTGCAGCATAATCAGTAAAAATTATAATGTAAATCTCAATATAAAATTGAGAACACACAGAACCGCATTCAAAGTTATATAATACATTTAAATAAATTACAAAGCGAACAGCATTTTATAAGGATTTCAACAATAATACATTTTTAAGAAACTTTTAATTGGCACAGCAACTTATTCTACTCTACGATTTTTTCTTACTGGTTCTTGCAACGTCAAACTGCGTATTGATATACTGTGACTTGGTTCGTGTAAACTCATTCTATCGTTTGCTTCCATGTTATCGCGTTGTAACGAGGGTCAAGCTGGGTTAAACGTCATACACACGCGAAGACTCAATTTAAGGAGCTCGCCGCAAGGAAGAACATGTTAACATGGAAATTTTATAACATTCTGCGTATGACACATTAATAAAAGACTGTATAAAATAAGCTATTAACCTGCGTTCTAATAACATGCAAACGTTGTAAATTCTAATCTGTATATATTCTTAATTATTTTCTAGCGATTCATGCTTTTTGACACGTTGAGTGCCACAGTGAAAACAGACATACCTAACCAGACGCGATGTTCTTTACTATTTGTTATATAAAACGTAAAGAAAAAATAGATTTGTGTCCGAAATCGTGTTTTACCATTATTGTTTAAGTATGAAGTTTGCTCAGAATTTTGTGACAATCAATAATTATTTAATTTAATTAAATTTAATGTGCCAGTGACCCCCACAGAATTAAACGCGTTAAATTTCCAAACATTACATTTTTAATAGCACTGTCCCCGAAGTAAAAAGTACATTTATTTGAACATTTAAAGTGTTTTATTATCCTTTAGAAAGGGCACTGGAAAAATTATAGAAAAAATGCCTCCAATGTATTGAATCCAAATATTAAATTAGTTTAAAGGGAATTAAATAATTATTGTTTTATACATTTAAAATGTGTGGGTTTATCGTCACTGAAAAATGTGACTTGCAATAATTGAATCTACAAATTAAGGCAATTAGACAAGACTCATTACAATGTTTAAAAATATATAATTTAATGTCCCGCAAGGTCTGAACCTTGTATTATTCATCCAACGATTTTATACCGTTTTAAAAGAATAGTAATTAGATGTGAACATTTAATCGCCTAATTTTAACGTACGCCCTACATTATTTCATTACTTCTCGATCTGATTATTTTGAATACAAAGTTATTATTTTCTCAAATTATTCTTTGTATCAAGTAATATAATTATGCTTTGAAATCAAATAATCATTAGATCAAATAATATTAATTGACATCATATATTGAAAACTGTTTCGAAAATTCTCTTTCTTAGATTAAACAACTTATTAACGTCTCAAGTAATTAATGTTAAGATAATATTTTTATTTGCAACGGAAAACGTTGCGGAGAGCACTGTCCAGACTCTTATGTTAAATTTACAAATGTCGAATTTAAAGACTAAATAAAATCTATTTCATTGTACATGTACGTATAAAGCACTCATACTCTGTAAAATCTTTGGTACAGTTGGAGCTATACTAGAATGGAAATTAACTATAAAACATTAATCGTGTAAATATAAACAGTTACAAAATTACGTTGCTAGTTAATTGAAATGCAAGACGCAAATTCTGGAAACACATTTAGAATGATCATGGTGAACGCTACTCTATCCTATCAAACACGCAATTGCAGAGTAGTTTAAAGCAGTTTGTACATTCATTTATTTTCTATAATGTATCATTTTAATCCATGTTGATAATTGAATCGTTTATTACCGAATGGTTGTATGTCCATTTTTTAAAATTTGACAGCCAATAAAAGCTTTACTTAATTTTCATCGAAATAATGTTTTTTCAGTTCTTACAATTGGAATCAATATGAGATATCAAAAGACACTTTTGATGTTTTTTTGGGTCCCGTAACCCGAAGTTTGGGTTACCTACGACATTTTAAACGCATACCTTAATTTTCCCCAAAATATGGACATACGCCTTAATAATAAACGATTCAATTATATTTAAATGTACATCAATTTATTGATTGGTATGATATTTTACAGATTTTTTGTTTTATTCATTACTATTGAACTACAGCATTGTAAAGCTAGATCAATTCTTACCACAGGTAATTAAGTAATATTTGTAACTGAATTTTCGGGAAGTACTGAAAGTTTTATTGCCAAAAATTACCTTCATTTTCAGGAGTGAGAGATTCCTTGGTGCGTGCTCTAATGGTGTATTCGCATAAGTTAAATTATGCTAAACTTCTCGGTGGAAAATTCAAAGCGGTGCTCGGAGTTTGTGGGAAAGGTAATTAACATTGTTCATCATACGGTAATTTGCAGCTTCTCATACGCCCCTGGTTCAAGTTCGCTTTGATGACAGCGCGTTTTAGAATCGACACCTCAGGCTTTCTCATCGAACTAAGTTTCATTGTCGGTGACGTATGCTTCTCCGTTTAGGAGGACAAGTTTCGGAGATGGCTTCCTCTAGAGCCAGAGGCACGAAACTCCCGCGGCGCAAAGTCTGGTTCCGAGTTAGATTAAGCCGTGGCCAGTAAGCCACCTTCAGAAATTGCTCGTTGCCCTTCGGATTTCATTAGCGTTTCAAGCGAATCTCATATTCCGCAAAGTGCTTTTCCAGAAATTTGCGGTTCCGAGGCCCCCCTAACTTCAAGAGAATGAGAGCTTTTTTAAAACGCCTCGTACGGCTCGACCATCGTGTTGAAACGAGCTCCGTCTGCAGATAAATGTCACGATATCCGAAGTAAACTTCCCCTTCCAGTTCTGAACTTGACGATCCTCAAGTTTTTCCCCCGGACACGTACCTAAACGTTTTAAATGAACAGAAATACAGTGTACATGTACGGTTACTCGCCAAAATCTGTACGCACTTTATAAATTTGCTGAATTATGAAAAATCAATTTTTAAATTAACAAACTATCATGTAACGGCTGAAGGAATGTCTGAAAAATGGAATATAAACCTTTTATATTATCTGCGCTAAAAGGACTGCAAAATATGATAGTAGTATAATTATAGTATTTTGTAAATTGTAATATTAGAAGAATTTTGCGTATATCGTAACTATATTACATCATGATAGCTGCACATGTACATATAATACTTTCCTGTAGAAGCTTTTAAACTTTACAGGCTTCTGAGGTGTATACATAGATTTCTATGACTGAAATAAATAAAGACACATGCAAATTTTGATTTAACTAACTGTTGCAGTGCTGATAATTAATTTTAATTAATCTGTAGGATGAACTATGTAAAATTATATTTTTTAGGTATTGAGTAATAACAATTTTTAAACATTCATATCTTTTGCAAAGAATAAATTCATATAGTTGATGCCAGAATTTAGTAGTGTTTGAATATTTCATTCAGCCACTTTTCTTCTTAATTACTTTCCCCTATTAGTGTACTATAAACTTAATAATAAATGACTGTCATGGGGGTCACCGGTGACTGGCGCTTTAAGATTTATTGAATTAACACGTTCGCTACCAGCGTAATTGATAAAAATAATGTGTGGTCTCTGGTGGATGTTTCTCTAGAATCGACCATGGTAGCGAACGTGTTAATAAGAGCTTTGACATTTTATTCACATTTTATAGTGTGGCTGGCCAGGCATGGGAGTTTCCACTGTGGTAGTCAACGTCTTAAATAACTATTGATTTTCACAAAATACTGACTCCATTTATCATTGCAATAATAATATAGGAACACACATACACGATCGAATAATTAAATATTCTTTTCCTTTGTGATTTATACTAAAAACAGTAATTCGTTGTGTGTCGGGCAAGACACGGCTGTTTTCACTGCGGCATTCAAGGTGTTAACATTGTGCCCATAAAGTGAACTGCGAATCATTGCTTCAGATATCAAGTCTTCTCACAGAGTATTGTTAATCGAATCAACTAAATTATCATCTGAGGTATCTACATAAGTATGCTAATTCATAGCTCCGTTTATAGGGCAAATCGAATCAGAAACGATTGTGCGAATCAGTGTTCAAAACATTACTCACACACTATTTTCTTTAATAGTTACCTTAACATGCTCATTATAAAATTGTTGTGTAATTCATTGTTCACTATGTGCACATATTTCCATTCAAATTATATTCATTAATTCCCGACTTGTCTATGAAAATTACTTTTGGACGTTGTTTAAAGATTTAATAAAATTAAACTCTGAAGAAATAACGTATATACAAGGTTGACCAGTAAAAATTATCACCTTAAATATTTTCCAAACTGTAGGAACTTGAATGACTTTGAACCAATGGTGATTGTTCGCGCCTTAAAACACTCTATTAGAAGGTGAGACCTGGAAACAAATTGTTAACGCCACATGATAGCCCCCTTCTTACCGCACAGCTTTTATTTGACAATTTTTTCTCTAGCTTCTACAGTTTTGAAGATATTTAAGGTGATAATTTGTACTGGTCCAGCCTTTATACTTAGAAATTCAATTACCTATAATTTACACGATAATACTTAGGTTTCACTAATAAGCTGGACCTCACAGTTCCTCGAGTGAACTAGAAATGAAATGACATATAAAAAATGCTTTGATATACAGTAGAACCACGATTATCCGAACTGTAATTAGTAATAGGTTAACCCACATTGCAACTATGTTTCGCATAGGAACGGTAATTTTATTTTAGAATTTAAAGTACACACTAGTACAACGTTAAATGCACACTGTTACTAACAATAATTACAGCTTGTAACTGATATAGCGTGACTAATTTTCGAATGATCAGTGTTCGGATAATCGAGGTTCTACTGTAGTGTGTAAATTGAAATTAATTTCTGTTCATGACTCTGAAAAAGTTTTAATAAAAATAAAAATCTTTCGGTGGAAATTGCAATGCTCATAATATACGTCTAGTCGTACCTTCGAAAAGTAGGTCTGTTATGTGGAGGGTAATAATTCCAATGTCACGCAAGCTTCCGTTTGGAAACGGAAACTACACGATCCTGGCAACACCAATTGGGTACGAAGATGAGAAACATCAAACGTTTAAAGACCTTTGATGTTCAATTGCTTGTTAGGCATGAATACTATTGGACGGAATCGTCCCTTCGAGTAGAGTGCGAATTTCGTCGATCAGGGTACGATTAATAGCAGCAAATTGAAAGCCTCCGCGTTTTGTGCAATGGCGCAAGTCTCCGGAACGAGATGCGTGGGAATTCTGAAGCATTTATAGTATTCCGCGGATAATTAAATCAATTCTCCACTCCAGTAGGTCTGTATAGATGAAAAATTTCTGCATTACATCGAGATATTAGAACCTTCAATAATTGAGAACTGAATTCGAAAATATTGGAAACAATGGAGCAGGGGAGGGGTGGATCATTCATCAAAAAGAAATTTGAACTCAGTAACTATTGAATATAGCGAAAATGAGTAAAATACGTTTATATTTCAAAACGTAGGCGTTTAGAATATATTTTATGTAAGTGTAGAGCATTTTTCTTCACCCAACCAAACAATTATCTGGACCAAACATTCTACTGCCTATTAAAACTGCCATATAACATTAATGTTATAATATAACTCATAGATGGAAGCTTTCTTCAAAGCCTGGCTTGTACCGCCTAAAGAAGCATAAAGTAAATTTTGCTGTCTAATAAAATGAAGCTATGTTTCTTTTGAAAAATTAATATTCTGTGAATTTTTCTTGTTTGGAGTAACGTATAAAAATGAGCAACAGTTACGTGAAATGATCGTAAAACATATAATGATGTGCGTTGATCCGAATTGCTATTTTTGTAAGTATTTAACATTTCTAACGAAACAATATAGCAAGTCTAACGAAAAAATAACACCAGGAATTGATGATCTTGATATAAATTTAGAAATGAAAAGAAGTCAACAGAAATCATGAGAGGGCTGTTTCAAATTTCAGATTCGACATTCAGATCCTTTTCGTGGATAAACTCTATACATGGAAGATATAATTTCTGGTATTTTAAATATTTATTATAAGTTGCTTTGAGACAGATTGATGAAGCACAGCATCCTCAGCATCGGTAATTTCACGAATACTGATGCTCTTGCCCGTCATAGTATTCCACAATGGATTTTGACGGAGAATCCGATTACCGAAAATCGGGGTTCGGAGACCGAGGAAGCGGAAATGTAGTAAAATTAACTGCTTATCGGTTTCTCTGATCATGTTCCGTCTGAAGAAATCTATTTTGATATAAAAGATACCTGCGTGTATGCACGTTTACACATGTTGTTTATGTTAAAATAGTATTGTTTACTAAAGAGTAATTAAGCGGAGAGTAATTATTTTAAAAACGAATATTTCTAAAGCATATTAATGAATATTATTGTAGATAATTATACATCACTTTGTCGTTTATATGAACATTAAACGTTCGTACAAGTTTATTATATTATTATACGCCTAAATCTCATAAATCAATAGTTATTTTATCCGGCTGTAGCGTTTCTGAACTAAAATTGGAAAGAAAATTACAGTATTTCGAAGTTGATTCTGTAAATAAAAAAGTAAAGTAATAATTTACAACGGAGCAGATTATACTTTGTACGGAAAAATTGTCTGTCACGATTTCAGTAACTAAGAATTAGTAACCTTATTTCAAACGAGGGTTTAAAGAAAAGTGACAAAGCTTCTACACAAACCTAATCATTAAACACGCATAAATTTGGTTTCTCGGTTCGTGATTTACTTCGGTAGTAACAAACTGTAAATTGTAGTAATTATATGTGAAAGTGAAATAATCTTGTGATGCTAGGAGGAGCATTTGTATGCGTGTATTCCAAAGGACTATTTTTAATTAAATTAAATTGTCGCACCTCGTATATGCATTCATAGATTAGAATGGACGGCCCTGTATATTCGCAGCGTTAAAGGGAACAATGTAAATTGACAAATCGATTCGTGATTCGAGTCACATACCTCCTGGATTCGCAGCCAACTCGTCTTTCCGGCTCGAAGAAGAATCGCAGATACGATACAGGGATTAACGTAGCGAATTGTATCGGAATCCGTTCACGATCGCTCGGCCTTTTCTGTTCCATTTTGCGGGGCTGAACATCCTGTTTCGTGGAAGACTGGATGGCTGGAGGGATCGTCGCGGTGACAGGACAGAATTACCGTTGTCGGTAAATGGATTAGCCGAGCAGATATTACGAGCGTAGGGGCTCTTTGATGAGCGCCAGTTCGTTTATCGTTAATTTACAATGGTGCCTACCGCCCCTTTCCACGTTTCCTCTCTTCCCCAGGGCGCACCGCCGCCCCCGACACATGAGAGTATCCACCCATTCCACTTAACCCGTTCCTACCCCGAATCGAATTCGAGTATGACCGGAAATCCCACCCCCCCCCCTTCCGTCGGCTCGGCCACCAATTATTGCATTGGTAATCGATTGGATTATCAAAGTTTTGATAACGCATCGAGCTCTTCCGGCTGCGCGCCCCGCCGCGCTGCGCCTCCCTCGACACACCCTTCATGCTATCCCTCTCGTTACCATTCCACTGTGTTCCATGCCATGGCAAATTATTTGCTCCGACGAAGCATGAATTCCAACCGTAATTACATTTCGCCTGATATTCAATTAGAACTACCGGCGCGGCTATCAGAAATGGAGAAAAAAGGAACGAGAACGGCCGATTGAAAGCAGGCTGTAAAGGAAGCCATACGGCCGCGCCGCGCCACGCCGCGCCGGAAGCGACCGTTCGCTCATGAAACTCAAGCATCGGACCTGTCTGCCCTCGAACTGTTTAACGCTACTGTTCACGCGCTTTCCACGGTCCTTCGTTAGCTTCGAATGTCCGATTAACGCACGGATTTCCTGCGATAACGCTCACTCCTGTCGACTAATTATTTCATTTACCTGCACTTTGTTTGCACAGAGTGCTCCGCGATACGCGGGCATAATTTCGCGAATGAATTTTGTATAGCAAAGTAATGAAAAAGGTGTACATGAACATAAGTTCTATCTCTCTTCGATCCCATGTTAGAAACGTTTTTGTGGTACAGTTTTTTTCGCTGCAAACTGATGTGAGGTTATTTAACTGATTCCACTGAACAGTTTACTGTGAACGGTTCATTGCAAGACTTTATCTGCAGGGTGCCCTAGAATTTTTCGTACAAATTTCGCCAGGGTGTTTTATAGATTGAAGTAGGACTAAAATGTCGTGTAACATAGAGTTGATGCACGTTTTATTATGAAGTTATAACAAAAATATGGAACGTGAAGGATACAATAATACTATTTCTCTTAGTTCAATACAGGACAAGACGAGATACGTAATTTTTTATGTTATCTGTTGATATAAAGTATGTTTACTTTTTCAATGTTTTTAACGAACGACTCTCCGACATTGCTGGAAGATGTACCTTTATCTAATCATCAAAACGGCTGGCTACAATTGGATGGGCGTCTAGCACATTATGTACGCCAGGTGAATAATTGTCTAAATGAACACCATTTCCAACGATGGATTGGTCGAGGGGGACCAGTCTCTTGGATGGCATGGCAGTCAAAGTGTTAAGCAATCCGTGAAACAAATGAGCCACTATAGTGGCGTTTCGTTCTAATTGACCGCTTAGCGAGAAGCCACTATAGGCAGAGTAGCCAAAGGGTTAAGTCAAACTTACATATGTAAACATTTATTACGTTTTATTACATTAGTTACTGTAGAACCGTTTAAGTTACGTTATATTTGCTCCAACTGCATCTGCTTTCAACACACCCAAATGTATGGTAGAGTTAAAAAAGTAAAACATAATGGACGATCTTGTAATTTATAAGGCACAAGCTTGCTATGTAGACAACATTCATAAAGAAGGAAGAATATTCTTCTTGTCAAATGTTTGTATTATAATCAACTTAATTAACCCTATGACGGCTTCTGTTTCGTTGAACTTCTGAGATCTTATGTGACTTCTTAGAAATTCAGATTATACCAACTTGTTGTTATATTAACATTGATTTGATCTAAAAATTACACCAATTAAGAGTAGTAATTCTAGTTTATCAAAACGTTTCTTATATTATGTTATTCCGTTCGAATGTTGTTTACAGATGTATTTATAGTGATACATTAAAATGTATGGGGTCAGTAAAGACTGTAGAAGCAACCCTAGGGTTTAAATCAGTGATGACCAGGGGAGCTCTGGCCTTTCCCCACTCTAGGTGCATTCCCCTCGTCACAGTTCGCTTCCCGTTCCCCCTCGGTCCAAGGTCGTCCGAGATCACAGCCTATATGAGGGGAATGGACCTAGAGTGGGGGAAGGCCGGAGCTCCCGTGGCCATCACTGGCTTATATGCTTCGCGCTACAGTGGAAAACCCCATAACTAGTCAGATACAAGATAACAGCGTTTCCAAATATGTACCGTTGCTGATACAAACGTTTACTTATTTGATGAATCTGGGTTTAAATCCCACTCTTACAACCTAAACGACCAAATTATTTTTTCTTTGAAACCAGAAGAAAAAGTTATTAAAATGACTAACCATGCGTGCGCATCGGACTACAGTAGTGTTATAAATTAATAGGGTGTATAATTATCAAAATATCGAGTAGATTTAAATTATAATTTTTCATGAGAATAAAAAATAATGGTCTGAAGGAATTTCGATCTTTTCTTTTCAATAATATTGTTTGAAATTACACGAAGTACTGAATTACTTAACAGTGAGTAGATATGCGAAACTTAGTTTATTATTATAAAATACATGATAATTGACTTTATTATTTTGCATGCGTATTTAATCACTTCATTCTATTACAATGTGGAATATGAAATTTCTTTATTTAATAATTAATTCTCTAACGACCATTCTATCATATTCGATTATAATTATGATTATAATTAATATTATAATTATTCATAATTATTCATAAGTCAATCCATACAATTTTAAATGATTAGGCATTCTATCCTAGTAATATACATTTTAATCTGTTGAAACATTGGCTGTTATTGTTTGATCTATTAAGCTATCATGTTATTATTCGAAACTCTTATACATGCGAGTGTACTAAGAAATTATACATGAAAATGTCCTTGTAATTTATGAATAAAATGAGAATAATTAGAGTAATACGTATAAACTGAAATAGCGAGTAAATTTTTAATGTGTAAATGGATTTATGACGATTGCGGTATCGAAGAGTATGAAACATTTAGTTACTGCCATTTCATCGTCTCTATTTTTACACAGGTGTCTCATCGAATATGGAAACGAGGTTGTGAATGCAAATAATTAACTGATTGTTGCTTAGCTCACCTTGCTTGTTCACGTTTATTATTTATACGGCGAAAAGAAATTATACAACTGCGAAATTGTTAAAAAGAGAACAATGTGCCCAGTTACATTTTTCCATTCATTTCCGCGACAGACAATGGAAACGTACGCAGACAGGAATTACCTCTGCCTAAAGCAGCTCGTCACTCGTTTATTTCTTTAACTCACGTAACCTTTCGTGATAGAATAAGATAAACAACCTGCTTGAGGTTGAGGATTTTGTGTATTACGACCAGCGCCAAAAAACTGTGGAAGTTTTATTTCAACTTCTGAAGCATTTTCCTTTATGCTACTGCTATATTAACGCTTTCTGTAAAATAATTCGGCTTTAATAATGTAGCAGACTTTACGATACGTTTAAAAAGCATCTTTTATTTCATTCTTATTTCACTTAATTGCAAAGTGCCTGATATTGAAATGAAAATTCATTTTTCCTTTATCGATGTTAAGTGCATATGCTTCATAAGCTTGCATTACGTTCTTGGAATTTCGGTCAATGGTTCAGTAAATAAACGTTTAAGAATTATTTAACACTTTACAAATACACGGGTAGCCATGATTTTAAACTAGTGCAACTTAAATGAAAGTAAACTGTTAGTGTTAATACTAACCACGGATAACATTAATGAATCTTCTGCGTGATTTAATAATTCTAAATTCTAGAACATTTCAACATGTCTGGCAAACAGATTGGTTTATTTAATTGCGTAACTAATCTATATCTTTTGAATATAAATTCACTCATCGTTAGACTGCGGATTTTTATGCAAATATACATTTTCAGACATCAATATTTTTAATTGCAATGTAGCGGATGAAATGCAACTATAAGAGAACCGCGTATTGCGGTTTACACGTGTAAAAGTACATTTTTTATTTCGCTTATTCTGTAAAATGTACATTTATCACGAACTTGGATATTTTACACTGCATAAAGATCCGCAATATACTCATCATCATTTCGTTGAAGTGAAATACACACGGGAATTTCAAACGAACATAACAAAAAGATTACAAAAATTGTCCAAATATTCATGGATTGATAGAATATTATACAATATTTGCAATAGTAAAATGCGATTAGACCTTTATAACATATACATCCCCGTCCATGTGTCACCAGACATTAGCTCATTTTGAGTAAAATGATTATTAGTACGTGGATACAATTTTTTGGCTTGGTTTTATTATTTTATGGTGTTATATTTATCTATTTTACGTTAATATAATATCTGAATATGATATCCATAATATGCAAGTATAATTTAAATAAATATTTAAAAAAGAAGACTGCAGCGTTAGTGTGTTTCTAATACAACTCCAACTCTATCAGTCGATAGTTCATACACACTTTTCATTTGCTTTGTAAGTTTTGCCCAAAGTCAAAGAAAAATTTATGGAAGAAATTAGAAGGACGGAAAAAGATTAGTTCCAAAATATAAAAACCTTTGATCGAAAGGTTTTAAGATCAATTACTTATTTTTGGTAAGGTCTTTACCATATAATTTGAATTACATATTCTATACATTAGTAACAATTAATAAGTGCTAACTTCATTTCATAATACACGTCATTTCATTCTGTAAAATTGACCACCTTTAATTTAAGTGTCCGGTGACTTATGGGCGTGAGTTATATCAAAAGTTTCATCGATGGAAAATTCTCGGAAGTTCCATCCGTTTGTCACGGTTATCGAGGGTGAAATTGCGCAATACGAAAAATTGCAAAAGCCACAGAAAAGCTACTATTTATGAAGGTTGGGGGATTTAAGGCAGGATAAGCGAAAGGAAGAGCCATTAATAAATATCCGGTCACGTAGATCCATTTCCACCTTAACTTGATCACTTCCGCTAAAGATCGCAGCGTGTCAGAGCGCGACGACCATAAATCCTGTATCCAGGACGACGGGCATCTGGTTCCACGACCGTTTTTCACCAGACGCAGAGAGTCCCGTACGTATACTCGCGCTTCTCGTGGACAGATTACCGTAGCACTAGCGCCAGTTACACGCTGGAGGCTCCCGAGGGAGTTTAATTTGCAGTAATGGGCGCATCCTCGCACGAGCGAAAGATTAAAAGCACCCACCGACGCCACCGTCCCCCATTTCCACCCCCTCGTCAGCTTCACCATCTTCCCGACTCACCGACCAAATGGCTGTTCGCCCCGTATCCGTCAGAAAGGAACCAGTTCAGATACCATTTAGCGCTTTCCACGCTTTATCCTCGCCACTTTTCCGTTGCTCCTTATCCCTCCGCGAGCCAACCGGTCTCGTTGCTCTCCTGATTAAATGCGAAATTCCACTCAGTTCTTTCGCGTTCATCAGTTCGAGCTTCAACCCCCGTGTATTCTTCGCCTCGACTCTCTTCTTCGGCCGACGCCTACTCCCTCTTTCTCCTTCGTCGGGCTTTTCTTATTCTTGAAACGAGTTGTTTTCTACCTCGCTACCTCTCCTCCCCTGTCTCCGTCTGTTTCTTTTTCCAACGATCTCTGTCCCCCTCCCGAGCATTCTCAAGCTGAAGAGCTCTCGTTTCCTCATTCCTGCTCGCCAGCCACTCGGGGATGCGCAGCTACGTAGATATTGCTTCGCGTTACCGGCGCGAAAGGCGCTTACATCGTGCGGATATTTGTTTAACGCTAATTGGAAAATGCTTCGGCACTCTCGCCCTCCTCGCCCGCCGATATTTCCCTCACCGGTTCTTGAGTGTGGTAACTAGTTAACTGAAAGTGGCGGGCGAACGCACGGTTAACACGTACGTACACCTGCACTCACCGTTTTCCCCCTGTCGCGTTCGTTTCTCGTTTTTCTTCGATTTCTCGATCCCGCCGCATCGGATCGCGATAGCAATACGTTTTCCGTGGTTCTTCTCCGTGCGTTTGCTTCGTCAAACTGGTAATTAGTGCTAACTGCTTTACTTGAGACGAGTAATTTGAGTATACTAGTTTGAGAATATCTTTTCCTAATTATATTTGTCGAATCGTTCTGTTTTTAGGGTGAAGGTATCCCTTGAATAATTTTTGACAGATATTTATTAAGAGATATAAAAGTGGGTTAAATAGATTTTGCAGTGAAAAAATGTGAGTACAGTAGAACCTCGATTATCCGATCTGTAATTACTAACAAGATGACTCACATTGTAACTATATTTCGCAGAAAAATGATCCTTTCGGTTTAGAATACAAAAATTCACGATTGAGTAAAATTAAGTACACAATGTCACTAATGATAATTTTAGCTTGTAATTAACATAGAAAGGGAGTATTTCGGATGGCCGATGTTCGGATAATTTTCGCTCCACGGTACTAAAATTTTGAAATAAATCTCACATCATTAAGTGAGAATATGAATTTCTATTTATTAGAGTAAACTACGATACAACAATCTGACTCAAAATAAATTTGGCATTGCAACACTCCCTTATTATTTGATACTTCCTTTGGATAATATTTATTTACGTGTTTAATAAAATTTATAAGTTGCATTTTGTGGTTGCTAGGATACTTAATACACTTTTACAATAATAACTCTGTTACTATTAACTAATTTATATACTAATAAACGTGTGTTTGGGCAACATTATTGTGTTTATGGATTCAGTGCTGTTGTCTGATTTGTGATTGTCTCCTACTACTTATTCAATGCTCTGAGCGTAATACATATTGAATGCGGATCATTAAAATATAATTTGAAATACTAATAATTTGTGAAAATAACGTACCTTTTTACAAGTTTAACGCATAATTTGGAACGTCGTGTAGACGAAATGAAATACTTCAGCTGTTAATTACCGTTCCATTACAACTTTCAGTCGGTCAACAATTTTACATAAAACAATGCAAATAGCCGCACAATCCACAACGAGCCTAGGATTGTTTCGTACCGATGGTAATATTTTTGGTGAAAAACTAGTCTCGGTGAAGAGGAAGCCAGAGTTGGTGGTTTTTATCGAGCTACAGTTCCCGTAGCGGCAATGATTTGTAATCTGCCCTTTCCAATCACGCCACAGCGCTCGCTCTGTAAAGATACTATATCGCGGAAGCTCAGTTCGTCAATGAAAAGATACAAAAAAGCGGGGAGAAAGCGGTTCTTTATGTACCGCAGGCTCTGTTTCGCGGAGTTCAGTGATGCGGCTGCAAAATGGTGGCTTCACTTCATGCTTTTGACGTACGATGATTCATCGTTCCCGTGCCATTTGTCTCAATGCAGTCTCATTTCCTGACGTCTCGTGAGACGCCAATTCCAATTGCGAAATGCATCGAAGGCTTCTGAGGCTCGCAGAGCCGAGCCAAATGTGCGTGCGCTTGCTTTACCCTCTTTCTGTGATCTCCTTCTGCTCCTTTTTCGGGGAAAATTAAGGTATCTCTTTGAGAAGATGGCATCTACTGCCTGCGATTTCCGTAATTTTGTCTTTTAATTATACAAAAATGTTTTCGACATATCAATTACTTTTCATATTTACACTTCAAAACTAACAAAAAGTTGTATAAGGGCAGATTTCATTAGATTTTTATATAATGAATTATACACGAGGTTTCGAAATTAACACGTTGAACGCCGTGGCGGTCACCGGTAAGCGGCACCTCAAATTTAATTTAATGTAATTAAATAATTATTGATTGTCGGAAAATTCTGCGATAACTTTATACTGAAACAATAATGTAGGAACAAAAGGACATGACTGAATACTCAAACCTTTTTTTTTTATTTATATACAAAACAGTAAATTATATCGTGTCTGGTCAAGTACGGCTGCTTTCACTGTGGCACTGAACGTGTTAAGCTACACTTAATCAGACACGACATAATTTACTATTTTTTATATAAATCATAAAGAAAAAAAAAGATTTGAATACTCAACCGTGTTCTTCTGATTCTATATTATTGTTTCAATATAAAGTTTGCCCAGAATTTTGCGACAATAAATAATTATTTAATTAAATTAAATTAAATTTGTGGTGCCAGTCACCGGTAACCCCCACGGCATTCAAGCTGTTAATATATGAAATAAAATTAACGTGGAAAAAACTTATGAAAAATTTTATTTTATTTTGTATGTTACGTTGATCATCTTGAATATTTCTTTTGCAAAAAGTCTTACCTAAAATGGCTGAACCCAAAATGAAAATGGTTTTAGAATCTAGGCTTATAGCAACTTTCTTGTTAGATTTAAACTGCAAAATACGCCTGCTAGTTTTAGGGCAAGACTTTGTGCCTCATTCACTACAGAAATTATATGTGAAGTACCGGTTAGAAGTTCGAGACCATGCGGTATTCCGGAATTTTAACTAACATTATTAGATGAAAACGCCTTCATATGCTATTGATTCGCATGTATGCATCGAAACTTGCTTTTAACACTAGTTTATTCCTGAAAAATGTCAAATTTAGACACTGTTAAAACTCCAAGCACAAGTTATTGCATTCAAATTATGGGATTTATCTGCGTAAATTTTCTTGAGAATTTAAGGCCAAAAAATTGAGTAACTCCTACAAATGTGAGTGAGAAATACACTAAAAATTTGAAATATAATTGTTCGAAAATACTTCGGATACGGGTTCTAAAATTTCAGTACAACAATCTGCATGTTGAGTATTTCTATTGCGTAAAATGTCAACAAAATTGGAGTTCTCTTACAAGATATTTCAAAAATTTTCAGTGCTTTCACAGTGTTATTAACGATTTTCACGACTAAATTAAAATTAAAAGCAAATTTAGTTTCGTACAAGATAACCTAATTTTTAAAATATGCAGGAATCAACCACAAGTGACATGTTAGTTGAAATAACGAAATCGTGCATCATCTCAAACTTTTAGCTAATAGTATAATAGAAAAACAGTTCACATTCCAGACCGCGAATATAAAATAGAATTTTAAATAAATAAATCTTAAAGATAAAATTTATTTTGAATTTGGTGAAAATTAGAGAAAATCGTTCCACAGTTTTGTAACAATACCATAACGGCATGTTATAGTACAAATATTACTTCTAATTGTGGTAGGAAGTTTAAAACTTCTTAATGTTAAATGTTCAGCCGTATAAACATCTAGTATATGTTATATAATATGCTATCTACACAATATACTAAATTACGTGGCAGTTATTCATTGTATCAATTTCATTATTAACTCTCAGCGACCCGGGAATATCGAGGCTGAGATACGAGGGTTAACTCCCGTAAATATTGCAACGAGGAGGGAAGATTTCGCGGGAAACAATCGAGATTCACTTCCACTGTTCCACGTTCACGTGTGTTAGTGTTGAATACGAAGTTTACTAAAACAGAGTGAAATCTTCGTCTGTAGGATAAATTACAGTACACTGTACTAAAGTGTACTAACCAGAGACTAAAGAGAATTATATGCCACGATGCAGCAGCACACTTTGCAAGGCAGCTATTTCATGTGCCTTTCCCTATGTTTCCTACAATCTTTTGTACTCAAATATAAACTGAGATTATTAAATATTACATCAAACTTTTTTCGAGTGTATTATAAAAAATTAACTGTACAATAAATAATTCGTAAGGTTAACTAAAGAAGAACAGTGCAATTCTGTTATTTCAGTTTTTCACACTTTTGTTACTTACAAAATGAACCTTACATACTAGTCACACAAACACTCTATATAGCATTGATATAAATGTTTACATCAGTAGATGACTTATGACGAAGTAGGATAATGTTAAAGTTTATATAATGCTACTGTATTGAGATATTAATAATGTAATAACTATAACATATTTACTGAAGGTTAATACAACAGAGCACTATGGGCACTTGCATCAATTGTGAATATGATTTGTTATGAAACAGTTAAAATTGAATAAGTTGAGATAAATGTTATGACATAATTATTTAAGAGGTGGAGCATAACTTCATAATGTGTACAACGAAATATGTACTGTGTTTTAAAATTACATTTTCTCAAAGTGAGAGGTAACGTTCTTTTTTAAATCTATTTTTTTTGCTTGCTTCTCTGAATGGTTATTAAGAGCTACATTCACTTTTGAGCACAAAGTAATTCCATAAATGGTCAAGTTAAATTTAAGAAGAGCAACATGTCTTTCAGTTGGATATAATATGTCTGACATATTAGGAATCCAGTGTTAACAATGTTGTAAATCATTAGGTTACTCAAACAAATGACATACATGATAATTAACTTTCTTTTCGATAAACTGTAAACAATTTTCCTACTACTACAAACTTTCCCATATGATTCTTCATATATTTCCCCATTTTATTTACCTTGTTTTTTTCCTTAAAAGGATTCATCATTTTATTGTTTTATGCCTTACTATTTTTAAAAATTCCATACAAAACACAGCGACGATTTAATCAATATCACCAGGTCTGCACATTATTTGCGTAAAACGTTTTGAAACATGGTTATTTGATTAAAAATCCGTTTTAAACAGTTTCGTATTACTTTACTTAATCGAGCATATAGCACTTCTCTTGCTTCTTAAAAAAATCGCTTTCATCCTACATTTATAGGCGAATTATAAATCGTGAATTATATGGTATATTAATAGTTTTAAATTGTGTAGTATCTCATTTAGGCATAAAAGTTTATATTGAAATACTTGAATTAAATTGAATCCAATATAAAAGTATCTTTTCCATGTATTTATTGATTTTTTTCACTTTAGATGTGAATTATTCTTCGAAAATGAAATATGGACATAATTCTTTTATAAAACTTTTTCTTAAAAAAGAAAACGAAGTGATTGCAAATGACTGAAAGGGTGGGACGTCAAACGTAGAAGGAGTAACATTTTAGCACGGAAAGCGCATTACAAAAGCGCGTATAACCACCGCTGGTCACTGTCAATTTGTTTGCGCTTATTCTCCAGTGGGGATGACGCCGGTCCAGCGACGAGTGCGCACGAACAACGGACCCATTTAATCGAGTGATTTATTCAGGACATGATCATTAATAGAAGAACATTACTCTCGCGTCAGGAATCAATAGACGGTCGGCTGAAACACGCCTATACGGTAGGGTTGGTGGTTCGGCAGAGAGGTAGGACAAGGGTAGGGTTGGCGAAAAACGGAGGGAACACTGATTGAGGTCGAAAGAGGGAACGAGAGCGGAACAGGAGAATGAAAGCATTATAGGGAGTGAAACGGGAGAACAACAAGTAAAAGACAGGGACAGAGGAAATCGGCGTGCATTTTCTGAAACATAACTGTTTCCTCTCTCTCGTTTTATCACTCCTCTCCCGTAACTTTCTGTCCCGTCTTTCTTTCCTCTCCTCCCGTTCGGAGCGCCGCGTTCCTTCAACACTAACAACTCAACTAAATCATGGAAACAAAACCGAAACAAACCGAAATAAATTGCACAGGTAATGTATTCAGGCTGCAAATGATTATTCCAGATCCGTCGGGTTCAGCCTGCCTGCGGTTTTCCGCAAACCGCCGCGCTTGCCGTTCCCCGGTTACACCCTTCACTCCACCCGCTAAACCACCACCCACCGTTCTCCACCACGCAGTCTCGCGTGTCCATTTCTACATACAGAACTGTCTCTCCAGCCTCCTATTTGATCTTGTCACTCGAAACATAATTAGCTCCGTGACAAGCCGCTTGGGGATTTCGTACCAAGAATACACTTTTTGCAATTACGCTAGAACCCCGACGATTCGAGCTCCGTTTAACCGGACATTTAATTAACAAGCCAGTGCCACGTGGTAGCGGGGAACAAGTATTCGGGGTGTACGTTTAGTCAGAAGCTGAAGTAGTGGATGTTTTGAACAATCATCAACGTGTTAGGGAACGATGGTTAGGCATCAGAAGTTTACTTATAATTATATTGTATTTAGACGGGAAATGTAAGAAAGAATGGAGTGTAGACTGATTGAAAAGTGCTAGGGGCATTGGAAAAGATATGTTACATGTAAAAAGCATGCGAGAGAAGTTTCAAACGCGATAATGTTTTAAGGACATAGTAGAAACAGTAATTTGTAAATCATTGGTTAGTAATATATTTGATTATATCGAACTATGAATAACTTAATAAACATGTAGAATAGCTCAGAAGAGTAGTGTAAATAGGATAGTGATGGTTCCAGTCGAAATGAGGGTTAACATTTTTATGTTTAAGATTTCGTCTTTAAGGAACTCGAGTTAAAATTTTATCGAGTATACATATACTAACCTAATACGCAACAGATTTGTTTATATACTAATGCTTGTTCTCGTTTTTGCGTCAGGCGACTGTGACGAATAGTGTATGCTAGAAGTAGTGAAAACCGCACCAAGGAATAGAATTGTACAGGCACGTGAGCATTCAAAATACGGGAATGTCAGTCTATGCCTCTTTAATACACCGAGCGCCGATACATGTATATGCAACATGGGAGGTAACAATTCATTAGTTTATGTGTACTAAATTAATAAATGTACTTATTAGAATCACTAAAAAGTGTTACCAACGAGTATTTTTCATGATAATGCGAACTTTCGAAATTAAGATCTTCACATGTGCATACGTATTACACGAATTTTTAAAATTGATCCTTCGAAATCAATGCAACAAAGAAAAGAATGTTATTCTACACAACATGATTGCTAATCGGATGTCAACAGTTCAGAAGTATACCACGAGCATGGAATAAAACAAACAAAATCATATAAACGTAGGTTGTCCAAGCATTACCTTTACAGTTATGATAAGATACTCTTCTGACCTAAACTCGTATTTACTGTAGCACAAGCATGAAGTACTGATCATTCAAGGTTACTCTCCAACTATAAATAATAGTAAATGCAAACGTCACGTTTATAATTTTTTATGTACTTGTTAACGTGATAACCTATCAAAATAATTTAAAAAATCTGAACTTTAGTGAAATTAAATTTAAGTAATTAAGTAATATGGCAGTGAAACTAATCAGTACCTTTGATACAAGAGTACAATCGGTTGTCCTCTGTAAATGATACCAACTAAAAAATCCAAGGAAATAGATTGCCACTATTCGAGCAACGCCTGGTATTTATTAGAGCGTGCAAGCCTCATTAATACGACGTACTATAGCACATTGCAGGGAACTGTGACAATTTCAAACATTTTCTTTAATTTGTTATAACTCGAAAATTAAAGTTCAGAGGACCCGTATTTATGCAACCCGTTTTTATTTTACGCCCGACATTTATCCCTAAACTATTGACATCGAATTAAAGTGATAACCTATCGAAATGATTTTAAGAAGTGGAACCGTAGTAAAGTTAAATTTAAGTAATTAAATGGTATGGCAGAGAAACTAATCAATACCCTTGATAAGATTACAATCGTAATCTCACCCAGTACATTAAGTTTACATCATCATCTAAAATCACCCTGTTGCATCAGTCATTCCTCCTCACCCAGCATATTCATACCTCAATTTCTTAACTAAATGCTGGAATATTAAAATGAACATATACTGCACGAAATCGCCAGAAAATGTCCGGAAACTAACTTAGATAAATAAACAATAAGATTCTGTAAAATAATTAAGCGTATTCAATTTCCTTCCGTGGTTGAATCTTCCATCAAACGCTGATGTTCCTGACGAGGTGTCACGGAGTACCATGACTTGTCAGCCTGTATTGCCCCATAACACATATTGTTACGAGTATCAGGCTCTTAAGACGCCGTTATACATCCGGGGACGCACACATACCGCAACCAAGAGAGACACGTGACAGCCAGTTCTCTGTAGTGACAAGATTAAGGAGCAGGGTATTTACCTCGACAAGGTGACAGGTTCGGGGACGGAGTCGCAGTAACGGGAAAGCTCTGCGTGAAGATTTATGATTGTTACGTTGCAAGCAGTGAGTAGTGGAATGTAATAGTCAGACCGCTCCTTCCCTGAGGGCCCAGAGGCGACACACGGTCCGGCAGACGAGGGTTAGTCTGGGAGCTTCGAAGGTTGCCGTAACACGGGTCTAATAGCTCGTTTGATCCGCTCCTGTTCCACGCTACTGGCCCTGCCTCGCTTTGTCCCGCCTTGTTTTATCTGTCACTGCCTCACCCTCCATGTTGCGAGCTCTTCTGGATCATAAGAAACGTCGTTAAACGGCGCAGCGTCTGTCGATGGGACAAACATCAGAACTGTCGACGCGATTTCCTTGATGGATTCATTTTGTTTTATACTAAAGAGACCCTCTTTTGGAATTTGTGTCTAAAACCCTGAGCGCGAGAATAGTTATGTCATATACGACCCTTGTCAGTTTTTGTGCTTTTTCAGGAGAGCAAAAAAATATTCTAGCATATTCAATTCTCTTAATTTTTTAACATAATATTCATCATATCGCGCAGTTGTGGGTGTTATCTGTAATTATATCGCAGAAGAACTGAACCCAATTATAATAAATCATGAAGTTGTATTGTCATTGTAAACTTTGTCAAGGGTTGTTATTGTTTCTGTTGTGAACCCCTCAATTGTCTGTTCCGTTTGACGTATCTTTTCTGGGCGTTAGGTATAGTTAGGAAGATATATGTAAAAAATGTTAATTGAGTCAGAAATAAAAATGTGACTGCCAAATTACAAAAAAGTACCTCGTTTCTGTCCGTTCATCATTTTATAAATGTCAACAGTATCGAGTTTCCTTCACAAATGAATCAAAAATAGTACTTTTTATGTTTTCGATTTAGTATATATTTTCTGGTAGTAAAAAAGGGCCATGAATGTTTAAAAAAAATTATTAATATTTCAAATACCAACGTCAGCCTTAAATTGCAAAATGGTATCCATGTTCTATAATTTAACAAATATGAAGAAAGTAAATCTTTAGTTACATCAAATTTAGTTACAGCTACATGAGATTGCTAATATTGGTTATGTTCTCGTTGAAATAGAATGCTATTAATCCTTGAAATTTACTATTACGTCGACTGCAAGTCTGTAACATAGCTAGTAACCCTGATAAATTTTTGAATAATATCGATGTTACAGTGATATTATAGAAAGTGAGTTACGCATCTGGGACCAGGTATATTTTTTATTGGTTGCAAATTCAGAGAAACGGTAAAAGAAAAAGTTAAATGATTTGATGAATTCTATCTTTAAATGGTCATGCTTTTCTCACAACTGCAGTGATCCAGCTGGCAAATGCACATGCACCCTGTTTTAAAGGGAAATTCTGTATATAAAAACAGTAGGGTAACATGTTCGACGAATATACATTTCGTGAAATATTTTGATTTTTTTCAGTAGTATACGTATACAATAGTATATCATCTATTATTATTTTCTATTTATAAGTAGGAAAAAATATACTTATCCCAATTGTGTAACAATCACTGTCCAGTAAAAACATGTATCATGAAATGCATAAAGATGTGTACCTTCAACAAGATTGAAGTAATTTAAAAACGCAGTGATCCCAAAGATGATATCATTCTATTTCTATTATACACAAATGAACGTATATTCCAATTTAGGATACAAAATGCTTGCAAAACAATTTGACATAAATAAAAAATCTTAAAAAATGTGCACAACTCCATATCATGGACACGCCAAATTTATGTTAAAGCAGAACATATTAGTTAAAGTGAATGTATACATAATCAACGTGTCTCAGAATTTATTTACCATTTAGGTGATTCAAATTAGCCTGTAGCGTCCACTTAAATGATTATAATAAGAATGTATGTTATTCCATTCAAATAAATGAATATGATCATCATGTGTCTGAGAAGAATAATTTGAAGAAAAATTGTTTCTCGTATCACATGTGTCTTGTCGAATCAATAAATTTCCGCATAAAAAGATTGTTTGTATTTGCAACACTTTCAAAGATAACGGAGGTGTTGCTGCATCTGTTTCTAAATTTCACGATCTCCTTGTTAGATTATCCTGTACATTTATACCTTGTTTTTACTTGTCTGACTAGTTACAACCTTTTCCCCTGTGACACGAAACATTAATTCTCATTTGAAACACCTTCTTTTAAATTAATATGTTTTTATTAGCAAGTAAGCTATTCAATGTTGATCATTCGTTAAATTAATTTCAGAAAGCTCGTAGATTCTATACTGGTTATTCTTAAAATATTTGATCAAACCTTTCAAAAACATGTATCAGTGCCGTGGATTAATCATTTTGATGAAGAAATATCGTTATAGGTATGGATCCAGGAATGCGTTTTTTTCAGTTAACTTAACACGCAGCATTCTGAATAATAGGAACACTGAGAACTATGACTAAATATAAAATAATCATGCCTGTTAAACACTACATAGCAATAATATTAATAATACCAGAAGAATTTTCAATATAAAAGTCCAGAATTCAATGTTCCTCCCCCTGAAAGTAGCACCTGTTTGCCACAACGTATCTTCTCCTTTTATTCATCCGTATGATGTATATGAATCCTGCATAGTTTATGTATGTATGAAGGAAGTATTGAATACATAAATCTTCTTACGATGTGCAATTTTAATATGCTATAACCCAGAAAAAAGGGCATTTTCATACCTGTGTTCACACGGACAAAGCGCTGATAGCTCTTTATTTTCTCCAAACTTCACGAATGTTTCGCGAGTACTTCGTTTAATATCCTTCAGAAAATTCATATATCAAGCATTCCCAAAAAATTTCATTAGTTTCCTCGTAACGATGAAAAGCGGAAATGGGTGTAGATCTTTCGCCGGTCGGCTGATTTGCGAGACGAACATTATTCATGAAATGAACCAACACGAGCAGAAAACCGTCAGAAAGTTCACGTGTATGTATTTTACGTAGAACGATAACGATTACAAAGGGGGAAAGTAACGGGAACAAACCGACGAGGGAACGTTGGAACGAGAAAGAAATGTCTGACACAGAGGAAGTTTTTTTCTTTACCCGGAGCAATTCATTCTTCTGAAACGGACGAATGTTGAAACGCAGTAACGCCTAATAATGTAAACTCCAGATAAATGAATGGGTGAAGGTAAGACCCTTGTCGTCCTCGAGGGCGACGGAGGGATCGACTCGCTGAGACTTCTTCGCGGAAGAACACGAGTTGGAGTCAAGAAGGGAGAGCCGAATCGGTGAAGAGAAAAAGAGAGGAGGCGAGCCGCGAGCGGCAGGGTATGGGGAATAAGAGGATGGTCCTTAAAAGTTCGAGAAGAGCGGCTCTCTACTGGTGGCAGCCAGAGCGGGAGTTGTTATCTAATTTTACTCTCAACGCTTCTTCGATTTATTCGCCAACTTCTCGGCGCATTACAATATGCTGCTAACGGAGGCCGGATCGTCCTCCGCGTCCGTCCTGATCCTGCTTTCACCCTCTTCCGTTTGCTTCCCTATCTCTTAGTCGTTGCTCGGCTAAGAATCCCTCCTGCTATATACATAGCTGCACCCCTCTCGTTTGGTTTTGTCAAACACTTTCTTGTTTCTCCGTGATGTGCTGATGAACTGTTTCTTTAACCTTCTCCGAAGCTTTGATTCCGCCCTAATATTCCCGGAGGAAATTATACTTATGTTTGGGGTTTAACAGCTTGTCGATTCTTTGGGCAGAAATTGATGGTAACAAAGCCTGTTGCAGGATTGTCTTTATAGAATTTACTTGTTGCGTGTTGGCCTCATCGTCTAGCCAGCTGTACACGCAAATGTACAGAGTGGTCCATGCAACTTGTTCACACTGAATAACTTGTAAAGTATGCATTGTATGAACAAATTTTGTATAGAAAAGTTGTATGGTTTCGAGGAATACATTACATAATGCATATATTTTTTTTTATAGGTGGAGGCGTTTCGGATATTTCAAGGTCATCTTCATTTTTTTAAATGGAATGCTATATTTATTATGCCAGAATATCGAAGAGCGTTAAATTTTGAGTAAAAAAGTACTGACCTTCATTAGCCGTAAACCTAACAATTAACGAATAATTTCACTTTGTTTCTTGAAAATGGTCTGTGCGTAATATCAAGTTGGAGATTCTAGAAATTATTCGTTAATTATTAGGTTTACGGTTAATAAAGGTCAATACTTTTTTACTCAAAATTTAACGCTATTAATTAACGCTATTAACGATATTTTAGCATAAAAAGTATAATATTCCATTTAAAAAAACGAAGTTGACCCTGAAATCTCCGAAACGCCTTGACCTACAAAAAAAATATATGCATTATATAATGTATACCTCGAAACCATACAACTTTTCTATACAAAATTTTGTCATACAATGCATACTTTACAAGTTATTCAGCGTGAAGAAGTTGCGTGGACCACCCTGTATATTAGCAAATAGATTCTAGGAGAAATTTTAAAAACCTTTTTCATAAGCCTTGTGCAGTGGTTCTGGTAGAACCGGACGAAATCAAAAACAGCAGACGAGATCGTTGAAAGCAATTAATCGAATAAAATTAAATGGCTAAATTATTATAAAAAACGTAAAAAAAATAGATTGTAATGTTTCTGATATTTATATTTTTTTTCTCTTGAACACTTGCGCTCGCCATACGATCACATCACTTAGACTGCTTGCTCCTCGAACACTGTAGATCGTACCACTTTTTGGTATCACATCATGGCGCGCTTTCACAGCAAGTGAGCGCGATCGTTTTACCCTTTCCTATGCCTATATTATCACAGTTGTCTTACAACTAGGAGTTTTTAGGAGTCTGGTTTAATTAGAGATAGATTGTATTGTATGAAGATAATAAGAAAAACTCATATAAGCGCATGTTATACACAGCCTTGTTCAGGAGTTCTAGTGAATTTTGTGTTCCAATAATTTGGTCAACTACCGCAATTAGTGTTACTGACTAGTCTGTAAAGCATATTCCGTAGTATTTCAGACTCATTTGACATAATTCTCTTGATGAGGATAGAACACGTCAGATCTTTACAATAAGGTTGTACTTGTAGCCATAATTGCAAGGCATTCTGATTGAGAAATGGTTCACATGCATCTAATGTAGTTGCCTACTGAATGTAATGTACCGAAAACAAGACCAGAGAAGACGTTTGCAGTCTTCATTAAAGTCAAACATTGCCAGTTTGTGCACGTCTTGTTATGGTATCGAATAAAGATTGACAGAACACTAATTTGGTGTACCAAGGAACGTGATCAAATTGGAACGTATGTTTATATGAACTGTTTTTTCTTATTTTCGAATACAGAATGCATTCCTTAAGTTTTGTAATTTCAATTTTCTAAACAGATTGTTACACTTCCTTAGAGTTTATTATAATATTTGTAAGAGGTGAGCCTTGAATTTCTGGACCTCCAATCACAGGTTCTTTTCAATAATTCAATTACAGCCTCGCTTATTAATTCCATTAAACTAGGAACTCTGAATTACATAAACGGTTTCAATTGTTGGTCAATACTTTCACGAAAAGTAAAATACACATGTCCCTCTGTCTCTGCCAGGCTGCTTGGAGAAATGATTACTTGGAATTTTCAATTTTAAACATTGAAGTATACGACGATAACCTGTATAATTATATGAAAAACGTAATACGCACCAAAAAGATCGAATTTCATAGAAACGATTCCTTCGTAGATTACGTTTATTAAAACCTTTCAATTTATTTTTGTGATTGCAATAGCCACATAAACTGACGTATTTTCAATGATTTGTTGCATAGCATCGGAATTACAGAAAGCTTCGCGCTATTTTATTTCCATCGTTCATTCCACCTGGTTCTCATCGTTTCATAAGAATTCTCCTCTCCTTTTGCGCCATTTAAAGAAATAGAACCCTTTATGGCGGAAGAAAAACGGGGTGCTTTCGAGCCTTTATTACCTGCATTATTTACGTCTTCCCGTATCAAGCGTTAAACTCGAAAGTGGAAACAGAGACAAGGACGCAATCATGCGGACAGGAAGAAAGGCACGCGCGTTCAGAACGACAGGGTTGACGTTGCCGGAAGTCGAAGTAAGTTATACAAACTTTCCCGTTGTTGATCATGAGCGAAGTGGCCTCGTTTGTGATCCCCGGTCGCATACCGAACGTAACGTGGAAACATTCTTGAGAGCTCGTCCATCGTTTAGGAGCATTTAGCTGAACTCGGAGAGACAGAAACAACGGTACAAAAGACGTCGAACAATACCGGAGAAATATAGTCCGAGCTATCGGCTGGATCACGTCGCAAACAGTAAGAAAGATGAGTTCACCGCACACGATCAGTCTGGACGCCGTGGAAACACTTGTTCGCCTTATTCAACGGTCAAACGCGTCTTTTCGATTCTCCTTTACAAACTGCGATCGTGCTCGTAAACTACTTTAATTGCAGCTTTGTTACCGTCCCTTTCGGACGGAAGTTCGTTGGTTAGCCCATCCTGTTTCGAGATTCTTTGCACTCCTCCGCTGGTCGACGAGCGAAACGACTTGAGAAATTCTTGCTGCTTGTCGACAAACACATGGAATCTCTTTAATGGCTAAGAATAAGAAACGATGTTAGATTATTTATTAGTAAAGTTGGGAGCTTACTGTTTACTTTGTTGTTTCTAGTGATTGATTAATAATTCAGATTCTTATTGATTTTACGTATTCCTTGCATTCCAAGTATCTTTTGATACGACAGACCAGCAACTCCAACATAACTAATATGATGGCGAAACTAATATGCTTGCGAGCTACTGCAAGTAAATGTTAATTTTCATTGATTCATATTCCTAGAAAACTTCATCGAGATAACATATTTACGCTTTACTTAGTTTTACGTATATAGAAATATCTCACTTTTGATATGGTATACAAAAATTACTAGATAAAATTGATAAATCAAGGGAGTGTCTGAGAGGTATACTTGGATTGGAACGCTTGACACTGTCAGTACCTGACAGGCATACCTGGGGTGCAAAGGGTTAAGTTTCAATTTCTTCTGCATAACATTTATTTTGATGATATTTATTTAGTACTGTACTATACTTTTGTAACACGACATAGTACAATTACATTAGAAAATTCTTATAAAATTTTAATATTTTTTATACTGTTTCTCCTCAGATTATTAAGTCTTAAGACGAATAAATATTGTATTTAATTTATTATTCTACTGTAGTAAACGCTCATTCTCTTCGATCAATTCAGTTCACCAACCAACAAAATGTATCCTAAAGAAACTCTTTCAAGGTAACCAAACGGAGGGTGTCAATATTTCGTTGAAAATCGATGTATAAAGTGCGCCCGACCGTAGCATGGACATACTCCGCATACCTTCGAGAACCGTGGAGCGTGCAGAATTTCGAAAATCCCCGCGTTCCAGCAGACCTTTAAAATTGTTTCAAATTCGATCGTCTGTGCGGTCCGAAAGAATAGGAAAAAGGCTATTAAATACGGATCAGAAAATACGCGACGGTCGCTATTAGCGTGTGTACGAGGACGAGGGTGGCCGCTCGAAATTTTCAGGAAAATTACAACCGAAATTCTTCCACACTCAACGGTTACACGCGTAACGTTTATCGAATTCACTCCAACGAGGAGGGCTGTTATACTTGATCAAAGCCGACGTGTACAGTTACGTATATTCGATCCTTCTCCTCTTGCTCCCTCATCGGCGGGCTTTCCCCTCCTTCCCTCCTTCGCTCCTTCCCCTCCCCGCCCTCCTGTGCCGCTGTCATCGTACGGGCGCGCTTCAGCTGCGCTATTTGCATATTACCGGCGTGCGGCGTGCCGGCAACAGGCCATCGAAATACCGCCCGCTTCTCTTTCCCTCGTTCGCCACCGTTACCCCTTCCGGTCATCTATCGTCGACCAAAGGGAGATATGCGTTCTTCGTACTCCCCCTGACAAAAATTTCAATACGGTACACCCCGAGCGGTCCATCGTGCCGTGTTTCGCTCACCATTGACCGTCATGCTAGAATTGTGAAATCGTTCGAAGTGCACTTCGGAAGAGCACGGTCGACTGCGAGGCCATTCGGAATCTCTGACAAGAATTGGTACAGCAGACCCTACAATATTCGAGTTAGTAGGGTGTCGTAGAAGAATCTCATGAGATGAAGCTGTGGAAGACGTTACCGCATAGAAAACACCGGCTGTTGTCGTACGAACGATCTAATCTTCGAAACTGAAATGTCGAAAATTGATGAAGGATAATAAGCGAAGGAGTAACTCGAGAAATTATCGTGGATCAGCTAATTCGAATTTATATTAAACCTTCCTAGGGATAATACTGTAAATATGTACACACGTACCTGTATGTATATTACTATTTAGTAATCTTAAGTATCTGGTCTTTAAGTAGAGTTAACAAATACTCATTTCCTTTTGTTTACTTTTGTCATTGCAAAGTAAATTTTACGTTTTTCTCATTTTTGTCAAATAGTACATACGATTAGTTACGTGATTATGTGCTTTCGCTAAATCATTATGTAATACGTCGTTCCTAATTAGAGAATTAGATCGTAGCTTACAATTAAAGACGCGTGTATGGACGGCCAGTAAGTTTCAAGACTAACTTACTACATGCATGTTATTATTCCTGCTTCTCTGTTACTCTATTTCGTCTGGGAGGTAGCTTATTCTCTTAGTGCTCACTTTGAAAAAATAATAAAATAATTAAGAATTCTCAACGGGAAAAGCTGACAGTATTTTCCGATTAACCTAATGATTTTCATTTTTGTTATAAATTTTAAAATGAAACTCTGCCAAATATGTGTCGGAATAATTTTGACCAAATCCCTGGTGTTGTCGGTAGGGTTGTAAACCAGTTTTTATTCAATATAATTCCTACAAATTAGGGGCTTCTCCGGGATTGATAGTGAGAAATCCGGGAGAAGGGTTGCAGTGAGGTAAACTGTACTGTGAGTCAGTGAGTTTTCGTGAGTTTGAGTGTGAGATTTATATTGAATAATAAATTGTTCACCAACCCTACCGGCAACAGGAGGGATTTAATCAAAATAATTCCTACAAATGTTTATGTAGTAAACATTTAAAAAAATCAAGTAACTAACTTTTACAATCCACATACTCTTAAAATTCGGCAAAAATTTTTATAACGTACTAGCAGTATAAAATAATAAATGTACCACTAATTAATAAAAGGTTCAAGATCCCTGTCAATTTATGGAGGTAAAGAGATATTACAATGTACCGCGAAGGCAGTTCATTTGTATATTCCAAATATAATAAGAGTAATACATTCCAACAAAATAAATTATTTAATAGACATGTCTTCAATTATATGGGCAGATATGATAATAATTATTAGATAGACAGATACTGTAGTATAATAGCTATTAGATGGACAGATATTATAATACCTACTAGATGAACAGATATTATAAAAAAGGATTACCCCAATCGATACATATGGAAGGGGCGATGCGTTGCCAACGAAACAATAACGACTTATCCAATCTGTCCCAGCCGGGTTATCGCATTTTCTATCGATTCGAACCCTTAACTATCCCCATAATCACATATTGCAAAGTTGGTCCGTAATTTTCTTTTCTCCATTTCGTTCTCTTTTTATTTCTCCGTTTAATTTGTCCTTTTCTCTGTGTTTTCACCACGAACCTCAAGCAAAGCTGTATATACTCGTTTGTGACGAGCCTTGTGCGACCCGCTGCCATCCACGCCGCAGGCTGTTCGGGGACGAGAGGATAGGATGAAGTTTCGAAGTTAAAAATTGTTTAAATTGTCGGTTAACAGTTAGCCGCCGGGGCTAATGAAACGTGGAGCCTCGACTATCAGATCCTGGTTGCGTTCTCCCTCCGCCACCCAACATCCTTTCACGCTGTAGAACAGCCCTTTGACCTCGTCAGCTGGTACACGAACACACACACACATACACGCAAACACGGACCGTAGGAGGAACTTCGCAATCACTTTTCGACCGTGGACGTGCCGTGAGAATAGTTTCGTCCTTGCCTCTCGTTCGTTTTTACCTACAGCTCCGTGGAGCACGTATGACCCGTTCCTTTTGACGAGACGCTACGTGGTTTACGTGCTCGCCTCTGTATTGTTTCCGAATACACGGCTAATTACCATGTATGAACCTGTGCGACCGGACATTGAAATTCATGACATCGAAGTTTTGGGAGCTGTGGACCTTAACCTCTTCTAGGGCGAATTTATTGTGCCAGGAGAAAAGTGATGTAATTTTTTTCAAGTACATTTATTTCATGTGAATCTATAGCTATTAAACAACAAACGGAAAATGCAGAAAATTTAGAAGTGAATATATAAGTGCCAGGTGGTTTTTTTACCTATTTCTTTTTAAATCGGTATTTAATATCGCATCAACTAGTCCAATTGGTTATTACTGACATCATATACAAGGGATTGTTTTAAATATTGTAAGATTGTATTAATTATTATGAGATTGTCTTACAATTTGTGTATTAGTTTTGTTTCTTTCACAAAAACTAATAAGTTATTGATACTATTTTTATTACCGAATTCAAGAAAATTAAACATATACATACACATGTACGTGTCAATATTTCTAAAGGGGTTAGATTTTGCAGTAACGCGACTAAGACTCGTCTTGATACTTTTATTGCAATTGATATGAGAGCTTTTGAAATATGCTCCTGTTGTACCAATACATATCAAATTCATCAAATTTGACATTTATTTATTTAGAAGTCACTTATGTACTCATAAGGAATATAGGCAATGAAGCTATGTTATGAATATGTTTAATTTCAATACTATGTATACACCGTAAAAAACATAATAAGCCTTTAAAAGATTTGGTTCCAATTCTCCGGATACGTATGTATTACAATTGCATTCTGGTGATTATGGTAAATTTCGTAGAATTTTCAATAACCAAGTTGAATCTCAATTTTTCTTATCCTTCTTCTAAAATGGAGCTGTTTAAGCATCAAAAGAACACCAAAACTAAATTCGACAAGTAATTCCTATTCTTTGTCCTACCACCCCATATCCATACTTATTTTTTATTTTATTTTAGTTATCAAAATGAGAAAATATTCAGAGAGTGGCTTTGCTTGTATTATATTTTAGAGAGCCGATTTTTGTTATTTGAATAGTTAGAACTAAACTATTTTCGTACCTTCTCAAATGAATTCCATTTAAGTAAATGTAATATTACTTTCTATTAATTCTTATGTATCATTAATAATTGCATATCATCTGTCAATTGTACATGTAGAATCATCGTCTGTACTATAAACTTCTAAGTCTTCAACTTGAGTACAGAAATTTCTTCAAACTTTTACAAGAAGCTTTCCAAAGAAATACTCATAGCAAAACAAATAAGAGAAGGTTTAAATTTCAGTAAAATGATTATTCGACAGCATTTATAGTTAATGAGGAGTAAATTAGTTTCTGGATGGTGGCAAGACGTTCGAGCTCGAAAGCGGAATGAGTAATTAAGGAATCGGTTAATTGTAGGGTCATGCTTTACGGTACGTCTCCTACTTTCCCTCGTTCATTGTAGAATGCAAAGAGAGGGTTAAAAACTGTGGGGTTGTGCAATGATTTATAAGTTAGGGTGGAGGCCCAACATGTGCTGCACATTAAACTTTAGAGACTGTAATTTAGTTACATTTAATAATTGGGAAAAATTATATATCATTTTGTTTCATGGGTTATTGGATACTTATATTTACGAAAGTGACGTGAAACTATAAAGAAATAATTAACACGGCCCGTAACTTGTAAAGCATCAGTTTTAATTTCAATAAATAATTGGTAACTTTTATAGAATGTTGAGTAACATGACCGTCAGAAGAACAGTAAAAAATAAAATATAAAAAGTCATTTTTATGTGCTTAACCAGTTATGAAATTTTCCACTGCAGTTCGTTTTTCGAGATCATTCTTGTGTTTCTTTTACATATAAGGTCCGGCTGAAAATGCGTTAGGCGAAAATTAAATAGTTTAACAATGCGCAATAAAATTTGTTCATACATGTCTTCGAATTTTTCAGAGTGTTGCAGACTTTCAAAAGTTCCTTATACAGTAATTAGTTAATAATTAGATAAGTGTTTATTCTATAATCAGTTATACTTACCTTATATTGTACAACAATAAACAATTGCATTTTATAATATATGAGTTCACTTACGAGATTTATTAGCTGCGGCGTAGCTTCGCGAAAACGTTTCATCCTTATGTTAAATTAATTATAGTAAAATAATATAACACAGGATTCTCTGCTTAATAACATTAATAATTATGAAATATATCTTACATTCTGGTGAACGTTACAAGATATAAATTCCTATAAACCTTGTAAACAAATATAATAAGTATATGAACTGTCATTGGATAATCAGTGTTGTAACTATGCACACACATACTGTGTGAATTATCGTAAATAGTTTCTCTGAAGACAAAATCTCGTTTGAAAAAGTTTTGTCCTATACTTTTCATTTATTTTTACTGGGGGTATAATCCTCTTCAGTTGTATTGTTGAAGTACATTGACTTAAACATTTCGTCTTTAACATTCGTCAATGAAACGGTACACGAAACACAGAAACAAAAGGTCAAAGCTTTGTACGCAATGCATCAATACTGCGAATGTGACTATAATGTGTAATTACTTCAACCTGATGAACGAAGTAAGTAAAATAAGGTTTGTTGACTCCAGTAATTACGTTTAAATTGCATTAAATGTATATCGATTATCGATATGACAATTCGACAGAAACATTCAATCGCGCCAGCTTGGTAAACTGTAAGCTATTAAAATTATCTGTAAATTAATTAAGAATTTCTTATTTTAATAATATTGAAGTCATTGCAGTATACCATACTATCCTTGATGCGATTCTACGGTTTTAAAAACATTAATTAAATGATTCTTTTTCCAGTTGTCGCTGAAATATTTAGTACTTTTTTGAACATCAGCAAAGATTGTAAATACACTTCAAAGTGCGGTAGCTTGCATTGATATTGATTTCTCTTTTGACGCCAACGATAGCAGATATGTTTTAAATTTGTACGCCATCGGGCTACGCATTCACTTTCAAGTGAAGACAGGGTGAAGATTCTAAAAGACATGATGCGTTGGAGTCCTGTTGTTTCAGTGCATGTTTTAAAAGAAAGAATTAAAATTAATGTTTCAAATATAACCGTTGAGCTACTAAATAATGTACTAGAAAAAGTGATGAAACGTGCAACAATGTGTTTAGAATATAACGGTGACACGTTTGGATATTTTCTGTAATAGTAAATTTCCAAAATTAAATTTGAAATACCTTGGAACATATTTTACGTGTAACGTATCACCTACAACGAAACTCGTGAAGTAGGGGGATTGAACTTACTAAAGTATGCGAAATTTTCATCTACTACCTTTTATCTTCACTTACAGCACAGCTACACCCTGGCCCAGTTACTGAAATTACCATGTATAGCTGCTTAAAATCATCGTTATTTTAACCCAGTGATGGGCACGAGAGCTCCGGCCTTCCCCCACTCTAGGCCCATTCCCCTCATATAGGCTGTGATCTTAGACGACGATTGACCGAGGGGGAACAAGGAGCGAACTGGAGGGAACTGAAACGAGGGGAATTGACCTACAGTGGGAGAAGGTCGTTTTAACTTCTAGCAAGAAAGTACAACGATCTACACGATTTCGAAGTTTCAATCTTATAAGTTCTAGGAAGTTTTATAAAGTAGACTATATTTCATTCGCGGTAGAACATCCGTCTTAGAATTTCATTTTATGTCATAAAACTATCTCCGGATGAGCAGTTGTACACTTAACTCTTTCGAACGTCATAATTGCGACGAACACAATTGTATTTTTTAAATTTGTATGCAGAATAATACAAATATGAAAAAGGGTGTGAATGAAATCATATGAAGATAAAAGTATTTGTATGTGAACTATTTCTGTTAGTTCTATTTCTTTAAGTAATTGTCAAATTCTCAATCAAATTATATTGAATCTATAACTTTTATAATTCTAATAAGGAAATGCAATTTTATTTAACTCTTTGAATTCAGTTAAAAGTGAAATATTTTTATTCAAATTTTCAATTCATTTCGGGTTGAATAAGAAATAAAGTTGAATAATAATACTAAAAGTTTCTGTCCCTTTTTAAAAAACATCCTGTACATAGTAATTTACTATATTATTAATGAAATGCTTACGATACATACGTGAAATTATATTCCTACGTTCTGTGTTCATATGAAATTCAGACATGCAACCTTAATAATAGCGATCCTCTTTTTCAAATATTTTATTACATTGTTTAGCATACATTTCATAAAACGCACTGTGTACACAATCCACGACAGTAGTGGTTCCTGTTTTCACTGAATTATAATAACACTTACACTAATTATGAAATTCCCAATAATCGTCGATGGATGAATATTGAAAACCCCATAGTTACGTAAAATGAATTTCAAAGTTATCGATTTCCAATGTTGTAGCGTACGTATACAATGCCTTGCATGAATGTACGAACGCCATACTATGTGAGAAGTCATTGATCTGTATATTTGCTAATTATGAGGTTAACAACTTATATGTATACGTTTTAATTAAAATAATACATTAATCAGTTTTCATTGAAAGCAGATTAAAAAACGATAAAATCTGCTTTTGTTACATTGCTAATAACCAATGTAATAGTTGATGCAACATTTAACAATAAAAAATCCATTGCCTATGACTATTTGGCTGTCAGTGGTAAGTTTTATTACAACAATGTCTGTTGAACTTCGTCCATTCATCATGCTTGCGATTATTCCACATAGAGTGGCGGGTAAAAGTTTCCGACCAGATAGTTGTTCACCTCTCCTTCCAAAAGCAAAACCTAAAAAAATTTTTCTTAATATGGGATATAAAGGCATATTGTCTAAAGAATTTCTATCAAAAAAATATACGCTTGTAGCGGCACTTCCCGACATCGCCAGCAGAGGGATCAGCGGCGCACAGACTTTCCCGCAAGTCCACGACCATCCTGCGCTCTGTATATATACACCTACGACCTGACCCTCACTATCCCGCGTCTAAGGCACGGGCCTGCTAGGTAGCCTTACTGACGAGTCCACTAGCAGGCCCCGGACGAAACGCTCTATCCTTTTTCCTCCTTCCTTTCTTTCCGGAATTCCCGGCGCAGTTCAACCGCTTCAATTGGTGACCTCGAGTTTGAACAACAACGCAGCCGAACAACGAGGAGGAACAACAAGCAGAGCCAGAGCCAACAAAGCGTCATCAGGCAGCATCTCGAACGACGAGACTTTCATCAGCGACATTAGATTTCGTAACCCCTCTCCTAGGGTGGCCATCCGACGACAAGACGACCGCACGATCCCTTCCGATCGCAACGACCGATGCCTACAGCACAGCACGGTCACGTTGGGATACAGCGGCACGCAGCTAAAGACGAAGCTGCCTCGTGGCCATTCTAGGACAGCAGAGTATACGGCTGCATCTCGGCTTGAGCACGCGCTCGCCACGAGATATAAGCAGTTTCACGGTCACACCGAAACGCCTGAGAACAACGACGACGACGCTCCACGCAGAAGACGCACGGGACGGACTCCATCATCTTTGAATATCGTTCATCACTGGCAGGGGGGTGATGTAGCGGCACTTCCCGACATCGCCAGCAGAGGGATCAGCGGCGCACAGACTTTCCCGCAAGTCCACGACCATCCTGCGCTCTGTATATATACACCTACGACCTGACCCTCACTATCCCGCGTCTAAGGCACGGGTCTGCTAGGTAGCCTTACTGACGAGTCCACTAGCAGGCCCCGGACGAAACGCTCTATCCTCTTTCCTCCTTCCTTTCTTTTCCGAAATCCCTGCGCAGCTCTACCGCTTCACGCTATTTAATCTTTCACTTGTGATTACTCACAATTTCAAACATGGCTTTAACACAAGTAATCTGTATTAGAGATAGCATGTGCAATTGTTCAACGACAATTTTACTACGGAGGCAGCCGAAATACTCGGTTGTTTCAAGATCAACGGTCAACAGTAAATATTCTTAAATTCTGAGTGAAACTATACAAATTCAAATTAAGTGAAAAATAATAAATTTGTATTTGTAATATTATCTGTAATTTAATAAAGACATCAAGTGAGTCTATTCAAGTGACCAACACTGAATTAGCCTGCTGTCACTGTGAAAAGTATGGTGCAATGAAGTCAATATTGGTGCTATTTGTTGAAATACAAAAATATTCACACGCAGTCACATACACGCAGCACACAACAGACAGGCTGCAGTGGGAAAGTGTTGGGTTGTTTAAGCTGCAGGTTTATCAGGACACATTTCAGGGACAAAAAGGAGCTGTATCAGTCCGAGCAGTTTACATAGTTTCTTTTCTTCATTAGGGCAGTATATATTTTATCACTTTTATTTCCTTATTGTCCACTAGACACGTGTAAAATCTACTAAGCTAAGAACATAGAGGATCAAAGTCAGTACCACAAAACCCACTCACGTCACGTTTATCATCAGGAAACGTACATGCACCCAGTAACATTAAACAACGAACTACCACAACAGGAAACAGAGAAATACCTCAGCGTATACTTGGACAAGAAACTATTATGAAAAACGCACATTCATAAAAAAAGGTATCAACTAAACGAAAGATACAGAAAGCTCTGGTAGCTGATTGGTAAAAAATCACAGTTAACAACTTACAATAAACTACTGATGTACGAAACAATTCTAAAACCAATATGGACGTACGCCTGTCAATTATGGGGCATAGCCTCGGACTTCAACATAAAAACAATAGAGACATGGCAAAACAAAGAACTAAGAGCCATAATCAATGCAGACTGGTACATCCCGAACAGACAAATAATTTAAAAAACCGGTATTCCCACCCATCCTCACCGAGAAGAAATCGCCCGACACAGCAGATTGTACCAACAACGGCTGAAGAATCATTCCAATAACATGGCCACAAAAGTACTGGACCACTTTGAAGAACGCGAAGAGCTAAAGAGATATCATTTTCTGCACCTACTATTCCGGCTTAGCGATACAAGCTAAATAATATCATTGTGATACACCACTGGGTGTATTCACACTCACGCCAATATAAGCTATCACACTCTGTGCTGAATATTATTGTATGATAGATTGCACAAATACAGATTACAAAAAAAAAATCTAATACGTATTCTCCATTTGTTGTTTGAATAAACTACTATTTTGCATTATCTTTTTAAATGGATATGCATACTTTTTTTACGCATATAGATTCCCCTCATCATTCTACGTAAAAAAGTATTGGGGTACGAAGATGAAAAAATGATTAGTCAGACTCATCTTGGCCACCCCACTCAGCCGATTTAAGTTCCCTTGACGTTTTTCTATGGGGTTATTTAAAAGATAGGATTTATTCAAATCCTATACATTCTGTAGAGGATCTAAAAGAACGGATAATACTGCAACAATAATGTGCAGTAACCAGAGATCACCTTAACTCAATTATGAAAACAATTGAAAAGCGTTGTCTGAAATGTGTACAATGTAATGGAGAAGCGTTTGAGCATCTTCTTCAATAAAGATATTTTTTTAAAATATCTCGATAACTAATCATTTTTTTACGTGTGAACTCCAACACTTTTTTACGTAGAATGGCGAGAGGAATCTATCTACGTAAAAAAAGTATGCATTTATATTTAAAAAAATAATGCAATTGTTGATTGCACATGCACCATTGCACTTCTATAAAAAACATGGTCCTACGGATATAGTACTCTTTCAACCATTCATCTTTCTCTTTTTACAGTTTTCTGTAGCAGCACTGGTAATGGAGTTATAAGCTGAAACAATTGCGTGGGTCACCCTGTATAGAGCCCGTGCAGCGAAAAATTAGTTCGCATGCGTTTTAACCAACTGTATCGGGGTGGAACGTCTCCATGACCTTACAGTGTTTCCCCTCGTTCCAGCACTTTGTCTCCATCGTTCGATTCCGCTCTGCCTTTCTTTCTCTGCAGCGTCGTTTAACATCGCGTCGAGATCGAAGCGCGGTGGGATTATCCAGGAATCCCGGATTCCAGGATGCCTAGAAACGCTCCAGTTGTTTCAACGCGATATTCGTGACTCGATTTCCGAGAGTAGCTCGTTCCTACGTACGTGTATGAGCGTGTGTACGCGCGTACATATCCCGGCAATTCTTTCTCTTGTATCGGGGACCGCGCCGCCGATTTGCAGCCCTTTCAGATTTACGGTGAACTCGATTCGTATAATAGCAATTACAGTTTAGGAAGGAAACTCGTTGTCCACACCGTTACGTGTACAATCGAAACTGTTACGTGCACACGCTCTTGAAACGAGCGCGCCAGCTATTACGAATAGGTGCACGTACGACCGGTAAGCGACGGCATAATCGAAACTAACGATGAGATGTGTCGCCGTAATTCGCCCAACGAGATAAATTAAAAAGTTTCCGCGACTCCGCTGATCATAAGTTCCGTAAGTTCCAACCTGCGGCGAAGGGAGCCCATGGGGGGAGTTCCATTGTCTTCCTAGGGAAGTCGAAGCTTGCGCGTGCCGGCAAAGCGAAACGGTTTTCCCTCAATTATAACCTCGCCAGTTTGTTTATTTCAAACGCAATAACGGCTTTATAAGCAACGATACAACTTGTTTAGCAACAAGTATAGAACTTTCATTATCAGAACACGAAGGTGCGCCTGTTCGCGTAAGAATTTTCTCAAATTAGTAGGCCTATTCTCTCAAATTTTCTCAAATTAATAGGCATATTATCTCAAACTTTTTCAAATTAGTACACCTACTGTACACACTAATTTTCTTCTACATTTTATCAATGGCACACTAGAAATTATTTTCGAGGAAAAAGTTTTTTTTTGGCTACAGATTATGTAAAACAGTAAATCAATCAGAAATGGATTTGTACACTATCTGGACGATACATAAGTTACATATAATATTTTGTAAGTTTCTAATTGTAAGAGTTGTATATCTTTTAGCTGTGACTGGCTTACCACATGTGATTGCATACGTGACATAGGGGTGGAAAGAGTTAAAATACTCACATTTGGGCTGACAGGTGGTGGTTACAAGAACGCCTAAACCACTGAATTTATCAAATATGGTTTACGGTTTAATAATTTAATTTAAAAATTAAATTTTCATTACCTTTCTCCGAATAAATGTGTCTATATGTCTACTTTCGATTTTGGTCACCTTTTTCTAATTCGTCAATTGAAACAAACATTATTTATTTTAAGACATTTGCATGCATGAGAATCAAATTTTGTTGAAAATAACAAATCTTGAAGACTTTTAAACGTTAGTGTATATCATTACGTACGTAAATGTATAATTATTTAATTGTATAGTTTTTATTTTATAGCACCTTTGTGATATTAAATTTGCTCGAAATCTAATCATTAGACTGCGGATGTTTATGCAAATATACACTTCTACACAACCATGTTTCCAGTGTTAATGCAGTTAAATAAATGAAATTTCATAAAGAGTGCATTTGCTCCTTGAAATGTTTAAACTATGTAGTTTTCATTTTGCTAAATTATTAAATGTGCAACATTCACCAACTTAAGGATATTAAATTGTATAAAAATCCGCAGTCTACTAATCATAAGTAGAAGTTGTTTGATTAAATCGAATCTGGCTGTGCAGTGCATAATTATGCGCTACAAAAAGGGACTAACTTGTGAGTAATAAAGAAGTTATAGATCTGGAGTTAGATACGCTAAACAAAATGGGAATTATTAAATCTTTTTAATATAATGCTGTTATCTGTAACGCGTAAATGCGTTAGAAGCTTGGTACTTGTGTAATTTCTGCATTCCCTGTAAGTCTTATTAAAATTTCTTAAACATATAAAATTTTGACAAGATACTAAGCAAGTGACATTTCAATTACTTTCAAAATCCTTGAATTTATTGTTACCATCACGACTGCAAAAAAAAGACTACGTTGTGAATACAATGACTTATATCAAACGAGGATGATAAGATCGAACGAAGAGAAGAGGAACTGAGGAAAGTACACAAGAATATTCCACTTTATCCATGGTGAGATGAGCAAAGGAAATAAAGGAATAACATAAACACAAAGGAGCGTGGAAAACATGCATATGTGCAATGAACTTTCTCGTTCTAGCTTCGTATACACTTTTCCTTTCCGTCTACTGACACAAATCATTTGTGCTTGTTCGTATAAACTTTAGTCACTATTGCAACCCCTCGCATTTAAATAATACTTCTTTCTTTCTGTCTTGTTTGGTCATAGGGGCTGAATGAAATTTCCATTTGAATATCTCCGAAACTGTATTAACAAGATGCGTAGGACAGGGATAGCTAGATGCACTCGGTGGTTTCCGTAAATTTCACATGCTGTTCCTCTTAGGATGAAATATTGTTTGATATCTTAGGGTATCCTGGGGGTTCCTTTTATACTCAATATGTAATGGTCCTAACAGGTCCTCAGTGAAAACGCTGACCGCCTACTTTCATTTTCTTAAATAGAATCATGCATAAATTTTTACATTTCTGACATAAGAATATAAGAATGAATAGTACTCATTTGAAGTACTTTGTTTCCCTACTGCGTGATTGGAGATGTATAATATCTTTTATTCAGATTATTCAACTGATGCACAGTGGTCTAATAACTAAAGTATTCTAAACATGTTTTTTAAATATATTCCTCTAGGAAATTACTTCATGTTGAGACAAATATCTTCGTCAAAGTTGTTGAATTAGTGAATTTAAAATGATTTAAAATCTTATCAAATATACTCTTCCGTACATGAGAGGCAGTTAAAGATATATTTATCACATTATTTCTCACAAAATCCCGAAGAGATAAATGTACAGCTATGAATTTGTTTAACAATTAACAGCCATAGTACAATTATGAATAAAAATCTGTATGATCATGTACTTAACATGTTCTACTATAATTTTTTGAACTTTCTGAGTATTAGTAATTATATTAAACTGATAATAGTTAATGCATCAACTGAGAATCCGGCGTTCCAGTCAACGCATTCAAAAATTTGTATAATACTTTCATTGATACGTAAACTTTGTTCTATTAGTCGAGAAATGAGCTAGACATTTACATAAACTAAAATTAATTTTCTCTAGACCTAAAATCTTGCGGTGTTATTACACATTATCCAATAGTCTGATACTCTTGGATAGTATATTTCTGCAAAAAATGCTAAAATATTTTGACAACAATTGTAACAAAATTCCAAAATTCGTTTGCCACGTGTTCAAGCTGCAATTGAAAGAAACCGAGAAGTAGAAATGAATCGCAAGCAACAAGAAAAACAGTAGGAAGAAACCCCTACGGCACAATGTATATTAAATCTTACGCAATCATATTAAAGCAATACGAGTGTGTGGAGGTACCACAAAATACTAATCTTTTTAACACAGATAAAGCTGATTATAGGTAAATTCCACCCACTACTGCCTTTATAAATACGTTCCCTACCAGCATATGTGCGACGCGTCGATTCTGTTTTGAGGTGTGTGACTTTGTGTGACAGAGGTGTGTGTTTTTGTGTGACAGAGGTAATTGATAAAAATAAAGCGTGGTCTATGGTGGACATTTTTCTTTGAATCGACCATGGTAGCGAACATATTAATGAGAGTTTTGACATTTTATTGACATATTACAGTGTGTCTGACCAGGTATGGGAGTTTTTACTGTAATCGTCAACGTGTTAATTTGTGTCCTTACATTATTATTTATAGTAGTGAATACTACTTTAGCAACTTCATCGCTCTTGCTTGCATACAACATGACTAATACGCAATTATTTCGAGATATCACCGGGTCAACAGATACGCAGGAAATGATGATCGGGATATAGTGAAAGTGAACTCACAGGTCTAACAATAACGTATATTAAAAGAAACAATAGATCGTCTTTACAGCACGCTGGACGCCAATCGACTCCTCGTTGTGTTTCGCTTACATCCCCACGTCGCCACGCATTCATGATTCATTTGTTTCTTAAAAGCAGGGCCGTACCTGCTATTTTCATTCTCCACAGATATAAACGAAAAATTGTTGCCAGAGTCGCTGCTGAAAGTCGTTCCCATCCATCCGATATATTTCTGTCAGCGTCTTTCGCGTTATTACCAACACCAGTAATACACGGTGATCAACGTTAGAGGGTGGTCTGGGGCCGAAGGGTACCGGGAAGAGTAATATTGTCACGGATATTACCCGTCCAGTGGAAACACGTTGTCTCTCTCGATGGTCACGATCGTTGGAGTGTTTAGTCTAGTGTCCCCGGCTGTTGTGACAATCCATCCGCGCGCAAGCACAAAGGCACACACGCACGAGGACGCGTACACAGGTACACTGTGTACGTCTCTCTAACCACGTAGATAGATAGAACGGGCACGTTCTACCGGCCAGGAACCTGCACGAGGCTCCTGGTGTCAGGGGTGGAAGCATCGGTGAGAGTTAGGAGAGGGGGATACAGAAGGAGAGACGACGTACGTGTTCGGGATTACGGCGATCAATGCGGTGAGGCTTGTTTGTTTTGCGCTGGACCCACCCACACTCGTGCAAACATCCATCACCGCGTTGTTCCGAAATCAGCCATCTGTAGATTTCATTCATTGCCATGGTCTCCGTTTGCTCCGAGGGCGGGAGTGGGCCGCCGTTGCCTAGGTACTTGGCTGTTTTCTTTTTTCCTAGCGTATGGAAAACTTGTTCGAGGTAGATACACAGAAGCACAGTGGACACTGTACCTCCCCGCTGTTCTCTCTTCATGTTGAATTTCGCGAAAACTTTTGAATACACGAGTGCAGGAACGATGGTAACGAAGTTATGGCGGAGTTTTGGAAATATCTGCGATGGGAGTTTGTGTTGCGCAATTAATTATTATAAGCACTTTTTATTCAGTTCAATGGCTGCTCAAATTTTGAACCATCCTTTGAAACCTCCTGTATACATATCTGTTTTCATCGAATTATTTAGTTTCGCATTATGAAGTGATTCGGCATGGCAATTAGGATTCTAGGATAGGAATTACTGAAAATACGAATATTTATGTGGCCCGACGATAATACTAAAATTGATCGAGTGATTATCCATACATCGAACGCCGGCCGGCGGGTGTGTTCAAACGAGCGTCATTGACATTATAATTACACACAATCTAATCTAAAGCATATTTTGATTTTTCAATTTTGTCGGCGCGTTCGTCAAAGGCCGTAATACCGAACAGGAAACTTCCCGTCGCGAACACAGTGCAAATACTCCTGAATCGCCGTTGGTAATGGAAAATCATGGGAAATTAACGCGAACTCGATTCATTCCGTGCGTGCGGCTTGATAATATGATCGAGGCGAAAAGCAGTGCTTCGTTCACGGCACGATATTAAAGGTCCGGTCCAAACGAAATTCGATACGCGATGCATGAAAATACTGCGGCGGGGACGGAAAGTCGCTCGTATCGACGAGCACAGATGCAGAGTGGTCGTCGCGGTTATGTTACATCGATGCTGCCTTTTATTTTCATCGTATCGTTGACTTTTATAGGGAAAGTTCCGCGACGATGCTTGGGAACCGAACCAAACGTGTAACTATCACAGCGACAGTGATAAAGACGACCACCGGTGAACCAGAATTGAGAAATATCAGACAGACTACGGGTTTGGCTAACAAAAGACATCTAAGAGAGTATCAGACTTGGGCCGGCGAAAGAATCGACTTGAGAAATGTCCTACCATTCGTTCTATTAAAGGAAACTCCTCCCCCACTCGGTGACAGAAACTACGTAGAGCTGCTAGGATTGTCGGACGAGACAAGCAGAGTTTATCAGCGGTGACCGACACCTCAAATTTAATTTAGTTAAATAATTATTAATTGTCACAAAACTCTGAGCTAACTTAATACTGAAATAATAATTAAGGAGCAGAAGAACTCGATTGAGTACTCGAGTCTTGTTTTTCTTTACGATTTATACAGAAAATAGTAAATTACATTGTGGCTTATTAGGTGTGGCTGTTTTCACTGTGGCAGTCAACGTGATCAGACGTTGACTACCACAGTGAAAACTCCCACACCTGGCCAGACACACTATAATATGTCAATAAAATATCAAAGCTCTCAGTAACACGTACTCTACCATGGTCGACTCGAGAAGAACGTCCATCGCAGACCATGCTTTATTCTTTTAATTTTCGCTGTCACACATATGTGACGTCGAGTTCTCAACACAAAATTGACATATCACACGTATGTAACGCTGGTAGCGAACGTGTTAATAAATGATTATACGCAAGTGCACATATACATGTTACATTCTATTAAAGTTATTAATTAACTGCAGTTATACTTACTCAAATATTGTGTATATTTGCCCATTTCTTCCCAACGTTGCGTGTATACATCTACGAAAGTACTTGAGTAATATTAAAGAAATAAAACAAATAGCAAGATTGAAAATCTGGCAAAAAAGAATATTGATGTATAGTACAATACATTCTCAGATAAAGGTGTGAGAATAATTTCCATTGGTGAAGAAACTTGCTGGAAAAAAAATATTTTCTTAGGTGTTTTGTATACGCAACGTTGGGAAGAAATGGGTTAAGTTATACTTAAAGATTACTTGCAAAATACATGTACATACATTAATTATAGTATGTATATGTTCATAATATATTTTACATTATATACTATACAATTAAAAACTTTAGCTTGCATAGAATAAGTTCCAGAAAGTTTATTTACATGTATTCAGATATAAGAATATAATATTAAAGAAAACTATAATATTAGTGGTCTCAAGTAATTTTCCGGATTTCAATAGTGTTCATTATGTGTTTGATTTAACCAGCGTGAAGTTCCAGTTTTTTCATATTAGACTGTCCCTAAGTAATGTCGTTTCTAAATGCCACTTGAAGCATAAATAAATTGGCAATTGCAGTTATTTGTAATTATCCAGATATTCATTATTAATTTTAATGTCCTTGTTCTAGTACTACAACGTTCCTTTGATTCTGTCATTCACAAATTTTTACTGTTTTAAGACAATTAATTTTAATTTCATGTTAACTGATTAGTATCATTGAAAATGTCAACTAAGAAATTGCTGGGGCATTTGAATAAATAGTAATTGGTAAATATAAATTTCAACATGATGACGTTACTCAAACGCCATCACGATATTTCTCCAATAGAATTACAGCTAATTTATTAATTCATTAAAGAAAATTTCCATTGAAAGGCTGAAAACAAAATCCATCTTTCACATTCGTCCACATGTATAAAAATCTCTGTTAAATAAAATCGAACAATATACTCATGTTTATTTGAGGCATGTTTCATAAGATAAGGAACAACATTACTCAAACACTTTTTATAGAAATAAATTCGAAAATAATCAGGAATCTTATTCACAATCACAATTATAGCCCTGCCAGTATTATTATTAATATTAATCATTAATAATTAATGTTAAGAATAATAGTAATACTGGCAGAAGCAGTAGTAATAATAGTAACAACAGTTTCCTGTTCCTAGTAACTCAGATATACAATCAAAATTTTGTAGCAACCACGTTTACAGATAATTGGACTTACTAAAAATAAATTTTCATCTTTGTGGCTTTCTTGTTCCTCTTTCCGAACTGTCCGGAAATTCAGCTTCGATCGAACTGCGTCTATGCGTGTACGGAAAACTATCTTGATCGTTACCATGTATAGATTTGGAATTGTATCGGTTGCAGTCTGCACGTGACTATGCTCGTGTACATACGATCACGGACAGGGTGATCCCCTGGAAATAGGCTACCTATTTCCTTTCGAACATACGGAGAAAAATCTTGGATAAAGTATGAACGATTTGAAGAAGGAAACGTGATGCAATGGTAAATTCGTTTCTGCAATCGGTGTTCCTGAAGTTACAGAAGCAGTTTGTGAGAATTTTATGTGCGTGCTATTTCTATGTAGTTACTTTGATCAATTTGTAATGGAATGTTTATACATACATCACGTAAACAAACAATTACGTCATGTAAATTAAGTACCTAATTTTCACGATTTTAAAAAATTTAGAAGATTATAAAAGAATACACCAGAGGGTAATTACAAATATTTTGTTTTTATAACTACAGAATTGACGCAGAATTATTATATGTATCTTCAAAATGTGGACATGTATAACATAAGTACAGTAGAACCTCGATTATCGGAATACTGGTCATCCATAAGTTGGTCATTCTATATCAACTGCAAGCTAAAATTCTCATTAATGACACTGCGTTCTTAATTCTGTACCATTGTGTACTTTATACTCTAAAATCAAATTATTATTTTTGTGCGAAACATAGTCACAATGTGATCCATCCTGTTACAAATGCAGTTCGGATAATCGAGGTTCTACTGAAGCTTATTCTTGTCTTCACTACATTGAAAGTGAACTGTGTCTGGTCACACACGGTCTGCTTTCCTTGACATTGTCAAACTGATAAATTAGAGAATGATGTACAGTAATTAAATTTTCGTATGTGTTAAAAATAAAACTTGTTTAGACGAAAACGCAAACCAGTATGATACTAATTTTCGTGACATTTTTTTATTAGAATTCTGAAATTTCATTACTTTTCATTTGTTTACTACAATTTTTATGACTACGTATATACATGTGTACAAAAAGAAATTATTCATATAGGCATTTACTTGTAAACCTATTAGTGCGAATATGCTAGAGAAATTTAATATTAACACGTTGACTGCCGTGGGAGTCACTGATGACCAACACATCGAGTTTTAATTAATTAATTAATTACTAATTTTAATACAGTTTTTAATAGAACTAATATTGCAATATGAATAGAAGGTCATGACTGTGCAACTGAATACTTATATAATTATTTCCTTTGTTAGTTATCATTGAAATGGGATATTACAGTGCGAGATGTCAGTATTAAGGGGCGTAATTCAACTTTAACTTCTTCAGGGGTAGTAGCATGTATGTACGTGTACATTATTTTCATTTAAATATAAATATCCTTAGCAACCATACAATGAACATTCTGTAGTCTAAAATGAGTGCATTATTTTTACAAACAATTTCTTTCAAGAAAATTTGTATGTTCTCTGTTCAATATCTGTGAATTTATATTAAACAAATACAATTGAAAAAAATAAAATCCCTTTCACTAACTTCAACAAATTCATCATTGAACTGTATGACTGCCTGTGTAATTCAAATGTTCAATTCAATTTCACGTCAATGGATATCTACAAATATTAAATCGCGAATGCAGTTACTTGTACAGGAAAGCATAAGTTAAGCTGCTGATTTCTCAAATTCTCTACTGATTCTCGTTCCATCCTGAACGGGCCACTCGTATTTATGCGTGTGCTTATCGCATTTGGAATCGCGTCCAGACGGTACATTTGAAAAAAATGAAACGGTGCTTCTCATAGAAGACCTTCCCGTTGCTTCCCTTTGCCGTTTGGAAAACGGAACGCGAGGTTAAATCACGAGGGCGACCAATGGGCCGGAAGAGAGAAAGGGAGCAAGAGAAAGAGCGAGATCCTCCCTCTATCGTCTCAACCACTCGACCCTACTTATTTCAATAGCTTTTTTTGCCTCGTTTGAATAAACTACGTCTAGTACACGCACACCCTTTCGGTAGACGCCCACGCCCTCGGGCATTCACGTATAAAATTTGCGTACTCAAAAACGGGAGTGTCTCGCGGTTGGGTTCCTTGTTATACGAACTAATACTTCATCATGCGGATGGCCAGAACAACGGCGGCCGAGCTTTTGCGCAGTTTACATTTGTTATGAACTGCCCTAGGTAGCGCGACATGAAAAATCGAACGTTTTAATTTCTCTGCTCGTGGCTGATTACCGCGCGCCGCACCATGGATATACGCAGTGCACCGGCCCGCTTTATGAATGGCGTTTCTGATAACGTTCGCGGTAAAACTGAAATAATACCTACGTGGCTGGGGCTATTGTTTCGCGAAATTTCACGATCGCGGCCGCCGATACAGAGAACGGTCGCGGAAATAAAAACGATAAACTTCATAAAAGTCATGAACGTTCGCGACGTCTTCGTTATTAATCCCCGGAACGTGCGGGCAAGTTTTTTGTTTTAACGATGCGCCATTGCGATTTCGACCGCGAATCCACGCGACACGAGAGTTTATTGCCTGCCGGACAAACTGAACGTTCGACAGACATTTTTTGTGCCTGTCATAAGAACGCACCGGGAGTTTAATTTTTCTGCTGCTTTTGTACCTGTCTTCGCGTTGTATTGAATTAACGCTATCGATACTTGTACAAAATGCATTTGTCTTCTCATTGCCTGAGACATTCCCCCAGTAATTGGTTGTTATTATTGATTGATCGTAGGGATTTATTAAGAAGCTATACTGGAAATAAATTGAATATAGTAACTGATTCTGAAAACGAACTGCTTTTTAACGCGTTGAACGGCACAGTGAAAATGGCCATACCTAATCAGACACTATATCATTTACTATTTTCCATATAAATCGTAAAGAAAGAAAAGATTTAAGTACTCAGTCGTGTTCTTCTGTTCCTACATTGTTTCAGTATGAAGTTTGCTCAGAATTTTGCGACAATGAATTATTATTTAATTAAATTACATGTGTGGTGTCTGTCTCCAGTGGCCGCCACGGCGTTCAACGTGTTAAAATTTGGTCATCCGTATTGATCAAACCATCTGTCAACTTTTCCATGTTTCGAACGTTGGAACTTCGAAGAAACAACGACATATCCGCTTTACACTTCCGCGTGTTTTTGTAACCTGTGCAATTCGTATTCCGATATGCTCTCAATCTCCGGCAGCCTTTCCTCCTCTTTCGCGAGTATGCTTTCTCGTCGGCGACTGCACCGGGTATTAGTCGGTCGGAATTGGGGTACGAAATTCTCGAAATCTGGCTGTGAAGTATTTATGAAGGTGTACCCACCCTCGCGCTCCTCATTCTTCGTCATCATCCCCTCCTGTTTCGCTCGTTTTTTTTTCCTCTCAACCACCTTTCGTTTCTTTTTCCGCTCTTCCTTCGTCTGCTTCACGCCCCGTTTTCCTTCCCTCGTCTGCTCGTATCGCGAAACAGCCGAGAGAGCCGTTCTGCGGCCCTTCACGCGGAACTGACGCAAAAACTCGACAAGGTGCCTCTTCTCCTTCCAAGCTTTTTGCCTGCTCCCTGTAGTCAGGTTACCGGTGTTCGCAGTTGCGCCTAATCTTTATCCGATATCTCGATCCGCGGTTATTGGTCAACGACTCGCGCAATCGTTGAGCCGCTGTTAGCGATGCTCCCCATCGGGAAGGGGATGAGGGATGATTGCAATCGGTGGTAAAGCGATTGCTTGCGTTGAAAGATGAAGAAAGGGAAATAGGAGGCATTCGAGGGTGAAAAAGTGCAACGTTAATGCTCGATAGCGTGCCAGCTGTATTCGTGAGAGTGACGGAAACCGAATCACTGGCAGTCAGGCATATTTAACGACTGCATTCAACCTGCTAATAATTCCGCAGGATTATGCGTTTAATAACATTCGGAAGTGGAATTAGAACGAGTGTGTTTTGCTGCTGTGCATTCGCGTTAAATCGCGGTATTTTTTTATTCACTGTGTTATTCCGTGACAGCCGGCCTTTTCTTCTGTTAAATATGTAGGTTTGAAAGCGTAGAACAAATCATACTGAAATAATGTACCATACTATTATTAATTTGAAGCCGTGGGTAATATTTATTGCAACTGAAACAATACTATGTTTTTGTACTGTGTAGTATTCATCACTCTAGTATACAGTGGAAGCACGATTATCCAAAAATTCTTCTTGTGTGTCAATTGTCAGGTGAAATTATCATCAGTGACATGGTGTACTTTATTTTGTACCACTGTGTATTTTTATATTTTAAAGCAGATGTATCATTTTTGTGAGAAACATAGGTACAATGTGAGGCACCTTGTTACTGAAAACAGTTCGGATGATTGAAGTTCTACTGTACTGAAGGTACCAGCATTTTTCACCAAACTGTGTCAATATGTTCTACGAAAAGGAATACGCAGCAAATGTTATAAAAACGTATGCTCGTAAATGATTTATTAAAAGTTATAAGAAAAATATGAAATGTAGGGTAAAGAAATGTTCTTATGTGGAACAAAGTAAGAATAGTACACTAATATTTGTGTAATGTATTCATGGAGTCATATTAGTTATGTGAAATCATTGGTGTAGGTTTAAACAATGAATTAATAGGGTATTTATTAAAATAAATAAATGAATTAACACGGAATTTGTATGGTAGTACATTAATTTTTATTAGAAGAAATAGTGGAATGTTTGAAATGGAACAGTAACAGTAGGTTATTAATACTAACGAAAGATAAATTGCTGACCAATAGCGATTTCAATGATTCACGCGTTGAATGACACAGTGAAAATAGCCATACCGTGTCAGACACTACATAGTACACTATTTTTAAGGTAAATCCTGAAGGAAAAAATATTCTGGTACTCAGTCGTATTTTTATGTTCCTACATTAATATTACAACGTGAGGATCGCTCATTATTGTATAATAATAAATAGTTATTTAATTAAATTAAATTAGTAGTGTCGGTCACCAGTGACTCCCACAGCATTCAACGTGTTAACGCCTTTCCGTACGATTTTTCTAACATTTTTATGCAATCAAGTTTACAGCTTGAACCTCGAGTGCTGTGATGAATGAAAATCTTCTATCCACACACATAATTCGCTTTTAAGAATTCTCTGAAAATCAATGGTTCTGTGCTGCAATGTTTTAAAGAATTATATGCAAGTGTAAATATTCTATGTTACAACTGTGACTCGTTACTATAATGCAAGGCGTTAAATGTAGCTTTATAAACATATTTTACGAATATATGTATTTGTCATCCGACGTCTGTAGCGTTATCATGATGACTTATCATACGAACTTTTCAGATGACTTAATAACAGTTATACTACAGGGTGTTCATAAAAGAATAATGGTGTTACAGAGACGAGTAACTCTGCCAGTTCTCATTGAAGAAATGTAATACATGCATAGATTTATCAGTCAGCTGTCCAAGTTTCTCTTTATACTTGCTTGACGATGCGGCCACGGAAAATGGCAACCAAGCCGTAAAAAAGAAGCTAAATCTGTCGTGACAGTGCGACGTGACTTCCGTTTACGTCACTTTTTTCACCTCTGTCCCCGGACCTAACGCCATGTGACTTCTTCCTGTGGGGATACGTGAAAGACACAGTTTACGTACCTCCAATGCCCCGATTCCTCCAGGATCTCCAGAAAAGGATCACCAATGCTCTGAAGGCCACGACATTGGACATGGTCGGTCAGGTCTGGCAGGAATTACAGTACCGCTTGAATGTGTGTTAAGTGACCAAAGGTGCGCATATAGAGGACTTCAAATGATGCATATAATACTTGGAAACTTGCACTTCTGATTCAGGTGGTATTCTCGTGTAGAGTGTTATTTTTTATTTGAGATTTTTTTACAAAGAAAGAATATTTACTAAATTTCTTAAGCAAAAATAATAAAAATTAAGTGAATTATAAGTCATGTAGCCCAGTATCTTAAAAAAGTGTTTTACTGGTTAACACAATTCCAGCCATTCTGCTCATCTGAAACGAAAAAACTAAAAAAAATTCTTGATTAGTATGAGTGTGGCTATAGCGTGAACCAGAATGAAAAGAAAATATCGGAAATTTGAAAACTGGCGGTACTTCGAAGTTTCAATATCGACTTCTTCAATTTTTTTTCGTGTTCCGTGGGTTAAAAAAATCATAAAATCAAATAATTTTTTGGTAATTCTGGTGCAGGTGATAACGGTACATCTATTGAATATGTGCATCGATTATTGTATTAAAAATATGTAGATCTGTTTGAAAAACACAACGGTGACCTTAACTCTGCTATGCCTGCACCCATAAAGAAACTACTGATGTCGCGTTAGGTTTCCTCCGAAATTATTGAACTTTTGACCGAAATATTTTTCGATATCACTAATAGTTTCGGAGATATTTGTATGGTATTATTGAAATTGGACTGCCTATATATTTCGGATTATTTTACATTTCATATTTTCATAATAATTTTTTGAGAGAGCATAGACATACACCCCCGTACGTAAGTATTGGGACACCGGCTGATCTTGCATAAAATGTGTATTTGATCCAGATTATAGAACTGTTGCTAACTTTATAAAATCGTAGTAGCAAAAACATATATTTAGGTACATATACTTACTATTTATTTATATAATTAGTTTCCCCATATATTGCATTTGTCTTATTAAAAATCGGATGAATTAGATCGGAAACTCTGAAAGGCTGCTCAAAATCTGAATTTGACTCGTGGAATCATTTACAACTGGTATGAGACCAGATAACAACTGATACAATAGAAAAACTATTAAAACAAATGCCAAAATTGATGAAGGCAGTGATCGAGAAAGGTGATGGATACATATATAGGCGGGAAGATAGTTTAATTTTATTACAAACAACTGATGAGACCTCTGTTGTAAAATTGAGTGTACGAATTCTTTATAGCCTAGAGTATCAAACTACATAATAATTGTTAAAAATTTTAATTCTTTATAGTCTATGGCATCGAACTACATAGTAATTCTTAAAGATATTAGTAATTAACTAATAATATTTCAGGTTTACTTAACTTTTCGTAGGTGTCCTAATACTTATGGACAGGGGTGTACACCTGTGTATCATTCTCTGCTTATTTCTACTCGCAGAACATACTGGCGCAACGTGCCAGTGAAAACTTGGGACACCCTGTAAATTAAGGTGGCCATAAAAACGTTACACTTGAATGCGCTTCAAAAATTCAAAAATATGAAAGTGCTCCGCAAACAGTCGGGTAGGGAACGTCGGAAGAACGACAGAAATCAAGGGGAAGGGAATAAGCGAAAAGAGACGGAGAAAGAAGGGGAGAGTATACTCAGTAGCCATCTTTCAAATTTACGAAGCTGCGTATCCGGTGTATATTTTGCTGGATGTTTTCATATACACTGACGCGAACGAGGGGAAAGAAGAGGCCGCACTCCGTTGCTGTAAAACAGAGCATTATTATCCTTCTAGTCCATTACCCAGGACACTACGGAGGCCGGGAAACCGGGTGGAAGAGGACCCTGTAGCAAAAACCAAAAACCCGGGCAACTACGGGCAAGGGCCATTGACTCCAACACTACCGCCTTTCAACCTTCGACGTGATTTATCTCCGGATTCCTGGTTTTCGACTTCCATCTCTCGTTCGAATACATCGATCGTCGAGTACTCCTCACTTTCTTCTCTTTCTTCATTCCCGTATTTTGACTTCTTTACTCGCCAGTTTTAATATGCGCCTTTTTATATTTATAATCGAATCCCCGGTGCTTTCAGTACTTTGAATATGTTTATACACATCATGATACAGTCGTGGCAATATTGCAGAGGAATTATGAGTATAATCGTTGGAGAACTGTTATAAAATCTTTTGATCTTGTCAAGTGAAACGATAGATGGAAGCTTTTGGAAATGTTAGATATTCTGTAATTTATTCTATTCTCATCGAAATGCCTCTGTTTTCGAACATCTGTGGGTTCAGAGTTATAAAACAATTCTGTTACTGTTTCATTTCAGACAAGGAAATAAGGCTCAGAAAATTGTTTTACTGCCGGGAAGGTTTTTATCGCGTCTGTTGGCACACAGTGCCTTGTTCTTTGTCGTCAATAGAAATCGATGTATCATAAACCCATATAAAAACACTATGATGTTTTCACACTGACTCGTAAAATGAAAGTTGTCGCTCCGAAATGAATTACAATGCGTTATTTTTTTTATATAAATCACTGGTTGCAAATAGAATTTTTTGAAAGACAGAAAGTATTTGATCATATTATTGTGGTTGCATTAATCAACATAAGTGGATTGGCAGCCCCTGGACCCAAGCTAGATATATAAAAAAGCAGTCCAATGTCTAACATTTCGTTTCATGGTTATCGTGGTATTTTGTTCTATTCTTACTTTGATATTTACTTTCAAATTTATCGATAGTACATCTTTTAAAGGCTCACGTTGAAGGTAGATTGAATGTACGAGTGTAACATTAAATACGCGAAACAATACTTTCAACATCAAACTATTTTTGAGACAGTCAACGTATGATGCCCGAGGGCCACGTCTCCTCACTTTTAACTAAATCTATACTTCTCGTTCCTTTTACTTCCCTTCATTTTTTTATTTTCATTTCTATATTTGTTCTGATAGCCTTAACCCTAATGCCTTCTTCCGCTTGTATATGCACTGAAGGTCTTCGGGTCAAAAATGACCTGAATGTATGAAACTAATATTTTCAACTTTATAATATAATGGGAGGACTAAGTATGCGTGGGAATAACCAGTTGCAAGTATAATAATAGGCTTAATTATAGAAAAATAATATGTATATTACGCCTAAATGATCCATGTCCACATTACTTTACGGGGTTTAAGTATAATTAATTCCTGTCAATCTATAATGTGCGTTTAAACTGATTCGAAGGAGACCCAAGGGCCTTATGTGTAATAATTTTTATTGTCAACACATCATATGAACTCACGAAATGAGCTTCCGATATAATGTTAAAGAAAGGAAGACAAACACATTAATAACAATTTTATAATAGTTTTTTCATAATTGAGAATGTTTTTTAAATAAATGAGGACGCAGTGGGTCAAGAAAGATCCGAATACCGTACTATGATTAAAATAACAATAGAAAATAGCAACATAAGCAAAAGATAGTTAGAAAATTGATGTAGAAAATAGCGGAAAAGTGCTTTTAGTATACGCCTTTTAATAATCATTCTGCAGCGTGTTATATACTTGTAAACAAATGCATATAAATCACATTGAAAAGTTGGCATCATCGTACAATATTATCACACTCATAAGACATACTCTGAAGTAGAAAAATAGCGGAAGTGCAGATATAATAACGTATTCATTACATACGAATTAATATTAAGTAACTTCATCTTATACACTCTGGTAATATAATTAAATATAAATGCAAGTATATACATGCAGAGCAACAGCCATAGCAGTCGTTCTGAGGAGTTGATTACAAAGTAAGTACTAATCTGTAGACTGCGGATGTTTATGCAAATTTATATTTTTAGAGTTCAATATTTTTTCTGTTAACGTAGTTCATTAACGAAACATTGACCAAGCTGCATTTTGTCTTTTAAATTTACAAAAAATAAGCTCTTTATTTTTCTTATGTTATTAACCCCTTACCGCATGATTTCTTTTTGTTACGAAAAATATATTAAGTATAAATACATCTTTTATGGGAAAAATATTGAAAAAAGTTTTTTATAATATTAAATCGTTTATTTATTAGGAAAACCGGTTTGTGCACAAAACTATATTAGCAATTTATACTAACTGTAAAACTAACAAATGAAAATTCAAACTAACCTTTTTTATGTAATATGCAGACATTGTAAATTACTTTAATAAATTTTACTTGGCATTTTAAAACGTATAAAGTCTCGGAATGCGTTATACAATATCGACAATAAAGCGGTTGAGATGCATAAGCTATACAACAGTGTAAATAAATCGCAAAAATTTAACTTTTCCAAACACAAATAGCAGATTATGCTTGAAAATCATAGCACCATAGCGCATTTAATATGGTACAACAAGCTGAAGGGTTATGATGCATGTTTTACGTAAAAAATGAATGAAAATTTGGCACACCATGCGATAAGGGGTTAAGTGTGCATTTTTTACGTGTTTCAATATGTTAAATTGCATAATCATCCACAAATCTACTAATAAGTATAGCGTGTTACCAATGCTATCGATATCGTAATAGATTTTCGACAGTTTTATTGACGAAGTTTGTGCAAGAATACAGAGTGGAGATGTATTTGCTTAAAAATGAACAGATGGTGCTTCGTTTCGTTGATAACATTTCCATTAATGAATCTATGATATCGTTGCTCGATTACGATGCGCTTGGTAGCCGCGTATGTGTGCGCTTCGTGAATAAATCACACACGGTGAGAATTTTTGCATGCAAATCGTCAACGTAAATTAAAAATAAATACGCAATCAAGGCCGTCGTAATGTTTGTTGCATGGAACTAATGAGGACAGGTACTCATTTACATTGAATCAATATTCGAGAAATTATACTTGCATACAAATACGCTCACACGTGACATTTGTCGTTTTTCTGTGTGTTACAAGAAGCATACCGGAATGTATAAACGAGTATTTAAACAACATTTGTATTGATTGCATTAAAAAATATTTGAGTACTTGCACTGTTATTTTACTTCATTAGTTGATATTTTACATTCTATTAGTTGAAGGGTAAGGAGGAAAGACAGATAACGTCCATTTTTATTCTACAGTTTACAACTTGAAGATAAATAAAAATGATGTAAAACAATTATTCCTATGCTTCTTTTTCCTGCTGCTTAATTACAGTATAATCACACGTAAAAGCAATAGAGTTCAATTACTTGATTCTTATCTCTTTAATGGTGGACTAAAGTATTAAAAATTGATTTTCTTCATAAATCTGTTTTATAACATTTCTTGTTTGTTGCCGTTACCCTTCAATTGTTCCTTATACAGGGCGAGAAACACTAGAAACTGACATAAATTAACTTTTGACTCGTTGATGTCAGAAATAAATCGTTCAATGAAATATGTTGTGTTTCGACAGTCTCATAGCAGAAAAAATTGAATTCCTTATGAGGGTGTATGTTTTGAAATATTTTGAGGTATCCTTGAAATTTTCAAACTGCATTATGGACTATGCATTGTGTGTTAACGGAGCTGAAAATAATTCAGTTGTAGAAATATTTATAACTTGTATAATTATATAGATTTTTCGACCAATACTTATTTGACCCGTTTTATTTAGTTTGTCAAATGCCATCTCTCCTGTAATTTGCGGAGGATAGATTAAAGATTTCAAAATGACCTTGAAATCTTCAAAATTATCATCTGAATGTATAATGAAGTTTTGTTACCATATGAAGGCCTTCAGATATACTTTATTCAACATTTTCTTTCCAACACCAACGAGTCAGGCATTATTTTAAGTGGTAGATTCTAGTGACTCACCCTGTACACACAGAAAAGTATAACTGAATTATTTATACCAAAACACAAATTTGTTCTTTATGTTTATATTACCGACCATGCAAACTCCAACGGGTATTTATGAATCTATTGGACAGAATTTTTCAAGTATTAGAGGTGAATATTTAAATTCTGTTAAGATAAAAAATAAAGCATATTTAGTAAGAATGACGAAATTATTTTATTCTTGAGTTTTCGTATGTTCTAGAATTTCTGTTTACAGCTTTAGTCAACTCTGGTAAAATAGCACTTTGAAAGCAATTCTTTCAAGTCACGGTCAGTTGAACGAACTTAACCCTCGTGCGGTCTTAGGGTTGATTGACCCAACGCGTTTTCATATATTTAAAAAACTTTCGCAATAATGGCATTATAATGGATGCGACTGGCTGTTTCTGGGTACCCTTAGTCCTGTCATTATACTATAAAGTTGAAAATATGAATTCTATACATTCGACGCATTTTTTAGCCAAAAACCTTAAGTATATAGTCATACGAAACAACGCACTAGGGTTAAGTAAAAACACAACGAGCCTTCTTAAATCAGGCTATTATTACTTTTTTTTAAAAATAAAATCCATCATCCTCCTAGATCGTCAGCCCATTGCGCTATTCTTCTATATACTTACCTCTCTTTCTGGGAGTCTGCAAAAGTCAATACCGGGTAGTAAGGATACTTCCTTTGAAGTTTAAACGCAACCGAAGTGAAGTTGCGTTTCATATTAAGTATACGGCGTCTCAATAATTCCTCAAAAGTTTTACAAAGCTTGCTGCATGCCGACAGCTGCTTTGAAAAGCCTCGAAAAACCTTTCTCCTTTTACCTTGATCCCATCAGCCTTGATATACCTAGATACATGTGGTACGGGTTCACGGCCGTGGAAAGTTCGCAGGCTACGCGGATATGCAGCCATCGCTGAAATATTTCGAAAAGTCTCCCCCCTGGCGAGCAAGGCAACATAATATCAGTCTGGCCCGAATCTAACCATATTTAAGCTGCTAACGGAGGAAGAAATATAGGAACGCTGGTAGCGGGGTTGACGCGCCGGGGGATGGAAGTGCAGGGGTTACTGCATACTCGCTTTTTTATACACTCCTGCCGAGAAAGGTTATGAACACGAAGTTAGAGGTATATGAATAAAGTGGCCAAGTTTTTGCCGTGCTATATCACCGGGTAATGTTCGCACCCGGTTTAAAGCATTATATACGTTACGCTGATGTAACCGGCTAATGCTCGAACTTCCTTCTTCGCAGTACGGGAGGAACATTTAATCGCGTTTGAGTAATTACATACTGGCAGGCGATGAGTGACGCCCCCGTTCTCTGCAACTTCTTTCGTTCGAGGGGAGGAGAGGTCAGAGTTCCAACTCGGAGTGTTTTTCCTTTTTATAGCTAATGATGCCGAAATTTCTCCTTCTTATGTGCGTGTAAACGAAATTGAAAAGTTTTTTCGCTGATTTTCAGTGGAGCAGACTTGCATGTAACTGAACGAACTGCTGGGAATTTGGTTGACATTCCTGAGGCTTTCGCGACCCGGATTGTTATGATGATAGTTGAAGGAGGTTTTCGTGTGTAAGCCGCATCCTCGCGGAGTTATGTTCCGACGTTTCGCCAGCACTGCAGCTAGCTTCATCAGGGTCTAAAGACCCTATAATATAATATATTATAATTTCTGGGAATTTATTGGAATGTTTGAACAAAATCATTTAATTTAAGGGCGATATATAAAACGTCGAGTGGTAGAATAAAAAGCGTCCTATGTATTATGGTACATTGCAATATGCTATTTTTATTAGAATTCATTATGGAAATATTTAATTATTCGACCATGCGCGTGTTACTTTTTACTAACATCGCAATGGTGATGTGTTTCAAATCTGTAAGAATTAATAGTTTGCTTATCACGTCCTATGTCACTGTGGAAAATCTCGTACCCCTTAAGATGCACGAAAATAGCTTTCTGTAAATACAGTTGAACTTCGATTATCTGAATTCTGATCATCGTGAAACTGGTCACCTTATTTCAACTACAAGTTAAAATTATCATTAATGATACTGTGCATTTAATTTTCTGCAACTATTTACATTGTAACATAAAATGACAATTTGTGTGCGAAATATCGTTAGAATATGAGTCATTAGATTATTAATTACAGTTCGGATAATCGAGGTCCTACTGTACATATTTTTAAACATATACATATTCAGCTGTTTGATGACACACTTTTTATTTTGTATCTTAACACATTCCGTGCCAAAGTGGGAAATTCAGTAAGTTGTCAGACGTAGGAAAATAAGTAGTTATTAATCCCAGGACTCCTGAGCCCTCAACCGCAACACGGAAACTTAAGTGTGTATAGGAGGGTGGGCTTGTCTGTGTGTCCTGGAACCCATACTTACTCTTACACATTCATCCTGAAAAGAATTGTTCTTTTCAAGAAAGTTGTCTAACATTTCAGTATACAGTACTTTGTAAGGAAGATAACATACGTTTTGGCATTGAGTTAATTTTTATTTACATATATGCATTTATAGAATGTAATAGACTTATATAATGGCGCACTGACATGAAACTAGACTGTTTTGATGTCAAACATTAATATCATAGTGCCATGTTCATTCAATGCCTTCATTGGAGATAGGAAGAGCGTAAGAGTTTGTTTCGCATAGTTGTCGGTATTGCGACACGTGCTTCGTTTACTTTTTCTTAGTCACAATGTTTTTCCCATGTAACAACGATGTTTTAGAACATAAAAATTAAAGTTGTATAATTTGATGAGAATCCTTTACACAAAGAAAATAATTTTAATTTTAAATTTTTTGATTTGTGGATTCGAGGGACAACCTCCCCCGTTCTGGAGTCGTGGAGGTAACATAAGCAAGAACAATTTTTGTTGTCTTCTAAAGGCTTAAACATTACACCTTTTCCATGCTAACGTCTGAAAATAAAATTTTTTTCTCCACTTGAATATGTTAAATTGCATGAACATCCACAATTTAGTAATAACTGGTTTAAATAATTTGGAGATATTCAATGATAGTAAAGCTAAATATAACTAATCAAATGTTATAACAGGAAAATTGTTCAGTCATCTTCAATGAGGAATAGCTGAGTCATTTGCCTCTGCTATAAATAAAATCGCAACTATACCACCAAACTTTTGAATCGTAAATACTCTCAAGACGTCTGAATAGATGTTCTTGTATTTTAATTACAGTCTGAAGACACGACCATTGAAATTCAAGTTTTTAATTTAGATTAAACATAACTCAACCGCTTAACATCTTAATTAAACCAACAGTGAAGCCGAACAAAGAGAGAACTCGTTATTTGCTCCTGTGGGAGAAACGTAACTTCGCGAAGGGACGTGCATACATCATCACTGCATACAATCCTTTGATACGACACATAATTAATCAGATTGCGATTTACTTCACCCCCACTTTATTCCCTTGCGTCGTCGAGCCCCATCGATGGTTTGCGCGATCCGTGTCTTTACAATGTGCCTCAGACCATAATCGAAGCAATTCCTCCTTTCTCCCTCGCTTCCTCTTCTTTTTTTTATTATTCGCGAAGCCTAATCAAGAAAAGTAAACGCGGAGTGAAGAGCAGAGAAAACTGTAAAGGGAGGAAAAAAAGATGTGGAAGACAGAGGCACATGGTAGGAGTGTGTGTTATAGGGGTGAGTTAGAAACGAATCGATGCATTACCTGGAACAGTCGTTCAGTCGTTGACTGAAAATGAAGGAAAAAAGTGGGGGGAAAGAGAGTGAGAGAGAGAGGTAGAGAGAGTCATGAATTGACACTTCGACGAAGACTGATGAAGAGAGTCAGATTGAAGGCGTACAAGGGGTGGAGGGAGATCAATAAAAAGGAAAAGCGAGAGGCACGAATGCTTATGTATAACTGGCGCGTGTGGTTGTATGCACGTGTATGGCCACGTTTAAACGTATACGAGCCGGAGAAAAAGGTAAAAAGGCATGCCTGGAAGTACGACGAAGTACCAGAGAGGGACGAAGAAAAATGGCAGGGTACACCGTGGTGGTATATGGTAGGGTAGTTAGCCAATCGCGCTGCACTGCTACGCCGGATGAATATCAATGAGAGAAAAGCCAACCATCGCGTTTTACAATTTTCTTCCGCTCGTGTCTGAGGAAGAGAGGACACGGCTGGAATGCAGGGAAAGAGAAAAGTCGTGCCACGATCGGTTGTTTACGTAGGGGTTGATTGAAAACGCGGTTTCTCGTTCAGCAATCCGGTTAGGGACTTACGTGAATGTCGAAGGCGGAATTGACGAGAAATTTTTTTATTACGCTTGGGAATAACGACGCACGGTACTTAAACAATTTGCAACCCAGGGGGAGCTCCGATGCGAGACGATGAACACTTAGTGCATGGGTGAGAGAGAATGCAAGTAGCGAATCATGTGTAGCTTGTTCGTTCATGAAGAAATCGATACCAAATTGATCCTAACGTCACAATTTCTAATGAATTCGCATTTGTAATATGTTTAAAATATTACTCAAGATGAGGTAAAATTTGTGGTATGAGGAAATATTACGAGAATACCCCTTGGCTTTAGGATAACTGCGTTGTGCTTGGTTTCGTTTGAAAGAATAACGATTTTGAAATTGCAAGTATTAATTAGTTCCATTCGAAAATTCTAAAAATGGACACGTACACTTGTACTTATGCCTGTACACGTAGAAAGCAAGGTATACTAATTTTGTACATTGTGTTAGAATATTAATGTTTAATATGTTATTGAACATGCTATAATCATTTTTTAACATACATTTCAACTATCTGCATAAACAATTCGTTAATATACCATCATGTCCATATAGACTTAAGTCTTGTGCACTGTTGCCAGAATATTGTTAATGGGAACACTGTAAGAGGTAATTTTTACTATGGGAATAAAACTGTTTAAAGTGTTTTTTTTTTCTGAATTGAGTAATTTTAGTAACACATTTGAAGCTGCATTGACCACCGGTCACCCACGAATCAGATTGGGTTTAATCAAAATTACTAATCGTCATTACATTTTGTAATTAATTAATGTTACGGTGGCACTACACGAAACACGCCATTTAATCATTTAATATTGGTTCCCGTAAGGAAATATGTAAATTTGAGAAAATTCATTTGAATACGTCAGATTAAGCTCGGAATTTTTCACTGTGACACGGAATGTTATTATTTCACCTGCCACTTGAAATATCAACGCTGATCATTAAATGTTATATACCATGTTAAGCAAAGCTACTGGCACAAAACACTGCTCATAAATCTGAAAACTAGTAAACCTAAATATTATATTCTTTTTTAAATTATCCCTCCTTAGTTGTTTGTTTAAATTTATTCATCAAAAATAAATTGCATATATTTATGCGATTTTAAAAAGAATGAGATTATACATTCAGAACTCTTTTCACCTAAGTAAAAGTATTGACATAATTAGGAATTTTGGTTTTAACCCTCATCTGTCTCTTGTGTTAATTTAACACATTTTTCTCACAAACACGCAACGAATGTAAAAAAGCATATTATTTGTATATTTATTATTTGTAAACGATCCGAACCATCTGAAAAGTCTTATTTCTGAATATACAGAAATTTTTGTTTGTTTCAATAAAAGAATTTGCATATTTAACTATTCATCTGTTAATTATATTGATTTTTTATCATTGTGTCGGTATAACACCATGGGACAAAATAAGTTGGGAAAGTGAGGGACAGATCAGAGTTAAAATTCTGGCATTTCTTTACGTAGCGTTACAATGTAATTTCTGTACAGGGAATACCCGATGAAAATGAATTTTTCCGCATTTCTTTTCTAATCATTTTCAAAGTTTCCTGTCGATTTAGATCACCCAACATTAAAATGAAATAAACGGATTTGCTGCAATGTCTTAAATATGGCAACACTTTTGTTCGACACTGTATCACTTGTTTAAAACGAAACAGAAGCTTACATGAAACATAATGAAACGTATGTTTTTTATACAGGAATATAAATAAACATTTTCATTTACAAACAGGAGAGTCTGCCTATTCGTAATCAGACTTGCCCAACCTAGTTCAATATGTGCAAACTCAAAAGAATTCCACGGTTATTTTCATCAAAAACGAATTTTCACAAGACAAAAATTCATTCCATAATTTCTATTTATTCCGGTACGAATTGTTCTGCACTCAGCTATACGCTGTGAACATATGAATATTCTTCAACCCTTTGAGTCCTGAAAATGTCGAGAAGAAGCGTGCATCACGTGCTGAAATTTTCCACTGTGGAACAACGTGTTAAACTGAATATTTCATTAGAATGATGTATATGATATCGATTGTTCGGTTGTTTTAATGCTCTAAAATTACAAAACGTATAACAAATCATATATATTTCAATAAAATGAGCTGAAGCGATAATTCATCCGAATGCATAAGTTTAAAGCGTACAATAAACAGCTGTGCCTGTTTTCGGAACGGATATATGCGTTAATCGTCTTCAAATAGTTAATTGGGTACTATAAATTTCTTTCTCGATCCTGAATTTAAATTAAATAGGTGATTATGGAATGATTAAAGTATATTTGACATACCCGCATTATTATCTCATTATTCAAACAGTATAGTAATTCTTCTCTGCTTTTTTCTGACTCCTGAGAATATTATTTTTAACGATACTTTCAAACCATACACAGCGACGTGAACTGAAATGAAAAAGGTTATATGTGATATGGACGCGTACATGTCGTCTGTTAACGAAGTCATTTATGTAAAGTGCACAGCGGAATTTCTCGCGGAGCTACTATTCATCGGGGCTCGATATGAAACAAAATTGAATACGGTGGTGAGTCTTTGTCACGTGTAACTCTTCATTTCATTAAAATTCGTTCGATGGAGCTGGTGCTGTTCCACGAATGCGTAAACGAAATAGTTGGACTAATAGCTGGCTGTGCTGCATTGTTATAAGCTAAAAAGGCAACGTAAAAAGCAACGAGAGGAAAAGGGAGGAAAACAGTGCAGTCCGTAACGAAATATCGACGATAACCAGCGTACGTGCCCTGTTGTCTAACGGAATCTTAAGCCAGTAGTTTCGTAATGTTTACTGTTTCCTGTGTTACGTTCACGCGCGAGTTCTTTAGATATTTGCGAATTGTTCAGGAATACCATTTAACCTCCAGTTTGTTGTTCTCGGCAGCTGCTTGGATTTCTCGTATTTTCAGGTCGATAACACAGAAGAAAGGCAGTTGTTCGAAATAATTCTGGCGAAATGTGGAAAACGATTCTCGTTCAGCGAAACGTTAGTCTACAGTTACGTGGTGTATTTCAGGACCAGTAAACTGATCAAAACTTGCACTTCAGCTTGCAATTATTCAAATACTTGTACTGTACTCGTAAAATGTGTTTGCATTAAAAAGGCGGAGAGAAAATAAAAGGTATGGCTCCTTGGTTTACGCTGAATTCTTAAAGTAGAATTTACATTTTTTATTAGAGAAATCCCAATGAAGGTTTGTTTTGCTCGCATGAGCATATTTACATATGTGTGTATGACTGTATGAATTACATTTCTAACTGAATCATTGGTAGATTTCCAGCTTTTATAATTACATGTCTCTAGATACGTAAGTTGCACTGTTTTAGGAAAGTGAAGACATAAAGGCAGGTCATAATGTTTGGTTTTGCAATTATCGATCCCATATTAAAGTGTAATTGCAACATTATCCTTTGCAAGGTCTTGATTAATTTTGCTTTTATAGTTACATTTACATTTTGGGTTATTTATAATATTAACGCGAGCGAGAGAGGCAGCTAAAAGTAGAATTTATGTTTTGACTATTCCGATATGAGAACAGATTATAAATCGTGTGTGTGGAACAGACACAACGTGAGTTTCCATACGCACGTGTGTTAAACAACATGATCACGTAGAATAAATTACAGTTGATCACAGAGAAAAAATTCTGTGTTGCTATCCTTCTTTCTTAAATACTTTAAACGAGTCTCAGGGATTGCTTCTAATTTTACCATAAAACAATAACTTTGTAGCGCGACTACCACTGCAGAAACAATTATATAGATAGGTGATTAACATGAAAACGTCACATTTAGAAAAACGTTAAACAAATTAGGATAAAAAGAAAGAACATGTGTTGGCTAACAGAAAAGCAATTTAAAACAAGTATAGAGAATTGGTTCCGAACATACCAGAGTACTATCAAATCGATTTGAACATGCAGAGCAGTGATGGTCACGGGTGCTTCGGCTTTTCCTCACTCTAGGGCCATTCCCCTCGTTTCAGTTCCATCTACTTAGTTGTCTCCTCGTTCCCCCTCGGTCCATCGTCCCAGGTCACAGCCTATATGAGGGGAATGGACTGAGAGTGGGGGAAAGCTGGAGCTCCCGTGGCCATCACTGATGCAGCGCACAGCTATCAGAAATGATCGATAATAGTTACGAGATAGTAATAAATAGGATGCAGTTAGTAATATTCTGTGCTATAGTAAATATACCGTTGTATATATGATGTTCTAAAAATAAGATTAGAATATGTTAAGATACATACAATACTCATGAAAATAAGTAAGAAAATATTAATAAACGTACGCCCTGAAATAAATACTTATTGAAGTATGCAAACATTAACCTTTCATCGTAAAAAATTGTGTATCCTTTAAAAATTTACTAGATTATAGTTCCTTAACACATTCAAACCTGCAACTAATTTTGTCAACACTATGAATTTTTGTTTTTTAATGGGATTAAGGAGGGTCGAAAATCATCTGAAAAATACGACAAAAATGTTTCACGTAAGGGTCGCCAGGGATCACCCGTCGCATATACGGTACAGTAGGCTCATGCATATTGAAAAGTCAAAGTATAACAATGCAAATGGGTTGATGATCCAGAAAAGCGATAAATAGATAAATACTGTTTGATTAACAAAATGTGGCTGGTCTTGAAAATGGCAGAAAGAACTGTAAATTTAATCTAAAAAATAAAAGTATTCTGCAGTACATGCATGTTCCGCTATTGATACTTGGAGATAGGATGTAAGAGAAGTGTAAGAAATGTATTGAAATTAATCTAGAGCATTTAAAATGGTAAAAAATTAACTGTAAGTTAAAATAATAGATCTTCTGAAGAATGATAAGGATTAAATGTGTATGTACATAAACAGCTTGATACAGCTTGATTCCATTAATCTTTTAGTTACTTTATTCTAGTTTCTACACTACACTTTCACCCTCAGACGTGCTTGTTTTCAAAGGGACTAACGGACGGGAGAGTTAAGCGGAAGCTGAAAAGTGAACGAAGAGTAATAGATGGTTGAAGCAAGAATATGGTATAAGGAGATTGAGGAATGAAAAATGATGTTAAACGAGCAAAGTAGAAAAGCAAGAATTGAAAGATAAACAACGTAATATCAGACAAATTACAGTACAGTTGAAATAATCTTTACGGTAAAATTTCTCAGAACACGAATAACTGTTCGCGTGTTACTATAAATAGTAATTATAGGGTAAATAATAATAATACAGAAAATAAAGTGGGCATTTCCATTCAATAAATGTATAAATATAACTTTCAAATTACTTTAAATATTTACAACTGACAATGAGATTCGTAAATTAGGGAATATTTAAAGAATTGTATATAGAAAAGATAATATCCGTTTCGGGACACTTTTAATAAAATGTGGCTTAAATATATTAACTGTTATGAAATTTTAGTATAAATTTTAAATTACTCATTAATTTGAATATCAGCGCTCGAACATTCATCGAAATAATATACCTGAAAAGAGTATACTTTCTAGGAGATTGGCTGTAATCTAACCGAGAGCATCCGACTGACCATGGACAATCCGTTATCCCTTGCGGAATGTCTCCTCAGAATTTATTTAGTGAAGTTAATTATCCATTTGTATCTCCGTATAACTTTTTTTTGAAACGGTTTTATATACAAATTTATTTTAAGCAGTAAGATCTCTGTAGACATCCATTACATAATATCCTGAAACATTGATTAATTACAATGTCATTTTTTCTTCAACATATAGGTTGAAATTAGTATTTGGAACCGCTTCGATTACTGCATACGTACTTATTTTAACAAGAATTAATTTCAATGAATATTACGTAATTTAAAACGATTTGTACAGTGCACTACTCACTTTTCACAAGTTTCAAGACCATTTCAGTTTTTATAAATAGAATACTCTATATCAAGTCTCAAGCATGAGTGACACGCACATATTGTGGAGTAAACAACAGGACATTTGCCTTCTGTTGTGAGTACCTTACAAACTATTGGTTTTATGTAGATTATGCTACAATGCAGAATATATGTTCCGTTTAAAAAACAGGAGGCAGCTTCAAAATCTTGAAGATTACAAGTAATACGTGAAATTCAGAAGAATTGAACACAATGTAATGTTTATCTAAACCGGTTTTTGATCAAATCAATATTTATGAAGTTGTTATATTATATTCCAGTTATGTATCCTACCCAATATCTTAAATATAATGAAAATTAAAAATTTAATGCCTATTTCATAAGTAAAGTATTTTTACAGTCGTTCTTCTGTGACGAAAAATAACATAACGAGAACACACGATCGACAGTATACTGACAACGGGCAGAAAATTTTGTAATATTTCAATGAATAAGATGATTTTTATAAGAGAAGTGTGAAGAAGTTTCGTTAATCGGCGTCAGTTTAATATGCGAAAATGGGCCTCACCGTTAAGTTATTTAAGATACGAAATGCTAAAGCGTCACGTGACTAGTTGAAATTGCTCTTCGCTATCATTATGTGCACTTACGAGCTAAATCTGTGGCACATTAAACGAATTTACGCTACAGCAGAGTCCTTGCAATTACATACACATAGCGGCATTACAAGAACCCCGCTTGTGCCGCTCTCTCAATGAAGTACGCCGTTGCACAAGCAGCACTCGTGTTCTTTTTCCAACGAAATGTTGTATTAAACATGTTTACAAACGAGAACCGAATAAATCTCGAGCCCCTGTTAGTTTTATTTGTATTGACACGGCAAATATATGCGCAAACAGTAAACTGTCGTCTACACGTACGTATATCTGTTGTAGCTTGCTTAAGCATCTATTTCAAAAGAGTATATTGTCAAGTGCTGTTGTATCGTTGAAACTCTAATATAAATTTAATGTTTTGACGATTCTTATGCTTCAAAACATTCTATTATTTTCCGATGTATATATGTATATATACAAGTAATAGTAAATAATAGAATGTTTTGAAGCATAAGAATCGTCAAAACATTAAATTTATATTAGAGTATATATATATATATACTCCTCGATACGAACTTTATCATTTATCTTTATCATTCACCTTATGTATCACTTTAATAATAGACAAAAAAATTCCGGTTATTTAGGGTTAATGACACATTGATCTACCTTAGTCGCGCCGTAAAGACCCTTTGGCAGGAAAAAAATTGGCTGCACGGCCACGTTGTCCAACACACGTTGACCTGGTCAATTATTTTCGAATGATCCTAAATGTTTTACTACTTTTGCGCACCACACCAACCAAGTAAAACGCAGATTTATACTGAAACCATGTAACGTTTTCTAACCCGTTCTCTGTTCGCGATAACAACGCACGTCATTGGAGAAAAAGTACAGGGAAAATTGTGGATCGAATACTTTGATCTTTCTCCTGAGAAAGCATGAAAGAGTATACCTGAAAGGTAAAACGATGAATCTCGTCAGCGAGGAAATTCATATCTCACCGATCTGTTTCGAATGTGGAAATGGAAGATTAAAAACGTTACAGGAGGATTTAGTATAGGGCGATAATCTGTTAAGCGAAATGCTATACTTTTAAAAAGCCAAGAATTCACTTCTCACTTTGTGCTTCCATTCTGCGTTTACAGGATAGTCCTGGGTATTTTTTTAATCCGACAGAATAAAAATATATGAGAATCTATAATCTTGGAATACTTTATGTATTTGTAATTGATTGTTCATCAGAGAGTTGCATTACTATTTAATTACAATAGGGTAGTGCAAAAGGTTTGTTGTTTTTCTCGAATACTCTAAATTGAATAATACTACCAATTTTCTTTCATGGAAGAGATACAGTGTATTTTTTCTGCCTGAAACATGATCAACTTCATTACAAATTGACAATACATTCTCTTTTTCATTAATAAAATTTACTTCGAAACTATGTAATTTCACTTCTAATTTTAATGGAGAAAGGCAGAACTTTTGCACCGATCTAATACATTATACCGTAGTATGCATGCCAGAGATTGCAGAAATTAGAAGAATTGTTGTGTTACAATTGATATACGTATGCATGATGTCTCATGTCAAGTTCACTCAAGAAAAGTTAGACCTATTGACAAAATTTATCCATCAAATTTTAGATATCGCACAGTGACATGAATGTTGAACCGAAGATGCCAATAAATTTGCTCCTGCTGTTTAACGAACTTGTTTAAATACTTACGAATCTCCAAATAGATTTTTTAAAGACAAGCACCTTCATAAAAGATATTTTTTAAACGTTTTATAAAACAAGAAATACATTAAACAAGAATGTTCTGCATGATAAGAATTTCGAAGAAGACAGAACAACATACATAAAGCTCAGTGTAACGTGAGCTATCAACGATATTATTAAACTGATCGTCATATATTTTGAAACATTTATCAATTTTTATTAATGTTATTTCAGCACGGAGAATTTTTATCTTCATGCTTTCCTTTATCGTGCAAGCAGTAGCTATCATCTGATGTTTTATGTAATGCCGTAAAAAGATCTTATGTTACGTATCCATTGATGGTTATTGCGTCCACAAAAAAAATATACAAGTGTGCTCCACTGGTGCCTGAATAATTTCGCGCTATTTTGTATTCATACCAATATCGATAAAAGCAGGAATAATTTACTATGATAAAATTTAATTTCATGTGGATACAAGTATAAAATGTTTAATAATATTTACAACTTAGGAACATGTAATTCAGTTACTTACTAAACAAAATACATAATAAAAGTTTCAATTAATTTGAAGGTAATATTCAAATTAAATTAAAATATGTATTGGTCTATGATATACATTTATTACATAATTAATACCCGAAATTAAAAATATTATATTAAATATTTGATAATGAAAAGAGTTTGGCAGGTTTTTAAATAGATACTAATTTACAATAATAAAATTATACAAAACAGACGTACGAAACTTTTCTAGAACTGCATAGTAACGATTTTAGGAAGTACATAAATAAAAGTCAATGTGACACTGTACAATCCAGTCGGTTTTTTTAAGCAAATTGTGTGTTACACGTTTATTTTGATTTTTATCAGACATGCCAAGTCCTACTATTAACATTAAAATCTACGCTCAAATTAATACCTCCAACGATTTCACTAAAAAAGTTTCTCTAAATTCACTGCTACTCTTGAATTGATTAACGTAAATTCGTTTCCTACACTCTTATCAGTTTCACAGTTATTTCACTCTTCTCATTTGAATACAGTAACTGGGTAAGTATCTTTGAGCCAAAGATCCACAAACACGTCTGAAATCAAGCCGTAGCTTAAAACGAGGAAACCAGCGAAAGCAGAGAAGAGGTACAATGAAATAAGATGTGTCGTGAGTGCTTCTTTATCCACAGTGATCCCGCTCCCTGAAGCTTATCTTTGCATTTGCTAGGTGTATGCGGACACATGGTTACCCCTCTCTCTCTCTCTCTTTCTCTTTCTCTCCCTCTCTCTGCTCTCGTGCCTCCCTCTATTTGTCTCTCTCTGTCTCTGGGAACACTTTTCGTGTGTGTGAGTGTACGTCGGGCACGGAGGGCGGTAAACTAAATCAAAGAATTTCACGGATTTACCGACATGCAATCCCGGGTTACCGCGAATGCACGGTCTCCGGTAACCTCTTGTAGAATATTTCTCGGAACACGGCAGTTTTCTCCTCCTGCCGGAAGACCACTTCGTGAGAAAAACCTCTCCCCCGGGTATTACCGATCTTTCGACCTCGTTTCTTCGTTGCCTCGTAACTCTCCCGTTGCTTGTTATCGTTCCTTATCTCGGTCAACTTTAAACGGCCGTACACAAGGAGTTATCACGCCTCCTCTAAACTGCTTCACCCCCTTCGAACGATGTCGCTGGACGGGCTTAAATCGTTATTACCACTTACTGGAAATTGAAACGTTAAATGTTAGTAGAAATATTATAAGTGAACGGTTTTTACGTTTGCAGCTTTCTCGACCCGGCGTTTCACATTTATTACCGCTTTAGTTTTTCAGGTGTAGGATGACACCCCCGTCCATAAGTCACTGGACACTTGCTCATTTAGAGCAAAATAATTATTAGAACGAGGATATAGTTTTTTGGCTCGATTTTATTATTTTATGTTGTATTTATTTGTTTTACGTTAATATGATATCTGAATATGATATTAATTATATGCACGAATAATTTAAATAAATACTTAAAAGACAAGACTGCGCGCAAGTATGCTTCTAATACATCTTCAACACGGTCAGACGATAGATTGTGCACACTTTTCGTTTGCTTTGGAAGTTTTGCTCAAAGTTAAAAAAAGACTTTTATGGAAGAAATTAGAAGAAGATTGGGTAGAAATTAGTTCGGAAATATTAAAACATTTAATCGACAGGATGCCGCTCTTGGTTCTAGCGGAAACATTGATGAGAAGAAAATATACGATTAATTACTTATTTTTTATAAGATCTTTAATATATGATTTGAATTACATATTCTCTACATTATAAAGAATTAAAAAGTGCTAACTTTATTTTATAATGCAGGTAATTTCATACTGTAAAATCGTTCACCCCCTAATTTTATTAATTGTAAGTGCCCGATGTCGCTTGCCTGGGTAGCTGGTAGTTCATAAATGCGAATCACCACTTGATTGGAGCAGTTTCGTTGACCTTACCCTAGTTCAGTGCACGCAGTCACGTTTACTTTATAATTTTTAAAGGTTCCAACGTGAGTTTCAATCGTATTTATAACTCCCCCTTATGTGGACATTATATTCAGAAACAGAAGTCAATGTATTTACGTCGCATGAAAGGACGGTATAAAGAAACGTTCTTGTGAAATTGCCAAGAAAGCTGTCAATAACATTTGTTATTTCCAGTAGAATCGATCCTGCATTACGTATACGCGCGTATGTACGCCTATATACATACATAAATGTATGTACGACAAGTGTTCTCATAGGAAAACAGTACTTTAACTTATTGAAGTCCTCAATACGTGTGCATGTAAAAGATAGAAGGATTTAAGACGTATAAGAATAATTTATAGGTCGTCTTGCGTGTTATGTAGCATGCTTTCCAATTAAACGATCAAACTGGATGTTCTATGAGCAGATAAAAATAAGAAATGTTATATGTATAAACACACATACGTAAGTGAGTCATTAATTCTCATACGCTCCTCAAAAATAGGTATACAAAATATCCTTATGGGTAATATTTCACCTATGTTCGTTTTACCCTTAAACAAATGTTAGTACTCGATTATACTATGTTTCATTGGAAATTAGTTAAATCTATTCAATCTGTTATATTATATATTTCAGTTACTACGTACACATAAATAGCATTTTTATGTTCGGCACATGTATATTTTTTTACAACTTTTGCATGCTACATACGCTTTTCAATTCTTTTCAATGCATATTTAGCGTCGAGATCCTGTAGATAATTTTCTTTTCTTTATTCTTGGTGAAACAGTTGGCGGTCCAGCAGTTTCGTATAAACTGTTGAGATCCCAGATCTTTTACGTATCTCTTATTTTACTAATAGTTTCCCAGGCTGTTCTAAGAACAAGCACCTTCTATATCATTTATTCTTGTTCAAACTTGGATACGTTTCTATCCACAATACGTACGGATTCTCCCCCGGGACAAGAATAATATTTGTAAAAATTGCAAATGGCCAACGATTGCTTCTTCTTTTACAGCGTACGTATAAACTATTCATCCAAGACATCGAGAGTACTTATAGTTTTATTAAAGTATGAAATAATTTCAGGAAATTTCCTTTTATTTGTGGAAGTGTTTTTACCACGATACAACATACTCATAACAATCACAGTTTATATTTTTTGAAACGTAAAAGGCAAAAAAAACAATGTCTGCAATATTCAAATTTTGAATTAATATTTAAATACAGAGTAAAAATTCAACGATTTATGACAGTAAAGCCTAATAAAGGAATAACAAATTTTAATGAATATTCATATGTTAATATACATTAATATGAAGTCGAAACGGCATAAAATCTGAAAAGAGTGGAAGTCCAGTTGTGGTTGTATATAATTGATATTATAAAATGAAAGATAAAGCAGAATCTGTGTTCTAAGTGCCATTTGTCATATAAAATGTAATAGTTACCCGACTATAAAAAAAATTCGATTATACGAAGTATGTGTCCCAATTACTTTGAATAATCGAGGTTTTACTGTACCACAACAAATTATACTAAACCAATCCGGATCTTCTTTACATTCGCCGTCTCTAACTGTCTTACACTCAGCGTTTCGATGAACACTAGATTTACGGACATTGTTTGTATACCTATTTTTACTGACACCCGTCATATTGACATACATACCTTTATCAACATACATTTATTCAGCGCATGCACAAAACATGAACACTTAGGCGATAGGTCTACCCGTTGAAGATAACGGGTGTTCAGCAAGAAAGGTATCTCCGCTGCATTATTATTTTTGGTATCTGCTTTCTAAGGACCTCACAACGTGACTCAGTAGATTATGTAGCAATTGTGAATTTTACTGGAGCAATTATTCCATAAATAAAGCCTGTTTATTACAATTAGCTATGAAATTAATCAATCCGTCAATTTGACGGGGTTTCGGAAAAATAGGTACACTATGTACAGGTCTTTGAAAGTAGAGGACTGTGGGGGAAATGAATTTGGGTATGTATTCGTGTCATTACATTAATAATTGTCTGCATAGATTGCTATGAAATAATACTATGGTTTATTTACTTTTGTTGTTTTAGTGATTTGAAATCCGTCGAATTGACGGGTTTCGTAAAGCTAGTGTTAAACCACAGTCTAATAATCGACGTCTTACCGCGTTTCAAACCTTCCACGTTTGTAGCAGGATGACAAACCACGTATCGATAATTACCGACAACGGTCTGCGAAAGCGCCACCCTGTACGTCCGCGATTTCCCATTGTTAATCCCCTGTCAATCACTTCGCGCGAACACATATTAGCATCGCCGGCGCATTCTGTGGTAACATTCCACCGCCAATTGTTATTGCTTCTCAGGCCGTATTACGATGAGCCGTATCAACCGCAGTCCTCGCGTGCGACGGTATCGCGTTAATTCCATCGATCAAACCGAGCCAGCTTTCGCGCACGACGCGACGAAATAGTAAAGACGATAAAGCCCCCTAAGCGCGAGATAGAATACTAGACCGTGGGGGGACGGTAATGAAATTTGATAAAGTTATGCCGCGAGGCTTTGTCGTTCCCTCGAAGAAATATACGGAGACGGAGTGGGTGGACGTGGTAAACGAGACCGGGCTGGTGGAAAACGATGAGGACAAGAAGAAAGATGCGAAGGAGGTCTGGAGCAGCACGTCGTAGACGACGACGACGACGACGGTGGCGGCGGCGATGAAGGAAGATCTAAGGGAGAAAGCGGTCCGACGGTTTACGCTTTACGCTCTACGCCCTGGGTGGTTGCATCGCGACGCTTTATGCGTTTCTCGTTCGCTGGTTCACCGTTTGCGCCTTTATATTGTTGGCGTGCATGCGCCGCGAGGCAATGCCGTAAATGCATAACACCTACTGTGCGTGTATCGCCCTATGAAGCGCCGTAACCGCTTCGAATAAAGTCGTCGTCCTCGCCGTGCGCGTCGTCCTTCTCGTCCTCGTCCTCGTTCTCGTTTCGCAACTCGCACTGTGCGACGCCCCCGACTCTGCCACCACTGTCGTCGACGAGTTAAAAGTCCGCGATGATAATGCCGGATAGCGGCCGCGGAGAATGGGGAAAGGTGAAATGATAGAAGGCAACAGGAGAAGAAAGGGATGGGGATGCCGAGCGTAGAAGAGAAAAAGAGGAACAGGCTAGAAGAGAAGAGTAGAGAGGGAAATGAGAGTAGGAAGACAAGGAGAATGCCATATACAATTCGTATATACAAACCTCGCGAGACATTTAGGATGCACATCCGGTTGGAAAGATGGCCGACCGTCGACTTCCGGCGCGGCAGGGAGCTGACTTTCGCGTTACTATTGTGTGCCAACTCGCACAAAGATTCTCTCCCTTCCGAGCTCCTTGTCTCTCTTGGTCCCTTCTTCCTTCCCGCGTTTTATCATTTGTCCTTTTTTAACGACGCTGGTCTGTCTATTTCTTATACGAATTTTGATACAGTGTCTTGAAGCAGTTACCGTGAACTGGCCAGTTGCTTCACTGTTACGAGACGGTGGTCTCTTGACAAATAAACGTCATGGTTGCTTTTCTCTGTGTATCTGAACATTTTCTAATGACATTTACAATATGTCATGCTTCAGTGTGATTAACCCTGCGGAGGTCGCGATCCTAAAACTACCGTGGGGGGCCTCGGTGTATTTGAAAGATACATGAAGGGGTTAGACTACTGTGAAATTTTCGATTTTCTGAATATTTTCTTTTTTTTCGCTCAAATGATAGTCTGAAGTCTCTAGAATGAATTGCAAAAGGTTTAAAATACAAATGTGCCTTAGTTTTCGAACTACAGAGCCGAACTCACACTCGTATGACATAGAAATAATACGTTTCTTTAACTTTGAACGCGATTTTCTCAGAATGACACTTTTCAAAATGGTGTACACGATTTCTCAATTTTTAGTGATGCGATTATGACACAATTTAGCAAATATCTTTGTAATTACATTCTTTAAGCATTATCGTACGGTTTTTGGAAAATTTTTTTTGTGGGATACATACACAAATTAGTGACAAATTTTTCGTGAAAATCGGCATTATCTCTTCAACACTCTAGTATTCAGTGGATTTTCAAACAATTAAAAAAACAGCTACGATAATACTTAGGCATTAAAATATAATTAATGGAAAGATTTGGTTTTTTTGTTTCAAATAATTTAAAATTGATTTAGGAGGTACACCGTTTTACCCTCTATATATATATATATTTTTCAACTTGCATAATTGTTTTTAACACTTCATAATATGCCAAAATAAAATGCCAAGCCGCAACTTAATAGGATGTTTCGTTTTTTTATAATTTGCGTCGGAAGATCACCCGCTATTTCGGGCTGTCACGGTGGTCTAACCCCTTGCCACGTTGCGCGTCACAGTGAAAACAGCCATGCCTAATCGGACACGATATAATTTACTACTTTCTATATAAATCGTAAAGAAAAGAAAGATTTGAGTACTCAGTCGTGTTTTCTTGTTGCCACATTATTGTGTCAGTATGAAGCTTGTTCAAAATTTTGCGAGAATCAATAATTATTTAGTTAAATTAAATTTCAGGTGTCAGTCACCGGTAACTGACGCGGCGTTCAACGTGTTAAGCAAGTTTCGTACATGGCAGATGCGGCGCAAAATGTGTTAAAATGAACCTCGCAGCGATGGTACAAATTAAAAAGCGTATAATGAGATAATTCAATGTTTGTATTTTTACCGTCATATACTTGTAAAAACATATTATCATGTGCCAGACTATGTACGGAATTTGTCACTGCCGCAGGGAACGTGTGAACCGGTACTAACTTACGCGCCAGTGCTATCAATTTATCGCCACCGAGAAATTTGTGTCAACGATCCACCAGTAAGTGAGGCAGCAGAGATGATTTTTGACGTGAAACAAAGAGAGACTAACGGTTCCATTTTAGTAAATCTGGAAATCGATTTCACGACGGACGGAGTAACCCAATGGTAACCGCTGCATTCGCAACCAATTTGCGCGTATTCCCAGTCAATCTGAATAGTAGTCGTATTTTACGCTTTTTCCCTCTCGGGCCAACGCTCTCTTTTTTGCCAATTAGAATATTAACGATTTATCGCCGGGGATTTTGGCAGGCTGCGCGATTCGGTCATCTCGGCTGATGCTGCCGGCGTATATATGATAAAGTTTTTGCTTAAAAAGTCCCTGCCCGTTTAAGATATTCCGGTCTGGTATAGCTGGGGTTGGCTAAAACATTCGGGAATAAGAGACGAGGAGGCCACTCTCTTGATATCCCCTGGGATGAGACGTTATGTTTCTCTGAGCCGAACACACCCTTATCTTCCTGCAGTCACCGTCTATTTCAGAGGAGTACCCCGCTCGTCATATTCCTTGCCTATTGCGTCTCTAGAAAAAATATACTTGTTGACCATCAACTACGGTCAGCAAGATATTACGATATTCAATTTCTGTCAATTGTTCATTTTCACTCAATTACTTTCAACCTTCTACAGTCACTCGCGAAACTGATAAAATGAATACGATATTTAAACATTTTTTCACTTAATACTTTCATAGGGTATTGTTATTTGCAGCAAGGCTGCCAGATCTGTAATAAAATACATTTCAGGTATGCCAGTCAGTTTTACTCGCGTGAAGCAAGAACAGTAATTATAGAAATATTTGATTAATTTCGTGGGTCACTGTATGTATTTCCATTTATAAGGTAATGAATAGCCATCCAACTTTTGTTTCTTTGGATGCAGTATCATGTATCAGCAATAATTACATTAACCTTACTCCGGTTGCTGCAAGATATCTGCGTATTTAACTATATTATAATAATACCAATGTACTGTGACTGTGCCTTGAAGTGCAGGAATACTATTTAAACAGTATTATCATAAATAATATGTACAAAATTGACTTATGTTGAAAGTCACGAAAGAATTTTATTCAAGTGCAAATCGTTTATCAGTTATCTATCAAAATCAGCACCCTTAACTGTTTCTTTTTTGTATTTGTAATCCAAATTTAAAAGTGCTGTCTACGGTATAAAGTTTAAATACAATGAACGCCCGCTCATTATAAGATCGGATCAGGCGGTCTGCAATAATCGGTTGATGGGCAGCTTTTCGGATACCCGATCCCCTAGCTGCCGCAGCTTTGGCCAGGAAACGAGAGGCTGAATGTAAGCGAGGTGTAGAATACTGTTCTCAAGTTACCGAAAAATTAATGTCCGTTTATTACACGCCAAAAACTATTGTTGCTTTTGAAGATATCGATGCAGTGTCTGAGTGAACTTAATACTTAGACATATTAAAAAAAGTGTGAGTTCACATGGAAAATAGCAAGTGGATATTTCTAGCTGATATTCTATTAAGAAGTTCAGGTATTATTATTTCCGTATGATGTCAAAACGTAATTGTCATGACTTAAAAAGGAGAAATTCCACGTCACTTTCAATAGAGTTTTGTAAATGGGATTTGTCTCAAAATTCATTTTCCAAATCTTCTTGCATTTAGTGTCTTTTCAGAGCAACCTAATGTTCGCACTCGAAGGTAACTGCGCCTTTCTCCTGTAAAGGTTACGATTAGATCTCATACAATAAGCGAAGATGCATGCTATGAAGGCATTTGAATAATTAGAAACGCTATTTAAGGAAAAAGATATTACTTTATGATAAACTCAAAATAATTGAACAGGGTCGTATTTCGTCTCATTTGCACCAGGAAAAATTCGATAGTCCATTAAAAAGACTTCGAATATAATTAAAGAAAAATCTAGTAATTTAAATTTTTGTTACTGACAGATTTACAACAATGTTCGAGTTGTCGTTACTCGTTGTTATCTGACAGTTGCAGGTGGCCTGAACGATCCCTGCTCCGAACGATTCCAAAAATTGGTGAACACGAACTCCTCTCAATGAGCGAACGTTTACTGCGTAGCTTTTTCTATGCTTCATGTAGTAACTCTATTATTTTTAGTAACAAATAATAATGCCACAATGAATAATAACAAAATGTATATACAGGGTGTTCCAGCTTATCTGTTACAAGCTTATACTTCCGAACTTATTGAAGATAGAGAAAATGTTTTATATGGAAGTTGCATGGTATGAAGGGGCACATCTTTCGGATGTGTCCGAATGTCAATTTTTTTCGTAAGTATTATTTATTCAATGATAACGCAAAACTATTAGTAAAGCCTGTTAAACGCTTTGAGCGCCACGCTACATTAGCTAGAAATGACAAACTTTCAAAATTTGTATACGACATAAATATAACCATACATTCTACGTTTTGTAATCAATATTATGAGTAGTTTTCAATATATTTTTACTGTTTCCATTAGATCTTATTAGGTACATTTATTAGTATTGTACATGATCGAATAAATAATGGTCGAATCTATGTGTCACCCAAATATAGGTGACGTAGCGCTCAAAGTGTTAAAACAAAATACACCATGAAGTTTCATTTTAGCGTGTCCAGCAGTAGAACAATATCATACTTCGTAACTAATCCTAATAATTCAATTTACGTTTGTCGTGGACACACGTACTCCGACAATATTCACACTGCGCCCGCCGGAGCGGGAATACAAACATCGAGCTCAAATAAATTATTCAAAGCCGCTTGCGCGTATTTCAAATTCCTTCATTTTACACCTCACTTTTAAATTCCCTTGTACTTGCCCCGGACGCAACGCCCCGGTTCGTCCCCTCTATTTCAAAGTCCACCGAAATTTTTGCGCGAAGTCCGTCCCCCGCAAACAGACACGATGTCTCTCGCACTACCAATATTTGGCACATACATATTCCGGAGTTACGAGCGACCGAAAGGAGGGACGCTATTCTGTATAGGAGGAGCTACGGCCAGGGTCGAGAATTGTAATCGCTAAGGTGTACTTCGAGGTACGTCCTCCTCTTTGCCCATGGTGTGTAGCTTTCGTGTGGCGATACCGTATCTCGAAGTTCAATGTTTGCTCAGCTTGATTCATACCCCTTGGCCCACTCATCCCTATTATCCGCCGCTCTCCACACTGCCCCCCGCAGGGTGTATCTGCTCTCACCCTCCAGCTACTCAGCTGGGCAGAAGCCCATAGTAGCACGGCCTTCGTCTCCTTTCGCTCTCTTTACCCGCGTACATATGCATGCGCCTCTACACACACGAGTGAACGCTGCGTAGGCGTGCACATGTACGCGTAGGGCACGCCGGGCTTTGGAAATGATATTCCAACGAGTTCTATTCGGACATCGCTCGTGGTATGCGAAGCTATGAAGTTTGTTGAAACTTTAGACTTCTTGAAAATATAATAGTACAGTAGAACCTAGATTATCCGAACGCCGATCATCCAGAAATTGGTCATTCTATATCGGTTACAAGCTGGAAGTATCATTAATGACACTGTGTACTTAATTTTACACTACTTCGTATTTTATGTTCTAAAAGAATCTTGTTATTTTTATGCGAAATTTAATTGAAGTGTGAGTCAACACATGTTGATTGTAGAATCAACTGGTTTGATGCAAAAGGAGTTTTATGTTTTATATTACATTGGAAAGGATGTGTATGCCAGCGAATAACAAATATGCCTCGCGTAAAGAGGAGGAAACGTTGATTAGATAATTGTAATTTTTATTCTGTTGTAATGTACTGCTCAGGTGGGACTATCCGAATATTTGTAGATCCTTCATCTAATTTCAGTGTTGTATATAATTGAATATAATTTACACATGAATAATTGTTAACAATAGAGAAGACTCGTAAAATTCAGGAGTATCGAGAAATTAAAATAGACAAATGTGTGCAGTCAATGTAATAGTTCCTTTAATTAATCCTGACAGGAATAAACTAACAATAAGATGAGAGACACTGAAATTTGTTCTATATTTCCACTTTTCACGAAAAGCATTGCATGTGTACTTTCCATTTCGATACAAAAGAACTGAATCAATCTGACAACTCCACCCTCTCTTATATGGATTTTCCTGCAATTTGGTCGTAGGGGGTAAGGAGCGGGATGAAAATGTTATTCCGCAAATATTTTGAAAATTTATAACTCTTGGATGGTTATTTTGTTCTTGGTTCACCAGTGTGGTACAGAATCGCAGACATTTTGTAAAGTCTTTAATTTATGATGAATTATTTTACAGGCATTAAGGAACAGTTAATTTATATTGCTGTTACAGTTCTTTCCCAAACTTATGTTGAATGAGAATTTATTGTTCACTTTAGTGAACACTACTTGACTGTACATTCATTAACACTATTCTCAAATCATCTTGTGAAACTTTTTAAAGGTTTCTTTTATACCACACTGTTTCTTCTCCAATTATCTAGTTGTAAGTATAAAAAAATATAAATGCACTCATTAATTATTGCAAGTATGGCGGATAATTCGTCTTTTAAACTTCCTGCATAGAAACATTACATGATCACATCAAGAAAGATATACATTTATTTTAAATAATTATAATATTATACAACGCTTATTCATTATATTTTTGTTTCTAGTAGACTTATATTATGACTTTATATTCGTTTATTATTTATTTATTGATCGACGCCTAAAGTAATAATTAGTTTGACTTACATGTGTTTTGTAGAACTAATTATGATACAGGAGATAAAATATTATGAAACAGGGTTAGAAAATAAAAAAAAGTCTTAAGCTGGAAGGGTAATAAACTGACATCAAGTATGTTTCAGATATGTATGCGAAATGTTTTAAATACTATTCACCTTAACAATGGATAATAATTATAAATTGATAACGTATAGACTAAGCAAAGATAATAAAACGCAAGGTTTTCCTCGAGTAGCCATTTCTTCACTTTGACGCCTTCCGCCTTTAGCTTTTTAATCGATGCTCGTGTTTACATGGTAATTAGACATAATCTGTCTGAGTTTGTTTAAACTCGGTGAAATTTCCAAGTAACTCAAGAAGATACTTCAGATTAAGTACACAATCTGCAACGCGAAAAACCAGATAATAGGAGGTAATGGTAATATCTGTCAATAGTTGAAAACTGACTGCAATCGTTGGGTAAATTAAAGTATTCCTCATAACCGAACAAATATACTCGCAATAAATGTGCTTTAAATTCGTTCAGAACTCTCTGACATTGACACATCAAAGTTACATGTAAATAATGTTTATAACAGATCGTATTCTTAAGTGAAACTATCATTATGGGAACCATGTACTGCTAATGATAATAAATTCATCACAAAAGGTAGGCTTCCCTTATATAAAATATTCACAATCGTAGTTTTTTATTAACACTTTAATATCGTATCAACTACTATGATTATTAGCGACAGGAGAAAACAAAAATTAAGTAACACTATTCATTTATTCTCGGTTACAAATAATGTTACGTTTGCTATTCCGCTTTTTGATAACAAATGTTTGAGAGGTGACTTTAGACTGACCCGTTCTCTTTTAACTTTTATACACATATTTTTACATACCATATGAAAGCGACTGTCAAGACGAGTTCAACTATGTGGCGTACAATGACCTTCAAACTTATACACGGGCTCCAACAGCCAGTAGCAACATAACGATCACGTTGAACACGATATGCAGCTTTATCAATAAGGCATTTCTTTCACTTCTGACCTTGTGTTATTACCTTGAAGACCATTATATCGCGCATGGTTGAATTTGTCTTGATATATGCTTGCAAACAACATAAAAAATATGTATTATTCCCTTCAAAAAATTAAAGGTCAGCTTCGTTTTTTGAAAAATATAATAAACATAAAAAATTGACGTACGCTATCATGTTGGTTATAAACGACAGTAAAACTTTTCCCTCTTCCATTTTTTCCGCATACTTGCCATTTACGAGAAAAACGCTGACTAGTAACTGCGGAACATCCTGTACAATATTAGTAGTAATAATATTAGAATTTCAGGAAGCACAACTGGTAAAAATTTTTGCAGCAAATACTGATATCAGATTCGAAACAGGATAGAACTTTTGTATCTGAATAAATATCAATTTCAGGAATTTTTATAAGTTAAGTTGAGTAGTATGAGCGCTAAAAGTTTATAATTGCGTTTATAAAATACTCTATAGTTTCTTGAAATATTCTGAAGAAATATTCTGTACGTTTCGAACATCACGCGACTCCAAATACCGCAAGCTTAACAACGTATGCCTAATGTCTTGGAAACTGGGTGGAGTGTACATATGTAGGTTTGAGCGCACAATTCAGCTTGAAATTCCCGGGCAGTCATGGTGCTTCGAGAGGAGCGTAAATTGCGAAGCACACCACGGCAAGAACTTACGTACGTGGTAATAAGAAAATTTGAGGACGGTGCACGGTGCCATTTATCATTGTCAGCCTGACTTCGAATGGTACAGACCGGCGTGCTGTGTCGTTCTATTTCTATGCTTTTAACAATATTGTACATCACGCGTTCCCTTATTCTCTCTTTCTCCGGCTCTTTTGTTGTTCGCCGACCCTCTAACAGCCGAGTACGCTCAGTCACTCGAGTCAGTTCACAATATGTCTTCATGCGGTAAGAAGGTAGCAACACACCTTATTGCAGTTAGCGGATAGCGTAATTTTTAGCCTTGCGTTTTGTGTCACCAATTCCAGACACCGGTAAAATTAACCGGTCTGTTCTTTCTTGACAGAATTGCAGTAAATGTAGAAGATACACACGGTATGGCAAACGAACGCAGTATATCCAGTACTTACACTCCCGTCTATAAGTCACCGGACACTCACAGCTTACTTATTTCGTTAGAAAAATTATAAGGTGGACGATTTCACAGTATAAAATGACCTACATTATGAAATAAATTTAGCACTTGTTAATTGTTTATAATGTAGAGAATATATAATTCAAATCATATGTTGAAGATCCTATCAAAAGTAAGTAATTAATTTTATATTTCGCGCAGATATGATAGCTTGAACTCACAACAGCATTCTATCGACTAAAGCTTTTAATATTTCGGAATTAATTTCTTTCCAAAGTTCTTCTAATTTTTTCCAGAAGTCTTTTCTTGACTTTGGTCAAAACTTCCAAAGTGAAGGTACAGTGTGTACAAATTATTTACGTGTATAGTTTTATTTTTAAAATATTTATTTAAATAAATCGTGCATATTATTAACATCATATTCAGGTATTATACGTATATTAACGTAAAATGGATAAATGTAACAAGATGAAATAATAAAATTATCCCAAAAAGTTGCATCCGCGTTCTAATAATCATTTTGCTCAGAATGAGCTAGTGTTCCGTGACTTATGGGCGGGTGTGTACGCATGGCACGATACATTACCGCTTATAAGTTTTAGGCCGTGAAATCGTTAAGAGTTAAAATATAATTTCACATGAACTTTTATACGACAAAGAAACGGAAATTAATAATACAATGAAAGTTTGATGAAAAATATAATAAACTATCTTTCAATCTTTTGTTCATTAACACGTTGAATTCCGTGAGTGTCATCGGTGATACACATGTTTTTTCAGATCGTATTTAGCGGCAACGTGATTTTATACAAAATTCCGCACGTATTTTATTATACCCAATATTCAAGTCAGGAAAACTTATTTGAGTTTCGACATAAACAATGTAGTATTTAATTGAAAAATAGCCGGGAAGTTCAAGACTGGTTAAAAAAGACAGTAGAGGATGAATGCCTAGATTATTTTAAACGTTTTTCGAATAAATATTTACTCGCAATTTGTTATTATCAGATCGGAAAATTACATTGCTTTCACTTAAAATTTCTTGACTTAAAGTGAAAACGCATACCGTAGTATGTGTTAATCAAATATAAAACGAATAAGAAAGGGATCACTTAATAGTACCAGAGGTTTATACTTTTACCTGCACTGTTCTTGTGCAATCATTGCTACTGCTCAGTATTTTAATTCAATCATTACACACTGCTTTATGTAAGTAAATATATTTGCAGATATATGTATTTGATTATTCCAGCCGTAATTATAATAGAAACTTGAAGCAAATTAGAATATTGTTTTCTTTTAATAATGCTATAGAATATGTTATTCGTTACTAGATATACATCATAATAATGAGATATATTTAATACGTTGAACGCCGCGGCATTCACCGGTGACTAACACCTCAAATTTAGTTTAATTAAATAAATATCGATTGTCCCATAATTCTGAGCAAAGTTCATACTGACACAATAATGTAGGAACACGGCTGAGTACTCAAATCTTTTTCTTTGCGATTTATATTACATGTATCGTGTCTGATTAGGTATGACTGTTTTCACTGTAGCGTTCAACGTGTTAACACGTTGGATACCACAGTGGAGACACCCATACCTGTCCAGACATAAATAATATCCCATTTCAAACACAAATCACGTACAAAACAAATATGTAACTATTTAATTGCACAGCCTTGCCCGTCTATTCTTATTACAACATTAATTCTATTCGACATTTTAATAAAATTAGTAGCTATTTAGTTAAATAAAATTTGATGCGCTGGTCACTGATGCCTCCCACCGCAGTCAACGTGTCAATACTGAAAATAATCCAATAATGTTTCCTGTAAACAAGAAATAAACAATTTTACTTTGTTTCAGGTAAGAACTCAGTGGTGCATTCTGGCGAAGTCCAAAATTATTTCTCTCCTGTTTCATCAAATTGTATGTACTATACTTAATATTAAACTTACTTGCTTCATACGTTCATTAACATTCTGCATTTCATGCATAACTTTAAGTTGAAATTCAATTACAATTTCACTGCATATAACGTTGTAAAAAGATGAATATTTTTTATGCATGTAGTTCACTTATATTTTGTAATTTAAAGTCATTAATTTATACAGTCATAATGTTGTTAACACTGTAAGTGCTACTGACTGCCACCAACAAAGTAAATTTTATTTTTCCGGATTGAATTTTGCACTATATTTACGAAACTATATACATAGATTCAACGATTTCAACATTGCAAATTTTCAATTGGTTTAAATTTTTCTACACTTAATTTAAGTCTGCACTTTGCATGTGACACAAAAATGAATTATTATAAGGTTTTATTCTATTATAAAAAATGAATAGAAACTCATATATTTTTTCATTGCAAATGAAGTATGTGTGTTTTCTAAAAATTCTCAAAATAATATATTTCATTGAATGATAGACGTTAATACTACGTGATACGAGATTCTGCACGGAGAATATATGCACCACACTCTTTTACACGTGATAAAATATCTTCTTGCTTCATTGAACTGTCAAAATAGTTACTGGAATAAACCTTTCCCCATGAAAGAGACTTTTGAAGCCTTGAAGGAAGACATACATTTCTCTAAAATATCAAATTTTAATTTCAAACAAGTGTGTAAGAATAACTGGGGCAGTGGTTTATCTGCAATAAATGAGCATTCCTTAACACAATATAGCATTTATTGAAATTTTAATACCAGTGGGATTCATCGACAAGGAGAGGGACGTAGCATACAGTTTCATTTGAAGGACATAAAATTGATAAAACTTATAATTCATCACTGTTAAATATACAAAATCATGTCGCCTTCATTATAAGTGATTTTTTATGGACTCTTGTTAAGCTTCCCTTTTTTTAAAAGAAAGAAGGTGTAGTATATTATTATTAAATTCAATTTTGTTATCATTTATTTTCCCTCAAAATAAATATTAGTCATTATTTGTATTAAGATTAAAATTTAACTTTTATACTTTATTATTTGTGACAATTAATAACCATTTTCTTTAAAAGAAAGAATGTTGAGTATATTATTTTTAAATTATATATAAAATGTCATGTTAATAAATCAGAAATATATATTCTTCGTAAATACCACATATGTATATGTGTACACTCCCATTTTGTGTTTACAACATACTGTAAAGCGTATTCAGCATTAAATTAATTTCGAAATCATGTCGCATGCCAGAACATGTCCACCACTGTACACGTGCAGTACAGCAGACATCTTCAATGTATAGTAAAGGTATTCACTGAATTCTAATTTCACACCCGTAACCCATTTGACAGCGACCAACAACCGATAATAGAACGTAACCGCGTACAGTGGCAGATCAGCCTGGTAAGGGTGAAAACCAACCCTTGCACACCTGCTCGTACCCATGTTTGATTAGCGATAAATTATCCCCTGAGAAACTCTCTTACTCATGGTTCTACCTGTTGGTTCAAATCGCGGTATCTTATTGAAATCATTCCTATTAACACTTTCGCAATCGTCAACATAATAGTATGACTTTCCATGAAACACAGTTGCAGATGACGTAGTGTTACGTGTGTTCATAATTGCAGTGGACCCGATTTATAATGACATAAAACGCCCTTTTGACTATACGATGCAGGTAATTCGATGATTGTTCTAATTAACTTTTTTTACATTACATCTGTAATTAATGAATTTTAGTACTTCCTCAGTGTACAAATTTAGCAGTTTCTCTGTATAATTAGTGGAGGGTAAATTTATAACAATTCAAATAACAGGTAATTACGAATCAGGTGTTTTATAACAAACAGTGTAGATTTTGCCCCCGTTTTAATGATAGAATTTTGCGGCAATGAGCTTCAGATTTCAATTACTGGTAACGGCTGCGAAAGCGTTAATAAACCGGACATTAAAGTGTGTTAGCGTATTCTACTTCAAGTAGTTTTTGTTATTCTAAACTTAAAATAAGCGAAAAAGTAGATTCTATAACAGTCTGTCATAACAATGAACATACGTCCACTCTTTAACGAATTTTTGAATTTAGAAAGAAATTTTGTTATTACTAGAAATGTAATAAATGTTATAAAATTTTGTTAGTACTAGAAATGTAATAAATATTATAAAATTTTGTTATTACTAGAAATGTAATAAATATTATAAAATTTTGTTATTACTAGAAATGTAATAAATATTATAAAATTTTATAAGCACATTTTTCTGTTTCTGCTATGTGACATCGGAGCGGGTAAAATTGTTCATTAAAAGTTTTTTACACACAATTTTTTCCTATACCAATTTTGAAGTTTGACATGGAACTGTAGCTGTAAACAATAAGGGACTGTATGTACAAAATAAATAAATCTAGAAGCCATATTAATTTAAACCTTTTTGCTTTTTTTGGGCTTATAGAAAGTTTCTATAAATTTAAAAGTAAATTTATGTTCATAAATTTTTAAACTTTCCTATAATTTTTAAAATCGTCCAGTATATCAATGCTTTAAAAATATATAAAATACTACAATAGACACCTCATTATCTAAGAAACAAGGACAATGTTACTATTAAAAAGAATGCAAACAAGAAGATTTGTTAATGCAGCATGTATTATTATTACTATCATATTTTTGTATACTTCGATGACTGTTATAATATTTCGATAATTATTAACTTTTTCCCTGGTATAAGCACTTTTGTGATCAATACTCAATGCTCCATCAAGTAATATTTGAAAAATTAAGTAATGCACAATGTAGTAGTCTTCAAAAGCAAATGATTCTTACACGATTTTTGTTTATGAAAAAATTGAATTAAAAAATTATCACATACGTGTAACATCTGTTTATAATTTGTGGGACGTATTTCTCTATAATGTATTAATTCTGTAATTGCATCGAATATAATACTTATTTTCTACCAATTCTGCCAGGGTAATTAAAATTTCGTAGACTATTAATATACATACCTATTGAATTATTCTCGACGAAAGAAACCAGCGCATGTATAGGGTCGTATTAAAGAAAATACTGACAAAGAAGGTACTGAAAACGTTTTTCAGTCTCAAACAATTCTATTAGATGTCGAAAAATTTAAGATAAGACTTCGTGAAAATGACATAATAAAAAGTCATGAACAGCGTGCGTTAACAAACATACGTGCATACGTATTTAATGAACATTCTAATACAATTTTCCCAGAAATAAAGTTTCCTTCTAAAAATACTTGTTATTTTAAAGTAGTCATTTCTCCGATTGTAGCAAAAGTGTAAAAGCAAAAATTGTCATCAAGAATTAGGTTCTACTGAAACGCAGTTTTTAAGTTCCTCAATTCACTTAGAAATCCGTTGCGTTGGAATTACTTTTTATCACTCGTGTCAGTTGCAGCGCTTGGAGCAACCTCGTAGCTCCAATTCATTCTGAATTTACTGTGTCTTGCATTGGACACGTGATCGATGGTTACAAATTTCCTTCGGAAATCCCGTACGAAATATATTTAAATTTTTTATTTTCGTTTCTGTACTTTGTTTGTCATTATAGAAAATATTCAATACAGGAAGCATAATGAAATCATGAAGATTTTTAAAATATATTCAACATTCATTTCTTGTAACATGTAATTCAGATAATAAAATTTGTCCTAAAATGTTAGATTAACTAGTTCTACTTTCTGAATAATGTTGAAGCTAAAAATATTATTAATGATTTTAAATTCATGTATAATCATGGGAAATTACGGGGAAAATACTATCGAGTTTTCTTTTCATAGAAAATAGTCCATTATGAAATTAAATAACTGTTGGCAATACAAAGCAGATTGAGAAACAAATTGGTTTTGATATTCGGTCAATTAGAAAATACTATCGGACTATTCGGCCGAAAATTAATAATTATACTTTATTATTTCCTTCAGTGGTTACGAATATGCTGTCTGATAGTGGAAGACAGTCACAGGAAAACATAAAGACGATATAGAATATTAAATAATAAATTCTGTGTATTAGTAAGAAATTGATTTTTTAGTAAAAAAAATCCAAAAAATGTTCCGATGAATCTAATATATCATTGGAGCATTTAGAAATTTATGATTTAGGTCGAAAATTCATAGCAGATGATGTTGCAATATTTGTCGTCGCGTATGAAAAGTGCTGCCTGACATTTACAAACCACAAACGTCTTCGTTGATAGACAGATTGGCATATTGGCGCGTAGCAAAAATCCTAAAAATGACTTATGGTGTTATTGACGGGGAATATCGGGGACCGATATTGCGAATGTAAAAGCATTATACAACAACTATTTTCAGGAGGAAGAATATTCCCGAGTATTTTAGATAAAATTTGAAACATTTTTATTAAAATCTGTAAAGTTATTATGATCATTAAGACGTTAAAAATACATAGCAATTCTTTCGTCTTACTTACTTTTTACGTTCAGCAATGTGTCACTTATAGTTTTTTAGTTAACGTAATTATTATTACGATATAAGCTACTACATAAATTACTTTACAGTTTTCAAAGAAAATTATTCCTTCACAAAACGTTAACATTTCATCTATAAAACGACACAAACGGAAAATTATTATATAGTAGAACCTCGATTATCCGCTCGCCTGTTACCCGAAAACTGATTATCCTGTATCAGGTACAGGCTACAATTATCACCAGTGTCACTGTGTAATTAATTCTACATCACTGTACATTCTACATTTTAAAATATAATTGTTATCTTTATGCAAAACATAGTTATAATATAAGTCATCCCGTTGCTACTTACAGTTCGAATAATCGAGGTTCTACTGTATAATTCACCAGACAACGTGTGCAGAAAACATTTCCTATTCTTTACAATGAAGTTAATTGTATAAACATTAAATTTGTATTATCTTTTCGGAAATATCATTTCTAGGTCAACTTGTGTTCTTTAAACGAAGTAGTATATTTTTTGTCAAAGTCTTCTTAGGTAAAACAGATGAACTCAGTGACTCCCTACAATGTGATTGGCGTTATTGTACGTAAAGGTGTCGTACCATAAATCTATTCGAAATAGCACAAGGGAACTTATGCCTGTTGCAAGGTTCCTATTTCCTTTAATCCGCTATCATGTGACATGGAAGTTACGAATCTGTGTATCTATATCTTTTAAGTCTTATTTCGTTTATTTATTACTATGTACAATATTCTACGATTACAATTACGAAAAACAATTTTTTGGAAATTTCTTATATTGCAATTTGTATCCGATTAAAAGCTGATTAACTTTTATTCCAAACATTTTTTTGTCAGATTATCGGAAGTGCCTGAAAAATCGTGGCGACAGTTACGTAGTATACCCTGTATACAACCAATACATCCCGCAATGGCTCAAAAGATAACACCCTGTAGACCTAGGAAAATAAATTTACAACGCGAAGTACATAACTCAGTTCGTTAGATCTTAACAATAAAAACGTCGTCTCAATGGAGGTACTGCCTTCGTGCTATCTTCTACAAACATAACAATTTACCTAATGTCTATACTGACAAATTGTAAAGTATCTGGGAGATATATAAAAGAAAAAAAAACTTGTAATGCGAGACAATCATGTTAATTATCTTCGGTATAAACGACTGCAGGATAGTATCTCCCTATATTGCACCACAATACCTCGTTGAATAATAGACGCTATTACGATGTCAAATTACAAAACGTACATGCAGAACACGATTGTATCGCCATGATAGTCACATAGGGTGGTAGTATCAGCGTAAATGTATCGAGCAGGCGATAAACAGAAGACGGTCAATTACGCAGCATGTAGAAATGGTAGTACCGTTACGATAGGCGGCCAGAAAGAAGGACTGCTGGGATGGAATAGATACGAGAGAAGAGAAATACGTGATGGAGATATTAACGAGGTTATACTTGCCATCGCGGCGAGGGTTATAACGCGGCGTACTCGTTTATAACTCTGCCGGTTACGGAATGGACAATATCTTTATCTTTACGAGGCCCTAATGTTTTTAATTTCACGACGGATTATCGTAAACGAAACAAGTCTAAAGCGGAACGGAAACGGAACCTGCGAGGTGCTCGTACTGTAAAGCTCCTTAACTGATGCACGTGCAGTGGGTCACAAAAACGCGGGGTGTACAGAAATGTACACACCGCCGTCCATAAGTATTAGGACACTTGCTATTTCTGTTAAAGAAATCTGATATTTTATTTGTATTATTGCAAGAATTAGCAGAAATACTTGACACTTTCGCAAACGGCGGTTCTGACGCGAGAGCCTTAGCTGGACGCAGCGTACAATTTCCAAAAATTGATAGCTGGGTACCGTAAGATTCTGGCATTAAAATGAGAGTGAAAATACAAAATATTGCTTTATAATATCATGCTTGTAACCACTTGATTAAAATTGAAACAAATAATAAAATACACATAACTCGCTACAAATATAAAATGATGTTCGACTACGACAAAGGTAATCAGCTATAGGCTTTAAAATGACATAGAACTACGTTGGCGGCTGCCAATGTGTTAAGACAGCTATAAGAAAGAAATAAAATAAAAACCATGCGCTGACCTTCTTAATTTCGCGATTTGAATTCAATTGAGGAAATCTGGAATGAACTTGTAGCGGACAGGGTCGATGGTGAGAACGGTATCTGAGCCCACTAACAAAAGGGGCAATAAATTGTCTCGGTTGCAGGCCTAGCTACGCAGTTACGCGTCACCATGATGTCGCGTGTTTATACACGCTTGAGGGAAGGTTTTCCCTTTCCCTCAGAGTTTTCGTGGGTTTTTAGTTTACGGTCCCTTCTCGACGCACCTCCCGAGCGATGCGTAGGTAAAGGCAGATGGTTACATGCCTACGTAGTGATCGGTTCGTAGGGTTCATCAGTCCGCGATTTACCAACTTCCTTTGTTGAATATTATCGTTATTATTAAGTGTTATGATCCTTTAATATATTTTAATTGTTTAACGCATTCGCTGCCAGCGCAAATTATGTGATTTCATTCATTATTGCCGGTTCTGTTTTAAGTGTTTGTGTTTAACTAATTGTAAGTGCCGTTATTTCTTTGTGAGAATATATATTTTGTCATATAATAATACTCGACTACATTATACTAATAATACTACATGAGTATACTCGTGATTGGCAGCGAATGGGTAAAAACAGTGTAAAGTTATTCACACACGTCAAGTTCCTGAAAACTGGATCGAAAAATGCGACATACCAGTTCAAAATCAGAATCTGCTTTGTGAAACCACTTGCGTGTGAAATGGGACAAAATATAATATTAACAGAAATGAGAAACTCACTTGTTGAGAAACTTATTCAAAAACTCACAACTAGAATGTTAAAGTTGGTGAAAACTGTAATGAACGGTCGGGGGGAGGACTGTATTAGCGTAATGATTTGATTTCTAATTCATTTTCATGGCTAAATTTGTGATATAGAATTGAATATACATTTCCCTTGTGATATAAAGTATGGAATACAGAATGTCTGTTCTAATGCTCCAATGATTTCGTAACCTTATTCAAGTTTATTAGAAATTTGATAACTATCCTAATACTTATGGGCGGGGGTATATGTACCAAACTTTAGGGGTGTGTACTAGGTGGCTGCACAAATTCTTGCAGATTTCATATTGTGAAAGTGAAGTACCATATTGAACGTTCAAACATTTGTTATTAATCAAGAAATGCTTCATTAACCTCTGTATGTTTATGTCAACGAATAATAAGCTTTTCAATTCTAGAATCAGAAAACTTTCTTAAGATTCAAAAAATGTTTTGATTGTATCTTCAACATTTTCTTGGTTAATTAGTCACTCTATCTTTCAGGAACTAGTCCAGAATTTTAAATAAATAGTAATTTGTTAGTGAAAAGTTTAGTGAGTAAAACGGGAGAGGCAGAACTTCGTAGTCTGTGTTGCCACAAACGGTCTTGCTTTAGCATGCAGCAGAATTGGCAATATGACAAAATACTACAAATACTGTTGTATTTGTTAATAGAGCAGAGATTGAGGACTATAGTAGCTTATTTCATTGATTGCGATCAGCACTGTAGCTTTGTATAAGGCTGCGTTTACATGGGTAAGTTACTTGTACCAGTAACTGGTACAAATAGCTAACCTGGCTCGTCCTCTTACTAGTTACTGGTACAAAACACTTACCAATACACTTTGTGTAATGTCTTTGACACAGCCCGAGTGATTTCTAATCCATATAAAGGCTTGGATATTGCACAATGTGTCCCCCAACTCGAAGATCCAATGTTACAGTCCTTGATACAGAGCAATTAGTTTCTGATCCGTATAAAGACTTAGGCATTGCACATTGTTCCGCCTAGCTTGAAGAACCACCCACTTATGTAGAAATGGTGACACTGGATGAAGCCTGATTGCTTTATTCTGTGTTGAGATTGACCTGACCGTTTTCAAGTCCGAGGTGGTCTGACTAAATACTGATTACACTGTCTATGTGCTATGGCGAGAACGAAACTCTCGTGCGGTCTGAGCTGAATTGAACTAATTGCTGATTGATTTCTGACTGCCTGATGTCTCAAAAAATGATCAAACCTCGTGCGCTCCCTTTCAGTGCGCCCTTAGCACGGTGTGTCCTTGGAGCAAGAGTGAGGAAGCTTATCCTGTAATAGGGTGAAATTTCTTCCAGGTCAGAGTGCTCGAGACGCGTCTTATAACTCGACACCTGGTTTCTCTCTGACCCTTCGGAAATGTAACCATATGACACGTCTGGTAACTACTAAACCCTAGAGAAGCGAATGTTGGAAGAACCATAAATTGACCTTCTTCTAGTGACTTCTTAATATATTATTTACCGTGGATGTCACCTGTGACCGGCACCTTAAATTTTGTTTCATTAAATAACTAAGAATTATTATACAATTTTGGGGTAACATTAATATTGCGATAATAATATAAGGTGACACCTATGCGTTCAAAGAGTAGGATATTCTTTTCTTTCAGAATTTATACTTACAGTAGGTCATTATGTTGTGTCTGGCTAGGTATGACAGTTTTCACTGTACCATTCAACGAGTTAATCTTTTCAAGGCTGACCATTCGTAGGCTGACGAATAGTGGAAATTAAATTAAAAATAGCCATGCTCTGCGACCGCGTCATACGGTTTCCCCGTTACACTTCCTAACACTTCGTTACTTTTTAAATTATTGAAGATACAAAATGGTACATAGGGTCAATGTGCCAGTAGTTGACATTATAAGACTCATTTCCCATTGTAATTATTATCACAGAGTTTTATTTGCAGTAAGCAATTTTGTAGGTGAATAACTTGATTCGTCAGCTGCCTTTAAATGAATTGACTTTATTAGTATTGACAAATAATCCTATAATAAAATTTTATTACCAAAAATTGAACCTTCCAAACTGTGCGAGTAGTTGACTACTAGTGCAAGTCAATGTTTATGAACCCAGTACTTGACATCCCCCAAACATTATGAAATTCACACTTTATAATAGCAATTATTAAAGAATACCTTCCTTTAGTATGTATAGTGGATTGAGAATGTGTATGTTAGGACCGCGAGCACCAGGACTCGAACCGAGGTCTCCTGCTTTCGTACCCGGCCACCTTACTTACTATGCCACCATCAGTCCCCTGACATCCTTATTTCCACGATTCCTCTTATAGAATCTGGAAGTTCCGATTCCACATAAAGCTTGCTTGGTTCGAAGGAGCACTTATGTTGGTATAATTGAATTTTTGTTAGAATTCTTGTTTTATGGGATGACGAGGTCATTCATGGCTTTGGTAACGTTTAAAAATATAAACATAAAGAGGCGTTTGGCTATAAAGGTTGCCTCGGAAGCTGAAATCTGAATCAAGTGCACGCGTATTTGTCATATTTTCAAAATAGTTTTCTTGAATCAGAAACTCATTGAATGCCCACGTGTCCAAATATTTGAGTGACACGAATATTCCCCATTTTTCTAATTTGCTATCATAAATGAAAAGTGCAGTTAAATAATCCATAACGAGTATAAAATCTGAGCAACAATGAGTAAAAAGGTTTTCCATTTTCTAACTGGAAGCTGTAGTGTAACGCAGAGTGAACGCATTTCTTCATTTGCTCTATAATTTTTTAACCTGTTAGCTGTGTGTGGCGAGTCTACCCGCCATGAAGAAATGGCAATTGTTCGTATTATGACGAGTATACTCGTCATGCGAAAAAAGTAATTACCGTTTGCTATTTCAATTAAAATTTTTATGAAAACTAAATCATATTCGTAAATTTCAGATATTTTAAAATATTTTGAAACAAGAACGAAATAAGGAAAAACAAAAAATTTGTTTCCATGTATTTGATTTTCCTTGCTTTTTTTGATAATGAATGTTTAAGTTTTGTCAATAATATCAATGAATTGGAGCAATAAATTATTCATTTTCAAAAAAAACGAACTGCCATTTCGTTATAATATAATTCAATTTTACAGCAGCTGCACATACCCTGTGTTTGAGGAGTATGCTCGTCAGCTTTTCATTTTTGCGACACAACGTAGATACACACTTTTAAAATAAGGCTACACAGCTAACAGGTTAAATTACGGAGCATATAACTCAGAATCATGATTCGTGTCTGAGCACATAATTCAGAAACCTGACTGTTGTCTGAACACTGTTGCAACCCGCACTACGCCTCAGATTTGCAATCATACCTCAGGTAGATATTAACCGTTTCATGATAATCGATCTGGAGCCTGAACTTCCTCTTTTTGCCGCTCTCGTCAAGGCTATGGTAATTTGGCCAAGGTCCGCGTGCACCCTTCCGTAATTTCGTAAGCGACAAATTGGCTAGCCGAGCGCAACATCGATCGCACTGCACACGCTGGCAGAAAACCGGAATTTGAATTTAGAATGGACTACCGTCTGTGAAAATTGCAAGAAATTGTTCTGTACTCTATAAGCGAACAATAAGATTGGAGATTAGACCATAGAAGAAAGTGTAATAGGTCATTGTAGTTTTTTGCGTTCTCATTTTCAGCGATTACGTTGCAGAATATTAGAAAATTTCAGCACACTGCGTTTAAGAAAATCACAATGCAATTGTCCCAGAAAATCGAAAGATTGAATACACTTTACCAGATTTCTTTCAGTATTTATTTTCGTAATTTATGGGTGTGCAGGTCGCACATTCCCATTAAACAGATTTCACAAAACATGAGCATTTAAAATATCTCTGTTGCTTTACAACTTACTGAGCAATGAAAAAAGGTATTTCAAGGACAAATATTTTTGTCAAGGAGACATGTATTTGTAGCAAAATACATTTTAGACCAATGTCATTCATTCAGACTTCAAGGACGCCGTAGATTTTTTCACTTTTTGATCACGTCGTATTATTTTCATATGTGATGCTTGGAAAGTAACAGTTACAATAGTTTGTTCAGGAGAAATTTGTAAAAATAATATAATAAGGAAAACGGCAAGGTTACACTGTCACTTTCCTACAGTACAAACATAAACTCTATTTAACAAGTAACTTGTTACAGCCTACGATGCTAAATATTCAATAAATATGCCTTGAATAATATTCCAGAAAAATATGTAAAAGTATTTGTGTGCTCTTTTAAAAGCATTAGAAAACTCTGGAAATAATAAGAAATTCTTTTTTTAATTTTGTGGTTACCACGTCTTTGCACTTGATAGAATGACTGGTTCATTTACAAATATCAGGCAACAACACGTTGACAATACCTTGTCACCATTTAATTGCTATAATGTGTCCTGTATTTTGAACATTACGAATTCAGTAAGTATTCAGTTCTTTTGGTTTAACTAACATTGCGGTATTTGCCATAAATCTGCTGTGAAATGAATTACGAGACCATTGGAAAATACACAATGCATCGTTTCTCGCAGTATTGCTCTAAAACGCAATGACAGGGTAGCACTACATCAATATTGAACACTGCAAAGCCACTACAATAACATTGAAAAATGAGAATCGGAAATTGATATAGTCTGTAGAGCTCTATCTGCTATAGCAATTAAAATGGTGAAACAATTACAAATTTATCGCTTCAGAAGATGTACTGAAGTTATTCACGTCAAATACATTTCCTTGTTCAAGATCAGCTGAAAGTCAATGTGCAATACATAAATACAATTGGCCACAAAAATATCTGGCCACTTACCCTAATTGTAAAACTACATTTATTTAGATCTAATCTATTTCATGTATTAAATGTAAAAATTCCATTTTATAATCTCGTCATAGTATTCTTCAATTTAAAGTCCAATTTTTCATTTATTTATTTATTAATGACAATTAGATCCATTATTTCAGATAATAATCCCCAAAATTATAACTGTACTTTTAAAATTAATCTCAAACAGACTAAAATCAATAAAAGCTACGAAACATGAGACAGAGCATTGGAATTTATTTCTTTGTACCGATCTAATGTGTCAGTAAACAGCCGACTATTTTTGTGAGCCTTATTTTGCAATAGATTTGCAGAGTATGTTTCGTCTTAAGAAATTATGATTTATTTTCAAACAGTTATACAGCATTTTAAATAGAACTCATAAACATCTGTTGAAAATAGGTCTTTGATTATGATTTATTTTTCCAAGTTATAACAAAGCACAAAACTTCCTTGATACTCATGGTAGCGGAAAACTTTTTTGTATGACTATCAGTGAATCTGTCGTTTGAAATCTCGAAAAAAATCATAAAATACAATCTGCTACATCATGAATATTTTCCCGGTTAGTACATATTTTCCCTCTGAATCAATTTTTTGCGCAATTTAAAGCGACATACACATTTTGAATGTACAGATAATTCAAGTTCAATGCCTCGTAAAATATAATATCAAAATATACTACTACTGTTCGAAGTTAGAGTAGGAGACATTATTACATTATCGAAACTCTGTTATATTAAAAATAGATGATTTAGCATTTGAATAATAAGTAATTTATTAATAGAATCAGTAACATAGTATAAACTTTTGCTAGCTGCTAACGTGAAACTTTATACACAGTTTAATAAAATATTATAATATGAAACACTCAAATCTACGCAAACTTACACTTGTTATAAATTAGTAGAATGAAAGCTAATTTCAAGAGCAGATGCTCTACTATTTGTGTTTATGGACGAAGTAAATTAAATTGATCGTTTACCTTATTTGTCATAGTAAATTTACACTGTGGGATGTCTTAATGAATAGCAATGTCACGGTAAAATCTAACAGAACGCAGAATGCATGAAACAGCAGTGAAACAACAAGATACATTGGTACTCTTTTTGGGTGGAACATGGTAAATTCTAGGTAGAGAAGTCACATAGAATTGTGAGGTGCTGCAAAAAGAAACAAATGGCCGTCTATTAAACTTACTGCACAATGGCTAGGTTAACATATAGCCAGCCATACATTTCTGGTCATAAACAAACGCGAAGGCGGTTATTTATTAAAAGCGATCTTTATATGCTAAAATGCATATGGAAGATATCAGAAACTCGTACAGACTTATACGTTAAATTACGACAAAGGTATTTGAAACGGATCCTCTTTAAATAATCCTTCTGCTTAAATGCTTCTTACAAATCTCTCCTTCTTTAATAATATTTATTCTTTTCTTTTGTAACTTATTTAGAAAATTAATATTGCGTTCATAAACACGGTAAAAAACTAAATATAATATCACATAAATGAACTAAATTGTGTTAAAATAGTCTGCTCTGACTTATAATTAATTTTAATTATAATTTTATAATTGTGAATAAAATGTGTGACTAGAATTTAATAAAATGTAACGTACCATTTTATTTTGCTTAGTTGAGATTACTAGCAGCGCATTTTCACTTCAAAAAATTACTGTTACGCTTTAAATGTTTAAGCGATTCTTTCTTTTGATTACTGCCCTCTGCGAAACAAATTCGTCGCTGTACTTTAATATTACCTAACAAGACATATCTGTCTTTCATGCATTGCCACAATTTTCAGTCTATATGCTCCGCGCTCGAATTAACCAATTGTTACATGTCTGGCCAAGCCCAAACGATGCAATAATTCGTTTTGTTAGAAAGCATGACAGGAATTCGAAGACCTTGCCGCGACAACACTTGCATATTAAATTTGTGTTAGAGTACCGAGATCGCCCTTAATTTGGTTACCGTCAGAATCACTAGACAAGTCTGTCATACTAATTACCATAAAATTGCCAACTATGTCGTGCGAACAGAAATAATTTTCTTCCTTCCGACCGATTTAACCGCAAATTTTATATTCGCTCTCGTTCGTTCATTACTTTTCTTCGAAGTTTCATTTGCCTTTGTGCGACACTCTCCGCATGTTTGAAGAATATAGTCTTCGTTTGTGTTTGGAAAAACCAGTTAAATAGACGGCTAGAAATTTCTTTATCGAAGGTCCTAATTTGTAAAAGTAAATGCTTATAACAATTTTTTCCCAACGGAAGTTTAATCATCGAAAAATTGTATAAATGGCATGTCAGCTGTACAGTTGATCACAGAAGTATTTGACCATTCATGGTAATTACGAAACTTCATTTATTCTGTTTTAATTGGTATTGTATTCAATATTTAGAAAGACTATTTCATAATCTTATGATAGCATTCTTTAATTAAACGTACAACTGTTTATTCATGTATTTGTACAATTAGTAATCGGACCGTTTATATTATTAAAGAAGTATTTGTGTAAAACAGTTTTTCGATTACTTTCCAAACATATAATTAAAACTTATTTCATAGTTATCCTGGCTACATATTCTTATGACAAACTGAATTTTCTTCAAACAATAATTCAATACGTATGCCATAGCAACATGAAATTCGACATTACTCTTCTGCATACTTATAGACTGTTCTAAACCAAATTGTTCTGGAGACATCCAGACTAAGCCGTTCGAGGTCATGTTCTCGTTTGCAAACAATTTCTTACTACTGTATTATGGCCTCGTCGCCTTTCTGTTCCATTTGCGTATTAGTTTGAGTATTCTTGAAACAAAAACAGGGCGGAAATTGCGACCACAAACCAGGAAATGACCATGAACGTTCTAATCTAGGTGTCTCTACGACAATCTTACTATGAATTAGTATACTGTCATACCTTGATTTACTACTTCATGACGACTATATCATCGCTACATCGCATGTGTCGTTGAAATTTCCGATTATTTCTTATGGAAGTTTATCAGGAAGTAATGTGACTACATATAAACAATGTTACACACGTACCACTGTTTTCAAATCCATTCCTGTTTATCACAGTATTTATTCCTACAATTCTTTTGTAAATTTTTCAGCAATTTTTCAGTAGCTTGCTATTTAAAAATGAAGCGTTAATAGCACTAATAATTCTGCTCAAAAAATTCCTTTAGGCAGAAATTCTGTCTGTTGCTTACGTTTATAAGGAGAAGTCGAGATCGGGCCCACTACTTTCTAGACGGAACTTGCTTTAAAATGTAACGGTTAATGAGTATAAACAAACATAAAATGTTAAGGGCATCTGGGTAGTTAATTTTATAAAGAACATGATTTTAAATGATAAAATTATCTCCAATTACATGGAATGGTAGAAAAATTTACCGTTTTCTCAGAAATAGCAATGAATGCGATGTTAACATTGGAGATTGTTGATTATAAAAATCGGGGATCATGTGTCCATGTGTCCATGTCAACTTTTATTGTTATCCTAATTTTATTATCTTTTTCTTTTCACATTATTCTTTGTTGTCCCACTCTAGGTGCATTCCCCTCGTTTCAGTTCCCTTCAGTTCGCCCCTTGTTCCCCTCGGACCATCATTGTCACAGATTTCAGCCTCTATGAGCGGAAAAAACATAATGTGGGGGAACGCCGCAACTCCGGTGAAAAATTTTCTTCTACAGTTTCTTTTCTAACTTCACTTGGAACAGAGCTATAGGCTGTCCCAGTTGCCACTCTGTATATTAACGTAAAATGGGTAAATATAACAACATAAAATAATAAGATTACGCAAAGAAGTTGTATCCACGTTCTAATAATAATTTTATTCAAAATGAGTAAGTGTCTGGTGACTTATGGACGGGGGTGTAAGCCGAGGCAAACACCTACTCGTCCACATAATTTTAATTGCTTACTTAATTAACAACGTCTACGTACAAATTGTCATGTACTTTTGTGTCGGCCTCGACACTAGAGTGAAATGAAAAATTATGTCTGGGGAGGCTAGACATAGCAACGCAAAGGGTTAAAAAGATTCTGTACAAAAATTCTAAGTTATTACGTCAGAATGTTCTTGTGCTCAAAAAGACTTAAGGATTTTATGTAAAAGAAGTGCTTTAGTAACCTGAAGGAAGCGAGAAGGAAGTAAATGGAATCTGCTGTGGAACAGAATAACTGGTTTCGTGTAAAATCTTCTTTACAAAGGTGAATAACAAGTCCGTTGCCTCTGACGCTGGAGTGAAGTAAGCGTATTGAGATTGTACCTGTAATTCATGCACCTTGCAGTTTCTATCGAGGATACGTAAGCCTCTTTTCCGTCCTCTTACACATGACAGAGACTGTGCGGCTTGTGTAACCCGTTTCAAAAAACTGCCTGTACCATGCTTCTCTACTTTCTTTTCGTTTATTTTCTTCCTCCCTTACCTCGTGGCTTTCTCGTTCAACCACCGCCCAAAGATCTCTTCCGAGACCTCAAAGAGAAAAGTCCATGAAAGAATCATAACCGAGCGAATTATAAAAATAAGGATAGCACTAAATTGCGAGTTACGGACGTCGTTTTCGCAGTACTCTGCCGATTCCCAAGCTACCGAATATTTCGTTAAAATTCAAAGAGTAAACGGTATCGGTTCTAGTCAGCGGTCATGTTTCAGCTTCAACTTTTATTCGGTTATTGATCGTACTTTTTCTTTTAATACTTCTACTTCGTATGATTAGTGTTTATGACCTGTTCATCCAAGTTTTATTCACTTGTATAAATTGAAACTTGAAATGTTACTCCAATATGCGATGATTGAAAGTAAAGTCTGATAATACTTTCCTTAGGAGTTCCCTAAAGTTAATAAGGAAAAGTTATGGTTAACATGTTGGGGTACATTTAAGACAAAATAATTTGCAATATCACGAAATGCATGAGAATATTTTTTGGCTTTCGTTTATATAAATTTTTTCCGCAGAGGTTACTCTATCCTCACTGTAATACTAATCGCATTTGTGGTCAGTAGGTGACTACAATTCTTAAACGAATGTACAGTTACGATTGAAAGAAGTGGTACTTTCTTTGTTATTAATAGAAAGTACAGCACGCTGATCTTTTCAGGAATATTTTTAATTGATGTTTTATGCACTTTTTGCATTCACCTTGTTAGTTATTCAAAGCATTACGACAGTGTGGTTACTTAAATAAGTACATTGCCATACAATGTGTACAAATTTCATAACATGCTGTGTAACATTTTATATTGTACTAAACTGCAAAAATAAGGAGTAGATACAAATATAATACGTAGAATATAAAACTCAAATGCAACAAATGAATAATATTCTTCATATCGTAATTCTACATGGTGTACCTAATGATACCACACAATTTATAGGCACATTATACATCACAGAATTAAGGAAAAGTCATAATAAACACAGATTTACAAACTCCTCTTTGTGATACAATCGCTTTCACTTAAACGTGGTCTTATAACAGTTGTTCATAGTAACTATGCGTTGCTGCTTGCTGTATCATTTCAAAAACTGTCTCCAACCCAAGCAGTTTATGGATCCACGATCATTAGATCCTTTTTCTTAGAATTACTTTGAAATATGGAATGCATTACACATACCCTATACAGTTAATAATTGTCTCTGATCGTTCTATGTCCATTCGAAACACTTGAACAACATGTAATAAATGTTCTTACTCCTACATCCTTGCGAGCAAGGTAACCACGAAGTCCCGTTCTTAATCTTTCGCGCCGTGAAACAGAAAGAAAGAACCAAAGTGGAAAGAGGGGGACGGAACCGCCCTGCGGAGGACTTCAGATGTGTAACTTTCGTCCAAGGGCAAGGGAGAAAGAGAGAGTTAGCCAGACCAGAGGCGAAGGGGTCGACTACCTCGTGAAATAACAATTCGGTTTCGATCGCGAGGAGTCTGGAAATTTTCATCTCCGCCTGGAGGCACGAGACGTCGGTGGGAGGGCAGATCTACGTCCGTCGTAGGAAGAGAAAGAGAAAGCTTCGAAGGGGGTTGAGTGAGAGTGAAGTGAACCAGAGGGGAGAGAAAAGGAGAGTAGGGAACCAGATCGTAGGGGTGTTGGAGCAGAGGTGGTAAGGAAGACTAGGGGATGAAACTGGAGAACGAGAGGGACAGAAAGGAGGTGGCGAGGGAGAAGAAGAGAACGTAGGGTTTAAAATAATAGTAGAACACAGAGGCTGAGTTGGTCGCGCGAGGAGAGTGAGGAGAGGGCTCCGCCCCGCGAAATATGGCGAACCTCGCTAGGACGTGATTGGGTGACGGGAGGACCTCGAAGCTTGCAAGCCAAGACATTGGTGCCCCCTTTTCTCCTAGCTACCCCCTTTTCGGCCACCCTCAGGCACCCACCGGTACCCTCTTACTATACACAGCCTCCTCTACTTTCTCCCTCGCTTTATCTTCCCTCTATGGTCCTGACCTTCTTTGTTTCATCTTGGATAGTCCCACGAAAGTATCGTTTCTCATTGTCTTGGCTACGCGGCTGATCAACCGTCGATACCCTTCAGCATGCGGTTATGCGCCACGTGGCACGGTTACTTTGCTACCAATGCGATAAACACGTAGTTCCTGATACACGTATCAACAAAGAGTCAGCAAACACGTTACTAGGAAACTATTTGTGTCTAGTGAAAGACGAACATGCTTTCACTTCCTGCGGTTCTTTCCTTGGACACAAAACAAAGTTTGTATTCTCCCATAAATGTACTGCTGCACCTCTTTATTTTTGATTGTATTTCTGAATTGCTGAACAGCACTTAAATGTTATATTCTGTTTCATGTGTCACCAATGTTAGGGATAACTAGCTTTAGTAAAAAGTATGTGAAGAATGCAGACTTGTCCACAAACCATCCACATACGAAAATTCTTTAATAATACCCAGCTTATTCTGTTGTTCTGTGAGTTTCTTTTGCGTAAATGTTATTACAGGAAATGACGAAGAGATAAATATTATACTATAATTCCTTGCCCAAAGTATATACCGAATAAAACGGTGTTTTCGATGTTACTTATAAGAGAAATTAAAGTTTCTGTAAGATTATTATTTCCAAAAATTGTTGGACTAGTCTTAATAAGTTTTAATTACGTTAAATTACTCTCGCTAAAATATATTGCAAAGAAAGTCTCAGATTGAATGTTTTGTCACGTTGCCAGATGGAATGAAAGTGAAAAATAATGGGTCCGGTATGATAGGTCGTTAAATAAAAATTAATTATTAAAATTAGGAAAGAATAACAGTTAAAATTCAATTGCCAAAAGATATGAAAGTTTTTTCCGTATTTCCTTTAATATTCTGTGTAGTAATATTCTGGTTATAACAAATTAATACTTTACAAAACATTTCACTTGATTTACAGCAAAATGATAATAACTGTCGGTCACGTAGAAAGAAATTTTTGAAATGAGGGATAATATACAGAGTGTGTCATCAGAAATTGTCGTTTAGAGTATCTTTTGACTGGTTGGGGTTAGAAAAGAATTGCTTAATGAAATATGTCATATTTGGATGGCTCCATATGAAAGAAAATATTTTAAATTTTATGCATCTCACACATTTGATGATTTCTATGTATATTTATTTCAGTGCAGTGTAGTAGAAGATAAATACAGCGCGGTAATATTATAGTGTGTGTAATATCTGTCTTTATCATAGACTGTCACATTTTTTTCATCGATTCCTCTTCTCACAATGCGTTTCGAAGGTCAGCCGGTATGTCATGCCTCAGTACTTTGTTGAATTTGTTTCTTCATCTGCTAGCACACAGTACTAAAACGCCATACGTAGTGCAGTTTGAAAATTTGTTTTTCGTCAGTATGAACTCTTCCAAAATATGGCACGTATAAGAATTGAAATGATTTTCTCATATGAATTCCTTCAAACACAACTTTTTTCGCTTAATACTTTTTAATTATTTCTATTATTAAGGCAGTCTTTAGTGACTCTCTTTGTACATTTCATAATACCACTAGTAGTATATGTTCATAAAAGTGTATAGTTGAGGGTGGAAAACGATAACCTATTTTATCATCTCGAATGTCGCAGTGAGCAGCTTGAACAGCGTCTTTTCATGTTCAGAAAGTGTCGATAATCCTTCAATCAATGCATACCTGTAGTCTCAAAGTAATAATGTACAGAGTACGTTATTAGTAGTAGAAACTGGAACCCATTCATTTGTTCAATCGTACTGAATCGTGATACAACAGTCTTGTGGGATTTTATAATCTGCATCACCTGCTTTTACATTTACAGTGAATATTTACATGAGAAAGTTTATAAATTATATAAACAGATTTTACATATTTTGAGCAGCGTATACATAACGTTTTTGTATACACCTCCGAAATTAATTTAAAAAAAAAAGGAAACTCACTAATAATTTCTCTACACGTCGAGTGCCATTGTGAAAACAGCCATACTGAATCAGACACGATATAACTTAAAATTTTTTATAAAAATCATAAAGAAAAAAAATTTGAGTACCCTATCGTGTTCTTCTGTTCCTACATTATAGTTTCAGTCTGAAGTTTGCTCAGAATTTTATGACAATCAATAAATATTTAATTATATCAACTTTAAGGTGCCGATCACTGGGGTGACCCTCACTGCATTCAACGTGACAATAGACACATAAACATAACAAATATTCATACCTTTTCAAAAATATTCAATGCAAGCGTTGAATCCCAAAAAATTTATCCTGACCTCCAGAAAGGTTATCATTACCTCTATTAAAACTAACGGCAAAAATCCAAGCACAGTGACTGAAACACGTGACGAACATAGTATGTACTTGTCGTATTGCACGTTGCTCGTGATGACTTAAAAGTACCGTGCCAATTCTCGTATGGTAATCAAGCTCGTACTACACGAAATGTCCTTAACCAGTGTCTCGTCGGCTGGTTGGGCTCCGTTCGATGTCCCTTTTGCATGCGGAAATCGTATACGGTGTGCTAGGTGAAATTCGGTTCAGGTTCGAGGTGGTCAGCAGAACGAGTTTCCGGTCTGGAGACCCGATAATCTCGGTTGCGCCGTTCCACGCGTGGAGTTGTCAATCAGGGTTGATGGTGTCCCGCTGGAACGTCCGCTGTCTGTCCGACTCGTCGACGGATATATAGGAGGTCCGGACACGGTACGACATCCGCAGTATTCATGCGATCTATCTGATCGTCTTCCCGCGCACGACCACCACTATGATCAGTCCGACTGCGTATTATGGTTGGATGTTGCATTAGGAATTGTTCCGCTCTATTAGACTGTGCCACTGCTCTGATGGAAGTAACTTCCATGGTTGCGCAAGGCATGATAAATAGAGTCAATTCGGGGACGGTTGTTTGGGGACTGTCACCTGCTGCTCCCGACTTCGGTACGCTTGGAATTTGTTGGCGTTAATGTCTTCGAGATGCTGCATTCAGTTCTCGCCGGAGAAATTCTACAAAATCATTTATTGCACGTGAAATTAATATTTATTTGTAACCAGTATTGTTCATAATAATTTAACGATACCGAATTTGTGGTCAATTTAACCTCTTCAGTGTTAATGGTACGTACACGCTTAGTTTTTGTTTAATTTAAACATTGTTAATATGTATAAATGAAATTAACGTTATGTGGGCCAGTGTCCACGTATGTGTACAATATTGTTTTTACAAATTTTTCAAATTCTAAATAGATATGAATTCCTATGACATACATATACTCGGAAGAAAACTTAAATCAGTTCCTTCAGCATTGAAAAATTTGCCTCTAAAAAGATTAAGATATATATAATAAATAAAGAACCTTTAAAATAATGTTAAAAAATTATCATTTAGTAAATAATGTTAAGTGAGGGATCTCACATCACTTCACGACCTTATTTTTTCTAAAGTATAATGAGGAGCCAGAAAAGTGAAACTGCACTTTCTTTTAAATGGAATTATTCATAAAATTAATGGGATTATGGACCAATATGTATACGTGAATATATTGAATATAGTTCTGTTACCATTTGCAAATGCATAACTGCCAAATACCTGCACTCTACAAGCTGAAAACGACCCTAAGCACACAGCTCGTAGAGTGAAACAATTTTTAAGTGAGCGACATGTAACAACTTTATCATGGCCCTTTCAATCTCCAGACCTCTATCTGATTGAGATGTCATGGATTGACGTATAAAAAGTATATTAAACTTAGAAAACCAAAAAATTTAAATGAACTTCATATCGTTATCGAAGAGGGATGCAACAAGATTCCAGTCTATCCTTATCGACGTTTAATTCAATCAATGCCAGGTCGTTGCGAGGAAGTTGTTCGTCAAAGGGGAATACCAACTCATTATTAATAGCGTCTACCTTCTCCTTCTTATAAATTATGTTTATGCTATTTATTTTCTTAATTTAGTTTATATTAGGAATGTTAACTTCATGTGGTCGTAACACGTTACTGCCGTGGCGGTCACCGGTCACCGACGCATCAAATTTCATTCAATTTAATAATTACTAATATTACTGAAATTGTGTATAGAAATAATATTGGAATAAGAATAGAAGGCCAGGACTGTACATTTGAATAGTGACATATTCTATTTCTTTGTGATTTATGTTTGAAATGAGATATTATAGTATGTCTGACCAAGTATGGAACTTTCCACTGTGGCGGTCAGTGGCATAGGTGTCCGCTGTTCCAGTGACATATCACAACAAAATGTTACAAATATTTGTAATTTATTAGGCCAGAATAAAGTTATGTTATACAATATCCAAAATCTATTACTTATGAATTTAATATGCGAGAAATAATCTTTATGAGACGTCATTGTTGTTTATTTTCGAAATCACAAAGTGATTTTAAGTAGCTGACGACCACTGTATATGTACAGGGTGCGATAAAAGTTTGGCAACTTTTTTGGCAACTGTTTTCTAACAAAATTTTTATTAAGATGAACTAAGAAACAATAACAACATTGAAAAAAGCATACAATTTTATTTAGACAAGGTCGCTTTCGAAGAATATAGGCTTTGATACAGGCTCTAAATCGTTTTTGGAATTGGTTGACCGAACTATGTCAACCGGACGTTTTCCTCGCATTTGCAAGGCAATTATAGAAGCACGAATTTCTTCAAGTTTGTTCGACTCCTTGAAATAAAACAAATGCACAAAATCTATACACCATTAAATAAAAAATTGAATAGCGAATCCAACGATAACGAATACGTTTAGAAAACATTCTTTTACAGTGACTCACACATTCGTCCACGTGTTCTCAACATATTCCTTTTTCCGAAGTCACAGTCAGGGTTTTTGTCCTAGGAGTATAAAACGTGAATAGATGTAAGCAATGGAGATTATAAGTGAATCGGTATCATTATTTTTTAAGAAAAATTTTAATTTATTCAGATAAGAGTATATAACTGGTACATTGATATGAACAATTATGTGACTGTAGTTATCTATTAATCAATATTTAGTGTACCCACCTCTTGTTTCCAAAACTACTTCACTCCGTCTTAGCATGCTATGCACTAAAATTTTGCAATATTCTGTTGCAATATCTGCCCATTTTTTTGGACATTTTGCCATAAATCGTCTAAGTTATAATTTGCAACTGATCTTTTCAAAAAACCCCGTTAAGGTCAGGGGATAGTTCTAACCATAATTCGGTTACTTTCGCGTTATGTTTGAGGTCATTTTCCAACAGGATATGAGAAATATTGAATGTCACAAGAAGATGTAAAGAAACACGCTGCAGTGTTTTTTCGCACCAAGTTCTATTGAACAAAAACTAATACGAGAATTCTTAGAATTTAGAACTACGTGAACAAATATGTGAGTACATGTGTATGAGAAATATTTTATTACATAAAAGTTGGCAAACTTTCGTCACACCCTGTATAAATATTCATTGTATTTATTCGCCACTGATCTAATAATAATATTCTGTGGAGGATTAAACGATGCAGATACATAAAGCCCATTTCAGATAACACCTCGCTCACGATCGAACGAGCATTTCAGGGAAATCTCGAGCGTGGTCGACGCATTTTGCACCCCTTGCTGGTGGCCCCGAAAACGAACACGAGTACGGAACTCGAATTAGCGTGAGATTTCGAGCGGGTTTGATGGTAATTGGAAGCAGCCGTTTTTGCCGTTTCGTTGCAATTGGTGGGTGTAGGCAGACGGGTACGCGATAGGTACTTGTTTGCGGAGGGTACGAATAGATTAATCATCCGTTAAGCTTGGGCAAGACGTGTTCGCGTCGGTGGTTATATCGGCTTAATCCAGCACGCTCACCCCTTTATACCAGCGACTTCCCTTCTTTAGTATCATCCCCCGTGACTGTTCCCGAAGAGATGTAACCCGAAAGCTTCTCGTTGCGACAAGTTACGCCTACTTCAATACAGACCGGATTACGTAACTCCGCAATCTCACGCCTTCGTCTTCTTAATCCTGTTCCACTGCGACGATAATTCTTTTTTTCCAGCCGAACGCCTGCGGGAAATGAATCAAGGAATTTTCTCTTACGGTTCCACTACATTAAGTCTGATATAGGTTACGGTAGAACATTTTCAGAAACATCTTCCGAGAACACATAAATAAAATGTCTAAGCTGCCGTGTTCTAGAAATGTTGGAACTATCGCTATTGTAACGTATTAATGAAAAGAAAATGAGGCTTGTGGTTGAAATATATAGGTTACACGAATTAAAAATGATAAACAAACGTGTTAAAGTTATTATTATTCATTCCTGTAATTTAGTTGGTAGTTTTTTATTAACTCCTCTTTTTATTTGCAAATTGTCAAGGTCGACAGTAAGTAAATACCTGTAATTATTCAGTTGCAATAGCATTCGGCTCATCCAACCACTGTGGGAGCCGCACTTATAATTACATTATACACATCGTTGTTCACTTTACAAGATCAGTAGGATGTTTTTTTTTTAATCGTACTGAGATTTGACTAAAGTAGGGTTAAGTTATTGGATTAGTATGAGCATCTATTCTTTCTTTGTGTCTTTTAGTAACACGAGTTATTTCATCTTGAATTGGGGCTATTTTTAAGATCTTGAGGATGTCGTCATTCCTAACGTAACAGAGGCACCCATTTGTCTAAGACAAATTGCCTAAGCGCACTCCGTTTTTATAACATGTGATTTTGCAGCCATGTTTTGACAAAACTATATTTTGTGCTGTAAATGTTTAAAAAATGTACTTTTTATTTTTTCGCTGATTTAAATGTACGTTTTTCAAATATTTGGGGGTGTTAAATTGCATAAACATCCGCTGTCTACTCATAAGTATTCACACTAATTCTTGTATGATTATTTATTATTCTCTGTAATATGGACGTAATGAGTAATGTAGTACAGTAGAACCTCCATTATTTGAACTAAATGTAGGTCTCTCTGTTCAGTTATTCAAATATTTCGAATATTCCAAAACTACATTTTCACGTTACAAAAGTGACATTTACTGTACACTATTTTCCTTCTTACAAAGACAGGTGAAGATATAGGTTCTCTTTTATCTGTTTACAGAATCACTATTGTACATCCATGTCTGAATGTTTATTACAGGCAAAGTATATTCCATAACTGTGAATAACAATACACACATGACTCTGGTTGTGCTTGTCACTGAATGTAAGGAAAGCCAAATGTTATCTACTTACTATATAACTATTTGTTAACACATTCCCTGCCACAGTAGAAACTCCCGTAATTAGTCAGACATGCGAACATGGCTATTTATTAACACACGTGGTGTATTGTACAAATATTGATCTATTTGATATTACACTTTCTACTTCTACTTTCATTTTAACGTGAATGTTACTCAAAATTTCATAAAGGTTGATAGCTATGTGATCAATTTAAAATTGTCGCGTGTACCGAAAATGGTACTCGTGGCACGGAACGTGTTAATATTATGTATAACAGGTGCAAATAAAAATGAGGTTCCGAAAAAAAAGAATATTTATGCGCTGTTAATATCGGAACAGCTGTAGTGTATTTTGAAAATCCTGAGAACCGTAATGAAGCGTGAGAGGGTAGTGGAAGGAAGTGGAGAAGAGATGAAGGATCTAATAAAAGCTTTCAGAAGGGATTCGCATGGGCAAGCCATGACCTAAGCCGTGAGCAACTTGGTTTGGTGTGCATCTAACACGTTTCTCTCCGTACTCTTACTTTCCGTAGTTAAGATTGCCAATTTGCGTCGTTTCGTGTAATACCCACGGGCCAGCTTCTCCGCTACGAGCTCGTATTGATTTTGCGGTATAAACACGAATACTGATTATATCGCTATAATCGTGATCTCTAAATGAAGTTTGAGCGCCTTGCGGGCTTGTACGTTTTTCTACGGAGATTCGAGATTAAGCGGAACATTCAGCTCGTAAAATTATATTTTAAATTACTCTGAAATTGTTTGTTGGAAATCTGGATCAAACTTCTTTCATATGGAGATTTCGAACTTGTTTAGTGATTTCAGATTAGCGCAATAGATGAACTTCGTTGGAACGTTCGCTGTTGAAAAAAAACGTCCAATTATTTTTGAATTGCTGACAGGAAATTCAGCGCCAACTTTTGCAGAATATTTCCAATGGAAAGAACTTTTATTCGAATTTCAGTTTATGCTGAACTCATTTTGAATTACCTTAAATATTTAACACATTCAAGTTGATATATCAGCAATATTTTGGATCAATGGAAAATGCGAAAGATTTAAGAATGAAAGTTTTTGTATACTCAGTATCATAGGAAACTGATAACATTCAGTACGATTCAAGTATCGTTCAGTAGGCTCTGTTTTAATAAAAATGAGAAAAGACGATTTGAAATATTAGTTTAATATCATTGACACGTCATTTTCAGCAGTGTTATTTGAAAATATAGAAAATTCTGATTCACTTAAAATAATAGCAATTGTAAGCAATGAATCATTCCGACACTTTTTATTTTCAGTGTTAGAAAAGAAACATAGCGAGAATACTTACAATCAATACTCTGAATTTACTTTACTTCAGTAATGGATAAAATTTTCAGTCATGCGTCTTTAGTAGATGTAGCTTTTAAAACGAAAAAAATTACAAAAACACAATTCCAGATAATCTGATTGTTTACGAGTGAAGCGTCGGAACCAATACACATTTATATTCTATTTTAACTGTACAATAAATTCAATTTTGATATTTTTCTTTGTACCATTCAATGTGATGAACACTTTTCGTACAAATTATCGAATAAAATAATCAAATCATAATTCAGATAGCCATGAAATAAAAAAGCCTGTGATTTGAAAGAGTATTTCAAATATTATTATTCCAATATTACAAAAATACGCAAGACTGTAATGTATGTTAAAAATAAAATAATGTTGCATGATGAAATACTATAATAATTTAAATAACATTATTTCAAAAATGCATACCGCTGCAGTGCAAAAGTTGAATATCATACTTTCAAATACCGACCATTTCCAGTCGACGTTGCGTCCGAAGAATTTTCTTTTCATTAAAATGTCATCACGTTAATTACTTCCAGGTTATCCGATTCACATTTGCGTCTGTTCCGGTTTCTATTGGGCGCATGCTGATAACTCCTGGTCCGATATCCGGCAAAGTTTCTCTAAGACTCGCGAAAGCGATAATGTAATCAGAACTTTGCTTAGCAGCGAATGACAAAATAGGAGAATAACTCCTTTGTAGTTGGCGTAAAGTTTCGAAGAATTATAGAATGATTTGCATGTTAAGTGTTAATTGCAAATGAAGCGAAACTTCGTGGAAACGAAATGCCCGAGGGGAAACTCATTTCCTATTCGTCCATTTTATCGATGAGATACTCCCTCCGTTGAAACAAAACAGAATAACGTACACCGCCAACTGGCGGAGGGATAAAGGGAGCGAAAAAATGCGAGGAAAATTTCATATCGTCGCCCCTCCAAACGCTTCCCAGTAACATCGTAGAGACGATGCAGGACACATCCGAGGGCCACTTCATCGTTCGCTCTCTCCTTTCTGAGTAGCTTAGAAAAAAAACTGTCGCCCGAGAAATTTAAGGCGCTTTCAAAAAAGCGACGGTCTTGCATAATGAAATACCCATCTATTTATGCTCCCCCCGAAAATGGCGCTCTCAAGCGCCACGATATTTCAACCGAAAGACGTGCGAATATCTGAACTTTCAAACGTGTCGATTATTGAACAGCGGTTCAACTGTAAACATGAGCCACGAATAATCAGTGTAATCTTATTATAATTCAAAGTATCAAATGTTTTGTGCCAAAATTTACTGTCGATGAATTTTTAACACCTTGACTGCCGTGAGGGTCATTTGTGACTGGCGCATTATAGATGATAAAATAATAAAAAATCTTATTTCCAGTATGGAAAATCGAGTTTTTGATTTAATTAGTAGAGGAAGAAACGTAATAAATTATGAAATATTTTAACTGTATATACAAATTAAAGTAAAATAAGTTTTCGTTACGGTTGGTATGTCTATGAAACATTAATTAAATAGCATTTTTGTTGTATTTTTAATTTGACGTAGTAATTTCAATAAATTCATAGTAATGTTTTTTAAGCATTTCTTTTTAAGATCCTATTTAGTAGTAGAAAGTAATGTTATGGCGTAATTTGCTTCCAAAACATCAGATTATTTAACTCATATGGGGTTGGTATATTTATGATACGCACTGTATTTTATTTAATTACATAATGACTAATTTTATTCAAATTTCGAATAGAATTAATATTGTAGTAAGAATAAAAGGCCGAGACTGTGCAATTGAATGGATACCTACCGTTTTTCTTTGTGATATGTGCTTTAAATGGGATATTATAGAATGTCTGCCCAGGTACAGATGTTTTTACTATGGCAGTCTACGTGTTAATTAATAATAATAATAATAATGATTGTTTATTGAACCTTAACGGTATGCATATGCAGATTTACAGCAATATGATTACAGATGTTCCAGGGGCTTTCATAGCTTTGCTCGCCATTCACGCTTAACACTAGGATATATTTATTTAAGGTATTCTGACAATACTTGTTACAATAAAATTAACATTTAAAATACTAGAAAAAATACAAGTAATACAAAAAGAACAGTAAAGTTTTAATTAAATTTTTTCACAGTAATACAATAGTACTTATGTGCGCAACGTAACGTGAATACGTTGAATGCCACAGTGAAAAGTGACGCATCTAGTCAGACATGTTATATAGTTTGCTATTTCTGATATTAATTACAAAGATCATAAATAGTTAATTGTTTCATAGTACAATTTTTCATCAAATTTGTATTTTCTGTTATTATTGCAATATTAATGTTTTCCGGAGTTTTGTATGGATTAAGGATTTTTTAATTCAATTAAATTATTGGTGCCGATCACCGATGATCCCACGGCACTCATGTTATAATACATACCGTCAATACTTTTTATCCGATCAATTCGAAATTCTTGGATTCTAGATTTAAAGGATCCTTCCAATGTATCTTGTTTACAGTTTCTCAGTTTTGGGATTTGTATTGTTTTATTGGTTATGGCAGTTATAGTGTATGAAAGAAAAGTTTTTCAAACATGGAGGATGTGTTAGAATGTTATATTCTAATTTGAGTTAAAAATTTCAAGTGAACCCTCAGATCTAAACAAGCACCGTTTTTTAAGAAATATATGTAATATTTAGATCCTCCCTTATTATTGAAATGTTGACTTGTAACAGGTTACGTGGCTCATCCGATATCTTTATTTATGTTATCCCAAAGGAATGTTTACATACAAGCAGCTACATTCATAAAATGGCTAATATAGTATTGAAAATATACTAGGCCGTACAATTTATACGTTGTGCGCCACATGCACCACCGGTGACCCACATACCAATTTTAATTTCGTCAAATAACTAATTACCCCAACGAAATATTGAGTTACACCCATGTTACAATGATAGTACAACATGAGAAGTATATTATGGAATATATAAATATTTATATATTCAACGATACATGTTAATAAAAAGGGAACATTTTCTTACTGGTCCACCCGGAAGCTCAGACAGTATTATCTGCAATGAGCTGGACCGTGAAAGCCTCAAAACTCTGATAATTTAATTTTCCTCGAAATAATAAAATGTTTCCTTTTCAACAAACGCACATGTAAAAGCTCCACAATTAAAATTCCCAATAAAAGTAACATTATTACATTACGGATAAGAACTTTTATTAATAAAAACGCAACTGTCGATGCACATACTCTCATTGACAGTTCTACCAGAAATGTAACGTTCATTCTTAAATTGAACATGAAATGTAATATTGAATATTCGCGTTTGAAATTCAAAATCACGTGGCAGAACGAATCAGCGCGCATAATAAGGTCGTTGACAAGCGAACCGTTCATAAAGTAATCTAAAAAGTAAATCTTTTGTAAAGTATTTCAAAAGAACTGTTTGCGTGTCCGCGACATTCGACGATATTTATTCACATCGCTCGACGAGACGCATCATATCAATACCGTGCTTCCCCATCGAGTGCATGCAGGTACATTAACAGCAAAATCAATACTGCAAAAATCAAGCCGCGTCTTCATTCTGGTGGCACTGATTTCACTTCATCGTTACTCGGCTGTTTCGAACTGCCAGTTCAGCCAGCTTTCAGCGCACATTACATCAAAAAGATGTACGAGACGAGTGTCGACACGCAGGGCCCACTGAATACTTTTTCCCTATTCTCGTAAACAAGTTTCTGATGAAAAGTTTGTATTGTCCGGTACCGTACCAATTAAACGAAAAATTACAGCAATTTGGACGCCTGAAAAAGTACACCACATAGACCAGTAAAAGTTATAATCACATGAAGGGGTGAAAGCCATAGTGGTGTAAGCTAAGTTTTTTCAGACATTGACTTGCGTACATAGATACAATCTCTTCGTGTCTGTTCATTGAAAGAAGAAGTGGTTTCAACTACTTATAATAATGTGTTACGATCATTAACATGTGACCATGGAATTTGTTACAATCAGTCTAATGAAACCTTTTGTTCCTCAAAATGAGGATTAGATGATTTACACCACTATGATTCTTGCCCCCTTCATATATTAGGATAGTGCATATGAAATATCGCATTTCCAGAACGTGAATCACAGCACAACTGTTGTAAAGTTATTCATCGATTTGAAAAATCCAATGTTTATTAGCATATAACATTTATTCTATAGTGAGTTGTGGGGCACACGTGTATCAGTGTTAATGGGGTTTACTTTTATTGAATAAGCTCTGTTACAATAGGGGTGTGGTGTCTTATTTAATCACTGAAAAATCTGACATTTTATGTACACCAACGTTATGGACTACAGGCTATTATTTACATATTAGGCAGAATGTTGAACAGTGTTCAAGAGATTTTTTAATTCCGATGTCTATACACGTGGACCCTTCTCTGCATTTCTATAGAGTTCTTCAAATTTTGCATGGTGGTAAAAGTTGGTAATAGACATTTATTATAGTCATCATATAAGTAATATCGTTTTTAAATGTAACTTTCAGTGTAAATAAACTAATAATTGCTGTAATTTTTAATTAAATTTATAGTTATGTTTCATTATTTAAACAACTATGTTGAATATTAACAATAGTGTCTTCGTTCCACCACTTAAATACTTCTGTGATTCTATTTTCAACCAATTTACATTGTTTTAAAATGCATTGCAAGTTGATCTTAATAAATCATTTTAATTAAAAATGATCGAACTATCAGAGTCGTAAGTGCGACAAAAGTCGAGAATGCAATAATTACTTTGTTGAAAAGTTATGGTGATATGTTCCACTGAAACTGCATCTGATTAACAAATTTTTTGGACACAAGTATTTACAATGATAATTCGATTTTCATTAAAAAATTCAAAAGAAAGTACGTCCCCCACATTTTGTCGTGTGCTGAGTGAAACTTTGATTAAATACTGTTGAATAACATATTGGTAATTATTTAATGCATTTTCTATAAAGTAGAGGATGATATTATTTATGCGATCGCCTGATATTTCTAATTTTACGATAAAAGGAAAAGTCAGACTTGGCTTGGAGTAAAGGGAAAGTAAATCTCAGTCTAAATATACAGCTATAACTACGTCGTTATTGGATCTGTTTAAATATAACTTTTTCAAATAGAAGGAATTGAGAAAAGAGTAGTGTTCAATCTAATATACTGAATTGTCGGAGGTGACCCTGATAGAAATGCAAACGCATTATCGGTAAATTCCACAGTTAATTTAATACGTTTTCTGCCATGGAAGTCACCTTTGTCCGCCATCACGATTTTAATATAATTGCTATTGATTCTTATCAAATTTTGGATAAATTTAACGTTGCAACGGTTGTATAAATACAAATGTGTACAATGAAATATGTAAATATTTTTCTTCTTCATAATCAATATCGAAAGGGGTAAATTATAGTGTGTCTGACTAGATGTGGTTACTTTCACTGAGACACCCAATATGTTAAAAGGCACAATGGTGTAATCATATGTCTGAGTGTTAATAGTTATCGAAACACGGTCATTTAATATTTTGGAATTCAAATTGGAAAGATATTTCCCGGAAATTTATGTTTGAATTTTGATTCGTGATATTAAACGGTTTAACTGCTTTATTCATGTTTTCCGTTGGATAATAAAGCACCACTTCGTACCGTTCGGCTCTTTAGTGCGGAATGATAGAATACTTTTATGTCGATGATAGTACTCTGTATCCATGTGTTATGGAATAATTTTTATCACTGCACACCTCTGATAACACTGAAATAACTACCGAGTGTGTACTAAAGAATTGTTTTACGCCACACTAAAAACAAACAGTAAAACCTTAACGCGTAAATTGTAACTCACTTAAGATTTGTTATGATATCGGTATTATAACGCTCATATTTTGATAATAATTGAAAGTCAAGTCTATATTAATAGGACATTCTGCACTTAAAAATAGCTGTGGAATCTACTGGATCACCCTACATAAAGCAAGTGCTACTATGCGATCTATTTTTAACGACATAATGGTTTTCTGTGTTTTGAAGCTTAACTAAGTATACTCCCAAACACCGATGCAGTCCACTGAGGCAGTATCTACACGTTAATTATGTCAAACTGATAATGTATTTTACCAAATTTTTATCTAAAGAAATTATAAATTTAACATGGAGTTAATAAAAAAAAAAGTATTCCGAGTTTTTCGAGAATTAAGCAGTTGCAAAATACAATTCCAGTTTAGAAAACAGTATTCCACGATTCTAGGCAAAGTACTAAGATTATACTAATCGGAGTGCTCTTGTAAAGTCTTGATGAGATCAACGAGATTTCATTAAAATGCAAAATAAGCAATGGAAAGGTACGAAAAGAAAAAATTACATAACAATGATATAAATGTTTAGTCCTCATTATACTCTTTCCTTAATTTATACAGTTGCTATAGAGACACCCCATCATAAATCGAATCCAGGACACGTGTCCACATGGAAATTGCACAAAAATTTCCTGTTCTTGTAGCAACACTAATAAGGAAATTTATTGACTTGATACTTGCCGATTTCGATGGAATTTTGATATGATACAGATCTTGAAAAAGTATTCGACACGTATATTTTTATATCGGCCATCATCCACATTGCAGGGGTGAAAACAGCCCTCGAAATAGGGGATAAAAATCCTGCTTCTTGTTAGCAGTATATCTCGAAAACTATTGGAGATAGAAAGAAAGTTTAAATATAAAATTTGTCCACTTTTTAATGCCGAATCTAACTATGTAAACAGTTTTTTAAAAAATTAAATTGTTTAAAAAATATATTAAAAACGTACATATTTTCCAAATTTTTCTGGCAAAATATTCACGAATTTTTATAATAATTTGCACATGTAAGGTTTGGATCAATACTAAAAATTTTTCGTTTCAATCTTACAATTTTTTCGAAATCTGTATCATATCAAAATATCATAAAAATCGGCGCGTGTTAACTCTCCAACATTCCCTGTGAGGATTATTATCAAATTTACATTTTCGTTGAATAACTAGCAGAAAGATTCGACGCGCTCTTTATCATCCTGAGGCATGCATCGGGCATAGTTTACATAGACGAGGGTAACAGTGAAAGCGGCTACTTTCTACACGATGAAATGTTAAAGCCAACTGAAGCGTTGGACCCCATGAATAACAAATGCACAATCTCTAGTCTCTACTGGCACCTTGGCCCCTTACTTGTCGACGGCCTGAGAAGTTTTCCACCCTCTCCGGCGAACCTGGAAAACTTTTAACTGGATACATTACCTGCTTGACTACCGTCGGCTTTCCTTTTTTATCATGGGGAAGGCTTTAAAACTCCTACGCCAGCTCAGTGCAGCCGCCGTTATTAGAGATTTCATGGTGAAACCGGGGGAAAATAATGAATAATTGTCCTGACGGTAGCCGTTAGGGCTATTGTTCCGACCAGCTGTAATTCTTCGATTCCTTCCGATGCTCGACTTGTAAAACGGTCTCATTGAATTATTACCGCTACCGTAATCGCCTCCGTAATCTTTCAATGAATATTACAACTTTTAACGATCTTCAATTTGCTTCGAGTACTCCGATTTTCTATGTTTGGGTCCATTGTTCATTAATACTTCGTTTTAAGTAATGTTCATCATTCGCTTGGAGTTCATTAATACATGACGATGGCTTTAACTGAGACCAATGATTACTTCTGCAAAAAATATTTGCACAACGTGGGCAAGTTTTTGTCGTACCACGTTTCGGTTTCAACAGAACTGATTTTAGTCGGTACACACATTGAGTGGTATAGTTTAAATAATACAACGACAATATTTAAGAACTTCTATATCTTTTTTATTTTGTTAAACATCCTACTTAACAAATATTAGAAACATTAATTGCCATTTTAAATATTGCAAATATTTTAGCAATAATGAAATTTCATTGAAAAATTGCAGGCACAATATCATAGAACAATAATTACCGCTGATAAACATTTAATGCAACTTAAAATTTTCAAAGTTGATTTTTATTGAAAACGAAGCTCCCTTAAAAAATGTATTCTAGATTTTCGACTTATTTCTACGTAAAAGATTATTTTCTTTTCAGTTGCATCATAATTTATGATCTGTCCTCATTCTTTCACTATTATCATTAGTTTGTAGAGTAAAATGTTTAAGTATTACACCAGTTTCAACAAAAATACAAATGATAATGGAATTCATGCTGCGTAAGAAATGAGGCAAAATAAATCTGTGAAAAGCAAGTCAAGTAATAAGAAAAATGTATTAAGAATTTATTTCGTGATACATGAAACGACGTCTCGCGCATGTGTCATCAACGTGTAATAAAAGTCTCGTTACTTGAAACTGGACACTGTAATTAGTAAGTTAAACAAGACGAATAATCTCGTTTCACCCGACTCAGCAAAATCAGTTTTCAACTGTTTCTATAAAAGCATTATTCCTTGTCCGTGCCTGCCAACTTTCTTCCAGCAAATCCGTTTTTCCCAAGATACTTATACGAAGTTTTATATAAATGAATAAAATTATTCCTCTATGGAAGTTAAATTACTTTATAGAAGTTCCACCTAAAAGGGAATTTACAATAGATAGGTACAAGCGTAGCGCTCTATTTGCATTTAATCCAGAGCTTGCGCTATGAGGACTATAATTTCCCATGTGCGCCCGTGTAAATTTATGAACGTTCAGTATGTGACCATACCAGTTTCAACGTTTACATTCGTCTTCATTGTTACGCATGAACCTTAAAATTTCGACACACTGCAGCGATGTTGAGTCGGAAGAACAATTCTTGTTGGAACTTATTTTGGGGAACGTGTTTCTAATATTGATTATAAGGATGTAACTAAGAATAACACGTTCCCTGCCACGTGTACCGTTTTCGATACACGCATCAATTTTAATTTGATCACATAACTACCAACCCTTATGAAATTTTGAGCAACATTCACGTTAACAAGTTGGCTGCCATGCGGGTCATCGGTGACCACCGTCTGAAAATTTATTTAATTTAGTAACTATTGAGTTAGACAATATTCTGTGTAAATGTAACATTGAAACACTGATATGATGAATATCTGAATACTGAAACATATTTTTCTTTCTGACTTAGAATAAAGACACCAATGTGTACGGTGTCTGATCAGGAGTGGCTGGTTTCACTGTGGCAGTCAACGTGTTAAACTGATAGTAGAAATAGAAAGTGTAATATCAAACAAATAAATATTTGTACAATCAATCACGTGTATTAATAAATAGCAATTTTCAGGCGTCTGATTAGTTACGGATTTTTCTACTGCGGCAGGGAACGTGTTAACCAGTTGAGTGCTGCAGTGAAAAAAGTCCTACCTAACCAGACACCGTATAATTTACTGTTTACATAAATCGTAAAGAAAAAAAATTTGAGTACTGAATCGTGTTCTTCTGTTTCTACATCATTGTTTCAATATGAGGTTTACTCGGAACTTTGTGATAATCAATAATTATTTAATTAAATTAAATTTGAGGTACTGCTCACCGGTGACCCTTACGGCATTCAACCTGTTAATATATCAGTTAGGAAAAACATACAACACAAACCATAAAATATTTGTTTATATCTTCTCCTAATTATAAACCGTTTAAGTGTAAAAATAGTTTTACAGGAAATCAATGTATTACATACATTTTTTTAGCGAGAAAACACGAAAACAGTGGCAGTTGATGCTTGTTCAGTAACAAAAATCGCAATTTTAATTACAGAACAGAATATGTGCACTATCGCCTGTAAGTTTTAGGATACTTGCCATTTCTGTTAGGAATGTAATATGTTTTCTGTCCTACTGCATATGTCAACAAAAATTATTTAACATAGTCGCAACGGAATAATTGAAAAAAGATATGGATTTATCCGAAATGAATCGAGAAATGTGAGACACTTATCCAAAATAAAAATCTGTCTTCTAGAATTATTTGGAACAAGAGAGGAACCAAGTACAGGGTGGCACAGAAGCACTGGGGCAATAAAAATGATATATTAATCTTCACATAATTTATTCACTTCTTTTGTGAAAAATATACTGTTGATATACTGCATTCTTTAGAACATGCAGAGAAAAAAAGTTCGGAGGAGTAAGATCATAAATGGTTCACCAATTCTTTCTTTAATATTTATTCTTATCACATTATTATTTCTTACTTCTGCAACCAGTATTTTTAAACTATAATACCGTCGAATTCAAACTTTCAATGCATTATAAATTTCATTTGTCGCAGTACAAAGAATTCAGCGAAGCGTTTCTTCACTGCAATTTCTTTCTCTCTCCATCTATTGCTCTCGTTCGTGTCATGATTAATCTCGAAGTATATCGCTGAATAAACAATATTATTACCTTCCATTCAGCCAAAGATGCGCACATTATTCAGATAACGCATTTCGTTCCGCATCGCTTTGAAAATACGCTCGCACCAACAATGCAATTCACGTAATCTTATTCAGCAAAGGGTGAAGCGTTAATGCGCAGCTTTAATCAGCAGAGAAGCTATTACAATTCACGTTGGAAATGTATTTATCGCGACAAGGAGGTACCCGGAGCCCGAGAACAAGGATAAGAGGCAAAGATTATATTTTTATGTACAGGGGCAAATGAATCTCCCTGATTATGAGTTGCGAAATCCTACCTGGCCGACCGTGGCTGCCTCTTGGTGCCTTTTTTACCCCTCCCCACCTGCCCGTTACTTCCATCTAAGAACTCAAGCAAATATTGGCTTTGTCTAGTGGCCCTGCGATTTGCATAATTAAATCTTAAGAGGGAAAGAGGAAGAGGGACAGAGAGAGCGAGACAGAAAGAGAGAGGGAGAAAAGGCGAACGAGGCGCAAAACTCGTGACCGGCCGGTGGATGCGAAAATAGGAATAATTAAAACTCGGCCAGCTTATTTACTGAACTTCTAGAGTACGAAGCTGGTCTGCCACGGCGCGGAGATTTATTAAGGGCCGCCGACTGTATACACTCCGCGACGAGAACTGCACGGTTTTTCTAAGCGTTTCCTGAAAAGACGACGTTTCACAAAGTACCGGCGACCCTTCCACGATCAGATTAACGAGCCCCTTACGAATCCCGTGAAATGAGAGATTTAGCGGCGAATTCTCGCGGAATAAGTCGTTTCATTCGAAAAAACTCGATTGTTGTGCCGCGAATTCCAAGCCGCGAAAAGCGTACCATTTTGTTTCGGCGTAGACGGACGTCAGACAAATGACACACGCCGATTTTTATACAATTTTGACGTGATGTGCAGATCGAAAAAATATCCGACATGTATTTTTTTATCGGCAAACGTCCACATTGAAGAGGTGAAAACAAACCTTAAATTGGGTACAGAATAATCATTCGATCGAGTATATCAGAAAGTGTTGCATAAGGAAAAAAAATTCAAAATGTAAATTGTGTATTTTTGAATAATGAATTTAGTTATTTGTGCAGATCCTCCAAAGTCTAGTTTTTAAAATAATATATTAAAAATTTACACATTTTCTTTGGAAGTGTTAATCCACTTTCATGAAAATTTCTGCATGAGAACTGTCAATCAACTCTAAAAGTAAAAATAAATTAATATTTTTATTTTAATATGCGTGGATTCTGGAATTATTTGTTTTTGAGACACACCTGGTTTTAATTAAATTCTTTCCTCATAAGGAATGTATAAAATGCCCCACACGAATAGCCACGCACACCCACACAAATATAGGTGATAAAATGAACTTTCTGACGAACTTCCTGCATATTTATTTTATTTTTTATGTAAATTTCAACACATCGCGTATAATTTATGTTATAGCTGTAACAGGGACAAGAAATGTTGGCTGTGTAAGGTCAATCGACAGATTCTCTGCCATCTCAACTGATTATGTACATTTAACTTTACTGTTATTCGATATCTTCAAATTGTTTGGATCAGTGATAACCACGGAAGCTCCATCGTCCCCCCACTCTCGATCCATTCCCCTCATTTCAGTCCCCTGCACTTCACTCCTCGCCCCCCTTGGTTCATCGACGCCACAGATCACAGCTTATATGAGGGGAATGGACCTAGAGTGGGGGAAGGCTGGGGCTCCCGTGGCCATCACTTGTTTCAATGATTCGTCGCATTAACACGTTGAATACCACAGTGAAAACAGCCATTCTTAGTTAGACGCAATATAAGTTGCTGTTTTTAACATAAATCATGGAGGAAAAAAAACATTTATGAACTTGAACGTGTACATTTGTCTCTGCGTTAGTGTCGTAATATTAAATATGCTGATAATACTGTTAACTTCAGTGGTTATGTAATTTAATAAAGTTTTAGGTGGCGGTCACCGGTGACCCCCATGGCAGTTAACGTGTTAACAAGCGCATGAAAAATGATAAATGTGGATGTTGTGTCTACTTGTGTCTCTCTTTACAATCGAAAACCTAACGTTGAACGGCTGATACTTCATGCCCTGCTATAGCAGTAGCTGTGTGTCATTAACAAAAAATTTTAAGATTCACGTTTTTCAGAAATGTTGCATCAAACTTAAGCCATAGAATATGTCCACAAATTTAGTGATACTAATTTATATGTAGTTATCCTGCATTTACTAAACTGATTCCTGGATAATTTATGTCAATTATACACAGGAAGCACTGAAAGTATTACTTCCCTCAAACAATTTTCGCGTCAGGCGAAAGTTATTACCCAAACTATCCAGAGGGTAAAGGGGTAAAACATAAAATACGTGCTATGAACATCATAATGGCCGCTGCAATGTTAGAAAACTCTACTCTTGGCCGGCATATGTCACAACCCATTCCTGAAAGTTAATATTTTTAATGCCAGAAATCCGCAATTTTTTTCTGCAAGAAAAATTCCTGTGGTCTGCTGACGACCGTCATGTTCAGTCGAAATAGTTGGCTATTGTCGCTGTAGAGTCTGTTGCATATACATTTCGTAAATCTCTACTTTGTTCCAAATTTCCGACTGGTATAAACAAAAAAAAGTGTATTCTATGGACTTCTGCAACTTTTCTTGTACTGCAGCATTGAGGGGCTACATACGCCTCGGACAGATAAAAAAGGATACGTTCCAAGGATTTTTTTTCATATAATTAATTTTTTGAATAAAAAAAGTGTAAAGTGTGCTTGAAAGTCTACGTTTTAGTGAATATTTTCTCACAAAATCTTTTAAAAATTCGTCGCCATAACAATATTACAGCTAGGTAAATGAGACACGTGTTTCGTGAAATATGTAGGTACCCTGTATACAGTAATAATTTAAATTACAGTAGCTGGCAGGAAACGTTAAATATTTCAGAGTTTATTTATCTTCAGCAATCACTGCGTTTTAATGACGATTTCATAAAATTAGCAATAAAAAAGCGCTCACCTAGGCCGTACCCTACTTGTTAGAATAACCTTCGACGTTGAACCGTGGAATGCTATTTTTTTTTCTCCGCTATTATATGTTTTAAAGATATTGTTTAGCAATATTTTTACTTTCTGTTCTGAGAAAACTTTCGTTAGATTTTTCTTACTAACGGCGTTGAATTTACAATGTCGCTTTGTGCAAAGTTCACACTGTTTAACCTGTAAATTTTCGTCTTGCAAGAAACGATATACACGGTGTCTCAGATTATCCCGGCCAAACTCTGAAAGTATGTTCTAAAATCGAAATAAGCAGAAAAATCTAATATAAACATTATGCCCAGAAACACAGTAGAATCTGGATTATCCGAATACCGGTTATCTGAAAATGGATCATCCTATGTCTGTTACCAGCTAAAATTATCATTAGTGATACTGTGTACCTAATTTCACAGCACTGAATATTTTATCTTCTGAAATAACATTATCAATTTCTGCGAAACGTAGTTATAATGAGAATCAACCTGTCATCAATTGTAGTCCGGATAATCGGGGCTCTACTGTACTTTATTACGAAATTTTACGAAAATGTGAAGTGTAAATTATTATGATACAATAATATATCGATGGCTCGATAATATTTACTTAATCTACTCATAAAGCTTTGTCCAATAACTGAAGTAGCTACAGACAATCAACATATTATAACTAATGTCTTTAACCCTTAGACTGTCATGTCATTCATATATGAAAGACACTTGAATTCAGTTCTTATTTATCCGTCGACCAATAGCATTAGTAAAAATATTTAACAAGATCTAACAGAACCTGTAAAAAACCACACAGAATTACTGACACGATTAATTAAAAAGAGTCCAATTTGAGATTAGTTTCATGCTACATCAAAGTCTCAGAAGTTGTGTTGTTTTCGTCCTATACAGCGTGGCAGTCAACGTATTAAAAAAGTGCGTTTACTAGTGAACGAATTTTGTATTAATTCTGTTTCATTTTATTCAATGCATCATTTACTTTTTATTTAGGTTTTCAACGATTATCGTGTACTTAATACAGTTGTATAAATACATTGAATGAATATCATTAAATTGTCCCCACCCTGTTCTATACAAGAACACTTGTATATTTCTGTTATAACTTTTTAACAAAGCATTCGCAGATTTATTTTCATGTAACATTTTTTGTTTACTTCTATTCGTGGAACATATTGTCACAGTTTGACCGAAAAGAACTCGGGACAACGTGTTTAATTTTATGAATACATGAATATATTTTATAGCCTGATACAGAATTTATAATTCGAAGAGATTTGCAGATACACGATAATATTTGCAAAAACTACCACTTTGTATACAAAATTTGTGTTTAACACGTTGACTGCCGTGGCGGTCACCGGTGGACGACATCAAATTCTATTTAATTAAATAATTATTAATTTTAATACGTTTTTGAATCGAAGTAATATTGTAAGAAGAATAAAAGATCGAGGCTGTGAAATTGAATAGTTACATAATTATTTCCTCCAGTATTTTTTTTTTAAATTCGATATTATAGTATGTATGACCAGGTATGGGAGTTTTCACTGCGTAAATTAATGTGTAAATATTTTCAATGTTTCTTTCGAAAAGTAAATCTCACCTGATTTTCTTGAAGATGTGATCGTTCACGTGCTACTACTTAACAGTGTTCTTGCATAAATAAGAGAGAGTATTTACTATCGAGGATTCAATGTTTAATGAAGCTCTATACTATCATTATCGTATTAATCTTGAGTTTACCTGATAGCAATATTACGTATCTTCTACATTATCACAATTATTGTTCAGTATTGCCAGAATTACAGTTCTGTATTCATTGCTAAATCTCTAATTATGAGTTGATTCTTAATTCAATATTCATCGTCGAGTGTGCATGAAGTTTAAGCCAAATTTATTGATTACGATGGGCTGTATGTTGCATCGTTCTGTGTAGACGATGCAGCGTGTTTCACGAAAAACAGAATATCTAGTCTCTTTTCCAGGTCGTTTCAGTCCATTATGGTGAATGGGGCATTAATGTTGCAGCTTGATCAGAGATAGACAAGCCAACGGTCGTTTAACGCGTCGTACCGAGTATTCCCACCACGTTCGAAAGTTTACTGCATTAAGTATTTCTCGTTCCCTTCTTTCGGCGATTTTGTTTCCAGGTGAAAATATTTACGGGATACAGTGCATCGTCGTATCGTTCGCACAGCCAGATTATCGAAGAAAAATTCGGTATTATAGTTAATCACCTAATGTTTATATATACTGATACATATGTTTTATTCCAACAATTACTGCACCGTTTCAGATTACGCTTACAACCTGTAAACAGAAGAATATTTTAATTCTTTCTTCTTTTCATTCTTTTCCCTAATGCGATTAGAATTTTTCATGCTTTACATGGTAACGAAATTGTGACGATTCAAATGTTATCTTTTTGACTAATGTAGTGGCATTAATCATTTATGTCCTGACGGTACTTTGCAGTACCACTTATATTGAAATGCTGCCATGAATTTAATATACATAAAATCCGGCCTGAACTTATAAATACTGCTTCTTCGAAGTCCTTTGAAATGCTATGAAATGATGCCACCACGTACAAGAGAAGTTCGGTAACCCGAAAATTCCGATTGTTTTGAAACTTTGCAGTTTGTAGAGAACCCCAATGAAAGTATCAGGTATTTTTTGTTTCTGCTGTCATTTCGTTCTTCAGGGTGAAAACACCCTTTAAATGTTAATGTGTGTTTTCATATTATCCTGCATATCTTGAAAACTGTAGTAGATATAAAAAAATTGTTCCAATGAAAATTTAATAGCTTTTTATGCTCTATATAACTGTGCAACGAAATTCTTAGAAATTTGTTGTTGAAATAAAAAAAATGCCAGCAGCCTTATTTTAAAAAATATTGTTCTTCTTATCAGGACAAAAAATATGCAGAGTTTCATTACAAATACAAATGTGTGTATTAAAGCTATTCGACAACACAGTAATTCGATCATTTTACCGATGCGTGTGTCCGGGACGCTCGCCATTGCACTTCTAACGATTCGTTATCAAGTATTTGTGAGTGTTTCTAGTATATTCCAATCGAACGATATGAAATAAAGACATAAACAATCGCGTGGGCGAACATATTTATTCTATTATTGCTAAAGGTGTACACTTCACCAACGTTTTGTCAAACTTTATTATTGGAAGAATTGCGGCTACACGTAGTTATACAACAGTATGAACGATTCCAAAAAAATGTGCATAGTTCAGTTTTTAATTGTTAATACACCTATTTAATGACTGAAACAATAACTTTTTTGGAAACATTTTTATGCGTGGTGATGCATGAAATTTTCTATGTTTCTCAGTAGTTATTACTGATACATTGTATCTGTAGACATACATCTTCAGCATAAGAGACTTAGCAGTACATATCTTAATAAACATTAATTTGTTAATATATGTTGACAGCCATAATGATAATTGCCATGCCTAGTCAAATGGAAAAACTAAAATGAGACGTCGTGTAGTTATAAATTCATTGACATCCTGAGCTTTCGACTAACATTTCCTCATAAAATGAAGACGAAAATTTTGAAATTCGTCTTAATCTCTTAAAAATTTCTTCCATCACAGATAAGTAGGTACACCTGTGTCTATAAGCATTAGGACACTTGTCAAGTTTGTAATAAATCTAAATAAAGTTATAAAATCACTGGAGAATTCAAACAGATATTCTTTATTCCATACTTTATATCGCAAACGAAATGTATATTCAATTCTATATCACAAATTTCAGTATGGAAATTAATTAAAAATCAAACCATTACGCTAACACAACCACCTCTATCAATCATTACGGTTTTCATCAATTTTAGCATTGCAATAGTGAGTGTCTGAACAAGTTTCTCAACGATTGAGTTTCTCATTTCTGGTAATATTATATTTTATCCCATTTCACTTGCAAGTGGTTTCACAAGGCAGATTTTCATTTTGAGCTACTTTCTCGCATTTCTCGCCCCGATTCATTCCAGATTTTCTTAATTGGATTCAAATCGGGAAATTGGGAAGTCCAGTGCATGGCTTTTACCTTATTTCTCTCTTGGAACTGTTTTAAATATTTTCTACCAATTTTCGCAAAAATACAGACAAAACATCGTATTTCTTTAACAGAAATAGCAAGTGTCCTAATACTTATGGACGTGGGTGTATGTGCGTAAGGATAAACGACTTCACCTGCTGCACTAACTTCACGCATCCGTTAACATTACTCTCTTTCGTAACTCAGCCGGATTTGCTCGCTGTGGCCGTTCGCTGCGCAGCAGAAAATTTATTGCCAACTACCTATCTGGTTGGTAGGCACATAAAAACCGCGAAGCGGCGTGTAATTAGCAACCTAGGAATCTCGACGCTTTGCGCCATCTACGAATCTTAATTGCGCTCGCACGTGGCGCAGACAAGCACTATTTTTCTGTAATTATATAGGAATACCTGTCTGGTGTATCGTCTAGGACTCTAGAATTTTCGCGTCGCAGCCATTTAACATTTCAACCGTTCAACTCGACTGCTCACTTCGGTGCTCTTACTAGACGTGTGAATAGACTCCACGATTATTCAAAGTATTCAAACACATGCTGGTTGTACTATAGAATTTTATTAGAATTGACGATTACATTTGAACAGGAATAATGGTATATGGTTTAGGTATAGATGGTGTATCATACATCCCATAAGTAATGTCATCTTCAGATATGACTTCATTAAACGTAACAAAATTACCATCTGCAGTTATGTAATTATTAAGATACTGAATTTCAGATGATTCATTTTAGTGTCTTTGTTCAGCTACTTTAGCAGTTCTCTGGTTCTATCTGCATTTCAGATTGATTTCAACCAATTAGTGCCATTGAATTTTTTGCTAGTGAAAAAGCTGTCGAGCTACCAAAATAGATGATAGTTGGTAAATACAACTTCGAGTGTGACAACCGCCATCGTGATATTTTTTAACTAAACTTGCATCTTCTTTACAAAATTATTGGTAACAGGTCTTTGGTACGGTAATCCAAATTTTCATTGAAAAATTCTAAACAAAGTAGGTTCCCTATATTCCACCATGTGCACAGTACAATTTTTGTAAAATAAAATCGGATAATATATTTACATTTACTTAACATATGTTACAAAAGATAGGGAGGGATATTACTTCTAAGATGACCTGATAAGGCACCTTGTGGAACACATTTCAATGACCAAATTAATATTAAAAACCCATAAAATAAGTACGAATATACATATTATCCATGTTAATGCTGATTACAGTGTCTTTTAAACGAATACATCTGGTTTAATATAAAAAAGTCGATAATCAATTGAAACAGAAAATTTCTTGCTGAGATATTTTTGCGTATCATCAGGTTGCCAAGATAAATAAATCTTTCTCGTTAGTTAGAAAAAAATTTATTGCGTAGTTATACAAGGTGGGTCACCTGATACTATCATATTGATTTGCGTCAATTTTTTTCTCTGTAGAGAAAAATGGATTAAAGTAGAATGGTTTCAAGGGAGACAACAGATGGGTCAAATGAAATTTTTTTGGGTCGAGGCACTTCGGAGATTTGAAGTAGACCTTTGATTTTTTAAATGGAAACATGTTTTTTATAGCAGGATTGTAGTACATTTTTGTATGAATACAACCATCTGAGGTCTTAGTAGTCCTGGTAGTTGTTTGTAAGAAGAACAAACCATTGCTCTCTTACTGGCGTTAGCTTTACTTACAGAAAGGGTACAATGTAATGATCATTTTCATCAGAGACGGTCATCCAAAGCAAGGCCTGGCTCCGCCCTACCACCACTCCGCCTACATTCCCCTCACGTTACAAGAAAATTGAGATGTAACCTCTAGATAAAACTCCTGTCATATATAAATGAATAATTATTCTTATTACGTCACTGTTTCTTGAGAAACCGTTCGTGAAGGGAATGGACGCAGAGTGGGGGTAAGCTGGAGCCAGTCCTTGCTCCGGATGGACATGTCTGATTTACATCAATTTTCTTCTCAGAATTTTGTTCTTCCTACAAACAACTACCAGAGCATGACCATTACCCCTTTGAACTCTTTTGTCGAGTATGACTCGACATCGATTTTATTCACAGGTACTCCTATGTCGAGTCACGCTCAACATTTTGAAATTTCCAGTTTAAATATGTATTATATATCGCAATATGTTTTTTTATCACAAATATCAGATCTTAGTAAAGTTCCAATGCCATTTCCAATATAATTAGTAGAAAAACATTGTTTAAAATGGTTCCTATCAACCAACTATCTTTTGAAGTACATTTCATATAGGACACAAAATAATAGGGAGTTATTGAAAAGAAAATTAAAAACAATTAGGAATACTAAGGGTTAAGATCTGAGATAGTTGTATTGAAATAATTATATTTATATGTATTGAATAATTATTGCTATGTATTAAAATAATTATTAATTATGATTACACTGTTGTTGCATAAGAAGTCATACCAGATATTTCGCTGTAACTAATAATTTATAATACATGATCAGTATTATTTGTCCACTTACTTCAAGTGAGCGTAAAATATTATTGACTGCGCGATATTATTTGTAATCATTTATAAATGTCAATAGCAAATAAACGTGCATGACAGCCAGTTTATCGAAGCTCCATGCACTCGATGTTTGCACATCGATTGCTTGAAAGTATGTCATATATAACATTTCCCGGGCAAATTGTGCACGTGTCGACTGATGTAGGAGATTTGTAAAACAGGGCAGAAATTAAATACTTGAATGAAAGCATGATTTGGCGGATAGGAGTGTGATGAGTTATGATACACACTTCCCTAAAATTGCTACTCGAAGAGAGGAACATCGGGGCGTGTTCCCCTTTAGGTTTTGTGGATGATAGATATTGTGAATGACGCTGGGAGCGAGCAGTAATTGTTACATCGCATGTCTGATTGCGAAAACAGTGGAGCGGGGAAGTAGTAGAGAAGTGAATCGCCTAGGATTGATTTATTGCCGGTGAAGTGCATGTGAAACACACTTTGCGTTATTCTCAAACACAAAATCAGCTATCCATCATTGTTTTAACATTTAATTTCTACAATAATTGCAAGATTCTGACGCACCATGTATCATTTAATATATTTTCCAAAGCAGAATTGTTACTATATTCTAAGAATAACGGTGTTCATTCATTATTCTATTAATAATATTTCATTTCTTTTTTGAACTTGAAGTGGTTGAAAGAATCCTTGGTGATTCATGGACAAGAGTATTCTATGCTTCATCTGTATAAACGAACGACAGCGTAAGCGGCGATTATTTAACAATTTTAATTTCGTCAAGTTACTGATTAGCTAAACGAAATTTTGAGTTACATCTTTGTTACAATGATAGTACACAGTAAGAAGTATATTATCAAATAAATTAATATTTATATATTCAACGATACATGTTAATAAAGAGGCATTTTCGCCTGTCTGACTAGTTGTGAATTTTTCTACTGCACATCAACAGATTTTCACAAGTAATATTTTTTTTTAAAATAAAAGTTCCTGTAGAACAATTTATTAATATAAACAATTAATTAATATTGGCATTTACTGGACTACTACGTATACATTTGATTCTCGAAAAATATGAGGTAATTTCATATGCCTTTGTACATTTTTCGTGAATTTTATTAAGAATTTAAATCACGAATAAATAAATTTGGTCGTCTACATAATTTCCGCCAGTGTGCACAATCTTTTGCAAACATTCAACAAAATTCTTGATATCCTTTGTCAAAAAGGTGTGCGTAGGTGATTCTCTATTAAAAATCACAAAGTGCTACTATAAGACGTACAGACTTTTAAAACGATGTAATATAAATTCCACAATAAAATATATTCATAAACATATTTTAAGTGAGAGTATTGGATTACTTTTTATATGCAATATTTGTCTAGTGTAAATATTTGCCTGGTGTATCATTTTTCTACTTGCTTATACCTTGGTGTTATAAATTAGTAAGGAACAATTTTTGTAATGTTGAACACATACTGTTTGCAACAACATGAAATGAAACTTCCCTAATTATAAGAATTATTTTGTCACAATAAGATGATATCAATTGGAAAACTAATATAAGTTTTCAGTATGAAAACATGCATAGATAAAATTCCATTTTTAACATTTTTTAGGTACAGATACGTTCTGATACCTTTTTTTTAAAAAAAACTAATATTCTTCGAGGCACTTCGTAGAGTTTTATTATTCTCTTACCCTTAACTAAATTAATTAAAATAAAGCTAATTGTGAGAAACGTTGCACCTTCTACGCATCTAGGAATGCGTACATTTAAAGTGGATTAATGAGAGGGACATTTTATCGATTTGAAATTTCGTCCTGTACGGAGTTTCTTTAAGGCCCCTTTAAATTAAATAAATTTTACGCAAAACTGTTTTCAGCGTAATGTACGTACTCAAAGTTACGACATCCTGTCCTGTTGAGTTTAAAACGCGTCTGACTATAGACGACCCGTTTTCCTTCCGTATTTTCCTACTCTCTCTTATATTTGCCTCTTCCTGGTACTCTAATCCCATACCGAATAATCCCATTTTGGTACATCTCCATACAGCTTCAAACGAATGCATTGCACTACGATTTATATTTGATTGAAAACTCGTCAAATTAGTACAAGCTTCGAAAAATGGTCCAAACTTTTAGTAATACAAGCTAGCATTCCTAAATCAAAGCATTGATTGAAACTTAATTCAAAATTACTGTGTTGGCCAATAAGTAATGTCGGACTATTTGAAAACAGAAGACGATTCGTAACTTGTAAAAGGCATGTATAGTATAAAAGCTGAGATTTTAATGTGTAATTATAAACAAAAGTTCATTATATTTGGTTAAATTTGTTTAGTGTCTATTCTAATTTGAAGATAAACAACGAGAAGATGTATTTTCGTGCATTATGCTTTTTTATTCTCACAAAGACAAAAATGCGGTACAAACAATAAAAAGATTTCTGATGTGCACAGTGATGGTGCTGGGAATGAAAGAATGGTATAAAGATGGTTCAAAAAATTTCGTGATGGAGATTTTAGTCTTACCGATGATAAACGTTCTGACAGACCCATCGAGATTGATAACGATCAAATCTCCAGTGTAATTCAAAATAATCCATGTTATACCACACGAGAGATTGCTGAAGTGTTAGGAATATCGAAATCCAGCGTTGAGGACCAAATTATTTCTGTTTCTTACCGAAAACTCCGACATTACTTATTGGCCACCTTAATATTTATAAAGTAAAAGAACTTGTTATCTGGGTTACCCTTAACTTTCACAGATTTTGAAATAACTCATAGTAGCAGATTCATTGTCTGCTAAGAATAGCAGCTTATGAAGAAAGCATGAATCTCATGATCATGTAGCAAAGAATCACTTGCTATTCAGAAAGCGTCATAAGTAGCATTTTGGAAACATCGTTTTAGAAATCGATGTCCAGCATGTCATGTTATTCGTAGATGAGAAAGGTCCATGATTTTAGTCTCAAGCGGAGAGAACATGTCTCGTTAGTTGCATTAAGGTGTACGTGTGCGCGTGATTGCGATACGATATATCTCGTCCACGCCGATAGTTAACGATAATTGGAAACATCCCTTGCGCATCGGCGTATCGATTTTACCTCCACGATTGAGGAAATGGGTGTGGGAAGAGTTAAGGACTGAAATTATCCTTCGGTCGTTCCTTGGCCCATTGTCATTTCCATCTCTTCACCTCACCTAAGACTTTTCAGTAATTGGCAATTACGTTAACTGCAGATTATAGATACCGAATAGACTCGCGCTTATTGAATTAAACAGTTTTAATATTCATTCATCGAGAACGTTGTTAAAACAGAATGGTGATAAACTGCAGCTTCCACGCGCATGAAAATTAATATTTTAGGAAACAGTGAAATTGCTCGAATTTAAAACCAGTATGTCCTCACACAGTGGTACGGTACTCACGTTCTTCATTCCAATTTTGAAGCATGCAAGAAAGGTCTGTCATTGCACTAAATATTTTGTCATTTACATTGACTTAAATAAAATGATACAGTAGAACGTCGCTCATTTGAACACCGATTAATTTAGGTGTTGATTGCAATGAAGTCTATTATCGAAAAGATCTGGGGAGATTTTTTACAAATACTTATGCTCCAAGAATTGCAAAATTTTATTGTATCAAATATTGTTTAATTTTTACTATTCTGAATATTCAAGGTTGTTATTTTTCAAGAAAAATATATATTCTGTTCTTATAATGAAGTAATCTTTTTTTGAGGTGGAAGATACGACCTTGCGATGACCTTCACTTCCATAGCCCCCCCCCCCCCCCCCCGAGTACAACTTCCCTTCGATCATTTTTTTTTTTGTATTTTTACAAATAACAAAATAATTAAGGGTGGCAGAGTTAGGTGAGACACCCTGTATATTTATGCCCATCAATATTTACTTTGTTCAAAATGAACAGTTTATTCATGAACGCATACTTCTTAAACAATAAGAAAAATAGCAACGAAATCGTATCGAAACCGAAAATTCTCGGTAATTCCCAGGGAAAATACAGAACGAAGAAATTTACGTATCTGACGGAAACACTCGCTGCATATTCCATTAATCTTCTTTCCTTGATAGTCCTTTTTAAAGACAACGCGACAAAATTCGTCCCCTTTGAAATTCATTTCGAGAGCTTTCATGAAAGGGTTTAATACGTACGCGAAGAGAGGTGAATTTGGAAGGGCGGAGGATGGATACCACAGGAGAACAGTGAGGTTAGATTAAACTCATGTAGGAACGGCGCCTCCCGGGATGGTCGGGGCTTAAACAGTTTTAATCTATGCCTAGGAACCTCACGTGAAAACAAATCGCGGCCTTATCACCACCTGTGAGGTAGATAACAACTTTTCTCTCGCTCTCGCTTCACCCCATCCTCCCTTACCCCTCGATTTTCCTTTTTCCTACCCCGCGACTCTCCTGCTCCGCCTCCCCTGCTCTTCCCTTTCTTCTCGTTCCGTTTAGGCTTGTCTTTCTCGTTTTTGTTTCACTCTACGCGTTTATCCTGCGATATTCGTGGTCCTTTCTCTCCCGCCCGTCGACTTTCGCCCTCTGTCGTTTCTCTCTTTCCCTTCGGTTTTATCTTTTGTTCTTGTCTTCCCTTGACCTCCCCATTCCTCCTCGTTTCTGTCCTTGTCTCTCGATTACTCGCATGAACTCCGAATGAACGACCATACGGCACAGCCGACGGATGCGTCGATTAAACTTTTGAAAACTGTTTGCATGAATGGCCAAGCGTTTCCCGCACGTGCGCCGCTGCTGAGCACTGACAATTAACACGCTGGAAATAGAGAATGCGAAACAGAGACAAGCTTTCTTTTCGCGATACACGTTGTAAATCTACCCGAATCCTCGACAGAAAGCGATGTATGCTAAGTACGCTTAGGCGTAAAAACCTCGTTCAGTGCAATGGAATACTGGAACGACACAGTTGAAATTTAGGGTACTTGCGATCCTTCATACAAGTATTACGGTTTACTTCCTGACACTTTTCCTCATTTTCCGTAGTTCAGGAATTCGCTGCACTCATACTAATTAATACGTTGACAGCCGCAGTGAAAACAGACCTTCCTAGCCAGACACGACATACAGTGTTGTTTTTATTATAAGTCACAGCCGAAAAGAATGTTTGAGTGATTAGTCATGTACATGTGTTTATTTTAGTGTTGCAGTGTAGAATTCGCTCAGAATATTATCAAAATAAATAATTATTTCATTCAATGAAATTTAACGGGCCGGTTACCGGTGGACCCGTGGCAGTCAACGTGTTAAAAGTATTATTGAGTTTATAACTTCAAATGATTTTCACGGAAGTTATCGTGTAAGCCTTTTGAGAAGAATTTGTCCAATCTGCCTCATTTCCCGGCGAATAATTACTATAATTTAGATGACAACAACATACAAAAATTCATTAATGTAGTATTAATGTGTATGGACAAACCTGCAAAGTTACATGAAGATATGTTGTTTACTTCTTAAAAAATGTCTATAATATACTCTTAACGCTTTGAGTGCCACGTCGTCCATATCTGGGTGACACATAGATTCAGTCATTATTTATTTGCTCATGTAAAATATTAAACATATACCTAGTGAGCTCTAATGGAAGCAGTAAAAAAATTATGAATGTTACTGATATTATTGTTTAAGAAGGTAGAATTCATGGTTACATTCAATTTGTATAAAAACTTATGAAGTTTGCCATTTTCAGCCAATGCAGCGTGGCACTCGAAGTCTTAAAACAGTCTGAGACAGGAGAATACCCTCTTAAACAAGAGTTTCTGTTTTTTTTTCCTGATTCGTAAGAGTATATCGGTGGTGCAATAACTTTGTCCACCTTAAACGTTTCCGTCATTTATAACCATGTGACAAAATGTTGTACAGAAAACTTGCATGCCATGGAGGGAGACATACTGTAATAGAAATATTTTTTACGTGGATAAAGGCGTAGAGGAGATTTCAAGGTCATCTGTACCTTTTCAAATGGGGTGCTGTACTTTTTATCGCTGTGTGATAGCCGGTGTTAAAGCGATTTCAGCAAGCTATAACAAAGTGCAGTTTTAACAAGTCTTAGCGACATATCATGTGAGAAATGGCTTGGAAGAACGACATGTAGGTTTTACTGTTCTTATTTTTCATTGCTCAGAATGATATAGTATACATAAATGGTTCATCATCACAAAACTTGTATCTCATTTTTTCCTCGTAACGTTTTAATGAAATGTTCAGAAGCATTCGTTTATATAAAACATTTTACTCAGTTTCACTCATACAGTACATTGGTATAGTTTCATCGTTCAAACGGAAACATCGTATTAAACATACCGTAATAAAAGCAAGCAGGATATTCTACAGCCGCGTTTAATCCGTAAAAACTTCGACCATCGTACATACGGCCATGTAACGGACGATTGAGATATTTCACATGATCACTGACCGCAGGAATGTATTCTTTTACGATATAGGACGTTGTTCCGTTACGTACTCCGTGAAATGGACCATAAAGTAGCATAGAAACTAAGGCCTTAATAAAACGGCAGCCCCGTAGTTTCCCGCCAAACGTGATTTTCCTTCCCCGAAACCGAGGAGGAATATTGGCGAAAGTGGTAGAAGAAGGAGCCGTAGAATCCTCTTCCGTGCTCGTGAAAAGACCGGAGAGAAGGCTTGATAGGCAGACAAGCTGACAATAGTTTTCCGAGCGCGGATTTTCTTGGCGCCAATCTGCTACGGACGGAAAGGAACGAGCGAGGAAAATGAATTAACTGTTACTTACAAATCAGGACACCGGGGATTCAACGAATGAAATCTCCCCCGCTTTGTTCTTCCCTACCTACGTGAAACACGGAATGGGCAAGCTTGTAATTCAAACAATTACGGTGTTGAACAACGAATTCAGTAGCCCTAACGTAAACGTGTAAAGAAACCTGATAATCGTGAAGGTTTAGTGAAATATAATTACTAGACTGTCGATGTTTATGCAATTTTGTATATCGAAATTGGTGCACAATGGATATTTAATAACTTAGCGAAATACAAATTACATATTTGGAATATTTTTGGGAGTAAACCGTGTCTTGCTGAAGTTTCATTTGTTCAACTGTGGAAATTACGGACGTCTACAAATGTATATTTGCATAAACATCCGCAGTCTAATAATTACCGATCATGATTTTTCAACATTACAAAATATGTAGGATATTAAAATATCATTTGATGCAGTCGTTGCAAGAATATTTTATAATTAATACTGGCAGAATCAAATTGTGCAACTGGTATGATGCTCATACTTTATCCAAATAATTTCGTACAATCAGTGAACATAGTAATAAGCGGATTGTAATTAATGATACGTGGATTTAAAATAAAATAATACCATTGCCTAATAATTGAACCGGTTTTGGTTAACAATTTATCGCAAAATACAGTACCTGTAAAGTTAAAATTCATAAGGTATTTTCACCGAAATCGTATACCATTTTCAACACATCAACAAGAGTGGCCAAAGTCTATGTATTGTAACAAAAATGTACTGTTACGCACGTTAAATTTGAATAGTTTCGAAATAACAAATATTAGGAATATCGTTTGAAATAATGATTTACTGCATGTGATCGTTATATGAAATAAAACGTTATTATTTTACTGCATATGTTTTATTCAGAAGAAATTTGAAGGGTTAGGAGAAAAAACAGGGGACGTCCATTTTTATTCTACAGTGTTCAACTTGAAAAAAATTTAAAATAATGTAAAACAATTATTTCTATGCTTATATTTCTCCTGCTGCTTAATTAGCGTATAACCCCATGTTATAAACGATACAGTTCCATTGCTTGAACCTTTTCTATTTACTGTTGGACTAAACTCTTAAAGATTGATTTTCTCAATAAATCTGTTTTGTAACATTCCTTGTTTGTTCCCCTTACTCTTCATTTGTAGTAATCATACAGTTGGGCATAATTAACAAGAATGAATTGATAATAAATACTTGTACATTTAAATGTTGATAATATAAGTGTGTACTTAGGTGAAGTACCAACTGCTTACTTTTGGCATAGGATTGTATATCTTTAAAAATAAGATCTACAGGTTCTTGCGATATATTATTATTAGACTGCGGATATTTATGCAAATATACATTTTTAGACTTCCATATTTTCTATATTGATGCAGTTAAATAAATGAAATTTCAAAAAGACTGCATTTGCTCTTTTAAATGTCCAAAGTGTGTAATTTTTATTTTGTTAGGTTATTGAATGTCCATCATCCACCAATTAGGATTCATTAAATTACATAAACATCCACAGACTAATTATTATATTTTTTAAGTTAATTTGTAGGTCAACTCTGAAACTAATGATATTTGAACCCATGTTCATTAAGACTTTTTTGTTTGTTTTAATGATTACCACATACCTCTGAATGTCGACCTCAACCTTTTTAAACACACTGTACTTATAATACAACGATACTTCTCGCTGCTATCCTTGTACTTCACCTTGAAATCGTTTGAGTATTTCTTATTCAGTATCTCACGCGATGGTACCAATCAACTAATTTATCTTATCAACTTCTGATTCGAAAAGCACCAGATAAAACATAAATTCAAAATTAATACAAACTCAAGTAAATTTAAACCGTCACCACTTAAAATATTTGAGACATAATTGCTCCTGCCCATTTATTTAGCCGAGAAGACAGCACCGAAACCAATGAGAAGAGTAAACTGGCACTGCCTCCGTTTACAGCCATTTCCTTCCGATTTCTTCTGTTAGCGTACCCTTAGAGCCACAGCAACTTATTCACGCGGTGAGCGAGGCGGATTAGCCAATAAATCGAGGCTGAAAGGGGAAATTCATTAACCCACAACGATAAATAACCAGGCACACTGCCACGAATGGCTCTTGCGAAACAATAGTTATAGTATATTTATGCAAAGTTTCCAGGTGCACAGGTGGACGAGGGAGGGTGCGACGATGGGGTTGGAGGGAGAGTCTGGGGTAACCGAGGACGACGGACGAGGTAGAAAGGTAGAATGGGTGCCATTGTGTTTCCATCGTGCTATTATAAAGCTCAGTCTCTTCCTCGGGGTATACGCCGCGCCATACTCCCTTCTCCCCCCTACAACTTTCTCTCTCCCTCTGTTTCTCTCCGGTTCGCTATGTTATTACAACGACGTTTGTGCGTGCGTACAACGACGCTGAATTGAAATAAAGGAGAAAAGTGCGGGAGAAGTAAGAACAGAAATGAATGAATTCGGAAGCGGAAACTTGATCGACACAGGGAGAAAGGCTAATCGAATACGAATGAATTGAGAAACGATTACACTTACTAACGACGATTGTTTCATCGAATTACTTAAATCTGCGGCAGATATTCACGCAGAAATATTGGCCACACGTGTTATCGTGCAACAGAAGATTTAATACGTTGAGCGCCACCTGTGATCCACTTATGAATTTCAATTACATCAAATAACTGATTAGTTTGATAATCCCTGCGAAATTTCGTGTAACATTTATGTTATACGAATAATTTAAAATAAGAAGTATATTATGAAATAGATCAATATTTATATATTTAACGGTATTTGTTACCACAGTGGAAACAGTCAACGCTAGTCAGACACGGCATACACTTCTGTTTAGTACATAAATCGTACACAAAAAAAATATCTAAATATTCAATGTGTACCTATATTAGTGTTACAATGATGAATTTGCACAGAGTATAGTAAAAATCAATAGTTATTTAGATAAATAAAATTTGAAGCGCCGGTAACCGGTGATCACCATGACAGTCGACGTGATAATAATATTCTGTTTGCACGTGTCTGACTAGTTGCTGGTTTTTCCACTGCGGCGCTCAACGTATTATACTGTTTATACCATGAAGTAGAGATTTTACATGACCCAATAGGTACAAATGAAAAACAAATAAAACCATACTCAATGTTTATTAACATAAACACAAATAGACGTTTACTCATAATAAGGGAACCAGAGTAAGTACATGCTTACTTGGTGAAACATCAAAGTTGTTCTTCTCGAAAATAAAGACCCACATGAAAGAAATTTATTTCATAGTTTCCATTCATTTTTACATAAGGAATACGCACACTGTATATTTACTCGAATTGCAGAGATCATCGATACTGGGCGTTTTAAACATAATTTAATTAAATAACTACTGACGATTATGCAATTTTGAGCAAAATTAACATTGCAATAACGACACAGGAACGCAAGTATTCGATCACAGTGTAAAATATCTTTCTCCTCCAGTGTTTATACTATAAAATGGACATTATAATGGACACAGTTTTGTATGGCTAGTTTTGTTTCGAAACTTAATGGTTACACGATTACCATATGCTCTATGCGGAATGCTCATTAGCCTACTTCATGATTACACGCACTAACGGCTTATAGGCGTTCTCCGCACAGGTTATGCCATTATACTGAGCGTTTGTTACCGTCAGGGTGAACCACGGAATAAATTAAATGCTGTAACCAGGAAATGAACCCCCGACATTCCACTTATGCCATCTGAAAGAGCATTGAACAAATAATTCAGACAGTTTTCGGTTGATATCAGTTGCTACTGTTTTTTGCTTCAACAATTAATATGAATCTTTGTAGGTCGGAGAAATCGAAACCAATGGTTATAACATAAAAGCTGTGATTTTGTACTATTCTTAAACACAAGTTCTGAAATCAATCTCTACCCATTAACAATTTTGTTGTTTTTTTTTAACTTTTGCGTAACAGCACTTTAGTCCTATCATACTGTTTCTTTTATGAAACGAAGGAAAAATTGACAAGGGAAATGGATAACATCCCCCCAAATCTATAATACAAGCGTGCGAGTTTTGTAAAGAATCTATGGTGATAGTCATTTTATCCATTTAAAAATAAACTTCATTAGCTTCGTTGTGCGCTAATACATTGCGTTTACAATACGTATGTAGCCTTATGCTATTTTTGAGAGATACTATACAGTAAAACCTCTACTATTCGATCACTAGTTACCTGGAAGTTAATCATCCCGTGTCAGTTACAAGCTAAAATTATCAATAATGATACTGTATACTTAATCCTACATCACTGTATATTCTATGTTCTGAACTAAAATTATTGTTTTTATGCTAACATAATTGCAATGTGAGCCATTCTGTTGCTGCTTATAGTTCAGATAACCGAGGTCCTACTGTACTTAATTAACCATGTTAGGATTTGACCGCTTAAACTCAATAGCAACGGACGTATTGTAAAATCATATAACGACGCGAACGACGACGTCCATCCCTTGACCTGCGTCGTCGGCATCTACCTGGGGCGGGTGACTAGCGAACGCTTGCCCCACTTTCATTAACCCCTTGCCGTACGATTTTTCCAACGATTTTGTGCGACAAAGTTTGCTATTTCAGTCTTAGAGTGCCGCGATAACTAAAGAGCTTCTCTCAACACATGCAGTTCGCTTTTAACAATCCTTTGAAAGTCAATTTGTGCTATAGTGCAAAACTGTAAAGAATTGGCACAAAAGTTGGACTCATATTTGTAACGTATCAATCATATTCTGTGTCACGAGTGTGACTCGTTATTGTACGGCAAGGGGTTAAAACATATTACTGAACCCAGATTGGCTGAACTCAGCTACCAAAAAGCGTTTATAAGAAGCTAATAATTTGTAAACGAACAGAACAAGAATACAGTTCACCGTGGAAACTTTGATTCTCGGCGTCACTTCTGTACAACTTTCCTTGTAAAATACACCAAACATTCTTCAAACAACTCTTAGGGTATACTCGACCAACCAGTCTACAACTCATCCACGCAATATTATACAGGATGCTTTAGAAATAGGTAGCCAAACTTTGGTGTCGTATTCTACCTTCCCTAAAGATGCAAAATAGTGATATAAGCATAGATCCGAAAACTCTTCCTTTCCGAAATATGTCCTAAATACTTTTTGTTTGTGACAAGGCATTTTAGGAATGCTTAAAACTTACTTAAAGAAAGAAAAACCGAATTGTATGTATCCGTACTAGGACATCGTCTTTGCGGAGGAGTCTCCCCATACAGCCGCTGAGCTTTTCTGCTATTTCCGTCAGCTCGTCCATAGATGAAGTGAATATCTGTATACTCGATATTAGAAGAAGCCATCCTGATAACCGTCTTAACTATCAAACATTTAGATAGAAACTGATTTACTACAACATAAGCTTCCTTCAATATTAGGATGACTTGCTCTGCTATCATATTTACTTCTAACAGAAAAAAGTGTTGACAGTGCCCTTAATTCTACGTGTGACAACTATTCATGTAAAATTTCGTAGCGAACAGAAAATTTTATATCTCGAAAAGGAAGAGTTCCCAGACCTATGTTTATATGACCTTTTTTCATCCTTAGGAGGAGTAGAATACGATACCAAAGTTTGGCCACCTATTTCTGAAGCATCCTGTATATTCTGGAAGTATTCGTGAATTCTTCCAATTTGAGTGAATAGCATGGGGCGCAAAAAGTTTCATGTTGAAACTAAATGTAGAAAATCCAAAGTTTATCTTGAGACGTTCTTCAGCTCTTCATCTAGACAAAAATCACTTAACCCTTCAAACTCCTTTGTCGAGTTACACTCGACATCGATTTTATTCACAGGTACTCCTATGTCGAATCACACTCGACATTTTTAAATTGCCAGTTTAAATGTATATTATATTTCGCAATATTTGTTTTTTACCTATATGAGCAATGTAACATATGTATGAACCTTTTGGGTAACAAAAAAAGTCCATCAAGTGTTCAGGTACATGATTGTTGCTACCTAATTGGTTCCTATCAACCAACTGTCTTTTGAAGTACATTTTAAATAGAAAACTTAAAATAATAGGGAGTTATTGAAAATAAAATTTAAAAAAAATTAGGAGTTCATAGGGTTAATCACAGCGTGTCCCCAAAAAATCACTGTATCTCGAAGAAACTTGTACACATTTCATAGGCCCTGCAGTTTCAGAGGCACTAACTTGTTTCGCGACACCCTGTATAAGAGCGAGTAGGAATAGTTTAAGCGAACTCTGTGCCGAAAGAAAGTCCTGGGAGCAAAGGTGGCGTGAGTTTCTGGATGGAAACACGACTAACTGAGGGTGTAGATCGGGAAGAGGGTAGTGAGGCGACAACGAGGTTGTACGGTAGGACGATTTCACTCGCGAGCAAAGTGGTGTCCGGCGTGGAAACTCCAAAGTGTTCGTGCAAGAACCGCGCCGATCCGCTCCGCAGTGTCAAGTTTCCAAATTTCCGGCCGTTACAAGATATACGCCAGAGAAGTACGCTGGCAGAGTGAAGAGAGGAATGGCGAGTCAAGAGCAAAGGGGGCAAGTTCCTGTTTAACTCCATACTCTTGCAACCCTTTCTCACTTTTACTATCCTTGTCCTTTTGGCTGTGCGTTTCTCCATTCTTCTCTATTGTGCAGATATCATTCCTTTTTTTAATCATTTTGTGCCCCTCATACTTTCGTCTCTATATAGAGGGATCCGGGCGGAAATACAAATATATTTCGAACAGGTCCTATTGTTAGAGGTAAGTTCATATGCAGAATGTCACTTTGAGTTAGACCGGATTTTCTATGCTGATTAATAGACTGCGGATCTGGATGCAATTTAACATATTCAAATATTTGCAACATGCACATGTTGTACAGTAAGTGATATAAAAAATACATTTTGTAACACTTAAAGCGTAAAATAGTGTTTTGTCTATGTTATATTTCTTCTACTACATTAAAACGAAAATATTGATATCTAAAATTGTATATTTGCATAAATATTCGCAGTCTAGTGATTAATACTATTAATATAACGTTTTTAGTGCGCCATCTTTCGCGAATTCAAGCAAGTACGATATGTAATTTGGAATTTATGGATTCACCGTAAGCACGAGGTACAGATAGAGACTGTTTTGAATCTGACGTTGTGTATATTACGCAACATTAAAAGATTGTAGCGTTTTCTTCACGTCCTGCATAATTTTGTGCTCATTTCTCCGGTTATTGTGTTGACAATGACATGTTTATGAGGTAATCTTAAGTAAACACTGAATGTGGCAGCAATGATTAAACATTGTGCGAAAAATTCTTTCTAAATTTTTTTTTAAAAGTTAAAATAGACAATTGTAAAGAGCGTTCACTTTAAGTAGATTCTATATTATATGATTTATATCGAACAGTATTTAATCCTGAAAATTACACAGCAATTTTGGTGCATCCCATGTACTAGTCTGCGTTCATCTTCCTTGTCTTTCTTGTCCAACCTACTACTTACACTCTCCTGGCTGGTGTGCCTGTTCTACGCTCCTGCGAGGGTGTTAACGGTCTATTTCGACTTGGACCTACGGGAAATTAGTCGAAACTCTCTCAGGACAAGCAGCAGCTTGAGAAGGATCCCTTTCGGTGCACATTGACTTCTCTTTTCTGGTCGAGATCGGAGTGGAACGAAGCAAAAGCGTAGAGAAGCTTCCCAGCTCAGACTTTACAGCCGTAAATGAATACCTGCGAAAATTTCATAAGAATAGATGTCGACATAACTTCATAATATCTGAAAGAAACTTTTGTTTGTAATTATATGGTATTATTAAGGTATTTCTGATTATAGGTATTATTAAGGAATTTCTGATTATCTACATTTCTCTATAAAGGAGTTTCTTGTAAATAATTTATTAGACATGAGCGCCATTTACTTGAAAACACGTTTAAATTTTTCATTCGTAGCATTGTTTTTTAATATTTTAATCTGGTCATTCAATTCAGGAAACGTTAGTCCCTACTTTTTTACTTTTACCTTGTTTCTGGCGATACAGTATTATTTGGTTGATAATGATGTTCGTTGCAGTTTTTTCAAGTAACAGTGATTGAAGTTGCTACATTCTGATGAGCGATGCTCCAATTCAAAAGTCAGTAATATTATTAAAGTAATGACTACTCAGAAGATTCGGAACTGGGTGTATATTTTTAGTGATTTAACACGTTTACTGCCACAGTGAAAACATTCACTGCTAGTCAGAAACAATATAAATTTCTGTATTCTACATAAATCGTAAAGGAAAAAATGTTCAAGTACTCAGTATTGTATATGCGTACTTATATTAGTGTTGTCATGTTAAGTTTGATCAGACTATAGTAAGAATCAATAGTTACTTAATTGAATATTATTTGAGGCGCCGGTCATCGGTGGCCACCGTGGTAGTCAATGTGTTAATTAAAGTTTTCATTTACTTGTTTTTGTATCATTGAATGAAGAATTATTCTACATTAGAAATACGTTGAGAAGTTGTTCAATTATATGTAATAATCATCTACTAAAACTGTTTCTGTTACACATATATTCATAAAAATAGGCGAGTTTAATACATTGTCAAGATAGGTACGCGTGCCTATTTTCAATGAAAACATGTATCAGTGCTTTTTGATATTATAGAAAGTTGTAAGTTTTATTTAACAATATTCAGTACATTTACTCGCGAATCTTCAATCGGATCTAGCTTTCTGAAACTTTAAAATACCTAAAATATTATTCAAATCTTCGGAGTATTGGAGACTTTAAAAGTTTCAAAAACTTCGGAAGACTTATAAAGTCCTGAAAGTCAAGGCGGTCTTGAAACTTTATACAAAATTGAAAATTTTATATGTATGTCCGTTGCATATGTTACATTTGTTTTTCTATATTTTCCGTTTATTCTCACTACTGCTGTTATCTTTTTATCCATTCACACACTATTCATATTTCCTCTTGAATTCGTCTCTAATTTGCATGATTCGTGAATGAATACTAAAAAGTATTTAACATATACTAATATGTATATAATTGTACTATAAATTTCAAGTTTGAAATTATTAGAGTTGGAAGGAATTTTATGTTTAGACATGGTGTGGAGAAGCGAGTATAATTTTACTATTCTCTTTATATTCCTACGTAGAAGTATACTATTCACTATACTTTTGATATGAAGCGTTACTTCCAAAAGAAAATTATTACATTATTCTTGTTATTATATATAATATCACTATATTAATTCCATTATATTACTGTTAATATTAAAAGTAATTATATGTATAAATATTCCTAATTAATTTAGGTATGACTGTAATATAGTACCTGCTTAGAAAATTTAATCGATCTAACTCGTATGCATTATTATTAGGAGTTACGCTGTTTAATATTTAAATGTGTTCTCATAATTGAGAACATTACTGCTTCAATGATATTATGAAAACTTAAGTCTTATACACACCATTTTAAATCTAATGTATCATATTATTTGATTAATGTTGATTTTAGACAATTGTTATGTTGCTAGGCAAATTTTCAGTATACTGCAATAATGTTGTCTTCCTAACTAGAACCTGAAGTTTGCGAGTATGAATATCAGAGTTCGAAACTTCATCATACGGAAGAGCAAACACTTGTAATTAATTGAAATTAAGGAAGACGTTAGAAGCGAAGGAGAGTTTAATTAAACAATTCTTCATAGATCACACAACAAACTTATTTTGTGATTTAAATATCTCTCGCACAAAAAGATGGTTAATTAACACCAAATATACGTGGCAAATATTATAAATTCTAACATATTGAACTTACGTTTTTTTTACATGAGTAAAATTCAAGTCTTCTATAATATAGCATATTCCTGAATGACTATATAACTGGAGTGAATTTGTACATATATTGTTTATTTTGCTTGATACATCGGGTAATTTAATAAATATATTTTGTTAATTTAATAAGGAATCATAACTAACATTTCGCATAGGTCATAAAGTGCAACATTTATAGAATATATTTACATACATAAACATTAAATAACTGTTAATTTTCTAAATGTAAATAAATATGTTTGTTTAATTATTAATTACTCACTAATGTTTAATTATTAAGTACTCACTAATGATACATACGAGGAAATACAAAACTACCTAAAGCAATATAAACTAGTAGCTAAATTGAACTACCAATTATAAAAAATATTTTTTTGTTTAAAATCTAGCAACCGATTCAACATCTATTGATTTCAGTCTTAAATAACTGTTTTATTTCATTGAATGTTTTACTTTTGCGGCATGTCTGTACTTCAGAGGTGCTTACTAAGTCAAATGTCAAGGAAAAATTAATAACCTAAATGAATAATTTGAGTTTTTTTAACAAAATGTTTGTCATACACTCTAAATAATTTATGTGTCGACACAGTAATCGAAACAGCGTCTGCGTTGTTTTTGGAGATTTTATGAAACACAAGCTAAAGGTACAGTCACTGCAGTTAATAGGTTCTATTGTTTCAATTTAGAACGCGTTACGCATTGATAAGCACGTCCAGAACAACGCAGCATAAAACTGTACACATTCCGGAGTGTATGAAAATCGGTTTCCCGGATTTAGACGATGCCTGGAGCAAGAATAGGGAGTTTGTGAACTCCTCGCGGAATCCTGGCACGGGATACCACCATTGCAACTGCACATAATATATTATGCTTTACGTGCCAAAGCACTTAAATCAGAATTATTTCCAGCAAATTAATAACGCAAACTCTCCCATCCGCGTGAATTATTCATTAATTTCCAATTAAATTTGAGTGAAATTTCTATTTTTTACTACTATTCCGGTTTGTAACAAAATTATTAGAATAGTGCAAAAAATTGATGGTATTTTCCAATTAAAACTAAAGGCGAAATTGCACGGCTTCGAGATCATGTTTATAAATAAAGAATATAGTAATGATTCTGGGAAACTAAAGAATGCTGCTCTATGTATCCTGTATAAATGAAAATCCAAAGTTTCATTAAATATAAATGTTTATAGAAAGACGAAGATGTAAGAACAGGAAAATATATATGAATACTATGAATTCTATAATTCTTTGAATGACTTGTTCGACATTTATATCGTCCATTTTATCATTTCTAGGCGAATCCATTACATAATTTGTCTGATAATTATTACAGTCATGTAAGTGTTAATAATCACACTTGTTAGATTATCATATTGACTCTAATCTTTTTTATTAATTTTTGTAACAGTAATTTCTTTCATTCGTTTTTTGCAACTGGATTCGCATTGTCATTCGAATGCTGTTCGAATAATCAACAAACAAATAGATAATCGCTTCTTATAAAATAATAAATCAACGAATAGTTTCCAACTACAATCACTAGACTGCTCGGTAAATAATTTTCAATAAAACCGTGGTTTATAAGAGAGAATCAAATTTCAGTCGGACTTTCTCATTCCGTGTCTTCGGCAGAGAAAGTTTCCAAGCCGAAACACAAAGGAACGGCGGGAAAATAGTAGGAGGGAAAGAGAAACGCGTTCAGGAAATACGATTTCAAGCTACGCCAAGCACAATATCCCTGAAGATACTGCAAATCTGGCGTTCTTGATTTTTTTCCCGGACTTTTTGGGATTCGCTTCGTTCTTCCGCGTCTGTTAGATATCTCGGACAGTTTTCCTATCCAGAATGCGATCGCGTCTGATGAAATGAGAGGCAGATTAAGTAACGCAAGGCCAGACGTTTCTGCGCTCCACATGGGCAAAAATACACCTAAACGTAAAATGCCTGCGATATCGTTACTCCTATCGTCTGCCGCAGACTCAATGACACAAGCGTACGTGGAAACTTACGAATGCACGTGTGAGCGACGCTATCTAAATCGGAATCTGTAAATCAATGTTTCGTCCTGTTCAAAATGCATATAGCACGATACCCCAAGGATGAACAGTACCGAATTCTTTGCAACATTGGAACTAAAACGAAACTCTTATATCAATGGAGAACTTTAAAATTAAGTACGTTCTAGTGTTATATGAATTTTCGGTTTCTCTAAAAATTTATTTTAGTTTTTGACACGTTGAACGGCACAGTGAAAACGGCCATGCCTAATTAGGCACGATATAATTTACTATTTTTACGATCAATAATTATTTAATTAAATTAAATTTGAGTTGTCGCTCACCGGTAACCGCCACGGTGTTCAACGGATTAAATAAAATATACAGGGTGTTCACGTTAATGTGAACAGTACCGAATTCTTAGCAACATTGGAAGTAAAATGCAATTCTTATATCAATGGAGAACTCGAAAATAAAAGTACATTCTTGTGTTACATGGTTTTTCAATTTCTCTGAAAATTTATTTCAGTTTTTAAATCAAATATACAAGGTGTTCGCGTTATTATGAACCAGCGTTTTTCTCGTAAACGGTGAGTATACAGGAAGAATGGAAGATGGAAAACTTTTATGGATTTTGATTACCAATCCAACAGAATATTTACAATCGTTTTCGAAAAGCGAAGTTGACAATATATTTTTTTACATGATACGAAAGCGACTGTCACGAAGAGTTCAATCATGCGGTAGACAATGACCTTTAGAGTCACACAAAAGCTCCGACAGTCAGTAGCAACACAATAGCAATTGCATTGAACGCGATATGTAGCCTTCTCGATAAGGCAGTGTAGTACATGCAATATTATGAAATGTTCAAATTATTTTTTTTATTCCTGATCCTACATGACCCTGCATGTCACTGTACACCACATGGTTGAATTTATCTTGGTAATCGGGTTCATATCATGTAAGTAAGTACAGTTACGATTATGTTAACATGGTGGAATTTGTCTTTCTATTGCCTTTAACTTTACAATAACGAAAACGCGTCCCATTTAAGAAATCGTCGTTGACCTTAAAATTTCGGAAAATATAACACTGAAAAAAATGATTTTTAACACAATATTTGTCCCTTTAAAACAAATTCTATACTTTTTATTTATTTCTACACGAGGAATTAGCTCCTTTCAAATGTACGGTTAATGTTTCCTTTGTACTAGTTCAAAAATTGTTGGAAATGTTAACCCCATTCTTATAAACGTAGAGGGAACTTTCAATTGCTTAGACAGTACAACATTTTTTCTTTTAAGTAAACAAAATTTTAACCGTTTGACAAACAGGTAATACCACAGTCAATATTTACAAACGTACACACAACTAGAAGTCTGCTTGCCCATAATAAAGCTTCAAAGTTGTTTTGCTGGAAAACAAAGCTTCGCGTGAGAAAAAAGATTCGAAATAATTAGAACAAAGCCTTGAATTTCAGAAAGAGTTCGCAATTCTGTGCTGCGAAGATCTGAGGCGTGTGAGGAAATGGGAGGATGGCACGTAGAAAACCTTCTGTAAACTTTGGAGTTTACAGAATTCTTCTTTCTTCTTGTTGTGAAAGAAGAACTGGTAAGATAATCCACGCTAGAACACCAGAAGCGAGCAAGTCCTCCGACAATATTAATTTTCCGACCCACGTTTAATAGGATTTCTTCCGTACATTACGCGAGCAGTACGTGCCCTTAACACTTTGAGCTCCGTGTGCACCACGGGTGACCCACGTACTAATTCTAATTTCGTCAAAGAACTGATTATTCCAACGACATCTTCAGTTACATCCATATTATAATGATAGTGCCAAATAAGAAGTATATTACGAAATAAATAAATATTTATATATTCAGCGATAGATGTTTACACGCTGAACGCCGTCGCGGTCACCGGTTACCGACGCCTCAAATGTAATTTAATTAGAACAGAAGAAGACGACTGAGTACTCAAATCTTTTTTTCTTTACGATTTATATAAAAAATAGTGAATTATATTCTGTCTGATTGGGTTGATAGCCGTTTTCACTGTGGCGTTCAACGTTTTAATAAAAACGTATTCTCGCGTGTCTAACTAGTTGTGGTATTTTCCACTGCGACGTTCAACGTGTTAAAGCCCTGGAATCCTTTTTCTTGCAACATTATACATAAAATTAACTGTTGAATCTGGTGCTAAAGTATTTGTAACCATAAAAATTTCAATTGCTCAATTCAGCATGCAGCAAAATTCTTTTACAGATAGTTTAATTAAAAGGGACGGTCGAAACGGTCTGATATCGAGTTAGACTCACGGAGATCAGAAAAGTCCCCGGCGTGCAATAAGGGGGTTGGTTTTCGAATAGTACGATCACGCCATTACCACTGAGATTTTTGGCCTGGAACGCGATAGTCGAAAGTTAAAGGGGATATGACCGAGAAACGTAATGAATATATTTGCATATCGGGGCCGTTACCGAACCGTTACTGGTACAAGGTATACCGGAGTACAAGTCTGTTCGACTGCCAAATATGCATGCATCTCGCCCGGGGCCAACCGTCCGCAACGCTTCAAACCTAGCCCCATGCATATAACACTCGGAAGAGAGAATTGTCGATTAGTTTGCAAACTAGGGACGTGCATTCCGTCGCGCGTGCATATATGTCTGTCTATCTACTCGAGCGTGGAATTTCGCGCTTACCTCTGTCGTCCTGGCCAGTCAAGTAACACTATCTAGATCATGTGATATAGACATGTGACGAAACAAAATGCGTATAATATACAGTGTATACTTTTTAAATACAGTAAAACATCGATTATCCAAACACTGGTCACCCTAAGATTAGTCATTCTATTTCAGCTACAAACTAAAATTCCTATCAGTGGCCCTGTGTACTTAATTTTATTCCACTATCTATCTTACATTCTAAAGTAAAATGATCATTTTTATGCAAAATATAGGTACAACGTTAGTCATTTTATTACAGTAGAACCTCGATTATCAGAACTGTAATTGGTAATAAGATGACCACATTACAACTATGTTTCGGGATAAAAATGATAATTTTAGTTTAGACCATAAAAGTACACAGTGGAATAAAATTAAGTACACAGTGTCAGTAGTTGACAATTTTAATTTGCAATTAACCTGGAAGAGAAATTTTTGGATGACCGGTGTTCTGATAATCCAGGTTCTACTGTACTTGTTATAGTTTGGATAATCGAGGTGCTACTGTATATGTATTTCGTTATTTCTGAAACTATCAAAGATACGAAAAAGTGGTTTTTAGGTGTTTATAGTACTCACCGAGTGCAGTGAACAATGTCTAATCAACTTACGTCCTTAATTCAATCTTTTTGATGCAAAATCAACTTTTATATTTACGAGCGTTCGATATCGTGAGTCTAAAAATAAATTAACAATAATAAAAAATAAAAAAAATAAATAATGTGATGGACTTACGACAACGAATATAAAATGTTCAATACAAGACACGGAAGGAAGATTTGAAAATGTACGTCGACCTATGAACCGCAAATGTGAGTTTTCTATTGAAATGAAAGGAAGACATATCAAACATCTGTAACAAACGCGAAAATAAACTTGTGTTTTCATCGAAATGATTGGTTTTAGGGCCTGTATTTATTAGACATTTTCACTCCACTCCGTGAGTACTATAAGCACCCAAAATCTTAAACCTTTTTTTGAACAAACTATATAAAATGTACAGCACCGATATTGAAGGGAACAAGATATTTCGCACACTTCCTGGGTACATTTGTTATTAATTAACGGTCGAGTCACGTTGAAATTGTGAGTACGTAGGTAAAAAAACGCTTGAATTCTGGTAGACTGGTTTTATTTAACTGTTAAAACCATGGAGGATGTGTAGGAGTGTAGTGGGATTTATAGCCCTGTCATGTGACACCTTACCATTTATGAATAAATCTGGATTAATATATTTTTACAAACATGGTTAGTATTTTGTTATAATTAATATAAATAATCTGAAACAATTATAGTACGGTGCAAGACCAGTTCGTCAATGTTTTAAATTTAGACGACATTTGTTTCGACTTTCTGGTCTGTGGATACATTTGCAGCGATTCTGGACAGATAGCTGGGAAGACGCAGTAAAAAAATCACTGCAAGACTGTTCAAATTCTTAACTCAAACCATAATCGCGAAACGAGGAGTGTATATTGAAATCAAAATTTCATAAAGAACAGCGTGTGTTGTTTGGATGATGTTCCCTGTAAGGACAATTCTTCATTTTCGAAAGTAGTACAATGGAACCCAGGTTATTCGAACACCAGTCATCCGAAAATTCCTGTTCCATGGTCACTACAAACTAAAATTATCATTAGTGACAGTGTGTACTTAATTTTAGTTCTCCGTGTATTTTATATTCTAAACTAAAAATATCATTTTTATGCAAAACATAGTTACAAAGTGAGTCATCTTGTTACCAATTGTAGTCCAGATAATCGAGGTTCTACTGTACATGTAAATTTTGTTTCGACTAATATAACGCGGGAATCGATCTTTCATCTTTGTTGAAGTAATTACAGAAGTACCTAGATTGGTAGCATAAATCTAAGTACCAGGAGAAGGATATGGTAGATTAATTTAAATCCACTCTTATGATACGCTAGATTTTTCTAATGCATAAATAAAGGAAAGTATAGCGGAAAACTAAAAGACGGAGAACTCGAAGGTCTATTCTTTTATGAACTGATAAAGAGGGATTTGCTACACTCGTCAACCAAGGGGTCAACTGAAGGGTAAGGGGAAAGAACAGGGTATGCAGCGTTCAACTTGAAAGAAAAATTAAAATCATATAAAACAAATTATACTTTCGCTCAATCTTTTTCTGTCGCCTAATTAGAGTATAACTTCATGTCATGAACAATACAGTTACATTCACTGGACCTTGTTTCTTTACTGATGCACTGAAGTATTAGAAATTGGTTTTCTCAATGAAGCTGTTTTGTGACATTCCCTGTTTTTTCCCTCACCCTTCAATCAATTTTTGGATTCCATCGTACTGTACAATTAACCCTTTGAACTCCTTTGTTGAGTGTGACTCGACATCGATTTTATTGACAGGTACTCCTATGTCGAGTCACATTCGACATTTGTAAATTCCCAGTTTAAATATGTATTATATTTCGCAATACGTTTTTTACCTAGGTAAATAATATTACATGCACATGACACTTTTTTGTAACAAAAAACCTCCTTGAAGTGTTCAGGTACATGATTGTTTGTACTTAATTGGTTCCTATGAACCAACTATCTTTTGAAGTACATTTCATATGAAACACTTAAAACAATAGAGAGCTATTGAAAAGGAAATTAAAAAAAATTAGGACTTCAAAGAATTAACGAGGCAGAAGTATGTAGAACGTTCAGATTCCTTCCGATTCGGCGTTAGGGGAAATTTCCTTTCGCGCCTTATTTTTCCCGACGAATATGAGGGAAGGGTGACGACACGAAGCGTCGACAATTTCACAATGGACGTGTCTAGCGTTGGGTAATGGGTAACGGAGCCCTTTCGGACTTTAAAAGTTCGATAATTGCCGAGGACACGTCTGCCGGTAAAATCGGGCAGACCGCAGCCTTTGTGGTCTAGTCCCTTCTCGTTCTTCGTTCCTGCCTCTCCCATTCTCTCGTTGCTGGCCCTTGCCGTGCCTGTAAAAGTCAGCATATTTCAGCTTTCTGCGAGGCTCCTCTCGGTTGGTGGAGGCTGACCGAGAATCATGGAATGGGAAAAAAGAGCCTGGTACAGGGAAACAGGCGAACAGCAAAGAAGCGATTCAAGGGACACGGACGGCAGAATTGAACGTTGGGTACAGAAGCTCGTGGAAAGGGGGAATAATTAGAGATTGCAAGTTACCGACAGAACTGATTCAATATACACTAGCGAACAAAAGTTTAAGACAACTACCTTTTCAATAGGTTATTGCTAGACTGCGAATGTTTATGCAATTTAATATATCCAAATTAATGAGAATGGATATTTAATAATTTAGTGAAATAAAAATTACATATTTTAAACATTTCAAGGAGTAAATGCAGTTTTCTTGAAGTTTTATTCATGTACTTACTTGCACTAACATAGTAAATATGAAGGTCTGAAAATGTATATTTGCATAATCATCCGCAGTCTAGTTATTACATTATATTGTGAGCGGTAAATTCGGAAATTCATTTTTGCGGTAGTTTTTCGGAGACTATCACATTTTGGTCTACCATAATAGCACCCAGTTTTTTAAAATTTATGCCATACCTGCTTGTAAAATCATTTTCCAATAATATTTGCTATTCCTGCAAATGTTTTTTTCTTCTTGCACAGTGATACTACAACATCCCTATTTTCTGGACGTAGATTGCTGGTTAATCCATGTTTTTTACTTAAATTTAGCTGTTGTTATTATAAATTTAATATATTACGTTGATTGAACTTACTGTTGCTCGATTCATTTGAAGCACCCCTGTATTTGAATGTTCATCTTATACTTCTCAGAATCCCAACTACTGTTTATGTTTTGAATGTTTTAAGGTCAATTGCAAATTGATTGTGAGGTTGTGTGTGATTGGAAGAATAAGTATAAATTTTTTTTTTTTCTTTGATTATTTTAAGTCGCATCAACCTCTGAGTTGGGTTATTAGCGACTAGATCTGTTCTGACAGTTCTTACAGTTTTTGGAGAAGATTGGTGTTTTTTAAAAATGTTAGTAGTTGTTGTATCTTCTTTGTGCCGGTCAAGTTTTCTCGCATACAGGAGTCAATATTGCAGTTTCTTCTTTCGGCTGAAAATTTTGTGCAGGAAAAGATAAGGTGATCAATGGTTAGTGTAGTGTTACATATGTCACATGTTGGGGCATCTGCCTTGCTCAGAATATAAGAGTGCGTTATCTTGATATACCCGATCCTGATGCGTGATATTGCTACTTGGATTAAATTGTTGGCTATTGAATATCTATAACATACTACGATAATCTATAAAAAAGGAAGTCGTCTTAAACTTTTGTCCGCTACTGTATACTTGTTCATATAACTTTCAAACAATTCAATGTTAAAATACTAAGTGGAAGGTATCAAAATCTATCAATAGATTATGTATATTAGAATTTCAGTTAACCGAATACTGATTGCCCGGAATTTCTATTAACCAAACTCCAATTATCTGGAATTTCGATTAACTGGATAGCCAGTTATCCGAATGCCAATTATTAGAATTGCTAGTGATTTATTTCAGTTGTGCAGATAGTCGGTTTCGGACTAACACTACTATGAGCAACGCGAAGCAGGCAACCCTGTTGGAGCTGTTTCCTGAGAAGTAAAGTCGTTGTAAATCTATGTACAATAGTTATGACTTGTTTTTCTTTATTACCATATGTTTTTTAATAAATAATTCAGTATTCATCTTTCTGTGGGAATGTTGTATTTCATTATCAATTATCTGGAATATAGAAACCCCGATTAATCCGGATAATCGGAGTTCTACTGTATTTGGTATCGTCATTTGAGCGATTACTATTCCACATCTCTACAATGGCGACAGCGGAGGTACCAATATTGTCGCAACCCGAGTCAAATTGTTTTGATAATTTTGTTAGCATTTCGTTACTTATATTTCGCGACCATAGTTAGATTACTTTAAATTTCAAAAAATTGGCAATTGCGCTGACAAAAATCGTGAAAAACCACTTGCCTCTCTGAATTGTAATAATGTCAATATTATTCAGTCGCAGAAGCAGTTATGAAGAAGCAATCGTTTCGAGTATTTGACATTTACGTACAGACATACGTTTTTGATACACCGATGCTTTACTGTTCTAAATCGATACTAACTCAAAAGTATCATAATCCCTCACTATATCGAGTAACAAATGGATGATAGTGATTAAATTAAAGTTTGAGTGACCAAGCTGCTTTGTTTAACGGATTTTATAATACGAGTCAAGGAAAATAGTGAAATATATAAATTGAATTGATTGGTCGATGCAGTCTCCGAAAACTCTTCACAGTATTCTCTATAATTTTACACTGCTTGCCATGTATGTAACATAGTAAGAACTGAAAATTAAATATTGTGCCTATAAAAATATTTTATTGTAATACTAATATTTTCATCTTAAGATATGAAGCACAGGATGCCATCATAGCACTGCATTTTAAATAAGTACTTTAGTTCTAATATTTAGAAAGTTATATTGTACTCAGTGGGGTGCCCTAGATTACTGAACTTCATTTCACATGTCTCACACTTTTCAAAATTCCAGTTAGACTAGTGATGGTCGCTGGAACTGCGGCCTTCCCCCACTCTAGGTAATTTCCCCACATTTAGGCTGTGATCTGTGACGACGATGAATTGAGGAGGAATGAGGAGAATGGACCCAAAGTGGGGGAAGGCCGCAGCTCCGGTTGCCATCACTGAGTTAGACAATATCTTTCTTTGACTATAATTAGACCGAAAAGCTGGTGAAATTATACACGTTCAGTATAAATATCCTGGTGCAACGTTATCTTAAAGTCCTGAAATTATAAATCACTTCTGTTTGTGTCAGCTGGAAGCTATGTGTACGAAATTAGCACACAGGCCCTCGCCCCGACTGTAAAAATGAATTTACGTGGAATTGGAGGAGAAATTAAAAATTGCGAGTGATGAAAGAGTATTATAGGGGTGTAAGGCGTGTTATGTCATAGCCCCGTTTTCATCGAGAATTTCGATCCGTGAATTCGATTGCCGTTCACCGGGGATCACCGTAACAAACGGAAATTGCTGCCGGTGCAGTTCATTGGACGGGGGAAGACGGAGCTGAATGACACCGATCGCAGCACGTCCTACCGATATTAAAACTCTAATTCGACCGGACAATATCCAATTACGAGGCTCGCATGGATATTAATTTCTAGTTTTTAGTACTGTTTATCTTCCACGCAGCGCCGGCACTCAACAACTCGCAGCTACCCCCTGTTATTTGATCAACGGAAATTTGATGCTGCGTTTTCGATATTCGAGATTTTATGAGCTTTTCGCACAGAAAAAATACAACGAGGGGGCTTCCATTATGATCAACTTTCGGAGCTGTTTGTTCCGGCTTCGAGCTTCCGCAATTCTTTTTAATTTGGTGAAATTCAATGATTTCGAATCATGCTTAACGTAAACTCGTGAAAATTTTCAATCGAAGCGAATAATTTTTAGCGTTGCTCTTCCATGAGAGTGTTTGATGAATGTTTGCACTTTTTAGCAAACGTTTGAAATCATTTTTGAAGCAACAATACGCAGAAACTTTCTGATAACAATAAATAGTTAAGGTAGCTTAGGTAATTTTTTACTCAAGGGTGCTAATGGTTATTATAACTGCCAGTGTTTGAGGTATTTTCATTGTCCAGTTTCATCATTTAATCTGGTGTTATAGGGTTTCTGTTCCATATCAATATGAAATTATCTTTTTACATTGTACCTGTAATTTGGATTATATCACTTCACCTTCTGAAAAAAGTAGGGAAATTATCATTGACCTTCCACCAAACAACGTAAGTTACTGCTAACACCTGGAATAACAATTATGAATCGATAGAAAAATTAATAGAGGATTCGATGTTAGTTAACCCTAGAGCGTTCTTCAGTTCGACTATATACTCAAGGTTTTGGGTCAAAGATGACCCGAACATATGGAACTCATATTTTCAGCTGTAGAATACAATTTGAGGAATAAGGAAGCATGTGTTTATCCAGTGGCATTTATTATAACAGCTTTAATTATAGGAAAATAACATATTTTGTCCAAATTGTTTATTTACAACGGGATTTACATATATATTCTCGTCATTTTGTGCTATTTATATATTTTCTTTCGATTATACTACCACCCACTTGTTTGTAAGACTTCACCATGATTAATTTCTGTTATTTGTTTTTGCCTCGTATATGTTGGGTCAAATTGACACAAAGACCTTATGCTTAACAATTTTTGTTATCAGCACGTCATATGAACACAAACAATAATCTCTTAATATACTGTCAAGGGAACAGAAACAAGCATATTGATACTAATTTCATTGCATTTCTTCGATAACAACAGAGGTTCATAGAAAAATAAGAACGAGGTGAGTTGACAAAGACCCGAAAACCGCACTAGTGTTAATTCCGGCTGATTGTGTATGTATTTGTACTTAAAATACGTGAGAAAGGGTAAAGAAATGAAAGCTGTGTTTTAGATGAATTTCAAGAGATCTGCTCTGTCAAGAACGTTAAGTCAGGATATTTTCCCTTGACAAACGCGCTTTCATTGGCCCCTTATTCGTGACTGTTCGTCTATGAAATGCTTTCAATCGAATCAACGTGCAATCACCTAAATTCCTCGAGAATTTAATCAGAACGTGAGCTCTCTGTCCGTCGACTCTCTCTCTCTCTCTCTCTCTCTCTCTCTCTCTCTCTCTCTCTCTCTCTCTCTCTCTCTCTCTCTCTCTTCTTCTCCTATCCTCTGACCCACCCTATGTCTCTCTTTCTTCTTCAGTGAAGCTTGGTGGTTTACGGACAATAGATTCGCCGCGTGTGTTGGCTGTCTGGTCACGTGCATTGACTTCCAGTGGCTTGTTACAAGTTCAACGGACAAGTTTGCCTCTTTCTCTCTTTCGATATTTAAATTTTTTGCTCTGCAAAAACTATTGCCTATTCGTACTTATAGACATCTTTCGTTTCGTCCTATCTCTCATATTCCAATTATTAGAGAAGCAATAATGAAGGATTTGATTTTGCACACATATACGATTTCTTTATGATTTACGGCACTTTTGTCTTGTAGTCTGTGAAGAGTTAATGCTGGTTTAAAATTGAGCTGGTAGAACAATATATTATGTGCAGTAATATTGAAATTACGGGTTGAAAGTTAATTTCGTGCTCTTATATTAAACCATTTCGACTCGCGCTTCAGCTGCAGTAAGATTCAAATTTTGTTTATTACTGTTTCTTAATACGGGAATTCCTTTTGCTTTTAGTATATTGCATTAACATAATTTTATGTTGAATTTTATGAATAATTCTTAAACGTCCCATTTTTCTTTTGTATAGACATACGAAATGTCACTGAAGCTAGTATTATCTACAGAACCTTCTTTAGAAAAAATTAGTATGCATCTCATGTACTCACAGCTACCTACTTAACTAACACCTTGCTTGGATGTAGATAACATTGTCAGTAGAACAAGTTGATGAACACAGGAACAAATTGAAGTAAAATTTCAATTACAGTATTACCTCTGAAAGAATATTGTAAGAGGACATTCTTCATCATTATTAAGAATTTCATAATAATTGATTACAGGAATGTGTTAAAAGTTCTTATTAATGTTTATAAAGCAACGCGATAGTATTTCGAAGATATTTGAGAAGACCAAACCACTTCTGATTTCCTGCAACTTTGTTTGGTTTTTCAGGAGTTTGATAAATGTACTAGGTGTATTTTGTTTCTGCCTAGATTCAGTTCTTAGGGACATTCCCTTAAAGAAGAGCAAGCTTTTGCAAATTTCCACTGATGTTGTTGAGAATTCAATAATCCACAGATATTGTTCAAATGCAACTTTGGTACCGTATCACCCTAAAGTATTTAAAAATTTTCATTCTTAATTTGTTAATATTTTAATGAATTTAAATAATAAAGTAACCACCCTCATTACTCTTACACATGCTTATATTCCTGTAAGGGCGAATACACAGTATTTAGTTCTAAATGTAAATGTACGTCCAAAGTCTGCTCAAGAAGGCAGAACACTAATAAGAATAACTGTTATCTTGTAATTTGGAACTTTGTACCTTTATTACACTACAGCAATATGAAGAAAACATACGTAATTATAGTGAAAAATATAATGACTGATATAAATATTATTCTGTGCATCAATGTACTACATAATAAAATATTATATTACATTGTACACACTGCGTATTTAACAAGCAATTGTGATTAGGATACATACGAAAGTATTGTTATCAAACATACAAATAGCTCCCTGCATAAAAATTCGGTACATCAATACTCAAAAATAGAATAACCCAACATATTTGCAATGTTATTTTGCACGTAAACGAAGCTTGACACCTTGAATGCCAGGGGGGTCACCGATGACCGGCACTTCAAATTCAATTTAATTCAATAACTTTTTATTATTACACAATTCTGAGCAATTCTCATATTATAACAATTATTTAGGAACATAAAAACGTGTCTAAATGCCCCAATATTTTTTTCTTTTACGAGTTGTATTAAAAACAGAAAATTATATTATGTCTGACTGGATATGACTGTTTTCACTGCAACAATCGTGTTATTGTGCAAAAATATTGTTGAGACATTTCGGTTTATATTTTAACGAAAAATATACAAATGAACCGAAAAAATCGACACTACTCTATAATTGATGACGAACAAAGCGACAACCGATAGAATTTTAATCCTACTTCTCGTACATTGTTCGATACTCTCTCAGTTTCTACTCCGGGTTTACGTGTTTCCTCGGTTTCGTTGGCGCGATCAATTTTATAAGAGAGATACGTAGGCGGCGGGCCACCCGACAGAGATATAGATGCAGATAGATAAAACCGGAGCAAAAAGAAAGCACGATAGGAGAAAGAGCGAGAGTGGAGAAAAGGTGGAACGGCGGACTACAGGAGACCCGCTTGTTTCAAGGAGACGCGCGGAATAAACAGATAGCACCGATCGAGGTCTGAATACCAAACAGCTCATGGTTCGCTTTCCTCGGAACACGAAAATGTTATCCCTCTCTTACAGGCTGCTTCGAAACGTATTCCTACCGCGCCGCGTATACGTCCTCGTAACACCCGGCTCGCAACACACAGCAGAACCAGTGTAGATATCTATCCGCTACTTTTCTCTATTGCAACAGACAAGGGACACTAAAAGTTAACCCTGCCAACCGGGGTCACCACCTCTCTGCCAACCTATAGGTAAGATATCCCGTTCGATGTACAAACGAAAACTGCATTCCAAGTTCCTGCGCCGCCATCCAGGAAGCTCCCCGTCTGCCACTTCTTTCTCCGCTTGTTTCTCCTGTATCCGCGTTCCTCTTCCTTTCGCCTTTTCTTCCCTTTCTTACGCCATTTCCTTTGGACCTCCTGTATACACGACGTTCGCAGCATCGGGGGCATCGGTGTACGAAGATACGAGAAGTCACTTTCCGTGAACTCGTGTGTTACGCTCCCCGGAGGGCCAGGGTTGTTACAACTTTTCCCTCGCCCTGGAAGGAAATATAAAAATGCACCTGAGACCTCGATAACGTGCGGCCGTGATAAGGAAAGTAAGACCGCGGCGCAGAGCGGCGTGGCGCGGTTCCGCCCGCATTTTCCCGTCAGATCGTAACTACATCGTTAATAAAGTTTGCCCGGGAACAAGTTTTATAGATTTTGATTTACGCGCCGCCTCCGGATGTTCTGCTCCGTCATAATGGAGCAATTTACGTTGAACGGTATAAAGCGGCCCCGTTTTATCAAACGCGCGTTTATTTTGTATCGCGTGCGGGAATTCGCTGATAGCGCGTCAAATTTTTCGTTCCGGTTATGAAAGGAATATTCTGCGCGCTCGTTCATACGTATGCATACGTTTTTTTCACGGTAATAAATTGGAAGCTTACGCGATTGCAATTCCCTTTTTCGTTTAAAAAAAAGTTGACGGTCTATGACATTGGAAACATTTTCGTACATGTGCGGCGTGTCAGAGACCGTCACTGGCATGACTTATGTATTGTTTGGTACGTACAATAAATATGAAACAAAAGGTGGATATACTATTCAGTGGACTGGGAAATATATTCAAATATTTCGTGCCCTTTAACAAATGAAATGCTTCTCTGTAACTATTTCGAGCAAAGATCGTTCTCTTAACACGTTGAGCGCCGCATGCATCATGGGTGGCCTACGTATCGATTTCAATTTCGTTAAATAATTTACTACTCCTACGAAATTTTGGGTAACAATTATGTTACAGTGCAAGTGTAAAACAAAAAATATATTATCAAGCAGACACGTATTTATATATTCAACGATACATGTTAATAAATAGCCATTTTCACGTGTCTGACTATATATGGGAGGTTTCCACTGCGGCGATCAACGTGTTAATGTTCATTTTCAAAAACGTTATCTTTTGAAAGTTTGATTAAAATTGACGTTCCTTTTACATTGTGACATACAGCTAAGTTCCATTTATACGTGACACTTAGAGTTTCCTGTTAAAATGTGCTTAAATTAATGTTTGAATGATCAGGTTGTTCTTTAATAGATATTAAGCCTCAGGACAAAGGAAATAATAAAATATGTACTCTATACTTTCATATTGCTTTCCATATAACATAATGAGAGACGAAAATTAAATTTATGTATTGAAATGTTTTCACATGATAGTCATACGTCTATTTTAACAAGGGGTGGTTAAACTCACATTGATCCCCGAACACGTCATTAAACTTTTTTGCTCTTTGCGTCACCCTAGCCAACGTGTTCTCCGCAAAATCATTCTAAGCAACGATGTTCCGTGCCATCCCTACACCTTCCTTAAAATATTTTAAGAACCCTGTAAGACGGCTCTTCCAGAGATTCCATTGCCATTGGCCACTGTGTCAATAGTGTGAACCAGCGTTATAATAAATTAGAAGTTCTCAAAACATCTGTCTGTGTCGTCAATTACGTGTAAGCCATCTATTACATCTGACTTTCTTTGAATTTCATCCATCTTATACGACCACCATCGTCCTGACATACTTCCCTTTAAACTCTGCCCTGCACATCAAAACTAGAGAACAAAAATTAAGTGATCAGTATACTGCGGATGATTATGTAAATTTACATTCTTCGATTTCAATATTCCTTGTTACTATGGACTTCAAAAAATGAAACCGTGACAAGACTGTTTCTCGTCCCTTAAGGATCTAAAAATGTATCTTCTATCTCTCTTAATTTAGAGACTGTGGGTCTTATAAGTATGTGAATATGATATATTGCATAAACATCCGCAGTTTAGTGATCAGTTTTAGGCGGGATGTATTGTATATATTCTCTCCTGTATATTCCTTTGCTCTTAGTGAGTAAATGCAGACACCGGCTCTACACATGTGTCACAGGCTCATGTTTTATGTGCGATACTAACAAAACGTACATTACAGATCTTCATGAATTGAATATTCTGTAACGCATTACGAGGAAACATGCTGTTCAATGGCAGATGTCGTCCCACGAGAATCACTCTATCCCCTTCATCCGATTTTCGACATCCCGGTGGGACAAGCTTTATTATTCGCATGCAACGCGCTGTTCCGGCTTCCTAATTTGCAATAATTCTAAATTATCTCATTTCGTAACCGGAGACAGGCGGAAGACGGAAACGGAGTAGAAGAGGAGAGGAAGAAAAATGCTCTCTGGGAACGAGTCTTTTTATTACCCTATTAATCCCAACTAGCGCCTTATTTTTAAATTAACATTTTTATCTCCCGAGAAAACAAGCTTCTCTCCCGTCTTCTTCTCGTCTATCTCCTCCTCTCGTTCAACCCTTCACCCTTCCCCCTGCCCTTTGTCTTTCCGCGATGGCCTTTCGTTCCTCTCTTTCTCCGTTCTCCACCCGCTCGAAACCTCATTCTGCTATCTTTATCTCCAACAGCTCTCGTAAAACACAGGATTATGGGGCTGAATTCTATTATCGTGGGCAGCTAGCGAATCGGAACCGGTAAAGAGCAGCTTTCAAAGTATCATTAAGTATGCCTGCGAAGCCGCGTCTCGTACTGCATACCCCTTGATATACGGGAAAACAACGAATCCGCGGATTTCTTCCTGCTTTACGGCCTAAAAATGTAAATCCGATGTACGGACGATGCTGAATGCATGCATAACGCATTTCCTGTTGCATTAACATGGGCGAAATTATCGAAGGACATGATTCAGACGTATGAAACGGGTCGACGTGGATTTTACTAGAAAAATCTGCATCTTGCGATACCTATAATCTCCTCCATTCTGTTCAATTGTAGAAAGAAATTTCTGCTGCAGAGGAGTTTCTTGGAACCGCTGATGCGATATGTATTTTAGTATAAAATACACAATGACTGTATTAATTATTGAGTTGGAAAATTTAAAAATTGCTGATTCTGTACACTAATACATCTTCGTACTAAAGTAAACGTTCCTATTAGCCATTTATTACATTTATTTTTACACTAACGGTTTGATAAAACATATACAATGTTTGAAACAGTAAGAAATTAATATCAAGACAGTTTTACTTTATAATTCATGCGTTATTTGATTTGTTAACAAATTTATTTATTAATATTAATCTGTATAGTTTTGTCATATCAATCGTTGAAACAATAGCTGACAGATTCTAATTGGATAGGTTAAAAAATACATATTTTCAAGTCGTCGCAATTAATGTTAATTGCGGCCTGAAAAAACCTAAGAATAATACAAAAATATGCACTTGAAAGAAAAGTTAAAAACTATTGTCACTTTCTGTTAATAGAACTAAAATACACATGTATAGGTACGTTTGCAATATATGAAAACATTTATATTGAAAACAGATTAGCTAACGATTAACGCGTACATTTTATAAATAGTCTTAATAATTTGTTATATAACAAAAAATAAATACTTTTTATATTAATGCATACATTAATATATAAATTTAACTACATAAAATGAATTTGTAACAGTTAAAATGTTCTTTGTATAATATTTTAAACAAATGTATGATAGTAGGGAAACATAATGGCAGATCATAGAAACAACTAGGTCAACAAAGGGGAAATGAAACAGACTACAATTTGCAGTATAATTCTTGTATAAGAATTCATTGTTAACAGCAATTTGACAACTTTCAAAAGTAATAGGTCCAATGTTGTCAACAGTCAAAATTTTATGCAAATTTTCCATACTTGATAAAACGTATTTCTTTTTATTTTACTGTGTTACTATGTATTCAGTAATCAACTCATTTACTTTACTCGTATACTTTAATTGCTTCGAATAATCTCCGGAGTCCAAAGCAGAAACAAAAGTTGGACGTCTTTTGTCAGTGTTTCACGTGAGTTCACATTTTACGATGTAATTACCGGCAAGTTGAAACAGTTTATGCAAACGAGCAGCCTCTTTTTGTAAATAATGACACTCGAGCTAAATTTAAGTTTAATGCCTGAACAATGAGATTCAAACAGTCTCTTAAAGTCGATGAGCAATAAAAAGGAGAAGCGGATAATACTAAAGAAACCTGGATGGTCATTCGTTGCGTAAAGTGTCTTATTTTTATAGAATAATAAAGACGGGTAGATTTTCTTAAGTGTTTCTCGACCCTTAAGAAAGGATCGTTTCGCGTCTTTTGTTCTATAATATATCGCGATTTTCCTGCGACTGTGCAAAAATACTGTCGTTTAATCCTTTGTAAAATGGTTGCGACAATTTTAACATTTTCTTCAGAATGTACCAGGAAAAATTATGTTCACACTCTAAAGGAATCTTTTCTAGTACAGGGTAATCATTTGTAAATAGGTGTCTGTTAACAAAACCTGTGAACATTTACAATTTTCGAAATCACAGTCACTAATTCTTTTATATTCTTATTTAATTTTTATTCTCTGCTACAAGTATCCATAACTGTTGACATTCGAACATGTTGCTTATTTTCTTATAGTTTATTAAAAGTCGTAGTTATCTGCTGTGTTGAAAACACTGTTATTATAAATTGTTCATGGCTAACGACATTGCAGTTCTTTTTTAAACATCAGCGTCTATGTACATATGTAACAGTTACGAAATCTGTTGGCACAACTTTAGGAGATGAAGTAGCGAAATCGATACGTCAAAATCGATTTTTTTCACGAGGGAGCTCGAACGAAGGGGACGTTTATCAGCAATGGGAAAGTATTGTCGCATACAACACCGAGAAAATGTCAATTTTCCACGATTGCATCGACCTCTGCGAATATTCACGCTTCGAAATGCACGCGTGTGTTCAATTTCCGAATACAAGAACAATATCGGCGTTCTTCATACTTCTGAACAATTTTGCGGTTTGATAAAACAGGAAGTAAAGTGACAAACACTTTAGTCGTAAAAGTGTAAATTTAGTATTTTTAGATGAAGTTTCTTTAAGACATTTAATGTTCCATAAGTATTTATTTCGTAGTAAGAATCTCAACTGTATCAAAAAAATATTTTGCTCATAAGTTTGATTTGAGTACACGTTTCATTTACTGCACTTTATACAGAATGTCTTATTTTAATCAATCCACACTATTATCTCCCGAACTATTCGTTATTCGACAAAATGTTTCAAATAGAACTTGCTCTGTTTCAAAGAAGACATCTTATGATCGAGACAAATCTTGTCTGGGTGGAGGTGTCTCCAATATTTCAAGGTGACTTTTGTTTTTTTAAATAGAAGTATATATTCTCGCTCAGCTAGTCGAGTAGTCCATTCCGAGACGAATTCATTGACCTATATGTTGGTCGTTCAAGGTCATTCAAGGTCAGTTGCCATCGTTTCAATTGTCCCTTCTCTGAATGGCTTATGACTGTGCCGATGAATCTCTACGACGTCAAATGACCTTGGAAGACCAAGATATTGTAGGTCGATGAATTCGTCTCGAAATGGGTCACACGTCTAGTTGAACAAAAATATGCAGTTCCATTTAAAAAAACATCGATGACTCAAAATCTCACCAAAAAATGACCTTGAGAAAAGATTTCATTTGCCATTGCATGTGGCTCTCCGAACAATGTAACTTTGTTGTCTGGAGATTTTTCATACAATCATTAAGAACGCGTATAATAAACATTGCATTGCCTAATGGTCACATACATATGTGAACATAATTTGTCTCAGAGATTCTTCGATTTTATCATTTTTTAAAGCTTTAAATTTATACCGAATAATTATAATAGAGGAAAAATTAAGTCATTCTCTTTCAACTCTGATAAATTTGTCCCCGGAGAGGTTAAAATTTCCAGTTTCAAATGCGATTTGCTATTCGCATCAACACCTACCAGCAGGTTTCCCATGGGAGCATGTAATAAGTGACCTAAGTTTCTATCGCTTTAATACATGACAGTAGCATGAAATAGGTGGTGCTAATGCTATCAGCTATTGACACAGCCGACAGGCTGGCGCGACTAAGGGTTGAAGACCCTACACTGTTACCTTCGAAGGGTTGACTACTATAACTGAATTGATTCTAGATAGTCTCAGACAAATCCCCGACGCCCTTGCCCATCCGTCGAGTGTTATTCTTACAGTGGCGCCGAAAAGCTGGTCGAATCGAATTCATTTCACTATTATCTTCAAACATTATGTTTAATATATTCCAAACGTTTCTCCTTGCCCACGTGTAGAATATTCTCAATAAGAACCCATGATGGAATCAGTTAAGCATATATATAATGATTTTCTATAATTTACACCCTTCTAATTTTTTAATTTTCTAACTTACTGAACAAGATAAAAATCGTCCGTGTTTAAAAACTGTGTTGGTTTCAGCTTCGCTGTATTTATTTACTGGTAGAAGTTCACTGATATCTTTCGAATCGAAACGTAAAGATAGAAGAATTTTATTCTTCGCTGTTACGCCACTGGCCAGTGGTATGACATCGAAATATAGCTAAGCCAAGAAAGGGATGGTCGGAAGCATGTCACGTAGATATGTACGTTACGAGGTGTTGATATTACAGCGTTCCCTCATATTCCTCCAGAATGGCACCATTCATTTTTTATTACATCTATCACTGTTTCCTAATTCTTTCAAGGGTCATGTAGAATCAAAGTTGAGTAGACCTAGGCTTGTATTGAAGGAAAATTATTTATTTACTTCTAAAATAATAACCTATTGCTATTCTTTAGTAATTATATTTAATATTCTTGTTTGAATATTTTAGATAAATCTAAATTTATATATCTTGGTTTTGTAATACTCTAATAGGGGTACTATCCTGTACACACATGGTAGCCTTCAAAACTTATAATTCATAGACTTACTGTCATATTTTGAATAGTAGATAACAACAAAAGCAATGTATATACTATCATTCATAAAGGACAACGAATAACATAAAACTGTTTTCTTAAAATGAATAAAAAAGTGCACCGTACAAATAACACTAATCTAATAATTATAACTAACATGTTTAAGCTTATAATTTCATTAAAAATCCTGAATGAGATGCATTAATATTTTAAATAACTCACAAATTGATCAGCTTCACTTTTCACTACATATAGAATGATAAAAGTTGATCGTATATATGCACCATGAATATTTACTATCGTACACAAAGAACTGTATTATATTCGAAAAATGAATTATCTTTGCGATTACATTAGGAAATTCTTGCAAAGCATTTCCATTTCTCAAAAAATACTAGAATGATAAAACAGTAAATGACGATGTCAGCAAAGTTAATAATACAGTCCATCAAAGAAAAAAATTATAGATAACGTGTAGCCGCGATATAAAAGCTCACGGATTAATGTGCTTCCATGAAAAACAAACCGAACCATTAAAAATCATAGCGCCCGGTATCTGAAACGTGAAAGTACTTGATCGAACTGACTCCATGGGTCGCTGTAAATATTGACTGTGCATAATCGAACACGTCGATGGCAGCTAGGGAGAAAACGTTCAGGTAGCATGTATGGGGGAAAGAAAAGAGAGAGACCACGTAGGAAATTATACGAAACAGAAAGGGGAAGAATAAAGACAAAAGGAGGAAGAAAGCGAAAATGAGGGAAAGGTATGGGACGAACGAGGGTAAGGGTGTGCAGGTGGATTAAATTTGCGCGAGTATGTCGTACACCATGAATATGGAGGGCCTCGTTACTATACGTACCATTCTCGCGTATAGTATACTTGCAGTATGCACATACTAGAGACAAGAGCCGCCATCATGTCCCTTCTCTTTAGCTGTCCCTTTCTCTCTTCTATCTCTCCGTCTGCTCTCTCAGTCATGCAAATACATACACGCATACATATTTCGTCTCTCGTCTCTCCTCTCCGGTAGCGAGACCGCTGTTGGTTTTATCGTTTAACACGGAGTTACCGTAAATTTCACCGGAGAATCCTGGTCTGGCTGGTAGTTAGCTCGGTCGAATGTTAATCCTAATGCTACGACCACGCTCGAGAATGTATCGCCCTATCTCAAGCCAAAAGCTACCACCTTCACCCGTTCCGTGTCTTGAATCTGCTGCGTGTAAGATTTGCCGTCTTACGAACGTTGTTACAGCTACACATACGATACTTAAGACCAAAATTAAGACAGATCAAATTTATTCAACGAAGTTGTTTCCCTTTCTTTCTATACGTACAAGGGAAAATGTTAAAACCACGAAATTACAAAATTAAGAAACCTTCGAAATGCTTAGACTGTTTTCTTTATGTTGGAATTTACATCGAGTGAGGCAAAATCAGTTTTTGAAAATTCCATTGTTTTTGCATATTTCACTACTTGCGAATAACATGTAATATGAACGGTTTTTCTTAAAGAACAGTGATTTCCTTTAATCAGATGTAATCCTGTGATAAGAGTTATAGAATGGAGAAATTTAAACCAATGAATTTGATCAGTTTCAAGACAAATACATGTACAGAACTATGTATAGAGAATCTAATGTCATTTTGTAACATGTTGTATGACTTAGGATAATTGCGCTATTATATGATGTTCATGTTGCACTAAAATCCTTCGCTTTAAAGATTCCTATATATTTCGTTCTTTTTTTAATATAAACACATTGAATGATATAGTGAAAGCTGCCATACGTAATCGCATACATTAGAATTACATTTAATGTAAATGTATTATTCTTTTCAATCTAAGTTTAATATAAATTATGTTTCAATATAGGTAAACTGACATGTGAATGTTGTTAAACATTTTGAAAGAATTTATAGTTATTTTGTTTAATTAAATCACTGATGCCAAACATCAGTGACCTCCACAGCAGTCTACGTGTTAATAGAATGCACTAAAAAGATATTATGTACCTGTTTCTATGAATTATAGAAACAGTGCACAACCTTTAAGAAAACGTCAGATTTAATTAAGAAAACTAATTTGTTGTGAGAAAATTTTATTACTTTTTCAGTCTTCTGCGAGCTATGAAATAAGAAAAGTAGCAAAAATCTCAAGGGTTGATTCCACCCCTTAGTAAATTCTGGCATTTAAAAGTGTGGATTATTACTTATTAAGACACCCTTTTAGCAGTTTCAAACTTTCACAATTTTTTGAACATCCGACCTGAGGATCATTCCTTATTAGAAGAAACTTATCATTAATTGTAACTGGCTATTGCTATTTAATGATGTTATCGCTTTTCAGTATCACGTGTACTAATGTAATATCCAATTGTATTAAGCAAGCGTCACATGTAGTAGTGATTAATTAATTTGTTAAGATAGCAATACAAGTAGTGATCACTTAAGAGATTGATCAATTTGAAAATTACCCTTTCGAAAACTTACCCGTGGAATCCTTTTTCGTTACAATTATATTATCATAAAGAATTCACTAAAATATCTAATTACGAAAAATATTCAGTTTCTTGTCTCTGTATAAGCATATATAAATTAAATTACACATTCGTCAAAATCATATATTTTCGATGATACCTAATACGTGGAATGATATTTTCGAATCATTTCCTAGAACAATAGCGATTATCAATGAAAAATGTTTATAAAAAATGTTTTTAAACACTAAAAATGTGATCCTGACCGAAATGCTTATTATATAAATTGATGTTCATAAGATTGCATGTACTCGAACGAAATGAAATTTGCCACAATTCAGATCCCACCGTTAGGATGATAATTCCTTTTTCGAAACTGTGTTCAACTGAGGCGGTTGTAAGTGAAACGATCGGTCGAGCGGAATTGAGCCGGACGAGGGGATGAAGTTCAATTTCGTCAACCGGCAAGGTACGAAGGAGTCGTTTAACTAGTAACGGGGTGGGACGTAAGCAAGGAAAAGTCCAAGGGAGGAAATTTGCAAGATGTGAGAGAACGACAAGGAATGGGGTGGAAAAGAGGAAAGCGAGAAGCTCAGAATAGAAACAAGAGGTAGTAATAATTTGCTGAGCATGTTGAGATGATCCCAAAGTTGGCCCCAGGCGAGCCAATAATTGCAAACAATTACCGTGCATCTCGAGCTGGCTTTGCACTGCTTCGGTAGGTCTACTTAACGCTACGTTGGGAAAACAATTGTCCTCGCGATTCCGCAAGACAACTTCTATCTCCGCCTCGCAATAGCTCCGATGCCACGAAGTTTAGGTAAATGATGGTAGTTGCCACGGAAATATACTGGCGTAATTTTTCGGAAGCTCTGGACTGCCACGCACCCTTTTCTTTTCGTCTTTCTCCTCGCGTGCCTCCCGCCATCCTCTTTCTCTCTCTTTCTATCACTCGTCGGTTGGAGGGTAAATGATTTCAAAGTAAATTGCTGTGTAGAGAAGCTTAGACTGAACTCCGCCCCTTGGTAACCTACCCTTTGATTCTTTCAACGTACAACACGTCCGCGCAGTTAAGGTACAATGCACAGTCCATCTGAACATCGAACGAACGAAATGTAGCATGCCTTTCGGGTAGCTTTTGGGAGGCGAAGATATTATCTTACGGGGAACTTAAATTACGCTGGTCCGATGTGAAGCTAACAAACCTGCACTGTGTTGTCACAGATATGACAATTTTTTATTTTGACACATCACTTGGGTGAGAATTTATTATTAACACTACTGTGGTGGTCACCAGTGACCGACGCACCAAATTTTACTCAATTATATAACTATTGATTTTTACTACATTCTGAGCAAATTAAATATTACAACTTTAATGAAGGTACGCATGCGCAACACTGAATATTTAAACATTTTTTTCGTTCACGATTTACATAGAAGAGAACTTTATTTGTGTCTGAACAGCGATGGTAGTTTTCACTGTGCCAGTCAACGTTTCAATCAGATTAATGCTTTATTAATTTTATTTTTATGATTGCCACTTTTTATAACGGAATATACAGATTGACTTTCGTTTTGGATCACCTTTGTATTTTAAGAATAATCTTTATAGATTTATATAAAAATAGTCAGATGAATAATTAGATATGCAATCTTATGTTGATTTTTATTGTATTTATATGTTTACTTTAATTTCTTTATTTTTCTATATTTCTTTTTTCTTATTTTTTACAACCAACTATTTAATCGACTCTAATTCTTATGGTATATTCTTTCTGTATAATATTAAGTTCAGTCTGTCTAATTACTGTTCAATAAATAGTTATTATTATTATATTATATTTTTTATCTTTTTCTAGTGGAACAGTTTCTGCTGTATTGAATTTTGTATTTCCAATATCGATTACAGTGTACTAAAAAATTATTGCATTCTAATTTTTAGAATTTTATGGAATATTTAGAATTTTCACATTTTAATTTTTATATGAACGGATGTTTTTATGTATAATGTCAGTAATTTTCAGAGCGCGTCGTATGCAAATATCTGTCGCATACTCGTTGGTAATATAAAACATTTAAATCGCTAAAAATAAAGTAAACATCTATATGAATATCTGCATACAGATTTATGTTATGTATTAACTGAAGATCAAAGAATAAAATCTTCAATGGATTCAAATGACTTTATGCAATTACTTTTATTTTTCCAAGCATAGAAAGTACAAAAAATGAAAAATTTATTTTTCTTTCTTCTTCCAACTAAAGCAGCTAGTTACACAATGGTGCATCTTCATTTTCTCTGCAATATGCGTTTACTTTGATAATGAGCACAACAAGCATTTGTAACAGAGACAGTCAAATATAGCTGAGCGTTGGACCCAAATTGTAAAAGATTAAAAGTGATTAAAAACGGTGGATATTCCAGTCCGTGTAAATAGAAGTAAAGTTACCAATTTGACTAACCTGGTACCTCATTTATATACATAAAAATATAATGTTATAACGTTAGCATAAAAGTAAAAATTCTTTTATGTGTCAAACCAAACTAAGTCGATTCTTTAACGTGAAACAGTATTTGCATTTTCTACATTAAACGATTGTTTTTATATAGTGAATATAAACAACATTTTTTGTAATTACGCTTGCTTCTGGTTATTAAAAATTGTTGTAAGGTACAACATGCAATTTAGCAATAATATGAAATCATATTATAGTTTAAATTCTGTACATTATATCTGGTACTTACGATAATCCACCATATTTTGGCATAAAATGCTGTTAATTGAATCGCTTTACATTAAAGGGGCATATGTCCATTTTTAAAAATTTTACATCAGGCGATAAAAACTTCTTAGTGCCCTGGACCTGAGCCCTTTCATCAACAAATGATACTTTTCACTGCCCGAAACCTTATACAGAGTGACGTTAAGAATAAGCCCTTTCAACTGTAAACAGGGATAGGCCTGTCCAGTTAGAAGAACGCATAACTTAATTTTCCCCAAACTATGGACATATTACCTTTCAATAATAAACGATTCAATTCTATTGCTATACTTTCATGAAAATTTCAATATATTTCGATGCTCATGTCTTTTGACAAATTTACTGCGTTATTTATTAGAACTTTTCTGCTGTTCGAGTCTGATATGGGCAACTTCTGCTTTTTCTAATTTTGCTCCGTTTCCCCACTATTTTTCGCCCATGCTCGTGTTCCTTGTCCCCGTAGTCACTCTTTCTGTCTGCTCTGCTAACGGCGGGGACATGTGGGCAGCAAATAACGTGTGATTGATTTCGCAAAAACCATACCCTCGAATAGGGTCGCCGGTGGTCGGTACAAATTGAAAAATAAGTTACACGTGTCCACTCAAACATTTCTGCTCCCGAACCCTTCGTTCCGATATCGCTTGTAGCTATTCCGATTACTGTAATACCTTTGGCAATTTTTATTCGTATATGAAATAGTTCATCACCAACGTATCTGATTTGATATTCGTTTATCTGAACCTACAATTTACTTCAGTTAGTACTGACTACTGACTTCTTCATCTTAAGTTTTCATACGTTCAGAATGAAGTATATTTTGCTTGTTACGCATTGCTTAACAGGTTGTCTACCATAGCGGTCCCCGGTGACCGACGCATCGAATTATGTTTAATTAAATAGTTATTAATTTTAATACGATTTCTAATAGAATTAATATTGCGATAAGAACGAAAGATCGACTCCGTCGAATTTAATACTTAAATAATTATTTCCTTCATTACTTTCCTTTCCACCAGGGTATTATAGTTCGTCTGCCCAGGCATGGCAGTTTTCACTGCGGCAATGAACGTGTTAGCACGGTGAGTGCCGCACTGGAAACAGCCATACCTAAACAGACGCGATATAATTTACTATTTTTCATATCACATAACTACAAACTCTTATGAAATTTTGTGTAACATTCACGTTAAAATGATAGTAGAAATAGAAAGTGTACTATCAAACAGATAAACATTTGTACAATCAATCACGTATATTAATAAATAGTCATTTTTACGCGTCTGACTAGTTACGGGATTTTCTACTGTGACAAGGAACGTGTTAAAACGTTGAGTGCCACTGTGAAAACAGTCATACCTAATCAGACACGATATAGTTTACTATTTTTTATGTAAATCGTAAGGAAGAAAAGACTTCAGTACTCAATCGCGTTCTTCTATTCCTACATTATTGTTTCTGTATGAAGTTTGCTCAAAATTTTGTGACAATCAATAATTATTTAATTGAATCAAATTTGAGGTGCAGGTCATCGGAGACCCCCACTGCTTTCAACGTGTTAATTAACTTTAAAATGCATAATGTCTTCTTTGGGTACTTCCTAAATACTTCATGCCTTATTGCTATAGAAGTTCAATTTTACCATTACTAATTAATGTCTACCATATTAGCATGTTTCATATCATTATTTAAATACTGTAGAACCTCGATTACTCGAACTGTAATTGGTAACAAGATGACACTCACTGTAACTATATTTCGCGTAAAAAAGATACTTCTGGTTAAGAATATAAAAATACACAGTGGAATAAAATTGAACACACAATGTCACTAATGATAATTTTGCTTTGTAATAAACATCGAAGAGGAATTTTCAGATGACCAGTGTTCGGATAATCGAGGTTCCACTGTATTATTAATCCTAGTGCGGCCTTTGGTCTTCTTTGACCCTCCGCGCCTTGTTTTATTTAAAAACTTTCGCAATGATGACATTATAATACATGCGACTGGTTATTTCTATGTTTCTTTTGTTAGTCCTCTCGTTGTATTATAAAGTGGAAAATATGAGTTCCATACATTCGGAGCCCCTTTGACCCAAACATCTTGAGTGTGTGGTCGAACGGAAGAACGCACTAGAGTTAACAGCACATTATCTCAATAAAATTATGGAATACTATCGACGATCTTTCTTTCTTCAGTACTACAAATTTAATTGTGTTATCGCACACAATACTCTAGTTATTTTTGGCATATCTTTCATACACTGCTATGTAATTGGATAAATTAAACGTGTAATTGGTTTGAAATAAATTTAACAATATTCTTCACCTTCATTTACGTACGTATATTTATTACAAGAACGTACGTTCCTCATGAAATAATATTGCTGGTTCATTTATTATATTTTAGTAAAATATTTAATTTACATACTACATAATTAAAATATAATTTACATACTGCATCCTCGCAAATAAATTCTATATTTTGTTATTAATTCCTGGAATCAGTTAATTCATATGAAGGATGGCCATTGTCGATATAAACGTTTATTCAAATTATTATTCAATAACTACTTTTACTTTATTTATTATTTGTTACCTTGTTTTATTGAAATTTAAATTATTTGAGTAACAATGTATTTGACAGTTAGACTATTTGAATGTTTATCATCTTATTCGGAATTTTTGTACTTGTTATACAATTTTAGAGGAAAATAAAAAGTATGGTCTTCCCTTATCATGTTGAGGGTTCCATTCCCGAACCATAGATTTTAGATTACATTTATGGTTGGTAACGCTTATTATTATCATAAACATAAGTATTTTCTCATTTATGCCTATTTCTTTCCGTAGTACAAAATCTAGGAATCAATATTATTATTTTATACTATTACTTGAAAGATCAGAATACATAGCAAATAAGCTATTTGAAAAAGAATTATATCTGAAGCAACATGTCCAAATTTATTGATATAAAATTTCTTTATCAAATAAGATTTGCAAATTTATTCCAGTTAACAAGTTCAGACATATTTGCGATATATTTACTTGTTGTTTTCATTTGAATATTCGGTTACCAGCCTCATGTTTTATAGTTATTTGAAATGAAAAGTGTCCCGTCGTCGTTTGTATTTAGCATGATATGCGCTTTACGCATGAAGCTCGCATAGAAATTTGCGCCTAAATAAAGAAATTCCCACTGCAATTTTCTCTAAAAGCAAGCTCGATTCTGTTTTATGAAAACTGTACGTAGACATGACGACATAGACATTTTACCATTAGTATACATACAGATGAATACGATATGAGTAACTGTGTGAGGATGAATTAAAATTTATGAATAGAACGGCACTGCACACTTTTATTGATTTTACATTTACGTTTCATGCTTCAGGAAAATATTCATTTTTTTTATTACACAATTGTTACTTTAAAACTAAACTACTAATTGAATATCGAATATAAAAATTGTATAACAACGACACTATGATTTCTTTCATTCACGCGGTATCATATTCATGCAATGAAATATTTCTCATTGTTGAAATGAAAAATACTAAATATTTATATCGCTAAAACTCCAATTTCATACAACAGTGATTTCTTATTTTTCTCTGATTTAGACATACTATTCGGTGCAGTAGTATGTATAATCAATATTTTATTACAATGAATATTAACGACATTTTCATTTCGACTCTCCTGATGCAATAAGCTTTTTTCTCGAATTGGGCAATCGATAACGCTAATATACTTCCATTAAATTCATACGCAATCTGTAACGTACGTAAATTACTCGAAAAAGTGAAATGGATTTTCCCCGTTACGTTATCACACGATGTTCTTGCTCGCATTCTAGAAAAAGTTGTAACGCCGCACGTTGCGTTTTAGCTCATAAGCATCCGACCACAATGATTCCGTCGCAGGCAAGCGGACATTAATTAATTATAAATAATGAGCAGCAGCATTTAACTCGCTTAGAAACTCGTCTCTTCAAGATCAAGCAATTTCGTAGGATGACGAACACCTTTTCTTGCCAATTAATAAATGATTAATTACCAGGATGACACTCTACATTTTACCGTGGCCTTCTCTTCCGTGATATTACAAGCTGCTCTCTACCCACGTCATTGTAATTACAACGATGTATTCTTGAGACAGCGCGTTTAAGACCCGATGTATTAAAAATGCTAATTACTAAATCGCCCATACAACGAACGACATTAGAAAATTCTGTCGCTTGCTTCTTCTGCAACTTTGATGTTGAGCGTTTTTATCGATGAAATAGCACTTTCTTCTGCTCACCTAGTGTAATTACTAGTATGGTCAAAACGTGGAGAAATGGTCGCTAGAAAACATCTTGGCGCTTTTACGTGTTATTTTGCAATAAACGCAAATAACTCGGCATTCTAACTGCTAATTGATATCGTTTAAGGCGGTAAAGGAGTATTAGAGGGCTAAAATTGACGGTTCCTTTTGGGTTACATTGAAGAGTAACTAATATTTCAAAGCAATTGAATTTTTTATAGTTCTTTACTATAGGTACAACATGCATTTTAAAATAAAAAAACCGCAGAAATATTAAAAATTAAGTAAACGTACACGCACACGTACACGCTGGAACTTTGCTGAAAAGTTTTCGGAACTCATAGATAAGTTCATTGCGTTGAAAGGAATAGTTTGTTGACTGGGACTTATACATTAACTTGTTAATAGAAAATGGCTGAGAGGTTAGAAACATGACACCTAACACGTTGAATGTCGTGAGAGTCACAGGTGACTGACACGTCTTTAATTTAATTAAATAGTGACTGATTGTTACAAAATTGTCAGCAAACTTCATACTGAAACAGTAATGTAGGAACAAGAAACACGTCTGAGCATTCAAATCTTTTTTCCTGTACGATTTATATAAAAAAAAGTAAATTATGTCGTGTCTGACTAGGTATAACTGTTTTCACTGTGGCACTCACCGTGTTAATTACGGCCAGAATATGTTGTTGAATCCGATAATCGTTTTAATTAGTGATTTCAAAATACCTTTATTATGGATAAAATGAGTTAATTCGGCTGTATACATTTATAAATACAAACATGAGGCGCTTCTAGAGAAGAAGTAACCCAGTTGACTACTTAAACTCGGAGTCTTTTCGTGAGACAAAGCTGTCGTAAGTCACAAAGGGGACATTACAAGTGTGTGATGTCTTCTGAAAGAACTCAGAAGACTAGTTTTGATTTCTTTGTAATAACACCTATAAAAACCCCAGCAGTGAAGTACTCTTCAGTCGTCTTCGGAACTTCCCAACTAGGATGCACAAGATGCCCCGGTTTTATTCCGGCCAAACTTTGTTAGTATATTCTATGGATATAAAAAAGAAAACAATGTTATATAAAGATAGCTTGTTTGAAGCTTTATTAAGAAGGTATAACAAAAATACGAAGGTAACGGTAACGGGCTTGCGGTTACTATGATACAAAGCAGAAATAGATCAGCGATATTTACATCTAGTCTGTTTATGCGAGCTGTGTTTGCTATCAGAGGTCGTTGAAGGTATCGTAATACTTCTAGCACTCCTAGAACCAACTAATCCTCTACTTTGTATCATAGTGTTCATACTAAGCCAATAATTTCATCCTGTTTTAGTCGAATCTTAAGACGACTAAAAAGAAAACATCTTATAGATTTTGTAAAGTGAACGACGATGCACATAATGTAATAAGAAGTGTTTTTCCCAAAGTGGTGGGATGGGCCGCATGGTACTGTAACTGAATAATTACATGTATTTACTTATTGTCGACCTCGACAGATTGTAAATAAAAAATAGAGTCGTTAAAAAAAAGAAAAACTTTGTATCGTAGTAACCGCAAGACCGTTACCGTCTCCCTTGTATTTCATATCTTTGTTATAACTTCTTCATAAAACTTCAAACGATCTAATTTTATACAATATTTTTTCTTTATTTATATCCATAGAATATACTGACAGTTTCCCGGGAAGAAACTGGGACACCCTGTATGTCGTGTTCAATGTGACTGCTACTGAGTTGTATTACGAAATGTTCAAACTATTTTTTTCATACCTGACCTTGTATGACCTTAAAGTTCATTGTATCGCACACGGTTGACTCTATCTTGACACAAGCTTTTATATGTTTTAAAACAATATGTAGCTTCCCATTTAAAGAATTAAAGATCATCTTCGTTTCTAGAAAAATATTGAATAATAAAAATTTACATACTTGGTTCTAAAAAAACAGTAAAACATTTTCGTCTTTCATTTTTTCCATGTACTTATCATTTACGAGAAAAACGCTGGTTAATGACTGCGTGAACACCCTGCACACATTAACGTGGCGACTGTGCGGTGGGGTGTGACATACCCCATAATTTTAAGAAATAGTATTACTTACTTATTAAGCACGCTCGATGCTGCTGGTTTCCAGTACCTTCTTTCTATACTACGCTCTTTTCTTTCAGCGAGTCTTTTCTGTTGTGCAATTAAATTTATAAAGAAAAAAACTTGCCCCGAAAAGGGGGATGGTTACTACTAGTTAATACTATTATTATGAAGTTTAAGTTTTGCAAATTTTTCATTATTATTAGTTACTATTATTTCTTGAATTCGAAAAATCATTTTTATCGTTTAGTAATGTATTTCTAGTTAGTAAATTTAAATTTAAGCAACTATTATATGATTGTTCATAAAATAATGACATCTGTATGTTTTCATTACATTTACGAATAAAAAATAATTTCTAATTATTTTGTGCATAGATTAATAGTATATGAATGAAAGAAATCAGATTTGATATTATATTAACCCTTTGAACTCCTAATTTTTTTTTAATTTTCTTTTCAATAACTCCCTATTATTGTAAGTGTTTTTTATTTGAAATGTACTCCAAAAGACGATTAATAGGAACCAATTTCAACAATTTTTTTACTAGTTGTATTGAAAATGGCATTGGAACTTTGCTAAGATCTGATATTTGTGGTAAAAAAAAATATTGCAAAACATAATACATATTTATACTGGTAATTTAAGAATGTGGAATGTGACTCGACATAGGAGTACCTGTGAATAAAATCGATGTCGAGTCTCACTCGACAAAGGAGTTCAAACGGTTAATAGATTATATATACAGAATTTAAATTTTATAAAAATTTGATTGGGGTGTGTAACACCCCACCACACAGTCGCCGGGTTAACACAGGCGCCAAAGATTCACTAAAAAAATTCAAAAACATGTAGGTTGATGTTGAAGAACGTCAACATACGCAGAACCCATCGTGCTGGGATATTATTGAGCGGAACGTCGTCTTTCATTGCCATCCGGCGTCGCTATTTGAAGAATTCTATTGTTAAAGTACAGCTGTGGAGGTACGATTGTGTTCGTGTATATAAGCACGGTGGCTCAACTACGCGATTCGTTCGTTTCCGGTGATTGCGCAGTGATTGCGACGTCACTCACAAAATCAGCCGCTCTGCGCTTGGCAAATTAACGCAATTTCCAAAACAAACGGGCTTTACCTGCACTCTGCGCCTAGAGTGTGCTCGGTACATATGGTATGTACGATACGTACATACGGTTTAATTGCGAACTCCGCCGCAAACGCCACTCGTTTATTACATCCAGAAAAACACCAAGGAAATCACACTGAAATCTACCGTGCGCTGCTCGTTGTTTCGGTAAACGGTCCGAAATTCCCTCTAACCTCGCGAAATAATTGAACTTCCTTACCTGACAAGTGAAGAATATCCGTTTTCTTCGTATTTCGAAAAACAGACTTGTTTGCAACAGTTTGTAAAAATTCATAAAAAACCGGAATTGCTTTGAGAAAGATCTGACGTCGGAAGAAGAGTTCTATTAACATGTAGCAAAAGTTAAAATTAGTTTTGTATCAATGGTTAACTCCAGTGTAGGAAATATTCACGTGTCTTCATCGGAGTGTATTGTAATATGAATCTCTTGCAAATATGTAACTTACACCATGTAACCATGAAGTTTTGAATTGTTAACATATTTTTCATACTTTTATGAAGAATAACGTTTGAGGTATTTGGCGAAAAAATAAGGAACATTTTTAACTTTTATATTTAGTTGTATATTTTATCAATACGAAAGGTCGTACATGTTGTTTAAAAAATATAAAGCGTGCCTTTGATATTTGCAATTTTTATAAGCAGCTAATTTCTCAAAACTTTGAACCTAATTCTCTCGGATATAGACAAAATGCATATTTATTTATGTTACCTAATTTATGAGATACATTATAATCTTATTTGTACACCTGTTAATATAAGTTAAGTGTAATTTCTTACTTATAATTTATTAGAAAGCTTCTTAACAAGTTCTGTGACACGTGGGGCACCAGTTATTAACGTATGTCAGTTTTAGTTTTTTCAAATAATTATTAATCCCTATGACATTCTGAGTGAGATGGATTCTACAACGATAGTATAAAATAAGAAGCGTATCATTAAGTCAGGTAAATACTTATGTTCATTAAAGACTACTTTTGCGTGTCTGACCAGTTACGGGATTTTCCACTGTAGCGCGAAACGCGTTAATAGCATCCTCCTCGTGACCATAATCCTGGGAATCATAAAGAAACATAAATACACAACAGAATACCTGTGGTATAATATACGATTTGAAAATAGTGTAGTTGAAAATAATACCATTAATAACTTGTTTGTATTGGCTATCTACAAAATTTGGTCAGTGTCCTCTTTCCATCTTTGGTATTATGCTCTCCAAATTTTCTTTAATTTAATATAATTTACGATTTTTTATCAGTCGATAAATTATACTAAGGTTCGTACATGTGATACAGATGTATTATAAATGATTACCTTTCATTGTACCGTTTGTATACACAGTTGAAGAATAATACATTGCAGGTCTTGAATTGCTTAAATCTTTTGAAATTCTGATAGTTGTAAAGTATATTTATTATGTAATTAGTTATTAATTATCTACAATTTTTAAATTCGATTACAGTTCGGAAATATTATCTTTTTTGTTTTATCTTTAAAAAGGGTTTTGTATAGTTTGAATAATTATAAAATACATTGTATTTGGACCTTCATGTTGCAAAATATTTACGTTAAAAATCAAGTATCATTTCTTTGATGATATGTTGTTAGCCACTTTAAATTGCGCATCTCACACTTTTGCCCACCTCCAATATTGCGCCCTCGAATCTGCCGCCGGAGGCTTTTCTACCCTACAATTCAATCAGTGCTCTTGACAGGCCCTCCTTCAACTTGATGTAAGAACCACTTTTCCTCTTGGCAAATTAATTGCCAAATTAGCCATGAGAAATTAATCTTTACCTGATCGAAACCGAGCGCCACGTAACATTCTAAATCAGCTGTGTGTAACTAATATTTTTCCATATAATGATGCGCTCAAGTATATTTTATGTAAATATCAATGACCATTTGAACAGTGAAATAATTCTTAGTTAGAAATACAGAAACTATTTACAACATTGAAGCAATTTAGAAATTAATGCTGGCTTCGTAATTGCTTTTATTTGCTTCTTGGCAGAACTTAATTTAGTTCACTCAGAACAGTTTCGACACGTGCAATTCATCGTTAATCGGACTATTTAGTTATTCATGAAGAATATTAGCATGTATTTTTGACAACGTGTAGAAAAAATTGTGGAGCACTTGTGAAACATATGTATAAAGTTCATAAAAAGCAGTATAATCTGAAATTATATTCTGCATACAAATCATAATTTTAGTTCAGAACGTTAAATACATACAGGTATAAGATTACCTACAAAATGTATCTAATGATAATTTTAATTCCAAACTGATGGAAAGATCAATATATACTCATATAGGATAATCGAGGTTCTATTATACTGTGTGTCAGACTCTCTGTTGACTATTGGTGAGATATTAAATAAAAAGTGTAATTCCCCTGTTGTAGAGTAATTTATCATTAATCTTGACGCAGGATTAATTCTTGTCCGAGGAGGATTAATATTTTGTACAACCTGCAACTAAAAATTGGTTTGAAATACAACAGATTACAGTAATCATCTGCAAACTTCCAAAGTTTGTAACCAAACCTGTTATTAGTCATTTAAAATTGAGTCAAGCCTTAATAAACAGAGTGCCATTCTACAAATATTTCTTTACGGGAAATACTTCAAGTGCCTTCGAAAGTTTTCTCGCGGAGCAATTAAGAATCAATTCTGCCAACGACGGTAATCAACATAGTAAGTCAAACTCGACTAAACGCGTTCGTCCTCCTCCGTTTCCCTCAAACTGCAATCTAATTACTTCAGAAAGGTTTAATTGCCTCAAACAATTCTCGAGTTTAACTTACTTTTCTGCAACAAATTAAGAAAGAGTGGAACACGATAAATCAAAGAGTCGCGGGCGGCCGGCTCCGGGCTGTCGTTTGAGAATCACCGTTTCTCGGAACGGCGGAGGGAAAAAAGACACCGAGAAGAATTAAGAGAGGCGCAGCAGAGAGAAAATAAGCGGCGAAAGGGGCAGAGCGAGGGAGAAGGAACAGCAGATAGAAGTTGTTAGGAAAAGGGGAAATGCGGTATTCCCGAGGAGACCATTGGTAAACTATGTATTCGTTGAACCGATTGAAAGGCACTGTAGCGCGCAACGAAGAGATACAAAAGGAACGTCGAGACCGCAATAAAAGCTCCCGGTAAAGCGAGTTTTTATTTCGCAAAGTCGAACGAGTGACCCGCGGGGTTTCGTTCCATCCTCGTCCGACCCTTTCTTTTCGGCCATTCTGTCATCCTCCCTGGCCCAGCTCGGCTCCCTGCCTTCTTTTCTCTCCACCGTGAGCTAGGCGCTCGACCATTCTTTCGTTTACTTTTTCAGTTTCAGCCTCGTGCCCTTAAACGCTTTGTATTTTATTTATTTAGTGCATTCGTGCTTTCCCGTCCAGGCGCGTCCTCCGTGTTGCGAAAACCAAAACGATCATGGCGTTGCCAGGATTCTGCGGTACGTTTCATAGATGAGTTTATGGCCCAGGTAAGCTCCGGTCGACTTTTTGACTTGGATAGTTGTTATGAATTTCGATTGGAATATATTCCTGAAGTAATAGTGGTTAGATTCTCCGCGGCTTTCTTGACAAGTTTATACGTAAATGATTATTGATAGTTATCAGACCATCCCATATACAGGGTTGATTTAGTAACTGGGTCGGACTATAACTCTCTTCCTGTTGCAGATAGAAAAAAATTGTACAGGAAAATTTTGCATTGTTTAACGAGCTCTATCATCGAGTAGTACAAGTTTTTGCAGGACTGCATCGGTGCAGTTGCAAAGTGTACTTGCACTTGTTTTTTAAATGGAACTCTACAAATTTTTCTGCATTAATTGATTCCTCATGTCATTCTGAACAAAAAAGTATTAGGGTGAAATCATAAAAAAACTCAATACTTTTCGAAATATGTAACTTTCTTTTTAATGTCTACGATAAATATTCAAACGTTCCTCCATTGCATTCTAAACATTTTTTCACTCGTTTTCCTACATTTTTCATTACATTATCCATTTGTTCAGAGAAAACACGAGAATTCTGTTTAACTATAAAAACATTATCACTGTTAGTAAACATAGCAGAGGCACGACATGACATTTCAACGTTAGTGGATTTTGAATAAAATTTGAAATATCTCACGAAATATTCATTTTTTTTATATTGTATCCTATTACTTTTTTGTTATCACTTTAAAAGTGATAGGTATACTTATAAAATCTATAATTACTTATAATATTTTAAGAAAGTTACATTTATTATAACTTTTTCATAAAGTATCAAACAAGCAATCTTTACATATTCTTTTTTTTTTATTTATACGCATAGAATATACTGACAAAGATTGATAAAAGAAAACTGGGGGAGCCTGTATATTCAACGATACATGTTAATAGAAAGGTATTTCCGCGTGTCTGACTAGTTGTAGGATTTTCCACTGCGGCGCTCAACGTGTTAAAACATTGTTGAAAGATTGGTGCGCATACACTCATTCTATGCATGTATGCTACTTATTTATATACAGCTACACACGGGAACTAATTAGTAAACACGACCTTTGTGTATAACGAGATTTGCCTGATTTAACATCCTTAAGAGAATCTAATATTCACCTACCCTATGCACTGTACTATATATTATCTTTGTATTATTTAATGTGCGAAGGGAAACGTCAAACGAAGAAAACTTATATCCTGTGGGAGAGACGTTGATTAAGAGTGTATGAAAAATAAGATAACGATCTTCCTTGCAATATAATTATAATTTCATCATTTATTACGTCTTAACTGGTTTTAAAGAATTACAAACAATTATTATAATGTTTATTGCTACATTAATATTCATAATAAAATATAGTAAGTTATTCAATCATTGCACTCTTGTCACTTCATGTAAATTATTCCTTTCAAGTAACGTTATTTGAAATACAAAATGCCAGTGTTAGTTAAGGTCATCATTTCATACTTTGATTTAAGAAGCCTCCTTTGTATTACCATGCCATATGGACGATAAGAAAACTGAATGTCACGTTAGTTCCTAATAAACAGAAAATAAAAAATATGTGGAAAAATAATAATATTATCAATTAGTCTGAAGGATATACGTTCATTAGTAAACAAATGCACTTTTACTGCTGGTTGCTTTGACAGGGTAATGTAGAAATTCAGTACTTCTACATAATCTACAGCTGACACACTACGCTGTTTAAATATTTATGTATTTAAATTACCAAACGTTCATACTTTTTATAGTTGAAAACGGTTATTTTGTCAATGTTCGTTTAAAAAGTATTAACAACTGTACAGTAATAAATGGCGCTAACAGAAAGTGCTACGCGTATAAAATGAAACTGTACAGTAACAAGGATCATGAGCAAAGTTCAGTACAAGTCGTTGCACGAAATTTTCTTTTATGCTTTTCAGAAGTGCAGCTTTCGTTGAAGTTTTTTTTTGTACATAGCAAATGTAGATTTTAAATCCCCGGTTAAATTTTTCAAAGCTGCTAAAGGAAAGCATCCTCTTTGAAATGCGAAGCTGTGTTATTCATGGCAAAAACAAGTTAACCCAATGCATCTCATTCCTTTTCCTTCCGTGAAAACCCGTATTAACGTTTTTAATGTAGAACGTACCGGAACGTAACTTCTACTTGCTGTGCATCATAGAAAAGTATTTTGACCCTTAGCTTCTCTCGTGTAATATTTAAGTCTTTTAATTTTGTGTCGGAAAAAATATGCTGGTTCGTGCAATGTAATTCATGTAATAAACTATGTTAGCATTGGTATTTTTCTGTTACATCGTACTGAATTTCGTTTTGAGAAAACAGTCGAAAAACTGTTTTCGAGTGACATGTAATAATGTTTTTATTCAAGTACAAAATAAGGAAAACAGATAATAACAAACTAAAAATCAAATATCGAAAAAATACAGAGAAAAATTTGTATACCTGAAACAGGGGATTGCGTAGTATTTGAAAGCAACTATCAATCGAATAAGACAGCTTACAAAATTAATAACTATGATATTGCATGCACCTACATTTTCTGAATTGACAATGGGCAGGTGCAGATAAATATATTTACTAGTACCACTTTGCAATACTCAGACTAAAATATCTCTTAAACTAATGGTTTTTCGACGTAAATACCTTAACACCTTTTTATAGGAAATAAAGAGCTGCATCGACTGATGTATTATGAATTATATAATTCCATTTAAGAAAACGTATGTCACCTTCATATGAACTCTACGCGTTCATCTACAGAAAAACTAATTACACCAGATTATGACCCCCTCGAAACCATTCATTTCCTATCTGAACCATTTTTTATATAACGGGTACTTTACCAGTAATTCGCATTTATAGATTAAAATCGGACACCCTCTATAAAAAGCACAATATATCTTTCTATTTCCGTTTCCAACGTAAGCAAAAAATAGCTGTATGATATAAGTATTTTGCAATTCGGTACAAGTCTCCGTTCTTAGGGGTGCAAAGAAAGCCATCCATTTCTAAAAACATATTCCACCAAGTGTAATACTCGATTCGTCTTCTCTGGTCGATCGTCGTTTCCCTGTGTTCTCAACGTTTCTCAAATCCTTTGACAATGATACGCGTTTATGGTGGTTCCGTGGGACGCGGGACGAATATAGGCGGGATCGTCTGGTTCCTGAATAATTTTTGTAAATTGGTCCCATATGTATGAGCGAGCAGCCCTCTCGAATTCACAACTACAGGGGGAACTAACATTTATATTTTTTACTCCCGCGTCTGTTCGTCCTTCTATTACTCAGCTCGCGTTCTCGCTTCTCTTCGTTGTATCTTCGATCCTAACCGCCGTTCCCCTTCATCTACCCTCACCTTACACACGCCATTTCAGGAGTGGGATTTTAAAACCGCTCCGCAGAAATAAAACAACTTTATGGCCGCCGTAAGCTTCGGTGTGGCTGGTTGCTTTCCGAAAATATAATGTCTCAGTGCGGCGTGTCCGTTTCGATATACGTCTGGCCATCATGTTTATGATCCGTCTGATGTATTAACAAAATATTTTCCGTGCCACCTCGAACATCAACCGAGTATGATCGTAGTATGAAAGACTCACATATATGGAGTGAGTCGAAAATTACATGTCACAATATTTTTTCCTCACTTTATACATAAGAAATAACGCACATAATTGGAATCATTTGTTTATAACATCTAGCCACTTTTAATTGAAGCATTTCATTTTGTAACAAAAATGTTCATTCAGAGAAATGCGATAAATACACATACCTGTTCGTATTACGTTAGTTGGGGTTAATTTATCCTGTCGTACTTTCAGTATAATTCAGGCTGTACGTACAGTGGCTGATTATAAAAAATTCAATAAATCTAGGACCATATTAATTTGTATCTCTTTGTTAATTTTCATGTGTAGGATGCGCCTATGATTTTGTGACAGGACTTTGGAGTCACCCCGTATATAGCTACACAGGAAAGTATACACTTGTCATGGATTCGTTTGAAATTAAACATTTTAATAATAAACTTTCAAGTACAAATTTAAACAATACATTAACTACTTATTACGAAATATTAAACAAATATTGTAATAGAATGCGAGGTACATCGAGAGAAAACGGTTCATAAAACTTTGTTTTGACACAGAAACCAGGACATTGTTACGTAAAACAATTACAGTAGAACCTCGATTATCCGAACACTGGTAATCCGGAAATTAGTCATTCTATGTCAGTTACAAACTGGAAATATTAATAATAACACTGTCCACTGAATTTTGCACTACTCAATATTTTATATTTTAAAATAAACTTACCATTTTCATGCAGAATTTATTGCAATGTGAGTCATACTGTTACGAATTGTAGTTCGGATAATCAAGGTCCTACTGTAATTGAGAATATTAAATTTTTTACTTTCGAAGAAACTTCAGACTGTAAAAATTATCTCTGCAAATTATCGACCACAGCTTCAAAGTTGTTAACAAATTAAACATTTCTGCAGGGAACATGTGATTCGGAATATGTTGTGCCATGAAATTTTTTTGCTGCGACGAAACTTTGGATCTTTAAGTGGCATGGAATATGAGAATTCATGCGGATAAACATAAGTTATTCACCCCAAGCGAGCACAGCTCTATCGCCTCATTGATATCCTTACGCAAACACGAAACACGCGATACCATATGACCGGGAAGGCGCGCCGGAAATGGGAATACCTTGTGACGCTTCCTTCTGAATTTCGATGATGCTTTCTATCATCATACACTATCGACAGAAATCGTTTCACGAGACAAATAGACGAAAATATATGACGGATGAAAATGGGACAGTTGCGATTCCTTTCCCCTCATATAAATATCCGTTCGCGCAAATGTGTGGAATACGCGTATGTGTATAAACGCCTTAAACCGAATACTCTATGCTTCTAAAGTAAAAATAAAATTTTGTACAACGTACAGTAATTAACAGAGAGTTATTTGTCGTATGTTAATTTAATTGAATTTAGAATCAGGCAAAAAATGAAGCAAAAGACAGTAATGCGAGATATAATTATATCATTTGTCCGCATGAAAGCTTGTGTAGAAATAAAGTGTGATAACCTTACAACGATTTTTAACAAATTATGTTATATCATTATTAATATTTAAATAATTACTGAAGGTAAAATCAAATTTCATTAATAATAAACTTGATCAAGGTATGTAATAATACAGAAGACTACTGTGAAATTGTTACATTTAATGTGCTGCAAATAATAACATTATGTCGGCTTATTAAAAATATTGAAACATGAACACATTATCTATAATAATACATTGTCCCTACGTTATTCATATAGAACAAAAATAAATATACATTGTGTAATGAAATATTAGTATTCGAGTTACTATGTATATCTGTATGACATAACAATTATTTTACAAATTATCAGTTTAAACAAATCAATGATCTAATTAATATTAATCCAAATCAATGAGTGCTCTTGTCAATTTACGATACATCTTTAATGTATTATAAGTTAAAATTTTTCTTAAAAGCAAAATAAAGTTTCAAAAAAGAGATACAAAAATTAAGGGGTGTTATGCTAAGGATTCGGCCAATCCCAGATTTATATAATTTGTTAAAGAAGTTTTCAATTTTGAACGGATATCATTTCTTATGCTTACAAATAGAAAAATTAATAAATATGCTAATTTATATTCAGATGCCTCATGTCCAGACTTATAATTAGTTACATAAACACGAGCCCAATATATTTTCAAATTAACTTTTCTGACAAACGAATTGTCTGCAAGAATTTTATTCTGCAATTTCAACATAATACACGCATGCATCGGAAATTTAATGAATAATGATGATATTACATACATAAATTGAAACTGATTTAAATTAAATACTGTTATTTCTGCTATTAATATTAAAGACATTTTTTTAAACAGCATAATGAGTAAAAGCAGTAAAAAAGACAGACAAAATATGAAAAATAAGCAAGAAATATACATTCTTATTTTAATGACAAAGGAAATATTATTACTTATTTAGATATAAAATGTATCAATATATTCATTAATAAAACTGTATTGATAGTGAAACATAAACTCTATTTCTAAATGAGAAGATAATTACGATTAGAATTCCAAAAATTCGTAATATTAACGAAATGAATATATATTTGTAATTATTTAATGCTGCATTATATCTGCTAATACCTCGAAAAAATGAATTATAAAATTTATTAAATTAATAAATACTAATGTAAATAATACAAGACGTTTATACTACAGTTATTGAGCTACCATGTTTAGTCATTTTCGATGGTCAACCGTATCTTATTTTTATTTTATATTTACCTATATATTTCGCTATCGCTCGTAACGTGCAAGGTAGACGAATGCAGGTTGATGCATAACTGCGACGGCCTTAAAACTCGTAATGGCGAATGCCACAGTACGGTCAGAACCGATGGCCAGTTTATGGTTAGATTTTAAACAAAATACGAAACCCGTAAAGCGATGGTCGTTAAGCACGGTTGGTATCCTACGTCCACAGCCCCTTCACCCCCTTTGCCTCACCATTCGATCCTTCTGGTCATCCTGCGGTGAACGAACGGTCCGATACCAGCCAGACCCTTAAAAGCCCACTCCATCAAAAGGGTAGCTTTTATACCTTCTATATTTACGAGGGATGTTTCTTCTTCCGCCGCCGGCTTCCTCGCGATAAGAGTCACAGTCTCTGCTATATCGACCTGTCTTCTGCTGGTGACCGCTATTCCTTCTGACGAAATCGACAAAAATTCGTGAGGGATGACATATTAAACAAGGGAGCTGGGCACATTCCACTGGGACGCATAAAAATGTCGTTTACGTCTTTAGTATTAGGATACCGCCTTTTTCGACTGAAAAAACATGCTTCAGAAGCAAAGTATGTAGGCACTTGCTTCTTGTTGCTAACTCATAGGCGCACACTTTTTTTTTATTCTAGATACGACTCTGAAACACACTTTTTTTAAATGTTCCTTTGTTGGTACAAGATGACTGCTATAGCCGCCATTTGCCAGTAAATCAACAAAAATCTGACAGGCATAGCCGTTATTTGTGGCATTGGGTTAATGTTTATTTGTTTTACCCCGCATCAATTACTATAACTGATTATTAGATACGCCTGTTGAAACTTTCATCGGTGCCCAAAAGTTTCAAATTATTACGTGTACACCTATATTTCTACTCATCTATTGCGTTTATTAAAATGGTATCAATATATAGAGGGCGTTTGACAAGAATGCAAGACTTAGATCAAACAAAACTCAGTATTGTCTGAGATATGAACAATTTTCTGAACAATTATTTCAGCTCCACGGAACAATAGATCATTTCTGTAATTTGGAGTTAGGACCTGCATATACCAATTTTTCACAGAATAGTGTATCAATATTTGCTAATACAGAGCAAACTTTTATGGTTCCAGCTTTGCATTAATAAAAAATAAAAACTGATTCGACATAAGAAAACTGTACACGATTCCAAATTTTTTAATGGTAGTGTATGATTGGCAGTTGTTTCGTGTCCTTGAAGAATTGTAATGCGTACAATTAGTGGACCCTCTTCGATTTTTATGAAGTTGTTCGTAACACGTTGAGTGCCGCAGTGGAAAACTCCGCAACTGGTCAGACACATGAAAATAGATTTTATTTACATACCTTGCTGAATATATAAATATGTAACTGTTTGATAATATACTTCTTATGTTATACTGTCACTGCAATATAAATGTTTCTCAAAATTTCATAAGGGTAATCAGTTGTTTGATGAAATTAAAATTGATACGTGGGCCACTGGTAGCGTACGCGGCGCTCAATGTGTTAAGGTCTCCACATCATCTCAAAATTATAGTATTATATGTCATTGGACAGTTCTTGACATCAGCTACTACGCTATGAAGTTAAAAATATATGGTGCCATTTAAAAAATCGTCTATCACCTTTAAATCATCTTGAAGATAACATCAATCAGATAAATTTCCATCGTCATATTTGCTCCCTTGAACAGTATAATTTTCTCTTTGATATTTTCTCCTATCTTCAATCCTAACGTGGATATTAAATATCCTGTTTCTCGTGACCGACTTTGTACAGGTGTAAATTTTTTTAAAAAAATATAATTATTTCGTAACATTTACCTATACTGTAATTGTACCTTCTTTTGGAATTAACAATGTAATGATAATATAATGTATATCTTATTCCGAACATATACTAACTCGTAAGACTTAGTCCTGTATATCTTGTATACTTCGTACTACTAATATTAAAATGCTGCCATGTACGAAATATGCTTACAACCTGGCTACGACTTATAAATACTGCTTCTTCGAAGTCCTCTGAGATGCTATGGAATGATGCCAGCACTCAGAGACACCATATTTAGTTATACAGAGAGGAAGATTCATGGTATGCACGTGACAAAGTTCATTTGTTTATAGGCTGGTACATATTGTGCTATTTTTGAACGCATTTACTGTTATAATAAATTTTTGCAACAATTTTTGTATCCGTTCCCTACAGGGCGTTTCACAACAGGTGCTAAATATTTTATTTGGGGATGATTCTACAAACCAAAATAAGTAAAAAATCCGTCAAAAATATTTATACTTAGAATATGTGTTATTTGGACAGTTTTCATATATCTAGAATAAAAATTACGATAACAAATTAACGATAACATAATTCGACACAAATGGGTTAATTAAAACATCATTAGAGAATATTTTATTTAAAGTAAATGTGAAATTCTGAGAACGATTAAAAATTCCTCGATAAACATCAGCGGATTATAAACTTTTTAACAAAATTTATTTAAATTTTATGTGTAATAACACACGCTTTTAACATGCGTTGCTTTTAAACAAATAAATTACACATTCCCGAATGTAAACACAGAATGAGAAGTACAAAGGTAGTATTACCTCTAACAGTGATGTAAACATGGACAATAGTGAATGTACTGCGCCAGGCAAGGTAAATATTTGCAACTAACTGGCGAGTTCTCTCTACGTACTATCATAAAATATCGACAAGTAAATTTCAACGTGTTCGAGAAACAGTTAGAAAATCAATTCACGATGCCATACTACATACGTGTTTTACACGAACTGAGAAAGTAATTAACACATTTCGATTGACAATCGAAAATCGCGTATTTGGTCTGATACGTAACAATACCTTCTTACAAATACATGTCATTGAGGATACTAATATTTACCTATTTGATAATGCGGTTCTAACATTGACAACGGAAACTTTATTAAAAATTTTATACAGGTTCTTAGTTACATGATAAAATTATAATTGATACGTGGGTCACTGGTGGCCCATGATATATAAAGAGTGATAAATTTCATTATCTTTCCAAATGAATAAACGTGGAATACGTCCTACTCATTCCTGTTTATATAGCATTATCTTTTGTGTGTAAAACATTTGTAAATCAGTAAATGCACTTTGTCATGTTCAACTTGTAGATGGAGGTTTTCCAATCAAATTTGTTCATATGTTGCTTCGTTTCTGAGTTAATCGAATTTGTAAATTTGTCGGGTACGTTTGCACTTGGTTAGCTCCCGACGTAATAGATCAATAAATGTCGTATTAAAATTGCTAAAATTTGTTACAAATTAGTATTAGTCATAACACCATTAACGTGGCCGCGTCAAATACAATCCGTTAAGTCGGGAGTTAGCTAAGTGGACGCGTACCAGACAAATTTTTGTTAGAGAACACGTGGAGGGAATATGCAACAACGGTTACGCGTACCTGCGACTTTACTTTAATGTGTCGATACCGAGAGTGGGGAAAAACAAGAAGCAATGAGGCAACGCGCTACCATCCATGTATGTCAACTTAAAATTAATTTGTTGTTGCCAACTGTCTAACAATTTTCAAATTCGATTACTTCGAACCGAAGGAATGTACGAACAAATTTTATACTACATTTTTAACCTTATCTTTGCATGTAGGATCTGCTCTTGCCCGGTTGTACCACCCCTCCTGGCACACCCTGTATATAAAAATAAATAAAACAGTGGCCACAAATGGTACGTCTACCCTACGTCTAATCGTATTGTTATTCGAACAATGTAAAGAATTAGTCATCAGTCTGGATACATAACAATGTTCAGTATTATGAAATCAAAGTATCGAAAGAGACGGCACGCAAGTCCTGAATAGTATCAAACCCAATACGTATCCCCATAAATTTTTTTCTTCGCTCTCCTTTTTCGCATGGTTAGATCCTTCGCGCTCATTGACTGCATGATTATGCAGTGAACTCATGCCCGTTCGAAGGTCTGCATATTTTTATGCGCACCGGCGTTGGTCCTAGACGAGACGTCGTGAAGGGTGGTGCATAAAGAAGGGGAAAGAAAAAGCGCTCGGAAAATATATCCCGCACATGCCCCGTACAGCACGCAGTTGTGTTATCTTCGTTATCCGCATTAACATAACCGTCGAAGCAGAAACCTAGCGAGCGTTCGCTCATGCTACGCCAAGAATCGATTGCAGCACGAAATATGCAAACCAAATTACATTTCATCATTGTCGGCTTTGATCGCTCCGCGATCTCGAGCCCTTAAATGACAAAATAGTACGCAAACATTGCGTAGGAAGCGTTGCGTGCACGTATGCTTCGAAATAAATTAGCAAATTAGACTTAACCTTGTGTGTGTAGGTCAGATTGAGGCTGACAATTTGAGCGTTGTTTTATGTTTTCAACAAATATATTAAATTATATGTGTGAATCGACTCCCTGAGTGTGAGACTAACGCCATAAAGAATATTAATGGAAAAAATAAACAGCACATTATTAAAACCATCCAAAAAACTTACACAGAAATTACTGATAACGGCAAACACATCATCTTTACGTGGGTTCCCTCGCACAAAGGTATAGCTGGTAACAAAAAAGCTGACTCCTCCGTAAAAGAAGAAATATCCCTGCCGCCAATGGAAATCAAAAAACAAATTCCGTACGAAGACCTCGTAAATACAATACAAGCTTCCGCAGGAGAAGAATGGAACAGAACATAGACTACAATGACCTACAACATGAGCAGGAAAGAAATGATAATTATAACGAGACTTAGAAATAGCCACTTTTAAATTACTCATGAACGTTTAATTAAAAATACGGAACCACATTTCTATAACCATTGCAACCAAGAAATGTCGGAAACCCAAATACTGTCGAGTGCAGAAAATTCCAATTTCAAAGACGGAAGTATAAGTTAAGATCAGACACGGCCCTGGCATCACAGGATCACATAAAAAGTACACTACATTTCCTGAAACTTACTAATCTGTACTATAAAATGTAATTACCTGAATAGATTATAAGATAATCTACCTAAGTTCGTCACTAATGACATAGTAGTAGATGCGACGTAAAGCCTGAAGATAAAAAAAAATATGTGTAAATCGTATCTCCCTTCGATCTCAATGTACATACAAATTGTACGTTATTTACATAGTTTTCGAAGATTAAAACTCTGTCGACTTATTTCCTTGTCTAGCTATACCACAATGACCTGAATTGGCGGGAATCAGAGGTGTTGGATCCAAGGATTCCTTATTTACAACCATACCGCTTTACGGGCTTACGATACGTCAATTCCTGCTGCCTTGGATTTACGATCTTTAATGCAATCGTTAACGCGTTGCAGAATTGAGCACAATTTCATTCGGATGATAAATAACGAATAAAAATGGAGAATAAACTTTTATTCGCCAAGAATGACTAATGGAACAAAAATTCGAGGAAAATAATTATTTATTCGTTATGCGTGTTATGTGTTATTCGCATAATACCGTACTCAGCAATTAAAAGATATTGTTTATGAAAATGTACTAATTACTAATTTTTGTACAATTTTGAGCTGCATCAATATTGTAATAATAATATAAGCTAGCAACTGTACCACCAAATATTAAAAAATTTGTTTCCTTCGTGAATTATATTTAAAATAAAATATTATAGTAAGGCTGACTATTTATGATTGTTTTCATTATGGAGTTCAACGTGTTAAACTGATTTTAGTTGCGATGAAGAGACTTGAAAACTCCTTGATGTGTGTTGAACGAAATCTACGAGGAAAGTCTTCAGTCTGCTTTATTCATGATAATCGTTACTCGTATTTCTTTCGTAAAGCTTCCGAACTTTTTAAACTGTGAAAAGAGAGTAACACGGAAAGTGGAACATGTAGTGTTAAATTAGAATCTGACCAAGTACTTTCGTACCAAAAATACATGTTGTAGTGAATATTTTTAAACATTGATAGAATTAACTTATTTAATCAATCAAGCTAATTATAAGTAGCGCAAGAGAATATACGTGATGACTTCATACGAAAGAATACAAGCTTTGAATTTAATAGAAAAAAAAAATTAGTAAACGTATTATTATTATTTGAACCTTCTTATACATTTCAGGTGTTTGTACGAACAGTATTCGGAAAAAGAATTGTTATAACTGTTTATTTGTAATTGTGACTATGAATTCGTAGCTTTCATACTGTAAAATAACTTTCACACCATAATTGTGATTTTATTACACGTTTGTTACCTTTGAAATTCAATATACTTTACATTGTTATTTAAAAACGCAATCGAATGCTATATCCGCCTACTTTATTATTTCCTTTTCCGTGGACAGTTTGTCTCATTCGTCGAATTTTGTTTCTTTACTTCCTTTAGTAACATTCCAAGAAAATTTAAAAGATTCATTAAAAAAGAGTAATCTCGTTCGTACGTACCACTCCGAAACAGTTCATCGTTTACACACCATTTATTATGCAATAGTTTTAAATCTTTTAAAAAAAGAAATTAAATATAAATACCTAAATCAAAAATGTGAGTACTAAACATCAAAGGACCAGAGAAATTCTTCTGTGAGTGTAGTATACTTTTTGTTACAATGCTCTTGACAGACAACAAACTGACTTTCCCATTCCCGCACTTCTCAGAGCGTGTTCCAAAAATGGAGTCGTATCTCAAGGGTTCGTGCCTTCATTTGTCAGAGCATCTTATGGTATAAACTCAGCGAGGTTTCTTCGGGATAATCCAAACAAACATGGGGAGAGTAGAACCTATAAAATTGGTGACTGGGATCAACGTTCACCATTTTAATAACGTCGCGAAAACGGACAAGTTTCAGGGTGTACTAATCCAAGACAATCGTTGTAAGTGTACAAGTAAGAATGATACAAGAAAATCTGGTTCTGAAAATGACAGTCATGAGAAGTATTGCGCTTATCGGTGCTACTTAGGCTTGAGAACCACTCTAATCCAAAAATGTTTTTGGACGGTATTTAAACAATAACCATAATTTTTTATGGCATAGTTTTATACGTTTCTGGGACGACGAAATATCTTTGAGAATTTTATTGTAATGATTCATCATTGACTGCTCTGTGGGTTTCTGATGAACGAAGCTTCAAATTTTTTTTAATGAAATAATTACTACACGGTATATAATTTTATACAGCATTAGTAATATAATAATAATAATATAAAATAACAACCATGCAGTGAAATAATTAAATATTCTCTTCTATAATGAGTTATATTTAAAAGAGGATGTCACTATACCTCTGACTAGGTATGGCAGTTTGCACTGTGGCATTCACGTGTTAAAAGAAAGAAAAAAAACATATTAATGCATAGTGCCTTAACAGTGCAAAATTTCGAGCCTGCAGAAACACACCAAATAAGTATAGTGTTCGCGGTCGGTTCATTTTCAACAAGTAATGCTAGTATTATTGCTAGTTAAAGGATTGTGCATTATCTTACTCGTAACACAACAATTTCACTCAGTATTAATCATCCTTTCAAATAGTAAACTTCACCCTGAAAATATGCCATCTGCGTTTTCGAGCATAGAATATACAGATGCTCCTTTCATTTTTGAATTTTGTTTAGTCCTGAAGATCGTTTAATTAGTAGAACGCTGCAGTGGAAACAGCCATACTTAACCAGACACCATAACATTTATTCCTTGTATTATGGATAATAATGGTAAAAAATATTTAAGTAGTCAATGGTATACTTAAGTCTGTATATTATTCTTGCGATCTTAAATTTACTCAGAATTTTACAAGCATAAACAGTCATTCAACTAAATTAAATATGACAAATCAGTCTCCGGCGATCCCCATAGCGATTAACATACTGACAAAATATTTATTCTCAAATAATTTCAATAAAGGACGAACTTATTAACTGAATGAAAATATCTGAATGAAAATAGAGAAATCATGAAAGTAATAATCAATTCGATAAGAGATCATTGTGACTTATGTATACAACAAAGTGATATTCAGAATTTCTCGAACAGTTTCTTTCTAGTTCAGTAAAATTTATCGTATACGTGTTAACAAGGTCTCGTTACTTTGAAAACCTATAACTGCTCAGTTTGTTCTTAATTTTCAATAAGTGTTCCCTGACATGATTTTTTGTCCATCCTGGTACATGTACCCCTATAATAGTTTTCGTCTTGTAATGCGATATTTCCAGTATCAATAAAGGGTAAGTTGCAAGACGCGAACGTTTGCCACAGACTTGACTCGATTACCCTCGCAGAATGTGTTCACGCCGCAAAGGGGAGGGCACGGAGAAAGGCAGAAAAAGAGGAGAGGGTTAAGAGAAACAGAAAGGCCGAAAACGTGGTAAATAACGGAGAAGCCTAATGTTGCATGAACGCGATAAGCCGTCACCTGCGGTGTATATGTATAGGGTGCCCGCGTTAAGTGAATACATTCCCGTTATTTCTTAAGGTATTGAAGATACAAGAAATTTGTTTATGTGAAAATTGCATGATACGGAGAGGCAAGTTTATTGGTGGAGACAAAATTCTTTTAGTATTGTTAGAAATTATATAAAGATATAACTTCGAAGAAAAATTTAATATCTTGTATGGCCTCCTTTTGCCTTTCTGTAATAATTTCGTTCAGAATTTTTCGCCATCCTGTTCGCAATACCTCCAGTTCATCTGAATTATTCGGTTCACTTTTTTTCGAGCTCTGCCCAAATAATGCCAAACGTGTTCAATAGTATTTATATCGGGACTTTGAGGTGGCCAATTCATAACTTTTAATGTTTCGTTGTCCTCTAAATCTTCTACAATTTTGTCCAATTCCAGCGGTATGTTCAGGGTCATTGTCATGTTGGAAGACAAATTTGTTACCAATCAGTCGTTACCCAAATAGCACCACATGCTGCTGTAGGATCTCAGGAAAAACATTAACATATAATCAATTTATTTAAGTGAAACACAAGCCTGGCATTGTGGCCTAAGACTTTTGCATAGTACTATATGTATAGCTCCATTTAAAAAAAAACTCATCCACCATATTTCTTAAATCAACAATCTAAAAAGAAATTTGTTTCCGCCAATAATATTAGCCCTCCGTATCATGTAACTTTTATATAAACAACTTTCTTGTATATTCAATCTTTGAAGACATAACGATACAGTATCCACTTAGCGAAGACGTCTTGGTTATCGTCGGAGGGGCTCCATGTGCTGGTAGTTGGCGCGGTCCGTTCGGTATCGAGGGGCCACCATTCATTCGCTCGTTCTAAATAAATAACGACTGATAGATATAGGAAGGGGCCGAGGACGAAACTCGACGAACAGTAGAAGTTCGGGCAACAGAAGCGGCGCAGAAGCAGTGCACGTAGGAACGCGAGGGCAAGGGCGATCCTCGAGACATAGGAAATGGTCGTTTCGTCTACGGACAGGGGAAGCGGATCGCATTTCTCTCCGGAAGCCCGACAACAAATCGCTTTGACGTGGCTGTCGGTCGGAAAATTTCGCTCCTTCTGAGGTTACCGCTGAGAACACGCGATCACTCATTGCACACCGTGCCAGATTTCTGTCACGTCCATTTGTTCAGCTTCCGGCCCCGTTCTAACGCCGCTCGAACCTGATCGACCATGTTCCACGCTTCCGTGTATTTACCGTTAAATGAATTAATATCGGCCCACTGCACGGCCGATTAATTCGCGGTCCGCACGATTGATTTACTACTGTACCGTGGGAATAGAAATTGATTAGAGTAGTTGCCGAATTACGCAGCGGATAATGAAGAAACGATTGAAAGCATTCTACAACGGAATGATGCTGCGAATATTTCGAAACGCACGAGTGATAGAGATTCGAATTTGAATTGATGAGGAACTTCTTTATTAGAAGATGATTATTGCAAATTATGCCACTGAATCTTCGAAAGGAATAATGTAGTTATGCTAACCAGATGTACGGTGAATTCGAGCTCCTATCACTAAATACTCGGGCGTACTTGATAAGTAAAAATCAATAAAAAAGCATTAAAAATATGAGTCCTGAAACCGTTTGTTTGAAGTGGAGCAGCTATGAGTTATAATAAACAACTGTATGTAACTTTCTCTGGTATGGCAATAATAATAGTTATTATAAACTTGAACACTAATAATAAAATGTACTATATCTAAAACAATGCTGTTTTCAAGATCTATGGTAACATGTTGACTACCGTGGGGGTCACCTGTGACCGACGCACTGAATTTTATTTAATTACATAATTTCTAATTTTATTAAAATTTTGAATGGAATTAATATAGCAATAAAAATAGAAGGTTCAGTCTGTGCAATTCAATAGTTACATATTTTTTTCCTTAGTGCTTTGTGTTTGAAATGGGATATTGTAGTACGTTTGGTCAAGTATGGGAGTTTCCACTGCGACGGTCAACGTGTTAATCAGAAACTTTTTGTCAGTTTTGAAATGTAAAAAATACTTGATAATTTTGTGTTATAACTGTAAGCCCGCTCTGTACTGAGTACTGTACGTATTTATAATATAATTGGAACTTGAAAAGAAATTTTACAACATAATTATTTGTATATAATGATGCCTTTTATCATGTACAGTTGTTTAAATCTGTAGTAATTGTTATGCATGATACGATAAACAATCGATTTGATCGTACGATTAATCGGCCAGATATCTCAGTCGAATTTCCAGTACGATAAATCTGGCCGATTTATGGCTTGTAGAAGAATACAAACGTATATTTTCAGCGGGACGATGTATCGGCCTGGCTCATATTTTAAGTTGAACGTTTTTTCGTTCAATATGATGGATAAAGCGTTGACCGTTTCGGAATTTCCAATATAACCCATTTGAACGTTTTAGTGCGCTTCATTACTGAGTACAGCCCTTCATTTATTACATTTTAAATTGTTTCATTCAATACTTCAAGAACCAAATTATGACACTTCATCAACATGTTGCTCAGGGAAAGCCGTAAACGATTTAACACGTTGAATGCTACGTATACCACCGGTGACCAACGTATCAATTTCAATTTCGTTAAATAACTGATTACACCAAGGAAATTTTGAGTTATATCTACGTTACAATGATAGTACAAAATCAGAAATATATTATCAAATAAATAATATTTATGTTATCAAACAAATAAATATTTATATACTCAACGATATATGCTAATGAAAAGGTATTTCTGCGTGTCTGGCTAATTGCGAAGTTCTCCACTGCGGTGGTCAACGTGTTAAATTAACATTTTCCACTGATGTAGAAAAACAAAATATGTTATTTAACACGTCTGCGACGCTGTATTACCCGACAATGCCAAACTTGTTAAATTTTTATACCACATAAACGTAACTTCAAATTATATATACTATTTTTAATCAATAATATCGATATCTTCTTACCAACTTTCTTGGGTTTTTTTACTGGTTTTATTAGAGGTTTATTAATACTGTACCTGATAAAATAAACAATAATTTGGTCGAAGTATATCAGACTTATAGTTTCAATGAAACGTTGCTGTAAGCGACAGGTTAATATTTCCATGCAGATGTTACATAAACTACGACGATGGAATTTGTGCACGTGAAATCATGTTTAATTAACTCATGGTTTTAGCACATTGTGTGCCACAGTGAACACTACTATTTCTGGTCATACATCACAATTTACTGTTCCTAATGGAAATTACGAAACAACAAAATTTGCAATTACATGACCATATAATTTGTGCTGTATACTATTGTTAGAGTATTAATGTTTTTCAGAATCGTGTAGGAATCGATAGTTACTGAATTAAATAAAATCAACGACATCGGCCAGCTGTAAGTCCAGTGTCACCCAATGTGTTAAATAAAACATACATAACACTTTGGTAATAAATGGTACGAAAGCGCAAAATTAAATAATTAATCATCAAAATATGACTGAACAGAGAACATTTGGAGCATGAAATACCTGCTGTGAAATTGCTTGTTAAGAACAGAACACTTTTATTAGGGAAGTTTATTTTGTGTCTGCCGTGTTTGCGTCTGTACGCGGACGAATTTTTGCCGAAAGCCTGGAAACTCTTCCAAAGTCATCCGATTTGGTTCTTTTTCCGTCGGATTATTCTTCAGATTTGCATGAAAATGAAACTTTCATAGATGGTCGAAATTAATGAATTTTAATAAGGGACTCTGTCCTCCGCCTACCGCCCTCTTTTTCCTGTTCACCATGTCGTCGTCACCCCATTATCGTCAGATAAATTAAATGCGCTAACACTGCCAAAAAAACTTTATCTTTGCTTGACTTCTTTCTTGGCACCCTTTATGTTCAACTACGTTACATCTCCATACTGTTCTCTCTCCATCCTCCTACGTTTTCCATCTCTATGTTCGTTTCTTCCCTTCGGTTCCAGATTTAATTAAGATTCATCAAGCTTCCCAGCGAAACGAGACGCCAACAGCTGGACGAAAAGAGTATCGATCGCTTTATAAATACTGGACATGCAAGTGAAAATAATTCCAAGCATTGTTTCGCACTTTACTTGTACGTTATTCGTTATTTGAAGTGTGTTGGTTCGATCGTTTAAGCATACAGGATTATGCTCAAAGAAATAGTCAAATTTTAGAAATGTATTCTACTTGCTACAATGATAAAGAAATGATCGTGTACGTATAGATCCGGAAATGCTTCATTTCCAAAATGCTGCAATACAAAGTGTTGTACTGGAAAAAGTGTTCAAATTGGCCTTCTTGAGCACGAATGCAACTAAAACATTCATAGCACCATTTTATCGAAAGACAAAAACGTATAAAAGTGTCTTCACTATTACTAATTGTTTGATAACCAATGCGTTTCTGGAGATCTTCGAAATTCATCACAGGCCATCGATAGACAAGCTGTTTCAAATATTCCAAAACAAAGAAGTCGAAAGGATTAAGATTCGGTAAGCGTACAGACCATGTAGTTCGACTTCCTCTAACAATCCAACAACCAGATTATTTCGTATTAAGTAGATTTTAGGCAGGATAACTGTAATAACTTTGCACTCTGTCGTGCATGAACCATATTCTTTCATGTATTTTTACACAAATCTTCTTCGAACATTTTTCTCTAATAAAATTTCCTGAAATGCTGTATCTTAGAAGTAAAGCATTTACTGACTTATATGGGTAGATTACACTCATAGGGTTTGGCCCTTTCTCTAGGAACACTGTGTATAGGTATATGTAAATCTGTCTACCACGTCACAGAATATTACAATTTTAAATCGATATCTTAAAAGTAATAGGCACTACACAAATTACAAGTAGGGTTGGAACCTCAATTATCCAAACACCAGTTACCTTCGGGTTCTAGTACCTAATCGGGTAACTGGTAATTAATTTTCGAATTAATCTTCCTATTTCAGTTGCAAGCTACTATTATCACTGGCGACACTGTATGCTAAACTCTGTATCACGGTATATTCTATATTCTAAAATAAAATTAGTATCTTTATGGAAAACATAGTTACATAGTGAGTCATTCTCTTGCTACTTACAGTTCGGATAATCGAGGTCCTGCTGTACCTTCTTCGTTTAAACATTCTTAATGACTTCGAACATCGATCTTTAACACGTTGAATGTCGTAAGGGTCACCGGTGACTGACACCTCAAATTAATTTAATTAACCCTTTAGCAGCCGGCGGTTCTGACGCGAGAGTCTAAGCTGAATGCTGCATACAATTTCCAAAAATTAATAGCTAATAGCCGGAAGATTCTGACATTAACACGTTGACTGCCATGTCACCCATATGTGGGTGACAGTACGATTCAGTCATGATTTATATGATCATGTGTAGCATTGATCAGTCTGTTTAAATGGGTCTAATGGGACCAATATGAAAAATTAAGAATGTTACTAATATTGTTGATTAAAACGCATATTATTTTGGAGTATATTCATTTTGTATAAAAATATAGAAAGTTTGTAATTTGTAGCTGAAAAAACGTAGCTGTCAGAGTGTTAAGATGAGAGTCAAAGTAAAAACATTGCTTTATAATATCACGCTGTAACCACTTGTTGTTTAAAATTGAAACGAATAATAAAATGCACATAACTCGCTGTAAATATAAAATAACGTTAGACTACGTCAGCCGTAACCAGGTATAGAGTTTAAGCTGACGTAGAACTACGTCGGCAGCAACCAGCTACAAATTTTAAAATGACATAAAACTACGTTGGCGACTACCAATATGAATAATTATTGATTGTCATAAAATTATGAGCAAATGTCGTACTGAAACAATAATGTTGGAACAGAAGAACACAATTGAGTGGTCGAATCTTTGTTTTCTTAACGATTTATATAAAAAATAGTGAATTAGGTCGTGTCTGATTAGATATGACTGTTTCCACTGTGGTACTCCCCGTGTTAATACATTCCCTGCCACAGTAGAAAATTCCATAAATAGTCACATGCATGAAAATGGCTATTTATTAATACACATGATTGATTGTACAAATACTTATCTGTTTGATATTCCACTTCCTAGAAAACGTATTTCGATATTATCTTTCACGCTCAAATCACGAATACTTTGTTTTCAGGTAAGACGCTGCCGAAGGTCGTAGAAATCGTCGAATCACGATGACTGCCGACGATCCGAAGCAGTAAGGTAGGCTGCGTTATTCTATAAATATATTCTCGAAATCAGATTATCCGAGGGCAAAATTTCACCCTTCCCAATTCGTCAGCGAGGCGGCGAAGGCACGCATTACTTTCCTACTTTCTCGGCCAATGAATAGGGTGACGTATATACAGAGAAGCCGTGAAGAAAGCGTGCGAGAGACAGAGATATAAAGAAGGGTGGCCATAGACGAGGGAAAGGGAGCTGGTGAAACGAAGGAGGAGAAAATGAGAGGGAAGAGAGGGTGGAGGGGAGAGTGAGAGTTTATAAGTTGGTAATTTGAGGTACGGGGCACGTACGCGGATCCAGATCTTTGCGGCACTGAAATAAATCAGCCACCTACGACCCTAGCTCCTTTTCCTTCCTCTTTGCCGCGACTTCCTCCTTCTAGTTCTCCTTCTCTTCCACCTTTCTCTTCACCGTTTCACCCTACCGTTCCCTTCTCGATCTTCGCACAAGCCCGTGGTTATTTATTCGAGAATTACCGTCGCTTATAATAAGCCCCTCTTTATTCCACAGCGCTGTGGCAGCCATGGCACTCATGGCGGAACAGATTTTCCAGTGATTTAATGGAGCTTCTGTGAAAATACTGACGATGTAAACCAGTCTGCCCCCTTTATCTCCGTGAAAAACCGATTACGGATGGATATATCGATCCTCGTTAGCTTGATCTACGATAGTTCTCATTTCGCGACGGATGTTGCTGCACCATCGTACTTCGACTCCCTTCCTTAAACACCTCGTTGAACTACACGCGAGAAATTACGAAGAATGCATATCGAGCTCTACGAATGGTTTTTAAACGTTCCTCTGATGCTTGAGAATGCTGTCAGTAGATCAGGGCTACTGAAGATCGCTTCTGTAATTGAAGGCAAGTTCAGTTCAAGCTGATCAGCCGAAAATGTATTCCCTACTTCGATTCGGTATTCCTGAGTAAATTAAATTGGATTACATATCGGAACAGTCAGAAAACATGTACAGTAGGATCTCGATTATCCGAACTGTAATAATTAACACTTTGAGTGCCACGCTCCATTAGCTGAAAATGACAAGCTTCCTCAATTTTTATGCAAAATGAATGTAACCAGGAATTCTACCTTCTTTAATCAATAATGTCAGTAACATTTATCATTTTTTCCCTGCTTCTATTAGAGCTGATTAGGTATATTTTTAAAATTTTACATGATTAAATAAATAATGGTTGAATTTATCTGTCACTCAGATATGGGTGACGCGGTACTCAAGGTGTTAATAAAATTACTCACGTTGCAACTATATTTTACATAAAAATGATGAATTTATTTTAGGATATAAGATACATAGTAGTATAAAATTAAATACATAGTGCCGCTTATACAAATTTTGGTTTAAAGCTGAAATAGAACGACTAATCCTTGGATGACCGGTGTTCAGATAATCGAGGTTCTACTATACTCCCGTCCATAAGTATTATGACACCTGCTGAACTCACACAAAAGGTGTATCTGATCCCGATTATAGAACTTTCGCTAGTTTTATAAGATCATAGTAGCAAAAACATATATTCAGGTGCATATATGTATTTACTATTTATATAATTAGTTTTCCCATTTATTGCATTTGACTTATTAAACATGGGATGAATTAGATCGGAAAATCCGAGGGGTTTGCTCAAAATCTGAATTCGGCTTGTGGAATCATTTACAACATGCATGAGACCAGATGAAAACTGATACAACAGAAAAACTATCAAATCAAATGACTCAATTGGTTAAAGCAGTGATCGAGAGACGTGGCGGATACACGTATAGGCGAGAAGAACGATTCATTTTATTACACATGACTGGTGAGATCTCGTTGTAATATTGAATGTACGAGTTCTTTATAGTCGAACGTATCAAACTAGATAATAATTCTTAAAGGTTTTAGTAATTACCTAGTAATATTTCAGGTTTACTTAATTTTTGTTAAGTGTCCTTATACTTATGAAGGGGAGTGTACATGTAGGTATGTCACTAATGAGTGTTGTCAGCAGTTTCAAAAGTTATGAATTTATTAATTTACTAAAAACAAGTACTATCTCAATTCCATATAATGCACGTCATTATCGTATAAATAGGAGCAATTACTTTCCATAAATCTGTGTGGCTTTACTATTAGTATTATCTAAAACAAACACACATGAGTTTTATTGCTCTTGTTGATATCCTTAACCCTTTTACTACGAAGCGTATGTACACTGTCGTTAAAAAGTCTTAGGACACGTATTAGTAAATTTCATACAAATCTAAAGAGAAATTATAAAGTTGTTAACAGATATAAAACAAGAATATATAACTTCACATGACACTTTACATAATAAGAAAAGGATGCAGTCAATAATATCTTAAAAATCTCATTAATGAAATGATTAAGCGTAGGACGCTTAAGGTTTTAGAAGGTTTAAGGGGGCAGCTTAAGGGAGCATCATTTTGTATCCACATAAGCGAAAGTGCTAAAAACTTTATTTCTTCTTTTCGAAGTATGTTTATTTATACAGTAAAGCAATATAAAACATTTAGGTACTTCTTATTGAAAAAATAAAGTATCAAATATGTTTGTTTACAATTATTAAATGCAATATCTTTTTGACACAGAGCCAGACTATTGGCATCTTGTACAAATTCCTCGTTAAAAAACTAACGTTTCGAATTCCGTTGACATTTTTTTACCCTCCCTTAAGCGTCCTAGGGTCAAGTATGATTGGTTACAGCCGCGGTATTAACTCTAACATCCTTCTGGTTAATTTTTAACGTTGTTTTCTTTGTAACTTTGTTATGTTCTTCAAATCAAAGTATGCATAGATATGCTTCCAATTTTGAACACCTGCTACATTGCATAAGTCCCAACTCATCACACGATTTTTCTATCAGAGTTAAAATCAAGAGTGCGACCATCTATGATTTTTAATTAACAGCTTTTCCAGGTTTGTTGCAAAAATATAAGTGTGCCGACATTTTTGAGTAGTAGTGTATAATTGCCCTGCCAACGTAGTCTTTCATATAAAAAGAGCCAACATGGTGGCGTTGCGGACTGGTCGTTACTTGCGAGTAACATTCGCTAATTCACAGCTGAATTAGTATGGAGCCATGGCTCACAGATATTTCTGAAAGCATAACAATAACCAATGAATAAATATTTACTAAATCGAAAGACCAAAAATAATCATCCAAATTGATAAAATCAATGAATCGCATCACCCGCACACAGGAAACGATATTTCCTGGAAGCGTTCAGCAGAGAAAGAACTGAGGAACTTCGTCTGCAAACATTTGGAAATATTACCATAAATTAGCAGCTTCGTGCTGAAATTTTAGAGAGGGGTACGAAAGAAAAGTTGCATACGCAGTATAACTGTCATTGTAAGACTAAGCTTTAAAATTATATTCCATGTAATGTTCCACTTGCAATTTATATATCGTTTAAAAATTAGGCTCAAGTTTATAGTGTATGCATTATGTTATAATTGTATTTGATTTTGACTGTCGTCACACGACTTCAACGTGATCTTCGCAGTGCTGGCTGGCCGAATGCGAGCAAATATAGGAAACATCTCTGACAAGAACCAAGGATACTGTGCGCGCGCAGTGGAACCCACCCTCTGGAGGTGTGGTCACCCCGTCCTCTCTTTATCAAATATCTATAGAATTTGTATGAAAACGAAAAATCTACAAACTGAAGCTATACCTATCATCGTTCGAATATCGCGAATTTTTCACGACACAATTTGGTCAACTCTGTTGAAAATCTAGATGGATTTATCGGTTTGAATGAAAACCGAAATAAGGGGATACTATTAAATAATTAATGTTGAAATTGAGTCGCAATATTTCACTCTGAAATCAAAAGTTACTATTTCTAACGCATATAAGGACAGCAGAGTTTTATATTAATATCGAAGAAGTGTAAGAAATTTGTGAAATCTCGATTATCGCATCTGGCTTTGTAATTTTACATTTGGGAAGGAGAAAGGAATGTAACGTAGGATAAAGGAGTAAATATACGAATGAAAGAAAAAGAGATACAGAAAGGTATCGATAGATATTGCAAAAACAAAAGCTCAGCGCACAAGTGATTTCGATAGCAGTTTCCGCAAGACAAATGTTCAAGGCTACGACATTTATTTGCTTGTAGTGTAATTCTGTATATGAATACATAACATTGACGTAATCAATAAAATAACGACAGTTTATTTCTTAATTTAATTGTAGGTGTCGTCAGTAAACAATCAGGTTTTAAAAAATAACTAATAATGTTTATGAAAATAATTCTGTTATTCCTCAATTCGAAAATACACCCAAAAATTGTATTATATCATTTAAAACTCTCTACAGTGAATGTTCTACAAATTTCCTTTATTACCGAAATCTGGAAAAGTAAATCAACTGAAAAAATAGAGGATTTCTTCAAAATTTTTAACTATTCTGTGGTATAAAGAATATTAAAATTAACATTTGGTGCAGTTTTCCTTTTGCGTTTGTAACATTGAATTCTTCTTCTTTATATTCGAATTAAGTTTCCTTGAATTTGCTTTATGTTCTTCTAGCAGTTAACTGTATGAGATAAGCGATTATGCTGCAATGATATTACACAATAGAACAACCCCTTGTTAATACATTTTATCTCTTTTTTTAAATTTTATGACAACAGCTTCATTCTATACTTGTAATTTCCAAAACAAGATGAAATGATATCATAAATTTCGATGACCATTCATCATATGGCACTCTGAGAAGTATTAAATAAAATTTCAGAAATTATTATACATGTGTGGTTATATAAAAAGAAAAATAAATTTCACCCGGATGCACGTTTTTCCTAAGCACTAAGCTATAAATAAATAATATATTCTTACCTTTAGTGTAATGTACAACAAAAAATCAGCATTTGTCTCAAAAATAATTTAAAGTGCACTAACGACAGAGTTGAACAAGAAATTAAGGTGCAAAGATCGAACCCTTCTATTTTTCTGAGATATATATGACCCAACATGAAGCTTCAGCCTCGTTTCTTTTTGGCTTCTTAACATTTATTTGTAATATTCCATAACTACTCATACACACGTGTACTACACATATCATCTACTTGCAGTTTTCCAGTTCATGATTTAATCTATAAGATCTCTATGACTCGAAGGCGTACAAACGTGCAGCGTGACAGAGGGAAACAGCGGGGTCAAAGAAGGGGGAGACAAAACGGACAACACTTTTGCAGGTATCGTAACGGACGTGCATGATCGCGCATTGAATCTCATTGGTGCTAGCCACGAGTGGCGGGTAATATATCCAGTGCAGTCAAGCCCCTTCCTTCTGTGCCCCCGGGCCCTCACCCCCGTAACATCGAACCCCGTCCCACGCAATCCACCCGTCCAATGTCCCCGGTGTGCGGCCATTGTGCGAAGCTTTGTTCGAATGGTGACGGGGTCACATTAATCTGTCTCTCACCCCTTCAGCATACCGCGTACGTTATACGATGTGCACCGGTATACTCCCCATAGGTACGACATCATCCCCTTTTCCCGTTCCGCCGCTACACCCCGTGAAAAGTCGATCGATCTAGCGATCTAAACGACCCGACGATCGATCGATACATCCGAGGGGATAGCGCGCTACGACCATTTTATTCCTGGACCGCTGGCCGGCTAGTCTCAAACCTTAAATCTCGATCGCACCCGAGGACCATGCATCTCGAACTTGCATCGTTGCCTCGACCTGACACTTTAAGCAACTACCGCGAACACGCGAGGGTCAGCTTTCCGGTTATAGCTCCCACGGGATGCCCCTGTCCATTTTCCCTGTTTCGTTGTTCAAAGGATTTGCGATTTTGTTCTCCAACTCGTGTGTTTCGCTACGAGCACACCTGCGCATCCGTTGTCCGAGTGCTCTTTCGTACGAGCTTTAATGGAAACATTAATTTGAAAGTGAATGATTAACCCTTTGAATGTGGAATACTTTTCAGCTAATCACTTCCTGCAGACGGTATAACTTCTGGCATACTGCGTATTGTATTGTATTTTGCACTGTTTGAATAAATTTAGAGACTAAGGCAGCACGACGTAAATAGAAGCTTCATCAGTGAAGGTACAATGGGATAATTAGGATCATGAGTACACATATTTAGCAGAAAGTCTGGTGGTTTTGTTAGTGTTGAATGTACGAGCGAATGAATATGCGTTCACAGTCCACGTTCGTAACTTTTGGTAGCGATATTCATGTGTCCGTAAGCTCAAAGGGTTAATAACACCTGAATTTCATTTTATAATATTCTTTTTGATTGCTATGAGAAGTATTTCTCAGTTTCCGTGTAAACTTATTCAATATGTATATTTTTAGATACACACATATAAATGTACATGTGTTACATACCATTTAGAAAAAGTTCTTGAATTTATTCCTACGGTATAAGTAAAAAGAAATCTTCTATTCGCTTTTTCATTTTTTGGTTAAATAAGGACACTAAGTAGTACATGTTTTTGAAGGACAAAGTGCTGTTTGATGCTTTGGAAGTCAAATTTGTTTAAAAATTAGTGTGTATGCACTTTTATTCTAAATTGCAGTCGGTGTATGTAAAGTAAACTTTGAGATTTCAATGCCTGTTTAGGAGTCATAGTCGTGCATGGAGCAGCGTATGAAACTCCAAAACTGTGAGATATTCGGATATTCCTTGTACTATGTTGAATATTAACGAAATTATTGTTACGATATAATATTTGTGCAATAAATTTGTTGAAAGAATTGTTATTAATGCAACTTTATTTGGAATGTCGCTAAAGCGGCACCATCACGAAATGGGTAGTTATAATAAATTCTGTACACACTTTTACTTCGTGGTTAAATGGAAGTCTGTTCTTAATGTCTGCAACTTTAATGAAATTTTAGGTGGAGCTCAGTTACTTGCGTTCATGTCTCCCTGGCTTTATACTCCTGACGACAATAAATATTTATCAATTCTTAATTAAAATTTCACAAACAGAAACATTTCAAATATGCTTTAATGAAACGTTTAAACATATTGTCAATATTATTTTTAATTTTTGCATTCTAAATTGGAAAATAAATGTTTCGCGCATTTTTACTTTTAACTTATAACGCCTCACACTTTATTTAAAAAACAACATGCACTCGTTCGAACATACACTATTTATTTTGTCAAAATATGCTTTTTGTAGGAAGTAAATAGTATACTTTCAAAAATAATTCCAGAACGTACGACGAACGACTATTACTCTGTGTAATAATTTATTTTGTTGCAATACGATACGATTTTATGGTTCTACATCGTAAAAATGTTTTCTTGCGCATTCACATACATCTCACCTTCATGAATGAACGGAATTCGGAATACAACTGTGCAATGAGATTAGAAATGGGCCACTACATCTTAACATCTACAACACTGTAGCTCCAGCTTTTCGAGGAGAATCGAAGCAAAACACTTACGATCTGGTTACGTTTCTTAAGGCTTAAAATATACATTCTTGGTACGTGTTACGAACAGAGTTGAAAGAGTCACCTCTTCGCGACGAAATGATTCGCTCGCCGTTACATTGTTTCAAGGCTCGATAGAGCACCGATAGAAGGGGGTGCGTGCGCATTCCTATTTCGAGTTTCGAGACTTTAGTCGTTGTATCGTAGCTGTATCGATTCACCCCCACTGGTTCTTCGACCGCCGTGGTGGGAGAACCGGCAGTTAGCCCATTCTGCACGAGGCAAATTTTTTTAAGACCAAAGGACATTTTTATACCGGTAAACGATCACGAAACGCATGTCAATTATCGTACGGCAATATAACAGTTTCTATCATAATTCCAATACACACTGACTAATTTAACAAACCTAAATACATATATTGTCAACAGGGGAATATTCATACTGTCTAACTGACACTATTCGTATGATTTCCATTAAAACGTGGCATATTGTATTATATTTTTCCAAAAAACAGAACGTAGAAAGCACTGATGTGTGTCACGGTTGCATTATTATCTATAAAATAAAGTTATATTGAAAAGACGTGTGCAAATAAATTCTTTCTTACAAGAAAATATTCTATTCGCAAAAAGTGCTTCAAAAAATCAATAAACATATACAATATTGGGTACTTGTACTAAGTTCGAAGAGTGTCTGCCTAAGAAGAATAAAGTTTCGATGAGTGTAACATGGACTTGTACAGACCACCCCCACTGTGCTCCGAGTAACCCCCACCGAGGCCGCTATAAAATCACCCCTAAAACCCCTCCGACGGAGGGGTAACGTTGGTAGTTCGAAGCGGCTCCGCGAGATGACGCCAGGATTCGGTTTTTTGGGGCGAAATTCAGCGCCGTGACTCCCCTGCGTTGATAATGTGGAAAACCTCGCGGAGCTGATAAGTTTCGAAGTTCGCGCGGGCACACGACGAGACTCGGGGCCGGTATCTATCTGAAATCTCCGCGTTTCGCGAAACACGTGAGATCGAACGCGAAGGAAAAAGGGAGAGAACCGAGGACACATGGATAGGGTGGGTTGCGTGGGGCGGCGGCGGCGGCGGGGGGAAAAAAATAATACTCACGCCACGTACGGCACTACAGTAATTTTCAGAGCAGTCGTGCTCGGCTTGCTTGCAGCAGGGTAAGCGTGACTGGAGGCGATAGCATCGAGATCCCGTCGGCTGGATAAGCAGCCGCCAGCCAGGCCGTTTTATTTTCTAGTTTAAAATGTAAAATAACGGGAATTTCGCAAATTACAGCCGCCTGCGTTATTTGTACAAAGTAATGCGGCGAGCGTGGCTGTCCCTTCTTTCGTCTTCCTCCTCGATTCTGTGTCCTTTCCACTCGTTCGCTCATTCGGCACCAATCCAGACCCCTTTGCATTCGCCTTCGGAATTTTTGCACGCTATCATTATTTTTAGGATTGGAATTAATGCATAGGCTTGGATTCTAGTACGACTCGATGTAGAAATAGAGGAACGCGTGCTGTGTTTCACGTCTGACCGATGTAGATGTGAGAAGTTCTTATACGCCATTTAAATTGCGCTAAATTGCTTCAGATATATATTTATATTCCTGCATTACGCGAATAAGTCACGCTCCATTTACTGGCGTGTCTTAAAGATTGAATGTATGCAGTAATAAATTTTCTGCTCTTGTTTATAATGCAGTAGCCCCAGCAGTTAATTAAAAAAGTATTGTACATATATGTATTAGTAAGATATATATATATATATATATATATATATATATATATATATATATATATATATCAAGACTTTCATTCGAAGTAATTAATTACGACGTATACAATAAATAATACGCCTTTACTTTCTCCCTTCCCATAACACATTATATAAGTATTTATATCCATGTCCAATCATTCCCTTTCATTACGATTCCACTCGCGCACTCCTTTAATTGTTTTCCTTTCAAATGCCGCCTGTCCTAAGTAATTGAAATTATGCTTATCGATTGGTTAATCAATAACTGTTTACCATCTCTTGCAGTACATCGAAATTATCTATATTTTTGTTAACTTTCTGAAGACTTTTTTCCCGAGTTTTTGTTATAAAAGCAATGTTACACTATAAGCAATTTCTAGTGACCTATTAAGAAGTAACAAAAGTGGTTCGATTTTTTTTAATAGAACGATCTGAATATAAGTGTAAAAGTTATATAATTTGGCTATTTAACACGGTCTATGCCACGTGTAGCGTTTTCGGTACACGCATCAATTTTGATTTAATCACATAACTACCTACCCTTATGAAATTTTGAGTAACGTACATGTTAAAATGATAGTAAAAACAGAAGGTGTATTATCAAGTGGATAAATATTTGTATAATCAGCCACGTATATTAATAAATAGTCATTTTCGCGTTTCTGATTAGCTAAGGAATTTTCTACTGTGGCAGGGACTGTGTTAATGACGGTAAGTGTTTAGAAGAATGTGCAAGGGGGAGTGGATCGTCCATCGCCAGACGTACATTACAAGTAAAAGCAAAGTAATAGGTATCGTGTTTTAGCAATATGCAGTTCCAGTGTATAAATAAAATATAGAAACAACGGTACAATGATATAATATATACAAACTACATGTGTGAAAAAGAACTCTCCATTTATTAAAAAGTTAACCTGCAATAGACAAAAGGAAGTGAGATATAAATATATTAGACGATAGACCTAATCAACAAACAAAGAAAAGTGTATTACGTAACTAGTTCAAGTATAGTGCAGTGCAACTAATGTTATATGCAAAGAATGTATGAAATTAATGGAAAACACAAAATTGTCTGAACATGATTCCTCATATATTCTATGAAATAGGGTATCGCTATTTTAAGTAGATTTGAATAAACTATATAGTTCCTTCTATTCATTTTAACACGAAACGAATATAATTAAAGAAAAACGCCCTCCCTTTTTCACAACTAAAGGCACGACTGCTTTAAAATGATTCTAGTAAACAACTCTTACTAAGTAACACGTTGAGCGTCGTGGAGGTCACCGGTGACCGGCACCTCAAATTTTCTTTTATTTAACAACAATAATTTTCATAAAATTTTGGGATAATATTAATATTGTAATAACAGTATAATGTGATACTTATACGTTGAAAGAGTAAAATATTCTTTTCTTTTACGATTTCTGTTTAAGACGTTGACCGCCGCAGTGAAGACAGCTATACCTAATCAGACACGATATAATTTAATACTTTTTATATAAATCGTGAAGAAAAAAAAAGATTCGAGTACTCAGTCGTGTTCTTCTGTTCGCGCATTATTGTTTCAGTATGATGTTTACTGAGAACTTAGTAACAATCAATAATTATTTAATTAAATTATATGAGAGGTGTCGGTCACCGGTGACCGCCACGGCGTTCAACGTGTTACAATAGGACATTATATCGCGTCTGACTAGGTATGGTAGTTTCCACTTAGGCATTCAACGTGTTCGAAACGAACATCAGTGAACACATATTTTTTGAAGATATTGAAGCTCATCTACATTTACTGTCTTCCATTAGATTTTAGAGTTTTGCCACTATTATTGCATGCTTGTTCAGACCTTTAGTGGTGATCAGAGCGGCTTGAAGTAAAGGATTTTGAAATTAACGTCACGGCCAGGTACAACTCTGGGGCGGCGTAAGGTTTTAAAGGAGAATTTACTATCAGAGTAACCAGATCTGACTTCATCGTGGGTCTCGTGGATCAGTTTACAGCCCTTTGATAACCGGACACCGCGAAACTATTGTACCCCTAACTGCTATCCTCCAGCATCATATCGTGTAACTACATACGCTTCAAGTTCAGTGAGATAAAATCAATGCGATAATTTAAAATGAATTGGACGTTGAAACGTCGCAGAGCTTGAGCAGCAGGTAATGGACTTTCAATACGTTTCCAAAGTTAAGGGGAACAATGGTGTAATGCAACCTTTGTTTGGTGATCGTTAGTTGAAATTACTCTGTGAAATTTGTATGAAAAATATTTGATTATATTTATAATCAATTTGAATTCTTTAAAAATTTATTCAGATATATAGGGATCCCCAGTAAGTAGTACAACCGAATAGGAGGTGATTCTATACCAGGGTTGGACACTTCTTATTTCAAATGGAAATAGAGAATAAAAGGGACAAATTATTACTCCAAATAAGATAACAAACAAATTTATATGAAAATACGGACGTATGAAAATAAATTCTATAATCTTATTTGAGAAATAAATTATTTCCAAATGATTTATTTGCTGAATATTTTGATATTTCAAATAATAATACAAAATAACAAATGACAGTTAATCAGAATGTAAACATTCCGGTGAACGTAAACACTGACGATGATACACATTGTCCGAAGTCTGTGGTTTTGCAATGAAATTTCCACGCATGATAGAAAAGCATCTTTATTTTGCTGGCAAAATCAAATAACAAATGTCAAAATATCACATGAAATAACAAATATTAAAATAATTTATTTGTCAAATACATTAATACTCGAACAACATGAACTAATATAAAGTAACGGAGCAAATAAGAAATAAAATAAATATTGTCTTTGAATAATTATTTGGATAAAAGTGTATTGCGATAACGACAAGATCTGTTCCATACGAACAAAGAAATGCAAAGTGCGGTATAAATTTTTCTTTATTTGAACCATCAGTATCGAGAAAACCCATTCTGAAAATATGTCAAATATACGGGCAGTTCTTTAAAAACTTTCTTTAGGAACTGCTCCATAATCAAACGTTTCTTTCTGTGATTATTTATAAACATTACGAAGATATTATTACTTTGTGTTTCTAACTTGAAATTCTTTATGTTAAAAGCACTGTTAAAATTGAATATGTTAGAATATAATAATTAGACTGCGGATTTTTATGCAAATATACATTTTTAGACTTCAGTATTTTTGATTTTCATGTAGCTGCTGAAACGCGAATATGGCAGAACTGCATTTTGAGATTGAAATGTTTAAAAGTACATTTTTTATTTCAGTTACTCTATAAAATGTGCATTCTTTACAAACTTGGATATGTTAAATTGCATGTAAATCCGCAGTATAATAATAATACTTTAGCAACCTTTATCAGCAAATTTCACATCTGTCAATGTTTGTTTGTGGGCTCATATTGAATTTTTTATGGATTCAGATAAAATAAAGAGTACCCAATGGTCAAGAGCAAGTACATAGGGTTTTAAAATTTGATTACCTGAAACGGAAAAGCATGTTGGGACAATGCATCTGTACTTGAGAAGTATTGAAAATCGATTTTATCGAATTCGAAACTATAAACAGAAAAATATTATTCAGTATGTTTCTTGAACAGAATTTTGTTGATCTCGATTGAAATAGACATTGCGAGGCACCTTGTATATTTAGGGTCAGAAGTATCGCAGAATCATTTAGGTATTGACAGTTGAGGAGTTTAAACAATATTTTACATGTTTGTATATTTAAAAAGTAACTGTACAAAATAACATGAAACAGACTTTCATTCAGATTTAAAAATGTCTGGCGTTTCTGTTACATATTTCTAAGTATATTTAGAAGACGGTTTGAATTGTTAATAGCATCTTCAGCACTGTGACCATTTTGATACCCCCAAAAAATCTGATCAATCGAAATTTGTTAACCTTAACGGGCACATTAGTCACGACATCTCATGGTGGGTGATATTTACAGTGACAATGAGTTAAGTGCACTGAACTCTATGAATATCTATGTAAAATAAAAAAAGCTCTATAAAATTCACTCTTCCAGATTTATGTATATCACGATCTTTTCGTATCTTCTTATAAATTCTACCAGCCTGTACAATGTATCCTTAAAATTCATCAACACACTGTACATCTGTTTTCTTTCCTCAATTTCAATTCCTGTGTACCGACTGGCTTGACCTGCCAATAAATAAGTTAATACTCGAATCAATATCTGTTGAACAGTAGCGTCTTCGGTGAGATAAATATCAATAGAAGGTTTGAACGGTACGTCGATAGTCTAATTCGAAAATATCGACGGCGGCGTGTTATTTTTCACAAAGAGCCCCTCAAACATTTCCGTCTCGTCGACAGCAACTGGCCGGCGGGTGTTTACGCTGTGCCACTGGTCTCACAATGCACTCGACGTACAGCTCTATGGCAATCAAAGTCTGTAGACAGAACCGACCTGACGGCAGCTTGTGAAATTCAGGTCTGTGAAATATTTTACATGTTTTTTTCCTCTGGCGTTACATAGGGCGTGCATGCGATGCAAGTTGTGTGGAGTTGGAGGGCCGGTGACGTGCGTTCGCATACACATGAACCGCTCCGTATACACGTAAAATGAGAAAAAAGACGAGACATTTGGTTGGCAAAGCTTACGACGAGTCGCGCGGAACTCCAGTGCGTGCTTCACGCAACACTATCCCCCAATACTTTTCACGAAAAACGTTCTTAAGTAGTTTCTTTTGAAGAGTGAACAGAAGAAACGGCAAGAACTACTTACGTTATTATTTATACCGATAAGATTTATTTGCCTGCCTTTTCGAAGGAGAATTAGACCCAATGATATTCTGTTGTCGCTTGACGTCTGACGTATATGTATATTCTAGAAAACGCCGATAAAGTAATAGATTTCAATAATTTTAATTGTAAAATTCTGCATACTTACACGTAACAAGATTCATACAATTCATTTTTCTGAAAATGCTTACTATAAGTCTCTTAATTATGCAGCTTCACACGTTGAATGCCGTGTGAGTCATAGGTAAGCGGCACCGGAATTTGATTTAATTTAATAGCTGTTAATTTTTATTAAATTCTGAAGAGTACTGTAGGGCATAATAAAATCACAATTTTCTTAATGAAATTATATCCTTTATTTATACGCCTTGACAGTTTGACTTCTCTAACATGACTGACTACATTTTTTTGATTAAAACTCAGTATTTGAAACGTTCATGGCCAACTTACATCTTGTATAACAATACATTTGATAATCGATATGCCATCGCATGTTGCCGTATGCGAACATCCAAGATGGCCAAAAAACTAATCGTTAGTCATTAATAAATAACATACGAAAACTCAAATCCGAATTACGTTCAAGCCACGGATCACGAGAAACTTCTTTCAGTGCATAAAAATGTGTGATGAATAAATTAACTATAAGGATACACGGAAAGAGCATGGCAATATAAATAAATAAAAGAAACCAACCATTATCTCATCATTTATTGCCTCAGACACAGCAAATGAGTTCCTATAACGAAGAAGTTAATTACAAAAGAACACAATACAATGTTGAATATGTTGAAAACGTACAATTTCAAGATCTACATTTGTTTGCATGTTCACTATCATGGCAGTTACCGGTGACCGTCGCCACAAATACTATTTCATTAAATAACTATTGATCTTGGCAATATTTCGAGCAAATTTAACACTGCAACAATAATGTAGGATCACGCGTGCATGCTTGAATACTTACATATTTTTTTCGTTACGATTTATGTTAAAAATACCAATGTATAACGTGTCCAACTATGTATGACTGTTTTCACTGTGTTAACACGTTCACTGCCACAGTGAAAACAGCCATCGCCAATCAGACACAATATCTATTTTCTATATAAATTATGAAGGACAAAAATGTTTAAATATTCAGAATTGTATATGCACACCTATATTAAAGTCTCAATGTTAAGTTTGCTCAGAATATAGTACACATCAGTAGTTACTTAATTAAATGAAATTTGAAACGCCGGTCACCGATAATCCTCATGGCAGTCAACGTGATAAGATTTTTTAGCTATAAGTTGTATTAGCCAGTTATATCTTGACCTATAGTTTTAGAACAGTCTGTATAACTTATTTCTCCTTCGTTATGTTCAAAGTGATAAATTAGTCAAATTAAAAATCGTATAATATCCGAATATTGAAATAGAGATTATCTTTTCTGCAGTGAAGTAAACACTAAAACGCTGAACGTTTATTTTCTATCTTTTCAACACTCGGCATAAATATTACCTGTTTCCTCATTTTCAATTGTCACTGTAGTATCCAAGGCTGTCACTAGAATCGCATAAACGTGCAGATACTCAATTTATCGAGGCGACGAGTACCGGCTGACGTCTCGTTTGCACCTTATGTACCTTGCGATGCTGCGATTCCGAGGTTTGGGCTTGCATCCGTATTAAATTCTCGAGTAACGCATCCCTGCACGCCGAATTGCCGCGGACGAGATATTGCAGAAACTGTAATATGTTCCAAATACGATATCGAAGAATGGAACATTTGATGTATGTGGCAAAAAATATACTAGCTGTATTTTTTACACTCTTTTTCATGTCAAATCGCAAACATACCTCTAGAACCGAGCAGACGAAACGTTGTACTGCAATTTTTTGTACACATCCACATCAATGCTCACGCAACGCACAATATCGTTCTGATAATCTTTTTCGTCGTATTTTCGTCAAGTCACTGAAAGATGATTTGAACGAATTGTAGTATGTATTTCAGACCGTTTTAAAATGCCTGCTGAACACATATAACGAACATGTAAAAGTGGAATGACTCTTAGAAATGATAATTGTTGTTGACGTTTCATATTTTGCATATGTGTGTATTACATATATGTAATGAATATATTATTGATTTTCTCTATTCAAGTTGTTCAAAGCCGGTCGAAATATTTTCCCGCTGCTTTGTTTTCGGATTTCTACTATTAGTGTAAACTGAAATGAAAATATAAATCGTTTGTTATGTTTAGTATGAAGAAAAAGCGATCCTTAAATCATTTTTAAGAAAGCGGTATTTATATGGATGAAATCGTTAGAGCTATTGTCCCACCCTGTATATTCGAAGCCAAAGATAGTTATTGCATCCTAATTTAATAAATGTAAAAAACGTAGGTGCATTGAACGAATTATAGTCCAAATTTTTCACTTTGGAGTACTTTATGTCCGTGCGCGCGTGGAAAAAGCGAATGCACCTTTATTATTCGCTGCATAGTACACGCGACTGCAATATTTAATTCCAACGCCGCGATGTTCGTTAATTTATTGCATTTATTAACTTTGATTTATGCATCACCAGTATATTCAAAGTGTTATTCACATTGAATTCGCAGCGCGGTAATACTTTCTTTAAATTTACAGCTGAATCGTGATTCCGTAACCTGTCGTTCCTTCGAGCAATATTATTTTTTCCTTTCCGCCACATGCGAATCAAGCATCTAAGCCACGTAGGTGGCAGGGTTTTCGGAAGTTGTCACCAAAGAAACAGGAACACGTACAGGGCTTTAATGGCTGCAGCAGAGGGGAAACGTTTTCTTTTTTCTGAAACGTTTCCACGAGACAACAAATATGAGTCAGATAAATCTGGAAGACCGGTCTTTAACGTACGCTGTATGAAGATGAATCGCGAAGTAAGGCTTGTATAACACGCATACAAGATTTCAGGAAAAATTCAAATCTAAAATATTGCTAAAATTCTTGTTTTGTATCAGTGTCGTCAAATGACATATTATTACTATCATTGCCGTTGTCTATCAGTAAAACGTTGATTTAAGAGAGTACAGTTTAAGATTGTGTGTATTGTGGATATATATGTGTCTTAATTGGATTACAATTAGCACCCTGGAAGAGATACATATATTAGTATCAACTGCAAATAAGGAATATTAACTATTTGCTTTGTTAAAAAAGTAATTGTTACGAAGAGTAACAAGTAAGTATAATTCGTGTATGTATTATTAAAGTACTCAGTTATTAAAATATTCATATATGTATATATTAAAGTATACAAAATATTAACCTAAATTAGTATTATAATTGTATATTAATATTGAAGTTATTATTGATCTTTACTGCTACTTTTAATTTAAGCAGACTCATTCTATGCAAGATATTGTCTTTTCTATGAAATAGTTTATCTTGTCTCCACAAGTGGAATTTATTACACCGGAGACAGTGTACTTTCTCGAACTTCCGTACTATTAAAACTTGCTGAATCTGTTGAATGGCCTTAATATACATTCGAAATTATATTTTTAATTAACACCTGCCGTGGATTATGAACAAAAAACTTTTACATTACACATTTGTTTTAATCTGTGGAATGAAGTGAAATGAGAATATTTTCCTAATTAAGACGGAAGAATAGTTGGTGTAAAACAGGAATTTCAGACTTGTTTACATATGAGGATGTACTACGAAATCCAATTTAGCTAACAAATACAGTTCTGTGAAAGTTCTGTGAAAATATGCATAATTGCCAAACTTTCAAATTTTGTCGGTTCACAATCGTATTGCAAGTTAGGTTTATACTATATTTTTAATTTGTTAAGAACTTGTTTGGGATCCTTTTTAATCTGTGTCAGGTTTTTCCTGCCGAATTGTGAATTCATGTCCTACGAGTTAAAACACACAATGTTAATTACACAACATGTCCATAAATGGTTTGTTAATAATGTATAACAAAATTACAAAATATACTGCCAAATGATGTTCTTGTATGCAGTAGCGTAAGAAATAATAATATTTAATTTCGTATAACTTCATAACTTTCAATAATTTTTAAAACTGTTTGTACAGAAATTCCATAGTCGTGAAGAGCACGCACCTTAGGATCCTTACATACTTGTTACTTTCATTTTTAAACAAGGTATCAAAGTCCGTTTACTTTTTTATAATTCTGTACAGTATATTATTGTGAAATTAGAGATTTATATTTTCACAACGCTGAGCAGATCCTGCTCGACAAAGTTTACGTTCAAACTCTAAGAAAACTTCGCTTTTGGCAATCAAATTAATAAGATTTCATTAAAACGAAATACGTGTACAAGGTAATAATATGTTTTTCTTGCTAACTTACAATATTTTCTGAAAGTATTTTAACAATCTTTTAGATCAGTAATTGAAATGAAAGAACAAAAAAAAACAATCAGTAAATTGAAATAGTTGTTACTTCAAACACATGGATATTTTCTGTCGTTTCAAATATCACTACCAAAAACGACAGGTTGAAATAAAATATAACCAACCGTGAACAATAAAAATTCTATAACGTCGGTTCCAGCCACCACGAATCGTCAAGGCAATTTATCAATGGCGTCTGCGATCCCGGAGTAATCAATGGAACATGGCAGATCTCGTTTTAAAGGACAGATGGGAAAACTGTAACTATCTTCCTGCATAAGGGAAATGGATAAACGATGGCTGTTACGTCACCCCGAGGGGTGGCTTCGTCACGTTAGCCGAAACGGATGTAATGTTAGCGCAATAGGGATGGAATATAGTAGGGTTACATAGCTATTTGCCGAGGGCAAGGAACGACGAGATGGAGAAGGGTATGAGAGCTTAACTTTGCCTCCTTATTTCCCAGCAGACTTGCTTGCTCTGCCCTCTGCCCTCGCCCACCTTGCGAACATTCCTCTTCTTGCATCCCATCCCCGTGCTCTAACGCGGTCGCGCTACCCATCGTATCTATGATTTACAACCAGCGATGCTCATCTTGTAAACAGAAACGGCCGCTCTGTCCGCGATTCTGCCCTCTTGCTAGCCCGTGTATATTCCTGCTTTTCGTTGGACATCGTTCTCTAAAACTCAGCTGACCTTGTTTCAATGACGCGTCAAACGACTGCGGCAGATTTCATTTTGGCACAGAGAGGCTAAGTCAGTGACGGCCACCGAAGCTGCGGTTATCCCCCACTTTAAGTCCATTCCCCTCATACAGGCTGTGATCTGCGACGAAGTGGAGGAAGGCCGGAGCTCCGGGGGCCACCACTGGGCTGAGTGCTCGATGTTATCAGAAAAGATGTAGGATGTTCCTGAACCCTCCTACCACAGTGAACGCCATCTACTTTTTTCAATTTGCTGCGTACCGTGATCTTCGTCGTGATCGCGAAGATATCACTGGTACCTCACACGCTTAATTAACACGTTGACTGCAATGGTGGTCATGGATGCCCGACGCCTCAAATTTTAATTAATTAAATAAATATTGATTTGTACTATATTTTGAGCAAATTGTAGATCGCAACACTGCCACAGGCACGCACGTACAATATTTAAGCAATCTTTTCTTTGCGATTTATATACAAAGGGAAATTTATATTGTTTATGACTAGCGGTGGATGTTTTCACTTCGGCAGTCAACGTGTTAAATTTGTATGAGTGGATGAATTGTTTGACACGAGAGTTTCTGAACCAAGAAATGGAGACGTTCGTGGATAGTTCTGTGATTGATCTCATGTTAAAAAGGTTTTCTGCGATTGAACAGGTTGGAGTAATTCTGGGCGTTGAGTTTTGCTAGTGTCAGATCCGCGGTTACGTGGATAGCGGTAATTAAGAAATTGGAATCTTCGTGTTTCCCGGTCAGCTATCTCCAGTTCATACTGGATGCATAGTTAGGAGTTTAAGATACGTCATTTGCTGTAGTGTTGATAACGCTAAAAGTAATTAAGTTAAATGTTACTTATGGTGCTCAAACATAGCGCAAAGTCTTTGCTCGTATCGCAGAATTCAACACAATTGTAGCACCTATCACTTATGTACATCGTAACAAAAGTGAATTACACAGTTTATCTACAATAATATTGAAAGCGTTCACTCTATTTATCTAGTCATTTTCTCCTTACTACGTGTTTCGAAGAGAAATTTTCCAAGGTCATCTTACGTTCTCTAGGTGAATGACCAATATTTGTGAAAGAACTCTACGGGACTTTACGTTTCGATTAGTGAAATATTAGTACTCATTCGTTTGAACGAAATATGTACTTTTCCATAGCAACATTTTTAAAGGTTAATGTGGATGAAGAAATAAAATCTAGGAAACAATCATTCAATTTTTAAAGTATCTTAAATGTGTTCGATTACCTGTATACATAACATTACATAAATACAGGTCTTTTCAAAGTTGTATAAACATACAATACACCCCAGTATACATAATAACGTATTATACAAAATTATGGAAAAGTTGAATAAACCTTGATATCTTAATTAAAATTTAATGTGGAAAATAAGTAATGACAGCATGACACGTGTTCCTAGGAATTATAGAATTTTTATGTAAATAATTTTAAAAATGATAGAAAGTGATAAAGTTGTGTACTTCAGCCCACATACTATAGCATCAATTTAAGGATACGTTATGTAAAATAATGATACTCATTCCGAATAAAATAACGATAGTGCATAGTTTTAACGCTCTAGCTTGTCAACAGCCGATGTATAGTTTTTCGAACGATAATTATTATTGATCGTCGCAATGCACGCGTGGTAGCAAAATTCGCTTATTTGTGAAAGAATTTCATTAGAACCATTTGGGGCATAATTAATTATACATCGGTCTGGGAATATGGCGTAATTAGTGGCAACGAATATGATGACCAATAATATTAGCTAAATAGGAAACTTAAATTGCCCCGCGTTACTTGCACGTGCATTCGTTATGAAATTATTATCGATACGCAGTCGTTAATTATTATGAAAAAACAATAGAGTTATCTTATTTAACGGTTAATTTATCTTTCCATCGGAAAGATCGAACCGTTTAGGACAGAAAACGACTTTGTGGTAATTATTCTGTAATAGAGGCTGCTCCTTAATATGATAAAACCAATTTATAAATGGTTTCAACCTTAAAGATAATACAGAAAAATTTGTATACACATATGTCCTGTTCGATCTTGTCTTCGAATGATAGCAAATTCGTGTTTTGGCAACTTGTATTTGGGTACGTTCACAAGACGACTTGTTTTGCTTTAGCTGCATTTCATTCGATAAGCCGACCCATTAGATGCATGAAAGTCATTTCGCGGTTATAACAATTTGCCATTATCGCCTCCAAGATAATATATTGCAGAGTCCTGACACGCTATGCCTTTATTAAAAGAATGAACAGAAAAGCCTCATGTAATATCACGAAGTATCGTGTACAGAATAGCCTCCAAAGATGTACCAGGTCATCCCATAAGTAACACAGTTTTTAAATATGACTTCATCAAACGTAAATAAATGAACAACTGCAGCTATTTATAATTATCAAGATATTGAATATTAATTTTAGTGTCACTGTACAATTACTTCAACAGTCTTTCGAGTCAATCTTCAATAAATTTCTGTTGTTTTAAGACAATTTATTCTAGATTAATTTCAGTCAATTAGTATCATTGAATTTGTTGTCAGGTAATTAACTGCCAAGGTACCAAAATAGATAGCCGTTGATAAGTACAACTAATTTCAAATAAGACCAACGCCATTGTGATCTCTTCTCACTAAAATTGCATCATATTTACAAAATTGTTAGCAACACGTCTTCACTATGGCAATTCCTCAAAATATTCTAAACAAAGTAGATCCCTCACATTCCACCAAATGCACAGTGCAATTTTTCCAAAATAATATGTAAGATATGTAAGATATGTAGCATTATTTGTGAACACTCGAATGAAATTAGTTAGACTAATTTCCATTGTTGGAAGAATTCTCTCATCGCAGAATTTGTTGCAACTGTGGAATAAAATCAAATGACACCTACACCCCCGTCAATAAGTCACCGGACACTTGCTCATTTTTAACAAAATGATTATTAGAATGTGGATACAATTTGTTGGCTTGTATTTACCATTTGATGTGCTTATATTTATCTATTTTACGTTAATATAACACCTGAATGTGATATCTCTCTAATTTAAATAAATATTTAAAAAACAAGACTGTACACGTAAGTATGTTTCTAATACATCTTCTACTTGGACAAAGGGCAGTCTGTACACCAAAAGTTAAAAAAAGACTTATAAAAGAAATAAGAAGAAGATTGTAAAGAAATTAGTTGTGAAATATTAAAACCTTTGATCGAAAGATTGCTGCTGTTAGCTGAAGCGGTCATATTCGCACGAGGCGGATACATTGATGAAAAGAAAATATAAAATTAATTACTTATTTTTGGTAAGCTCTTTAATATATGATTTCTTTCATGCTGTAGGTCATTGTTCACTGTAAAATCGTCCACCTCCTAATTTTACTGTGTCCGCAGGCTTATGAACGGGAGTATACGGCTGTCTGAACATTGTTGAGATTCTTTTCAAGTGCTTGATGCATCCTTAACCCTCTATAATACCATGTGACTTGGAAGTTACATACCTACATATCTATATTTATTAAGTTTTATTTCGATTATTTATCACTGTGTACAATTATACAAATATACTGCCACCAAGGAGTCTGTTCGCTTATTATTGTGAGTATACCTCACGATTCAAGCTTTATCATTTATTTGATGTATCATTTTCGTTATACACAAAAAAAATCCGTGTACGGAGGATTAAAATTGTTGCTACATATTACAGGATACCCTGCATGTTCCATACGGTTAAATGATCGTAACTGCGTAGAAAAGGTTTAACATTTAAATGTATGCATCGCCTTACCGCGCAAAAGACAGTCGAGAGAAAGTAGTATTTCAGTTGAGAGCACCTAGGTGCCACGCCACTAGTTGCTAAGTGCAAATAGTCAGCTACGGAACGGGCTCCGAGGTCCCAGACTTATTTCACGCTAGAACGAAGGCAGGATACTTCGGGACGCTGGGAATTCCAAACTCAGATCTGGGAATCCTTCTGCGAATCCATTGTTGAGTGACCTTTCCGCCTCTTATTCTCCATTGTCAAGTCGCGCTCAGATGTGGCTACATCTGTCGGCGCTCTCCTAATGAATACAAATCGTGTTTGAAGTCGAGTTTAGCTACAAATTAAACTGCTCTGTTATTCCATAAATAGTCCTTCAATTCGTTTCACACCGGGTATGTTTCATTCAGCAGGTGGCTCTATTATAGTTCTCTATTGTCCCAACGTACACGGAATTTCGTTCTGTTCCTATGGCGACCCCTTATTTAGATTGCATTGTATTCATATAGAAAGGAATAATACTGTTGTTGGTAATAATGCTGTTTAGCTTCATTGTTAATTAAATTAATACTGTACCTATAATTTTAAACTTGCAGTTTGCGCTGTTTCATTGAAGTGCTTTTGCATGAATGTTTGAAACTGATTATTAGTAATATGTAATGTACGACGGACATTATTGATATAACGAAACCTTTTGTTGAAGAAACCTAATCATTTCAACACTTCTGTTTACAAGTCGTAATGTTTTAAACGTTAATAATAAATTACATGTTCTCTTTTTAGATTGTTAGCATTAAATATACTATACTTTTACATTATCTGTCACGTATTCTTCGAGATTAATTCTACCATAATTCAGAAACCGAAATTGTCCTTGAAGTAATGAAAGGAGTAATCGGTATTTCGTTTGCGATATAAGAGCAATGTTACAGGGACGTGTTACTGGTCCTAGTGACAAGAAAATAGCTGATTTAATAGAAAGTCATCCCAATTTTTTCTAAATCGAGGCAGATATAGAGTCACTTACACAATCACTAAGTGTTATATATTTATTAATCAGCGACTCATTTAAAAGTCATTTAAACTGACAAGAACAATAATGCAACTAAATTATACACCCTATGGAAATTCATTAAAAAAAATATTTCGATCACGGGTTCATATAAGCATGTTAATTCACTCATTCTCCATATATTGTATAAATTTATCCGTAACTGATCGAACAACTTATATGTGCGAATAATCGCTAATGCATTTAATGTTGCAATACACATAAATGATAGAAGAATACTGATACCTGATATTTATACGTGGTGGCATACAATTTTCGAAACGAAGGACGAAACCGTTCTCCAATACAATTGAGATTGGGAGTGGAGAAGTTGTAATTAAATTCGAGGCAGTAACGAATCGAGTAAATTGGAGGCGGCGGTCGAATTTTTTGGTGTATCGTAATTTTCAGAGGCACAGCCAGCCCTGTCATGGAAATGGCAGCGGCGTAAGAGTAGGAGAACGTATCGATGGCAAGGGAAACGCGACACCAGGCGTTGAATTTCACTGGCAGATTTTACGTATGAATCGTTTTTGACCCACCGATGGTTATAGCTGCGATCGTTTGATTTTCAGGCGAAACCTAATCACATAGATGAAATCGAGGATTCGTGATATCCGAAAAACGAGAGGGAGATACTAAAATAAGGAGAACATGAAAATACGATGCACTGCAAAATGTAGTTGTAAAGTTACTGATACTTTATCACAAAGCCTTGACCATTGCACAGGCATCTTCGCTTTTCATTTTAACCTTTCGAAGCCTGAAATTCCGAAATTCTGAAAATATTTTTCGCCGTGAGACAACGCATTAAACTGATTGCTTTATTGTAATAATGCGCATGATGTCAATTGTTCAGTTATTGTTCTGTTCTAAAATTGCAAAATATATAACGAAGCGTATACAGGGTCTTTCCTTTACCTTGCAAAGTTGGAATATCTCGTGGGGGACTGAACCTATCAAAAAAATGTTTGTACAAAAGTTGTTTGGTATGAAGAGGGACACTATATGATGCAAATTATTTTGTTGCAGGTCATGTGGTAGGGGGAAATTTCAAAGTCAAATTCATTTTTTAAATGGAATCATATACTTTTTTTCATAGTACGATGGCATTTGTTGATACGAATTCAACGACGTGCATATGAGGTGATTTATTATTGTAAAATGTTATAAATTCGTCTGTTCCTAAGGAGTCGAATAAGCCGGAATCAAATACAGAGTTCTCCGGCTGTCTGAAATAGCGTGAGTAGTGTTAGCGAATATTTCTGACAGGGTTCAAACCAATGGAAAACTATGGGAATTATAAATGAGATCAATAAAAAACTATCAATGAGATCAATTTAAAACTATACTCATTTTGTATAAACATCTGCATAGCTTGTAGTAAATCTATCAAAATAGATTTTCATAACATGTATGTATCGTTGCGGATATGCACGTATCATTTTATGCTATGATTGAATCATTAAGTACGCTCAAAAATTTAACGAGGATTGGTAGTTGTTTGATTAATACGAATTCGATGTGTGGCGCGATAGTAACCACAGATGGATTGCAGCACGCAATCCATGAAACATACAATTTAGCGTTGCATCAGAATTGTTTTGTTCACATTATCAAGAAAAATTTATTTGATATTACTTGTCGACACAGCATTTTACTTATATACGGAAACTTCAGGAATATCAGTTTACCGTACAAGGAAATAAAAGGTTTTTGTTTCTTCTTGAGGAGATTGAAAGTTGTTTCCAAATGAGTATAATATTTATTCAGATCAATCATACGATTTAAATGAATATTCACTTTCGATTCAATTTTATTGTGTTTCTGTATTGTACAGGAAACTGTTTGTGAATGCAATATACACTGAAACAGATTTTTTATATGCATATTAAGTTTTTATATGCAAAAATAATATATGTGATTATAGTAGCCTAATTATATTGTAGTAAACATACATTTAAAAATATTTGCATTGTAAGTAATTTATCACCTTTTCGGAACAAACTGTTGAATCTGAGAAAGATAAGCAGTTTCAAGTATTGAATAACTTTTTCACTGTAATCTGTGTCGTCTTTGAAATTGTGGCTACTTTCTATTAATTGTGTTTTAACATCGCACTTTCATGTTCCCTTGGAGCTGCTTGTATAATTGATAACAGAATGAAGTAAACTCAGAAACAAAAGTGTGCACGTAATCGATCACAGCAAAGAGGCGTTTAATGTATTTTAGTGTAGTACGCATCCTACGCTCGTTTCTCATTCCCGTTCTGCAGACACCAGCAAAAAGTTTATAGCATGGTACTAAAACAGTATAGGTATTGTAAGTACACTGCTAAAACAGCAAGGTCGAAATGGAGCTTTGTTTGCCATAATATCGTAAAGTAATGTATACACTAATTCCATTTTTCGTGTAACATTTAATGTGAATTTGATGACAGTAATATACAGATAGAATTATTATCCAATGCACTATGTGCTACTAATTATTATATGTAACCATCACACTTGTATGTGTACATAGTATATGCGTGTACTACTATGTAATGAAGTTAAAAATCGTCACATCTCGCATAAGAAAAAGCAGTACGAACTATTCAGCTGACCTAATAGTACCTGAATTATTCATTAACATGTCAAACTTATTAAACAAAATACGTATTAATCGGATAATGTTTTAGAAAAAATATAAATAGCAATTATACTTTATGTTTATGTGGAGAACTTTCAATCGATTTTGAAAGGGTAACATCAACTGTCAATTTTATTATAAATCCCTGCTCATAAATTTTTTGACAATAACTTCGCGATACACATTTTTTAACATATCACCAACTACGAACGCTACGCGAAATGGCATAGGTCTTTGCGGATTTGAAAATCTCGGTGCAGCATTTATTAACCCGAAAAATGTTGAAGAAGTGTACATTTATCAGAGCGCATGACGTGACATCCCGCAATTAGTTTTTGATTCTTGATATGCATCGTCTGGATGGATACCTGCCGGCCAAAGACGAAAGAAAAGAGAAACGAATCGATCTGAATAGCCGACAGCAGGACGTTTAATCTACCATTTTAGCCCGACACGACAGGTTCGCTCGTTTCTCACTGCCATTTTGTAGACAGTGACAAAAACTTTATAGCGTGGCGTTAAACCGGAGCACGTAGATGCAAGGGTAGGAGTAGGTGCGAATGGAGGAGATTACATTCGTTGCGAAACTCCACTGCAGGAGACGTTTTCATATTTGTTTAGAAGCTTGGATATTAATAGACGGAGTTCCGCGCAATTTTGTTCCATAAATGAGATATTAGGGAAAACTGCTGTTCCTCCTTTTCGCTCCACCTTCCGAGCGAGGAGAATATTGATTTTATAAATATACCTGTCGTTGCTATTTTTAGCTGGATTACAGTGTAAACATTTTTCTTGAATAAAGTTTGAAAAATTTTACGTTATTGTAGATGGAAACAGGGTAAACGTTCCTGTCAGTAACCGCATTTCCAGTAATACACAATGGTTAATGTTTAACGCACGTACAAATGTTTTGTTTTATAATTTATGTATTGTTTGATTTGCTATAGAATTCGTTAAAAACTTTAATCAATTTCGTGACGCCTGGCATTAAAGCAATTCTATAATTCAGATTCTACAAGAGATGTTCAGGAATATATATTTTTAATAATAATAATGATTGTTTATTGAACCTTAACGGTATCAATACATAGATTTACAATAATAAGATTATAGATGTTCCAGGGGTTTTCATAGCTTCGTTCGCCATTCACGCTTAACACTAACATATATTTCTTTATGGTATTCTGACAGTAAATGACATAATAATCTTAACCTTTAAAATACAATAATACAAAAAAAACGAGTAACATTGAGGCTTAGTATTTGAAGTAACGCGTTCCACATTTAGGTTTTATGCAAATGACACTGATCTTACATAGTATTTTCAACTAATTGTATAGTATATGCATAATATGTTTGTGTTTATATTTGCTGGGATTGTAAATTATATGTGATACCTCATTGTTACTGTGATGTTTTATGCGATTAGAATACTTGCAGGTAGTTATTTTGATGTAATCCCAGACAAATTCAATTTCCAGAACATTATGCATATCCACAATCCTAGAATATCAAGTATAGTTACCTATCAGGCGCAAGAATTTGTTTTAAGTAATTTGTATTTTCTTGATACATATTTTTAAGTTGGTGTTAATAATATTGGAAATCTATTATCTAACATAACTCAGTAAATACGATATAGAAAAGGTACATTTAACAGATAATTAAAAAAAAGCTGTCCCTTTAAATACATAGAACTAAAGGAGACATACAGACTGTGACTTTCAATATAATTCTTGTACAAAAATTCATTGTATTGCTGTAGCGGAAGTAATTTTAAAATTGGAAGACACAATATCATTAATGTTTCACATTTCGCAGAAATCTTTTAAATATATCAATAAAACATATTTTTCTTGTACGATGTTGCGTTTTTATATGTCAAGTAATCAGGTCATGTTGTATTGCCTGTTTTATGATATATCTTTGCCATTTGTCGAGTCCGCGAAATATGTGCGCTTATTATAATTTTCAAAACGCAAATGCAATTCTCCTCCATTTCAGTAATCAAAAGCTCGAATGATACGTAGTACGTAAATGGTCGTTTGCAATTACGCGTATGACAGAAGATGAAAATAACAATCTAAATAACAAAGAAACATTATTCTATGTCCCATAATATCTGGATAAAGCCTTTTTTGTCTGTGGCGAATAAAAATTGATTCGACTTTCTTATTCGTTATTCATCATCCGAATAATTCTTTTTATTTATTATTATATTAGCAATCAGAATATAATTCTATGAGCAAATTTTCTGGCTTGGATACTGTCTACAGCACCACTTACGGCGTGATGTGAACTCATCCATTGACGAGTCCTCTTTAACCATCAATAAGTTTGCTGGCCAATGTCGCTTTAGTCTTCTTCTTCTTCCACTGTGCTGTTCCAGTAGTGGGCGTAATAAGGTGTTGCTATGATTTCCTACTTTCTCATGATGTTCTTTCGCCCTCGTCAATAATTACAGATGCTCCTTGGTAAATAACAAATCAAACCTTGCATGATGACTTAAATATCCCCTTTGTCACAGAAGTAATACAGAAAAGCAGCATAAAATCCGAATAAAATTGTGTTTAACTGTGCTTCTGTTAGACAGTTAAATCTGAAGCTATTGCTTTGAAACACCTTGTGCAAGATTCAACGACGACCATTGCGTGCGTTAATACCCAACACAAATGCCTAGGTAACAAGTAAGTCGACTAGCTGAAACCCCGAAGGAGCTAGTCGATTTAGAAGTTATCGTTGATTTCGCGAAATAAAAGAAGCAAGTCGGTTGGCGCTGAAACTTTTCATTCGCTGTAAGTTCCTATACATAACGGGCTGGCGCTTTCGTGCGGTATAACCGTGCCACCGATACACCAATACCCCAATATACTTTTCTAGCTGGCTGCTGTTAGTCCCGAGGCAGCGATACTTGGACGAATGAGAGCGGAGGGCGTTAAACGGAACCATTACCCCAACCCGCCACCATTATTGCTCATTTACCGGTGAAAGCCCGGTGAAACTATTGCCCATAGGCTCGGCGCGACACGATACACTCACCCTCCTTTCCGTTCTTTAACAGTTCATGCTACCGCTGCTAAGAACATCTTTCTTTCTTCCACGTTGCCTTTCTCTCGCGCAATTTCGATAATCACCTAATTGTGCTTACGTTTCTTCGTCTTTTTATAAATACTGCATGAATAATAGGGGGAAAGTGTGACTTAGGCCGCCGATGCTGTGGAACTATTCATGTCTCCGTGAACATGCTTTTACAGTAAAATCCACGTATCCGCTGTTTCGGTAATCGCAGTTGACAATGGTTCAAAAAATTACGTAGAAAATTCCAGAAATATAGTAAAACGTTCATATTAAAATTGTGCACCGTTTTGAGTAATATATAATATTTCAATAATAGCCTAACAGTACACCACAGCGCTTGCGTTATTTATCACATCATTTATAAGAACAGAAGAGGTTTGAGTACAATTCAATCAATATTTTAGGGAGACTACAGTCACATAACTTTTATTATTATTAGTTGCTGTTGTTAATGTCTTACCATGCCTAATTTAGAGAATAAATTTTATTATATTTATGCATAGCATGTACAATGTATAGTGTTCACTGCTATTCACAATTTCAAATATGGGGGGGGGGGGCTGTTCTCCGCAAATACGACGTACTGCTTCATTCAGTTTTGTTGTTACTATAGAGTACGCACCTTCTAACATATTTTAGCATATGCTTGAAAGTGTGACAGTGCTTGCATATCTTTCTTCTGTATGTATACAAAGTAAAATATCTTAAAGGGTACGTACCCCTTAGTAATAACAAACTGAATCAAGCACTTGTCTGACTTGTTAGTTATTGTGATGGAACGTTTGAAATTGTTCAGTGAACTATAAAACAGATTGATAGATTCATTAAATTTCTTCGTTGTCATGCACATTCTGTTATTTCAGTGTAGTTTATATGTATTCTATATTTATTATATGTCCATAATATTCGTTATATGTTCGATATGAAGGAATATAGAACAAAACACGTCTTGATGTTTTTTTAGGAATATTGAAGCTAAGTAGCTAGGATGTCTGGAAATATGTAATACGACTTACAATGTTCAGTGGACACTTAAATTATTTCATGTATTCAGGGATTGCACAAATGCTAATTTACTACTTTCGGTACAGACACGCTAAATCTTTTTTATAGAGAATGAGATGCTACATCGATTCATGTATCAGAAAATACATTGCTCCATTAATTAAAGGGAATGAAGAAAACCTTAATGAGATCTTCGTAGTGACCCGGAGGAAGAATTTTTCTGTATCACGCATACATACATCACGTCACTTAAATTATATCGTATAAGATACGTTATTTCTAACATGCTGGGTGTGCTGCATTAGGTGAAGTTGGCAATTTCCATTAATTAATTTCTTACATGCACTTATCATACATTAAATTTATTTCATATTGTAAAATTTGAATACATGCAATAAGTTAAGTGACAGTGGATAGAATTAATTAAACAGCGTATAAATGCTCTACAATGAGTTAAAAATATTTTGTTTGGGCCACCAACATGTACAACATAAATGCCTTCAAATTTGTTCGACGTTATTCTATTCGAAACATGAAAGTTGTTTCGTACAGAGGAACGTATAATTTATGTAGATATATCGATTTATTTAAATACCCTGCAGAAACTTACTGCGGACTACTGTTATGATTATTATTCGAAAGAAATGGATTGCTAGAGCATAGCCCAGTCAAGAAACTTTGTTCGTGATTTGCTTCTATAGACTGGTTTCATGCGACGGTCGTACTACAGAGTCCATATAAAACAGCCAGCAATAGTCTCGGCCTCTAAGGCATGACATTTAAATTTTTTACATCCTCCACAGTTCTAGATCTGTATGTTAATAAATTTTCATTGAGAATGGTTTTTCAAAACTCAAGAGTTGCCAAGGACGGATGAAAATTTTTGTTGTACAATAAATTCATAATGTTCGAACGCGTAATTGTCTCTGTTACTGTATTAATATACTGAGTGTCTGATAAATTCCTAGTTAATCGCTAAGAATGTATTCCATGATTAGAAATTATAAGAAAATATCACATAAATATATTTCGAGAAGGCTTTAGTTAAATAAATTTGACAAAAATTGAGGCTTAAATAATTGCCAATATTAATTAATATTGAACAAGTTTGATTTGATAATGTATTTCTCATCTGCTGATCCACTATAAAGAATATCCTGTACTTACGTTCAAACTTCATTAGCGCTGCAACCAATAGTAGGTACAAACAAATCAAAGCTAATGTTTTTAAATATGAAATTAGGTACAGTGGCTTCTTGACGTTCCATATTTTTACCACAACTCTTTAACAAAACATTTTTAGCTGCGCTTATGTAACACTCTTTTGTTATTTGCTGCCATAGAATGTGCCATTGAAATTAAACTGAAAAATTGTGAGACATCAAAAAATTGTGATGCGTTTATTGGAAGGAAGTTTTCGAATTTCGTATAAGGAATTTTAAGTGTTCCAGAGGGCACAATTGACATACAATCACGTCCAATCACGTATCACATTCAATCACGCAGAGGAACAAAGGGAACGCGATCTCCTCATCCCTTACCTTTCAGAGCCATTCAAACGCAACCTGTAGCACCGAAACCGATTTCACGATCTGAACTTTCGAAAGTTTGCACTCGTAAGCACGATCAAGGGGGATTACAGGAGTTCAGTAGTATTTCCGCTTTGCGAATACGACAGAGGGTGTAACGCTGGGATTGCGTGCTCCACTCGACATGGTGCGATAAACGTTCGAATACGCGTAAACCTGGCCTTCCGTAGTACCTCCACCACTCACCCCCATAGAGTTTACGTCTTCATGTGGACGATGTAACCTTCCACGAGGTTAAATCAATTTTCGTTAACAAGTACGCCAACACGATTCGTCAACGCGAAAAACGGTTCCCGTAAAATGTATAAATTAATCGCACCAGGGATGAATTCAGTAGAATTAGAAAAGCTTCTTCAAATTCCTTTCATTTCTATTGATTCAGTATGGCATCGTAGCTCTAAACAACAGATTGAAAAAATTCTGACAAGTTTTATAGATAAATCTCTTCATTCGATAGAATTAAATAACTTTGCTAACAGTTTTTGAATTAAAAAAAATTAAACGTACACCTGTATGTCATTATCTGTAAGAAGGATAAGGCATTTGTTGCTCACTGCTAATTTCAAGCATGCAGTTAATAATAAATGTACAAATTACCTATGGATTCAATAAAAGCATTTGCGGCAGCGATGATTGTATTACGAAGAAGCTTTCTGAGATTCTGAAAGTCGTAAGAGAATTTTGTAAACATTTAATACAATTTTACTAGGGATTCATTAATGATACTATAACATTTACTTTATGTTATAATTCCACAGTATATTATATCAGTAAGAATCTATTACGTATGATCTATTCTGAATGAAATAATTGTACAATGTACATATGTTCAGGTTCTTCATTTAAATGCAGCACAGTATGTTTGAAAGGCTAAAGGCGTTACTCGAATTCAATCACAATACCAAAGCAAACGCACGATGACTATAATCAGTTATTCAATTTCTGACGTTAATCAAATTTAGTTTAGTCGTACCCTTGTTCGCTTTACGTTTAATCAATATTCATAGCTGACGAAATACTGTCTTATTGATACAATCATTTGAGTATTATAACTGAAAACATTTAGACCTTGTTATTGTAATTCATGTCTGGCATTGATAAATGTTTAACGTCACATCAATTTGTAACAGCATAGAAGCATTTACTAACAGAAAAAAAATATTTACATGGTTAGTAAATAATTTTGCTGCCGTTAAGAAGGTTGACATTTTTAGAATTTGCAATAAACTTATTTCTTTTAGTTTAAAACAAATTGGAAGTACAGAATCAATTGTTTCGTCCGAAGCTTCTTGTTTGAGAAAATCGACTTAAAAAATAGCGTTGTGCATGCTTATTTAAGTCGTCGTTTGTCATTCCAAAAAGTACTATTTTTATTCGTGACAGACTCGGGTAAAAATAATTTGAAATAGAAGAGAAAGCATAATATTTCATGTGGTGAATGACTTCAAATATTTCGTTACTTATATTTTTAAAATAATGTACGAAAAATAACTTTATCTTATATTGAAATCATATAAATGATTTCAAAATAATTTCTTTACTTTAAACAATTGTTGTATAAAGGTCTACGCCAGTGATGGCCACCGGAGCTGCGGCCTTTCTCCACTGTAGGTCTATTCCCCTCATTTCAATTCGCTCCAGTTCGCCCCTCGTTACCCCTCGATCCATCATCGTCCCAGTTCACAGCCTATATGAGGGGAATGGACCTAGAGTGGAGGAAGGCTGCAACTCCGATTGCCATCACTGGTCTACGTTCTCGGGATTACTCTTGTTTTAAACATTTTGGTACAAAACGAAAGTTCTACGGTTATGAACAAATTACGAAATAATTTGAGGAGAAATTATTTATAATACTTTTTCAAATAAACTAATTCGTAACTATTTGAAAATAACTTCTAACGTGTAAAATAACTGATTTCATGAGTAACAATTTTGAAATGATTTTATTGAAATAATACCCACATTTCACTTTCAATCTTATCATTACAAGAAATTATTAATGCATCCGGAGATGTGAGAGATCAAAGTACATTAACTGAAAAGTATGTAAAAAGAGGATTTAAGTATTCACCACGGTTTTGAAAATTTTACGATATGTGATAATATTTTACATACTTTATAAAGATGATAAAGATTACAATGCCTTTCTACGGCCCACATCTTCCACAAATGTACGAATACGAGGCAGATATGTAAAATCAATGTTTTCAAAAAAAAAAGTCGCGGACGAAAAGCACTTATTCTGCACCTTTTATTTGTTTTTTATAAGTGTGTACAACCTATCAAAATTTGGGTTAGAAGTAACTAATTTCTTCTGTTTGAAAAACTTATTAGGAGTCTCACTACTATATTTCGGTATCCTAAGAAAGTTAAATTAGAAAATTAAATTCTTTCGAATAATTGAACACTTGGGGTTCGCCTTGTTCTATGTTGATGTTTTTGCAGAGGAAACTTTATGTGCTTCGTTGTAACTGTCTTGTTACATGTAGAAAATTCGGATGTTGGTGTTTGTGGTGCATTTCGTCGGGCAGTTTTGTGTGTCCAATTGTAATTCTGCGAAAACGTCTTTGTTTTATTTGATTAAAATTTCTTGTGAGAGATATTATTTCTTAACTCATGCATTGCTAACGTGTTAGATATTTACTAATTATTATTCTGTTATCTATTATATCTATTATGCAGCCAGCGGCATAGCAATTTGACTATTTGCACTTGAAACTGTTGTCTGTTTAGCCACTAACAATTTTCGTATCAATATGTGTGCAAACCACAGTAGATTTCACATGATAACTAAACTTGGGAAAATCTATGAGCAAAGATTAATTGTAAAACGGACGATTATTAAAAATGCTGGGATAGATTCTGCCAAACATTTGTCTTACAAGTATTGTAAGAACTAGCTGTCATCAGAGACTCTGTAATTTTCTCTACTGTTAATATACACAAACTTCTTAATTTTCATTGACATCATATGTCCCTTTTATAATAAATCACTATGGTTTGAGTTGATGGTCTTCTCATATTCTCTTCTGACAAATTTCTTACTTCAATTTCTTTTAAATAATTGACGTTCTTCTGTATTTTCGTTCGAATCTTGGATAGTTCTGTACACGTTGGTGTAAATATGTGACAATGGTATCTACAAAGGAGGGAACTTATGCGGTAGTTTACGCCATCTTGGAGAAGGTTCTAACCCGGCACATATGTACAAGTATGTACGATCTGCGACACGCACGTTCACGCGAATATTAGCGCACGCAAGCTCACGAACGATAGGGTCCTATGTAAGTATGTACATACCGGTACGTAGGCCCGATAATTAACGAATATGCTAATCAGGCGAATAGAAAAGGAGGGGCCTATAATTAGCTCGGGGTGCGATACAACGGTTACGTTAATTATTCAGGCCTTGTTCTTTACGACCCCGCGACCAACTGTAATTAATTTTCGAATGACGTGACTGCAAGGAGGTTGCATCTATTAGCGTTGTCAAGGCACCAGGTGACTTATGCTTCTGACATGTGGTGTGTTTCTCAGGATGTCAATATCCAATCACAATGCTCTGCGATTTATTACTGAGGAACTCAAGTGACATTGACAGACTCATCGCCTATTGTTGCACTTACGTCCACAATGACCATCGACAGTCTATAATTCTTCAACACATTGAACATCACAGTGGAAACTGTCATACCTGTTCCGGCACACTACAATTTGTTGCTTTTAATACAAATCGTGGAGCAAAGGAATATTGAACTGTTCAATTATATGATTTGTGTTTCATATTACTATTGTAATACTAATGCTTTCGAGGATTCGCATTTAATCAAATTAAAATTAAATTAAATTCATGGCGCATATCAGTGAAGATATCCACGAAACTTGACACGTTAATTCCTGAAAACTTTTAGAAAATTGAAGTTCTCGAGATATTTTCTGTAATAATGGATTAAGAAAATATACATGAAAAAGTTTTTCTTCGGAACAGTTTCGTCTGATTGGTAATAAAATGGATACATTTTAAATGGCTCCTCGAAATTTTGCAAGAATTTACATTTTTAATTAAATTTACACAAAAAGGTGTTGTGCTCCTATTATAAACATCATTAACTACGAAATTAAATTTGCTGTTATTTGAATTTTAGTACGATGTCACCGTCAGGAGTTATAACAAAAGTGATCCGCATAAGTTCTAAAATTTAAATTCGAGATATTCATGAGAAAATAAAATTAGAATTCATAGTTACAGATCACATCTGAATTAAAATTCTCCTTATTTGGACACGATAAAAATGGGACTACTGAGACTTGCTGCTCGATTCTTCTTTCTTAAAGCAACATGCAACTTCATTCACTATTTTGTTATAAATACATATCCAGATAATTTAATACTTTTACAGCAACATTAATTTACGTATGAGTAGTTTGAATTGGCAATGTACTGTATTAAGGTTTCGTTATAGTTCATAGCGAAATAAATACCCATAAACATTCCTCATCTGGTAATGCTATGTAATCGGTAACAACACACTGATATAATGTTCACACAGTGCGTTAACCATGACTTATACATATGAGATGTATGTTCTGTGTCTAGTGATATATTGTATACCTGTCTACGTGGCAGTTTGTACTGGGCACAAAATTCATAGATATATGCGCTTACATATCGGACCTTAATGTATCTCGCATTCTATCACTCTCATGTTAACAGTACGACACAGTTTGTATGTAAAAATTTAAGCAGCTAATATTTTACGAAAAGCGTAAGAAATTTATAATAATCCATTGTCAAGTACAATATACAGGGTGAGCATTTGCAGACAGAAAACATTAGAATATTACAAATAAATGTGATTGAGAAGATATAATTTCTTTTCCTTCATCTGGATTGATTTTGAGTGACTATGGCCATTGAATTCGTCTTGGTGTAAGATATACTTAAGTATGTAGTAGACCCTCGATTATCTGAACTGTAACTGATAACAAGATTAATCATATTTTAGCTATGTTTCATATAAAAATGATACTTTTGGTTTAGAATATAAAAATACATAGCGGAATAAAATTTAGTACACAGTGTTGCTGATGATAATTTTCGTTTGTAATTTACATGGAAGAGGAATTTTCGGATGGACAGTATTCGGATAATCGAGGTTCTACTGTATTAAAAAATATGTAGTTCCATTTGAAGAATAGGTGATTACCTTGAAATATCATTGACATCTTCACATACAAAAAATTAAATTATACCGAAATGTGTGCCCTCAAAAATACTTCAATTTTTCTTATGAGCATGATTTTATATCATCAATATTTTCGGTAATATTCAATTGTCACACTTTGCGTGTCTTACCCCGTGTATGTACAGTGCGTATCATAAATATACCAACCCCATAAGATTTAAATAATCTGATGTTTTGGAAGTAAATTACGCCATAGCATTACTTTCTATTGCTAAACAGGGTCATAAAAAGAAACATTTAAAGAACATTACCGTGAATTTATTGAAATTAGTAGGGTAAGTTAAAAATACAATGAAAATGCTATTTAATTATTGTGTCATAAATATACCAAGTGTAACGAAAACTTATTATATTTGAATTGTTCATACAGATAAAAATATTTGATAATTTTTTACGTTTCCTCCACTACGAATTAAATCAAAAACACGATTTTCCATACTGGAAACAAGATTTTTTATTATTTTATCCTCTATGCTGTCCCACGCTTCAATAATCGCGTCCTTTAATTCCACAATCTTTTCATATTTCTGGTTTTTGGAATAAATTCGTCGAACTAATATACCATATGTATTTTCGATAGGATTTAGGTCAGGAGAGCGTGCAGGCCACTCCAAAAGAGGAATGTTATTGTCCGAAGACCAGCGTAAGCTGTAGGCCGACTTATGCACGGGTGCATTATCTTGCATAAAAATTAAATTCTGGACATTGTTTCCGGCCCAAAAGGGTTTCAAATAATTTTCCAGCATATCAGTATAACGAATACTATTCATTTTGTTTGAAGTAAAAACAATTGAACTTTTTCCGGAAACCGAAAAACTCGCCCAAATCATGACGGAACCGCCTCCAAAATTACGTTTAGGAAAACATTTTGTTTCTTTCCTCAAATCATGCCAATAGCAATTGTATCCGTCGGGACCGTCTAAGTTACATTTTTTTTCATCGCTAAAAACCACCTACAAAACAAATTTTTATTAAGAAATGCATTACACATTTTGGGAAATAATAAATAATAATCAACCGTTTTCCAATCTCTGCTCATATTTTCTTTAGCAAATAACAGTCTTCTTTCTTTATCGGTGGTCTTTAGTTTTGGTGTCGATTTCATTTTTTATCTAACAATGTTAGGTGATCTTAAAATGCTCCGATAAACTGTACTCGTGGATACATTTAAATCGCATTCGTTTTTAATCTCGGTCAACGACTTCGAGGAATTGGATGTCACTCTAAGTATTTTTCGCTCATCTCGGAGAGACAATAATTTCGGTCAACCTGTCCGCTTCTTTTCTCCATGATTACGTCTTCTTGTGACGTAATCTGCAATTGCACTCTTTGAACGGTTAATAATTTTGGCAATGTACCCGTATCCACTGCCTTCGATGCGAAAAGCATCAATCATTGCCTTTTCTTTAACGGACAGTTGCTTTCCACGAGGCATTTTCTCTTTAAAAATTCTATTATAACCTATAAATGACCCAACTGACTCATAGAGATATCAAACAAAAGAATAGACAATCACAGTACTGGCAAAATAATAAGAACAATAAAGGTTGGTATATTAATGAAACGCTTGAAACCTAGTACTTTTTTGTTTTTTTTTAACCAATTCTATTATATGCATTAAAGTATCACAATTCTTTTTTTTACTTACTTAAACTGTATTATATATTAATCTAAAATAGCACATTGACATAATCTTTTCTTAAACTGTCAAAATATTCAAATATTAGTGGGCTGGTATATTTATGACACGCACTGTATGGAATTAAGTACCGGAGAAAAATTTTGAAGACAATAAGGACATCGTATACATTTTTACATGAATTATACTTTCAAATTGTTAATACAAGTACGCTACTGTTCAAATACACTAGTATATTCGTTATTTTTAAGAATACCTTACTTGTCTACATGACGAGGACCCTAAGAAAAGTATGCAAAACTTATTTAGAGAAAAAGCAGTGTTTAATAACCTGGTCTTCCACAAAAAATTGTGGGATTCACTAAGCAGAGGTATAAAAAAGACTGCAAAAATGAGACGTTTGTAGATACTTTTGTTCAAAGAGTTTAATAATATTACGATAAAATTACTGAATAATTAATTACTGGAATGCCAGAATTCATATAAGTTGTGACGAAGTGGGTGTATAAAAGAATGATTTAAATACACTATCCTCTCAATGAAGTTTTTGTTGTATGATTGACAGTGTGTTCCTTTTATTGTATTAAATATCGTATTTGACAATATTTCTTTGTATATTTCAGCAATAATCGTTTTGCAATTCACGTGAAATTTAGTAAATGTCCCAAAAATGTTCAGCGGCAGTATACTTTCAAGGTATTCACATTTATGCAATGCGCATAATGTTCAAAAGTCTTAGAACTCTGACTAGCTTTGACACGAACCTTAAAATAATAATAGAATCGTTAAAACATAACAAGGAACAGAACCTTTTAAAGAAGATTTACACTTTGCACACCACGTTGGCATGTAGTAAATAATACATCAGACATTTCATGTAGAAAATAATAAATTAATTATGCGTTTTTTTTATGAATATACTCCAACCCCATCTTGCTTGATTGCAGCATCAACGAATTTTGGCATGCTAGCTATTAAGTTTGTAATTGTTTCTGTCGTAATATTACTGAATTCTTCGAGCATAAATGTTCACAAATGTGCTTCTGAATTTTAACACATGCTTCTTGTTAGTCAATAAGTACAACCCACAGTTTGTCTATGGCCTCTAGATCAAATTATTGAGGGTGTGCATACACGTATGTGTACGTTAAGTTTGTTTCTCTAATTCAATGGTTATAGACAAAAATATGACATCTAACGGCCGTGTGTGTATATTATTTGTCTTACACCTCTTTAAATTTTGTTAGTTCTTTATTCCTTATTTTGTAAATATGAGTTTATATTGAGTAAATATTACTTCTTCTAGCTTCAACAATTTTTCCCAGAAGAGATTAAAAAACAAGTATCCTCACACCTTCATCCAGTAGGGTATGTAGTGTTCAGTATCGCAATAATAGTTCAGAATATGAAACTTAGAGCAAGTTCTCATTGGTATTTCGGTATTCGAGTTATCAATTCCTATGTAGATACGATGAATCCATTAAAGAATTTTTTGTTCATTTTGGCCGTGGTCGATACTTTTCGATTAACTTCACGTGAAATGGAAGCCTGAGGGCAGCTAATGGTTTCTCCCTCTGATCCGACGTAAACTCACGAAAAAAACGTATGCGATGGCTGATTTGTGGAGACTGCTCGAATATGGGTTCGCCGGTGTAGCGGAGAAAAAATTAGGGTCCAGCGTGGACTGCATGGCGGACGATTAGTTGGGACGTAATTGCGCGTAAATAAAACGTTGCTTCCTTCTGGTTAACCAATCTTCTGGCCAATCTTCTAACTTCTCGTAATTATCAGGTATGATAAAAACTGCTCGATTCACTTAACTTCTTTATCTTCTTTTTTAATGTACTGTAAATTATCTGCAGTAACATAAGCTTCTCTGTTTACGGACACAATACAAATGAAGGGTAAGGGGAAAGAACAGGGTATGTCCACTTTTATTCTGCGGTGTTCAACTTGAAAGAAAAATTAGAATAATGTAAAACAATTATATTTTCTCTCATTTTTTTTTCTGTCGCCTAATTAGAGTGTAACTTCATGTCATGAACAATACAGTTACATTGAATGGACCTTAGTTCTTTACTGATGCACTAAAGTATTAAAAATTGATTTCTTTAATGAAGCTGTTTTGTGACTTTCCTTGTTTTTTCCCTCACCCTTCAAATGTTTTCGAAAGAATTTCTTAATTTACAAATATATTAATTGTAATCTGTAAATGATTCTTTCTTGTTTGCAATCTTATCTTTGTTGTCTCTCCTATACTCCTTAGCGCTATAATTTGAAGATTATTAATATTAATGTTCATAGCTGGGAAACGTTTTGATACATGGACTGTACAGAAAGATAACAGGTAATAAACGTTTGAAAAGAAAAAGGAAAAAGCGTATAGCCATATGCACAGTACATAAAATACATATAGTACGTACATACATGAAAATGAAAGGGAATGTGATGAATCACGTATGGATGACAATACAGAAGACAAATATAGAAGGCGACCTGCCAAAAAATTCAACTAACAAGGGACATCACCGAGTTGACACATGTTGATTGGTATGCAATTTTGATACGATAAAGGTCGAAATAACATTCGACACGTGTTTTCTTTTATATAATATAATATTTTGGAAACTATTAGGTGGAGGTAAAAAATTCAGAACGTAAATTGTGTCTTTTTAAATGACAAATTTTACTATGCAAGTAGATATTCGAAAAATGTATTTGTGTAAAAGGTGCATGTATTCAAAATTAATATATTTTTTCAAACTTTTTAAAGTAACATTGAAGTATTTTCATAAAAATTTGTATACATGAACTACAGATCCAGATAAATTAGAACTTTTTGCTTCACCGTCACTGTATGTATTACGTTGAGAATTATACTCACGTTTTGTACTCTCGGACCCTTTTGAGTATATGATTGGTTTCAATGTATACTGTTGTTTGTGTACTGGCAATTAAATTACATTACACATTGTTAATGGCCCCTTGAATGATATTCGATAATATAGTTTCTTCAACCCTAACATTGAGTGTCTTCGTCCCTTCAACATGGACGTCTGCCAATGAAGGAACACGCATTGAATATTTTTTCGAATTCTATGTTATATTAAAACTGTATAAAAATTGGCGTTTGCCAATTGAGTGATGTCCCTTGCGAATATTAACAAAAATTGGCTGTATCACACATTCGTTTTATGTCATTGCATTTTCTCTAATCTGTATGTCGCGCTGTGACAAATACAATCAATATCTCTAAAAATAGTCTCACATTTGAAACAGGAGCATGATATTTCAGTACTTTGAAAATAGCACGGCACGTAATGAAGTCATAAATTACTTTGTACATAAACAGTAACTGAACCATTAAAAAGATTTCATGCTCAGAAATGAAATTTGCATTCTTCGTGCGTTCTTCCGTTTTAGTATGTACCGACACGTTTGTTTTCGTTAGTACAGACGACTGCATTTTTCACGGTCATTGTAAACGCGCGTATCGAGCCGGATAGTGCTCGAATAACTCCTATCATTATTTCGAGATTTACGGATGACCCGTTCCCAAAGTGATCTGTGGCGTATTTGCGTGAAAAACAGAGCGGCGAATAAAACCACGAATATCCGCGGGAGCTACACCCGCTAATGATAACAAATTCGATTGTCTGGCTAATCGAAATGCATGCGAGTTTTAACAATATACTCATTAATGTTAATGCCACGTTAACAGCGTGCAGGGATAATTTAGTGGTGACAAACAAAAGCGCGATTCCACAGCTCGCGCCGCGTTCACCTGCTAATGATTATCGGAGATATTTAATTAATTAACACGTCCAACCCCGAGACTAATGTACAATACCCACATCGTGTGACAACAGCGATATCGCAACGCATTCATCTCGTATTTATGCTGAATGAATGCCCGGATAGGACTGTCTCGGCCGATACGAGCGGAATCTATGCATATGCATGGGAACGGGGGAATGCGACAAGGAAAAATTCGAAAGAAAAACGGGATACAAGATGTCGGGGGAAGGAAAGCGTTCGAGAGTGATGGAAGTGGTTTTAGGGATCGGGGGAACAATCGCACGGAACGACAATGTAATTCCAATTTCACGCACTAATCAGCCGCGACGAGTAATTGCTTTAATCCTGTCGATAATTTGTTCGAATAATTAGCCAACGGTTCGAGTTCGGTTGCCGAAGCGTTGGCCTGAATCGATCGACTTTTCATGACCTCTTCCCATAGACAATTTCATGCAATCGACGTCCGTCAAAGACAGTTCTTTATCAACGTCCCCCGATCACCACGCTGGTCTGACTAATTCTGACATTTACCACTTATGATCACCACCGTATCGTTCATTTATTAGCTTGTATTTTTTACGCGATTGCGAGATCTGCCTGCATTCGTTTCTTCGAGTTGAAATACTGCGAATACCTCACGAGTAATAACACGTTGCGTGTATGCTATTTTCTAACTGTCTTTAGAACAATTTTAATTGATCGAGTCCTTCACATGTTGAACGTGGTGGTGGTCACCGGTAACGGACAACAAAAACTGAATAACTATTGGCTGTGACAGGCTACAGAATATGCCAATGGGAATATTATCTATTAATTACATACGATTCGTTCTTCTATGTTATAGCATTTGCTTATTATTTATAATAGATTGCAAATAAACGACGAAAAAAATTGATTGTGACACAAGTCCGAGCAAACTTCATATTGTGCCAATAATGTAGGAACGCAAGAACATTATTGGATAATCAAATACATGTTTCCTGTGCGATTTAAATTTAACACTAAAGCTACCACGGTCGGTTAAATGACCGGTTTTATGCTCTTGAGTAAAAATTCTGCATCCATTGTTAGCGCTTTCGTCACTTGACTTCACGATTTTTCCTAATATATCCATATTATCAATTTTTGCCCGTACTAAATTCACTGTTACCTGCACTCCATTGCAAAAAATACAATTTTTATTTAAAGAGCGGTTTGGTAGAAATAGGTACATATAAATTCTCGGTGCGTTTAGTGTTAAAAAAGTAAATTGTGCCTTGTCTGACTGGGTATGGTTGTTTCCATTGTGGCACTGAAGGTGTTAAAGCTGTAAGTGTAGTAAGTCTAGCGGTTGAAAAAATGTGGTATCCATAAACATAACATAATTAGATATTAAAAATGATTCAGTGTTTTTAATATAAAATGTGTGAATGTCATAGATATCACGAAAGAATCGTTCTTTATGAAGAAGAGATTCGCTCTGCTTGTTAATCGTAGTGCTCAGATATTGGAACCAATCTACGGAATGTTCCAAAATATTCTTTTGATCGATAAGAACTCCATTTCAAATAGAAAATGATCAGCGATAATTTAAAAATGTTCAAAATATTCTTTTGATCGATAAGAACTTCATTTCAAATAGAAAATGATCAGTGATAATTTAAAAATGTTTTAAAATGTATTATTGATTTAATATTGACAGTATAAAATCATAAGTACCGGAATCGCGCCAAAATGTATAGAACCGTGCTATATTTCGGATGGTGCCTCGTGAGCAATTTCACCCAAAGGTATAGGAATTCTATATCTCCAGGTTAAATTATACGACACAAATAAGGAGCTCTCGCACCTATAAATTGTAGCCTCAGCAATGCGCGTCGTTTTCAGATACGATATAACTACGACCTTCTGATTTCAGAGCTAAATCGTAAGCTCATATATCATAGCCGCATTCCTTCCTCCTCCCGTCTGTTCTCCATCTCCTCTTCGAAAGGGTTCCTACCCGATAATTCTCTCGCTGACAGCGATTAACGAAGTTGTGCTCGAAATCCTTTTCCCTCCAAGGAACACGAATCACGATCGTATCTATGGAACAGCATTATTTACAACTTGTATATTCACAAACTAATATCAGCTTGCCGTAAATCTTGTGCGTGAAAGACGCTGGCAATTATAACAGCTTCTGTATACCGTGCTCGCGAATTTGAAAATTCTATACAGTGTAATTTTTTATATCTGCTGTGAAAAGTTAGAAGTTAGCAACTTATCAAGTTAAAAATTTATGAAGTTGAAAAGGATTTTTTTTATTGGTTTTTAAAGTCAAATGCACGCTTGTGTGTTATTAGTGTCCACGTTACAATATCAGTGTGTAATTACCTTTCGTCTTACTATTATATATCGTAGGATATGTATGCTACATGCTTTACTTTTGATTAAACAATAATAAATAGAACACATGACGCGGGATTACATGTTACATTAGGTAATACAGACCAACATCTTTCAGGAACGAGAGAATTTTTTACAAGAGTTTTCTTCTTGTAATATGTTCTGCAAGTTTGACGAGAAACCATATGTTAAAAGGGATTCTATTCCAAAATGAATAAAATTATACTCAGCTGATTATTGAATTGATTAGTTCGGTTTTATTCCATAATGGTATAATGACACTAATAATGCACTGACGAAATAGTATTAAGCTGTGTGCTGTATTGAAAACAGTCATACGTAGTCAAACGGGTTGAAATTCACTTTTTTAGTATAAATGACACAAGTAAAGAATATGTAAGTATACAACTACATACCTGCCTTTCCATATTATCATTACAATATCTAATTTACTTACAATACACCAAAGAGTACACCATGTACAAAGTTAGTAGGGATACATTTATTTTAAACTATTTCCTGATTCATTGTAATAAATTATGTTTTATTTACTCTAAATCTAATCTGTGACGCTTAATAACACAGACGGTTACTGCTCATAAGTGAATTGAACCAAAATCATTGATATTTTTAAGGTGGTGCAATTTCTATGGCCACTAGTGTATTCCTATAAGTGAGTTTTTTTATTAATATTGTTACACATGTTTATCTTTCATTTATATTCTTTGAGCGGTTATTAATTCAAGGTCAACAAAAAAAGGTAGGAACTAAACGGATTTGTCATCTGACAAGGAAAACAGTAAAAAATTAACAAAAAATATTTTTGGTGGTAGAAATATAAATCCATAGGTACATTTTTCGATTCTTGCGCTTTTCAGCTCTAAAACTGGAGGCTGTAGTCTAAAACTTAGTGTATTTGTTTCTTTTAATTAACTTCTTAACACTGGATCAACCGACGATGAACGTGCACCTATTTCACCAAACCGATTATAATGACACGTTTCACAAAGAAATATGTTCGTAATTCAAGGAAACAATGCTTATTTATATTTTTCTTTAGTATCATTCAGCGTCAATTCGAAGCAAACATTATAATCGTCAAAAATAAATCGTACATAGTAAAATTGCGAACCAGTCATTTTGACTGCCTTGGTAGTTCTAATGTTAATAGTATCTATCGATTTTAATCATTTTTGTCAATTTTGTAATTGTATTTTATACGTTTCGTCCCACTGAGCGCCGCCCATGCCAGTTGGCAAGTTAAAAGAAGCAGTTGACATTCATTAAGTTAAAGGAAGAATTGCATACCGACTAACATAAAAATCTAAGTATTTAAAAAGTCGATAGACGTACGAACTGTGGAAAATCATCCAGGAAATCTTTTATTCGGAATCTCATTAATCTAAAATGAGAAAATAGGAATCAATGGGGTGATGTTGAAACAATTATATAGACGAAGCGAGAGTGTAGTTAGACTTAAATGAAACGACGTAGAAAAAGAATCGGAGGTCAGAGAGCCGAGAAGGTAAGTAATTGGCAAATGCAACCGTGTCTGACCAGGGGACAAAAGTTCCGCTTTTACGGTCAACGGTCCCGGGTCATTTGTTTCTACTTATGTTCTGTCCGCAACGAGTATCTTGGTGTAACACAATCATTACGGGGAATGTGTTGATACCGAAATTGCTTCGTTAACATTATATCGTTGCGTGGCTGTTATAGTTGCTTTAACGATCGACTTACGCCTAATACATATCAGCAACGCTAACTTTAACAACGGCCAACGACTTAGTCCGTTCTAACGAGCTGACATAAAGAAATTATTATTTCCCCGTTTTACAATATGGGTTGAACGGAGCAACAACTTAACCTGGACAGCTCATTTTCCATTCCTACGAAAACATTAGGTTATCTGGAAGTTAATGCAAGCTTTGTTTGTACGTTTTTGAATTTGAGTCTTACAAAAAATAATTATTTATTCATTTAAATATATACGAGAAAATACTAGTTGTGAAAAACACAAAAACAGAAACGTTTTAAAATTCTGAGTGGATACAGAAATAAAATACAATATCATCGTGTATACTACAGAGGATACAAGAATAACTTAATTCTATTGCTTCGAGAGTGTTGCTTGTAAAGCGGATGTCCTAAAAGATTTAACCGATCCAGAGAAAAAGTCAATGGAGTCATTAAAATGGTTTGCAGATTTGCATCTTCTGATAATTGGATCTGAGTATAATATATTTGTTCTGTAGGTTTTAGTAAAGAATGGCTGGAAACCACGTAGTGTTCTAGAAGGAACGTTAAATATAATTAGCTCTACCATTTTAAGAATATTCTATGTGTGTAACAAAATATGGCATTATCCGGCATATTTTTCGCTCCTCCTTCCTACGTTATTTATTTTCATTGCAGATTTCATTTTTCTTAAATTTTAGACTGTCTACACAAAGACAAAAAGCATGAATTTCGATGAATTTACTTTCATGAGTTCAAGCTTGGTCGAAGTGCAGCATAAACAGTTCACAACATCAGCGAAGTTTAGGATCAAGGATGTGTTAATGAATGCACAGTGCAAGGTTAGTTTAAAAAATTTCATCGAGATGAATTTAGCTCCGAAGATGAGGAGGGTCGTGGACGTCCTTCTGCCATTGACGATGATTAATTGAAGACATTAGTTAAGATAGATCCACGCACAAAGGTTCGAGAACTTGCGCGAGAGCTAGGTGTAAGTAAGACGACAGTTTCGAAACACCTAACCCAAATTAGAAAGTTAGAAAAGCTCGACAAATGGGTGCCGTACCAATTGAACGAAAGGCAGAAAGATCGTCGTTATGAAGTCTGCTCTGCGTTTCTTTTGCGCTATAAAAACGATTCATTTCTTGATCGAATTGTAACGTGCGATGAAAAGTGGATTTTGTACGACAACCGACTATGTTCAGCGCGGAGGTTGGACCAATGTGAAACAACAAAACACTTCCCGAAACCGAACTAACATGAATGAAAAGTTGCGGTGAATGTTTGGTGGACTGTAATCGGAATAACCCAATGTAATTTCTTGAACCCAAGCGAAACCATTAATGTAGAAATGCGACCAAATCATCTAAACTAGTGAGGGCCACGGGAGCTCCGGTCTTCCCTCACTCTAGGTCCATTCCTCTCGTTTCGGTTCCCTCCTCGTCCCCCCACGGTCCATCATCGTCATAGATCACAGCCTATATGAGGGGGATGCACTTGGAGTGGGGGGAGACTGAAGCTCCCATGGTCATCATTGGTCTAAACGCACCAAAAATTACAACGTCAGCACCCAGAGGGGGCACAAACTTTTTACAGAACAACGCTCGGCCACATGCCTCGTAAATGACAAAAATACAAAGCTAAATGTGTCCGCGTGAAATGTAATACAGACGTATTTTCATAAAATGTAACACACTGTAAATATGAATTTACATATAGCGTGAAATTAATCTTATTTTCATCCTATTTACCCATCTGATATACGTATTTTATTTCGCGGACTTTTTTCTGTCTGCGTTCCCGTTAATCATAATTACGCGATAAGCAAATTTAATTAATTACTGCTCGTAATTAAAATATGTCCAATATCGCGTCCAGTGGTAAAAAAGCTTGCGTCGTCGTGGAACTACAAATTTTAGCTGTTTAAAGGACTTTTAATTAAATTCACGCGCCGATGTCACAGGTTCATATATTGATTCACATTTTTGTGCGTATTTTATACTCTCCGCCTGATATTTTCGATCAATGTTACTATATTTTAGATTTAGTGAAGCTGTTAAACTGTTTATCATACTGGATGTGTAGACGTAATAATGAAAGCAAAAGTGTTACTGTTCAAAACCCTTATTCCTTCGAATTTCCTGTTCATAAATGTATAACATACCGAACTCTTTATTGTATTCGTTAATTAAAGCGACTTCCCAAGTAATTGATCCTTGTCTAAATGGAAAATAAAGTTTTAGCTCCATAGCAACTGAAATCTGAAAAATATGAATGGAAAAAACGTATCATATTGTAATCTAAATAATTACAAGTGTATGTAAACACAAAACTAAACACGTGCTAGACCTTGATATTGAAATTAGTATTGCAGTTAGTTCATTTATTCAATAACATATGATTTCCTTCATTCTAATAACATTTCGTTGATTAAGGCACTGTTTAAAGTACCATTTTCAGTTGTAGATGTGCAAATCATTGTTAATCTGCAGAATTGACTCGCTTAAACTTGTTGCAAACTCAGGAGATATCGCAAACGAAGATTCATGAACAAAAAAGTTGCTCTAGATGTTTGATCTTTCATGAAATGTCACTACACATTTCCTAATCTTACCGTCGCACCAGTGTTATCGCATCTCTTGGAATAATGCTTCCGGTGACGCATTGCCAAACGTGGTTCTGCGTCATTAATTTTAAATAAAAGGAAGCAGTTGCGACAACAACCAGGTCAAGCGGTCAAGTTTTCCGTTGCCGTCGAAATTTATGCACTTTTCCTTAGGTTCAGTGACTCACACATTGTACAACGAACTATTCGTATCAGGAAATAATTTGATTTAGTCATTAATCAGTGGTTGGATATACAGTGTGGCCTGTTATATAATCGAAAGAAATATAATCTACAAATGGATTTTCATTGAAAAGTATAATTGAAGACACAAATGGAGGAGCTTCGAAGATTTTCAAGGACAATCTTGTTTTTTGGACGAATTTTTATCATCGTTTATGCGATAAATTCTGATTATTCTGTGCATCACTCAAATATACTAGAGTAAGGTATATAATAAATTAATATTTTAACAAATATTTCAATATTTCGGTAGTGTACATTTTGTTTAAATTTCGTTATTCAATTAAACTGACTAAAGGTTGCGACCATTCCAATTATAAACAAGACACTTTTCGTTTCGTTAGAACTAGAAAAGACAGTTAGTTTGTTTATGTTAGGTGAGGCACCCTGTTTGTACATATTTATTTCGCGTTAATTACATGCGATAAAAACAACATTGCTTGTGAGATAACCTGACACTTAATCCCTTACAAGTCTGGACGTTATCGAAATAAACTTTTATTCAAATAATTATTCAAATAAAATTTTTATTTTATTTGACACTTGCTTTGCTACTTCATCTTAGAATTAGTTGATGTTATTTGAGTAATATTGTATTCGAGAAATAAATTATTTTAATATTTGTTGTTTTATTTGACTTTTAGATATTTGTTATTCGATTTTACTACAACAATAAAGATGATTTTCCATCATGCGGGAAATTTCCATCCCAAAACCACAGATTTGCAACAATGTGTATTATTGGCGATGTTTACTTTTACCGCAGTGTTTACATTTCGATTTACTGTTATTTGTTATTTGGTATTATTATTTGAAATAACCAAATATTTGGCAAACACATCATTTGGAAATAATTTATTTCTAAAGTAAGCTTTTGGAATTTATTTGCATACATCCTTATTTTCAAATAAGCTTATTTGTTATTTTATTTGGTGCAATTATTTATACTTTTTATTTGTTACTTTCATTTGAAATAAAAAGTGACCAACCTTGATCCCTTATCACATTAACAAACATATGAAGAATTATAATCACGATGTTTGTGTCTACTACAATTGTACCGTTGGATACAACAACGGCCTCTGGACAGTCAGGCTCCTTTTCGCATAAAACGCATAATTAGATTTACTATTCTTGTCTACATATGCCCTCTAGGCTTCATTCTCGTATCTTCAAAATTAACGGAGCTACGCCAAATTTTGTGAAGCGACGTTGATCGACTGAACCTAACTCGTGTCTAAGCCGAACATAAATCAACCTGAACATTACACGATCTGTATAGCTATTCAGCTCTTTTCCTCCAATTTAGTAATTCAAACAAGGTTAACCGTCCTCTTCGTTTTGTGAATGCGGATTTGTCATAATAAACCAGAAGAATGAAATCTTCATGTAACGTAGTAGACAGTGCTCAATTTTCTACTTCAGATTATTCTTTTAAAATAGTTTTATGACTAATTTTTTCAATATAATATATTTCTTAAATATTATGTACATATTAAATAAATAATAAAAGTAATATTTTCTATAATCTCCACTTTATGCATTAAGGCCCTGAGAAGGCTATAATTAAAATTAAATATACTGATTAATTTATTACATAATTCTGATTGTAATAATGAAGCTACAAAGGAGGAATATCAAACTTTTAAACACAATAGACAGTTTTACAACTTCATCACGTATAGAAAATATCTAACTTCATGATGTTTAGAGATACTTTTCTCGAAACTGACTTGTAACACTGAGGCCCTTCTTGCATCCAACAGTACAATCTACAATCAAAACGGTGACTTTGAACGTTCTCTCCTACAGTCGATGCAACAAAATCAGCTGAATGTAAACAAACTTTCAAGCAGCAGTGTACAATCGCAATCGGGGTCACGATAGTAACAGACATCGCGATTATTTATCCCGCATTCACTGCGAGCACATATTTGTTTCTGCCCGGCGGGAGTCTTTCTTCGTGTTTCGGCTCGCGAATTATTAATCAAATCAAGCAATAAGCGCGCGAGTATAAATAACGATAACAGCGAAGGCTCTTGCACACAGGCTGGCTCAGGATCTCCTCGTCGCCCTTATCCTCTCGCTCTCGCCGTTGCTCCGGGTGTTTCCCGCTTTTCCACGTTTCTGTCCCAATCCCTCTGGCATTCCGTGCTCGGTTCTAGCGACGATATCACGGTAGGCGCTAGGCGGCGGGCGAGGGTGATTTGTCGCAGCGGATATGAGAGCAGCGAATGCCCCTTTGGACGCAATATTATTTTAAACGATGATATAGGAGGGGCGCGTGGTGCCGCAGAAACCGCGCGTTCTGGCCCTTCCACGTACAGGACGTAACGCACGAAATGAAAATAGCTGTACGTGTGTGGGTCGATCACAGGGCACATATGTGCGGACACGCGTGTGCACCGAAAGACACAGAATCGAGCTATAGTCGACGATGTCGCCGTTTGCTGTGGATTTCGCCGCGCCGAATTCCGATCGCGTCCGCCGAAACAGGAACGGTGAGGCCTGTCTGTGCCGGAATGCATTCGGCCACGGATTTTCAGAGATTTTTCTATGCGAAAATGAAGCTCCCGCTTCGTCCTCAACCGAACTTATTGTACCGCCGGCGGCTTTTCAACACGATGGGCTGTTCTGTCGTTTGAATAAACTGCATTTGCTACAGATTTCACGTTTTATCGCAAAATTTTCACGCTGTATTGTGTGCTCTGGTTTACCGAACACATGGTCAGATTGACAAGGATAGCAACCGAAGTGGTAGTCTCAGGTTTTAATGAGCTTCTGTAGGTTGATATAATAGATCATGTTACCACGGATCTCCCTATGCACGTTTTAGGTCTAGATCAGGCATATTCAACCTTTTGGCTTGCCTGGGCCGTATTGAGTGAAGGGGAATTGTTTGGGGGCCCATATAAAAAATATAATATAGTTCATGTGTATAAGTAACAAAACTTCCTTTAGTTTTTTTATATTTTTTATTATTACTTCTTTTTCATAATGTTAAAAGTTTACAATCTTGTGGGGCCGTATTACTAACTATCCAGGGCCTCGGGTTGGACACGCCTGGCCTTGATGGTCAACAGTTTAAAAGATATTTAATGTTACAACTACGACAGGTTTTATCCGCTTTACTGTAAGAGGTGCTTTCAAGTAGAATAGCTTGGAGCAGTCGGTTTAGGTTGCTACGCAGTGTTCCTGTTTGCATTTTCTGTCCTGTACATCATGGACATTTACACCTGAAACCATATATAGGGAGTGTTGTAATAATATGATTTATCAACATGCAAACATTCGTTAAAGTCTGAGACGACCATTTCGGTAGCTTTCCTTGTAAGTACAATAACCATGCTGTCTTGCAGAAATAAGATCATCAACTGAATGAATGTAGCGATTTTCAACCACCAGTTGAGGGTTCGTTTAAGCTTAAAAATATTTGGGTGAAATTGTCACTTTAAAATTGCACCTGACTATCCTGAAACATTTACATAATTCTACAAAGTTGTTGTTATTTCTGATCACTATTTCACTTGAAAAAACTTTAGAGGTATATACTTGCTTACTTTTCATGTATTTTGTGTAGTCATAAACTGTCTGTTTTCCCCAACGTGTATCCATTACATTTCGATCACACGTAATAACGATATTTCACCACATTTTTACGATGTGGAATATTATAAAAAGTTTATTAGTGCTTTCACTACAGTTTTTCAACATATACCATAATTTATTCTATAAGAAACATTTGAGGAAAATTAATGTATTAAGTTGCATTGTTTAGTAATATTTTAATAATGACTTCACCAAAACATAATGAAGTTTATACATAGATTAAAGGTTTAAAAAAATGAAAACTTTTTTGTAATTTCATCTGACACAAGTACAGTACATACATTTTTCAAAAAAGGTAACACATAAAAGTTGCAGCGTAATGAAAGATGGAAAAGTCGCGAAAGGATTAAAATCTCGTCACTCATTTACAATACAATAGACAAAGAACTGTGTATTTTTAAAGAAGGGTAGTTTACGTTTATGACTCCAAGTTGAATAGGCTTATGCGTTTATGGTAGATTATAAACCGTTTCGCAAAGTTTTATTACTGCGTTGGAAAAATATAAGCCAAGTACGTTCTCTCTTTTACTGCATAAACACTTCAGGGTGAAAGAGTTAATCCACAAAGACCTCCACTTTTTTATTATTGTAACTCTATAATAAATGATCTATATTCAGGAACATTGTATTCTTAAAACATGAAGTAAATGTATTAGATGTTAACACGAATATCAAGTATGTATTGAACAAAATCTATGAATATTATCTATATGAGTGTAAAAATATCATTCGACTGTTGTAAGTAAAAATAACCAATTGTTAGAAGCGAATATCAATTATCCAAATGAATTTTTGGCCTTTCAAATTTTTTTCGATTAATTATCTTGTATAAATATTTCTAGTTTATTATTTATATAATATTTAAATCGTGATGTAAGGTAATTATCTTGAAAAGATACTTGAAAAGATATTTGAGACACAAATAAGAATATAACGTAAATGTCGAGTTCATTGAAAGTTAGTTGTATTCAACACTTTCCTAATTGTAAGTAATTAAAGCCATCAATAGCAAATGCATGGATTAACTGATTTTTATGTATATTTTCAACGCGATTTCTTTGGATATTTCTCAATTTTCTCTAATTACATTGGACGAATTAATGTTATTACAATTCATTGTGCAAAAATTGAAGAAATTGTCTATGACGAATATTATCATTAACGGGTACTTTTTCATTTCTGATAGAACGTACAACGAAAGATCACAAGGAACATGTAACAACGTGCATTTCTATATCGATACATATTGAAGTTCCTTTTGATTCAGCGACATCGACTGCCGTCGCGTCGAATTCTGACCGCGTTCACTGAAACGAGAGTCACCGTGTCCTGTTTTCCTTTCCAATTTGGATTCCTTCGACGGAAAGTTCGATTACAAAGCATGCTTCTGCTACCGTTTCCAACCGGTTACCCATCCCCTCTACTTATCGTGTGACTTTAAGTAATACCGATACGACGCAAGTGGAATAAGTCAGTAATATATGAGACGGGCAAAGGCAATGCGTCCTTCTGCCATAGCAGAAAAATTTGGAAATACACCGTAGAAGTCAGTGGAGGAACCCCACTGCGTGCTCGGCTTGTTTCACGTCCCTTGTTAAATTGTCTTCGAAGTTCCTGTGATTTCATCAACGAAACTCGGCAGAACGAGTTCGAAAATGCTCACGTTACGTCCCGTAACGTTACATGCGGCCTCCAAAAAGGTCTTTCTGACATGGCAGCAGCATCTTTTCTGAACTATCGCCGCGTCCGAAATTATCGGCTTGGCACCGATTCAACAGAAATGTATTATTAAGAAGCTGCGCTTGGCCGCGGACCAGGGGCGCAACTTCCAAAAAGAGAAGTCCATCGCCGCTGGAATCTCCTTCAAGGACACGCCAGCTTTTAATAGCATTCGCGGGAGATCGCGATGTAATCGGATCTGAATAAGTCACACTCGTACGATTAGGCGAATCCGTGTTAAGTGGCAGATAATACTAATTGCGTGTTTCCTATGATTTCTTTAGGAGCACACTTTTTTCTATGTTTAATCCTACAAATCTAATCACCCCCTGCAGTGTATAGAATGTACGGGGTGTTAAAAAAGGAATTCAGGATTTAGGGAGTAGACGTTACTCAACGGACTGTTCAAAAAACATCTTGTGTATTTGTGGGAAATTATAAAGTGGCCTAAGTCATATATCTTCTATTTAGACTTTTAGATATTAAGACTTTTTCCTCGGGTGTATTAATATTTGTTCAGTCTTTTACAAAATATTCCACAAAATACCTGCTCTTATAATGCAAATCTTTTCTATGATTATACAATTTTGTGAGTAGCTTGTAAGAAAATGTGTTCTCTGAAACTTCAAATGATTTAGACCATTCTCAAAATTAGTAGGATATCCTAAAAGTGACTTACGACAATAAGAATCATGAATTTGGCTAGAGAAATAAGTTAGAAGTAAACACATTTATTAACACTTTATATTTGTGAGTATGGTTAATTAATTCCCATCAATTTTCTAGATTTTTTTTTCTTTGATAATAGAATTCTTGATTTCTGATGTTTTGACTGGTTTAAAATATTCATGAAAAATTGGTGGCATATACGACATTAAATCCATCATACCTTCATATTTTTCCTTTGATGATGGCACATAATAGAAATAATTGAATATTTGGATATATTTTTGGTTTTCGCATTTTAAGTGAAAGATCTGTAATATAAAATTTGACATCATCTTATGGGACATCTTATATGAGGTATTTTTTAAAAATCTCACTTCTGTATTTGAAACCAACAGACGATTTATACAATTTTTTGTCTTAAAGGAATTCTTTTTTTTATATGAAAAGATTTAGCGGAATTTCAAATCTTTATTATTCGGGTGAATATTTTTGCTCGATAAATGAACAAATTTTCTTCGACACAAAAATCTCTGACTTCTCCGACAGACGAAACAAATTTTCTTCCGTCGTTAACCAAGGAACTTAATCCTACTAAAGTTCTTAATTCTACTGCATTTGCGAAACCACCGCCACGCATACAAATTTCACCTTCTGCTTATTCATTAAACCAAGTAAAGTGGAGAAGCACACATGTAATACAGTTAATTATTATCACAAAGGAACGCGAATGTGGGTTTAGTTATATTGTCAACAAAAAGTGTATACTTTTATGAAGATAATGTTTAAACATTTTAGAAAAATCTGAAGATTTAAATCATATGCATTAAATATGTTTAATATTCCAGGCACACAAGGCTACAATATTGACAAATAGCATTAATGTGTTTAATGTTTAACCTGCTTTACAGCGCGACATTCAGTTCATTTAAGTATACAATATGTATTTATCACGTTCTACGCACGAGCGTCACATGGTTTGATATAAATCTTAATGCATCTGCGTAAGGCATGGTTTGTTTAAATAAAAAAAATACATCTGAAATCAGTATAATCCATTGTCTACCTGACACACTCACAAAAGGCCAGATAAATGCATCTTACAATGAACGATCCAGGAAAAGCTTATTCATTATTTGTTAACAAACTTCAGGATAAAAATTATCGTAACTCATACGTGGTTGACAGAACTGTGAATTTGTTAAAACTTTTTATCAAATGAAACATCAATCGGCAAGTTCAGTTAAAAACTAACTGGTCCACTATGCAGGGAAAAAACATTCGGTACTTGTTGGTATCATGTAGAAGCCGGGCATTAAAACTGATGCTGCCAGCGAAAATGGAGGATGGAAAAGGAGGTGGAGGACAAATTTAACGAATTAAATGCTTTCGGGGGGGAAAAAAGCTTCTCTTCATCTAAAACGGCCTGTGTTACCGCGTGTTTGTACGAGTATACACACGTATATACATACGTTCACGAACACACTGGCGTAAGGCTATACATTAAATTGCATCCCTGTTCACCAACAAACTGCCCAAACTGGCTGCCCGCCGACCGGAAGTTTTAACCGGAAGCAGCCAGATGAACGCTGTGCGCGTGACTTACTTCGAATCACGCCAAATTGACTTTCTATCTAGCTCCGCTGAGGTCTGACGTATCTTCTGCACCGAGAATATCGCAAAGCGAGGGAGAAAGATTGCCTGTGCGAGAGGGATGGACAAAGCGTTGTACCGTACGTGTACGTAACAAAACCAGAAGGTGTGCTCCAATAACGAAACGTAGTTTTTGAAACAGGGAACACGACGCCGCGATACCCCCATTCTTTGTAGTACTTTATAATTAAGAACGTACTTTTAATCACTTTGAAAGTCTTTTAGATACTTCGCAACTTCTTTGTAATTCAATATCTTTCGGGAACAATGGGAAAGAATGGGCGCTACGAAAAAGTTACGCAAAAACGGTACTTGTAGAGAAATTTAAGGGTGCACGGTGAAATGCGTATTTTAGAGTAGTAAAATAGGTAATTAAATTATCCCGTTACTTTTCCTCATATTTCATACGACGCCGTTTTATCTCGAGGAAACCTAAGTTAACTCTGTTGCCAGTGTAAATTAATGCGATACAAAAGTGTATTATGGTAACGCATGTGCATACTAATTAACCCCTTCGCAAGAGATGTTACGTGGGAAAACGTGAATGGAAGATTTCCCAAGGCTGATTATAATTTTCGTGTTCAGTTAACTGTATATGTACAAATACACGCGTGCACTGCAGCAGCATGTTAGTCCATTATTTCTTAAGTAATGTTATTGTATGAAACCGTCCAGAGGATGAGTTTACAGAATGATTTCGTATTAACATCTGAGATCTACTGTACATTAAAATGCATACTTTGCAGCACGTACGTACAACCTAATTCGTTTCGTCGAGTGAAAAGAAAAGTTACAAAGTTACCACTAGGATTTTAAAAATATAAAAGTTGTGCTTTCCAATAGTGACTACTGTATCAGGAATTTATTTGAACGTCAAATTTTAAGCTCCGAGATTGCAAGTTCATTTCCTCAAATCAATGATACAAAATTTTGCACAAAATTTCAGAATCCTGCATGATTGACAACAGTCTATGAGCATTTTGGTCGGAAGGAAGCTTTATAATTTTTTCAGTACAACAAACGTAGAGACTTATTAAAAGTAGAGGTTGTGGGTTATTAATATTAAGGTTTATTAACTAAGATAAAGAAATACGAAAAAATAAGGATGCCGGAATGAAAACACACTATGGGACACTTAATTCTAATCTTAGGCTAGCAAATTTACTCCTCGTTTCTTTCCATGTTTTTTCTACAAATTTTGTTGAAAGACTAAATAGCCGTTTTTTGTAATGGAAACTCCGCTAATGTTTCAAATCTATCATACAAGTAGGTAATTAATTAAACAAATTCCACATCGTATATGTCACCCTTCGAAACCTCAGCTGTACTCATGCACTAAACATAAAACTCTGCTATTTTCTACTTGAAAAACTGTCCAGTCTTTCGCTAAACAACGCAAAATCTCGCAAACACTCCAATATAAATACAACGATACGTCAATTGTAAATTAGCCTTTTCAATAATCAATAGACCGCATGCCCATTAATTAATATTTATCCTTGTTATATCAGTAATATCATTAATACAGCAAACATTATAATACCATTTAAATTATAACTCCATAATATGTTAATATTCATATCGAGATTAAACATTCTTCTTAATATGCATGATTTTAATATGGGAACTGTTAATTCACAGCAACTGAAGCGGAAAACGTACATAGCATTGTCAACTCCATATATTTCATCCAGAAAATTCAAGACATCTGTCTTATACCCGACAACCTAGTAAGCTTTGATCTTCAATCCCTATTCACCAGCGTACTCATTCAAGACAGCATCACAGTTCTCAAAAACAAAATCCAGGACAACCTAATCCCCGTATACAACACTGCTTTATCTCCACCTGTTTTCTCTTCCAGGTCCATTACTATGAACGGACCTGAAGAGCTGCGATGAGTTCATGCATCTCCATTGTCATTGCTAACAACTATATGAAGCAGCTTGACGAAGGAATCTTCAAAATCACCCCTAAAACCATCTGTATGGTCGAGATACGTAGGTGACACTTTCGTAGTATGGACTCGTGGCATAAACACCTTACCCAATGTCCACCATATTTTCAATTTCTTACACCTGAAAGTACAGTTCACCATGAAAACACAAACCAACGGCGCTTGCCTTTTCTGTATGTATTAGTGACCAGAAAAGAAAGCAAATTCTTAGGACACCTAGCTTACAGGGAACCCACACACACAGAAAAATACTTGCATGCGCATTTCCACCACCACCCTACTCAAGGAATTCGGTAGTCAGTTCATTGGTGGACTGTAACATCGACATTCGTCAGGAAGGACAGTCAGAAACAGAACTTCACATTACAAATATACTGGTCCACAATGGATTCAACATAAAGAAAATTGAATGCACAGCAGAAAGAATACTGGAACCCAGAGAACTAAGCAACTAGGCGTCTATAACACCGACGAACACAAAATCAACATGTTCTTACTCCCACATATTGAAGATACCACTGGCCGCATTGGAAGAATATTAAAGCAATATTCAATGTACACACTAAAACTGGCCAAAGCCTCATTTCTCCCAAGAATTCTTATTCGCATGCCTCAGCACCGAGAGTCTACGAAGTACTACACATGCAAGAGTGTGAATACACGACTCAAGGAATATGAGAGGTGAACCAGATTAGGGTACATGCAGTAGGTAGTAGCAGAACATCGGTTGACTAGGGGGCATAAGATACTGTTCAACAGAACCAAGAACTTAGTTAAATGCAAGGGTTACTTTTTTCGAAAATACAGGAAACCAATAGAAATAATGAAAAACCCTAACGATATCAACAGAAATGAGAGTTACTGCCTTAACACTATCTGAAGTACCCTCCTCCCGCTTTTTAATCGATCAGCTGTCCAATTGAAACCTGATTGTCTGGTCAATGATCTGAAACATGAACATGGGTACTTTAGACAGACTAAGCATCCTGACTCATGTCAGTATCAGTGCGTCCTTACACCCCCGATAAAGCTAGTTGCAATGCTGGCGAAACGTTGAGGATATTTTCCTTCTGGACACGGCTTATATCCTGAATGAGATTTTTTTTTAATTTAAGTTTGCATCAACATCTTGGTTATTAACGACCATAGTTGGTGGTTATTCTATATTTCATGATACATGTTTATTGTACGGATAAGTTCGACGGCTTTCTTGAGGTTTCCTTCTGCTTTAAATATTTCTTCTGTACTGTTAGGTATTTGGAGCTGGTTTCTGGTGTCTTCTGTGTTATTGCAGTCCAATAAAATGTGTTTGGTGGTTAACTGTTGTTGACGGGGTTCACAGTATGGTGGGTTTGCTTTGTTTAGAATGCAGCCATGTGTAGCGTTAATGTGTCGAATTATAAGTCTGTTCAGTATTATTTGTTATTTTCTGTTAAATTTGTCTGTGGCGTAGTCCTTTCGTTTCTTTAATATATATCTAAAAACACCAAGCCCAATGATATTTTTAGGCGTTTCAAGAATAGCTACAATCTTGATCTATTATGGCATTTATAATTTATAATCTACCAATTTGCAGCATCAATATTTTAAAGGAGTTGATTATGCAGAAAATTTTATAAGACCTTTATCATTTTAGCAACACTAGAAGCGTTCACAATCTTGATAAAAGCATCCGGGTTCAGGTGCAAAGTATTTTACGAAATGCGAAGTATCATTTTAGCCAATTTTACTTTCGTTTCTCCTGCACGTACATACCGTGCTTATTTTCTTACTTTGATAATTGCATCTGTAATACCAGGGGTCCAACGTACTTAACGAAACCAGAAAAAATGCGCCACTGTCACCCTGTGGTCTGACCCTTTCCCATTGTTTTGTAAGTTTTACTCCTCGTCGACAATGAGCGCACTTGTTCCTTCCCTTCTTAACGCAGGTGTTTTTAGCGCCTCTGGCATGGTCGTCGGCATTATACGGAATAACAAAATTAAGCCGTGCGTACTCGTATATGGCCAGCCTAAATTACCTAAAGCACTTTTACGCAAAGCATGCAGTAATAGGGTTCTTAAAACGATACAGTTCTTCAGACTCGTAAAATGTAATAAAAGTTTATGTTATATGTTCAACATGTATGGGTGCGGTGAGAAAATTCTGAAAATGCTGTTGTTTTCGGTACAACTTTCAATTGACAAGGCCGCATTGCTGCTAACATAAGTGTGCATCGATTCGCAATGAGATTTTGTAATATGATTGGAAAGATATGTGTTGCCCTAACTTTATTGTATTGAGTTTTAACACTTTCGTTTAGTAACATTGTGATTGTTTGATAGCCGTTTGTGAATACCCGATACCTATTATATCTATGGCAGATTTTGTTACGTGATGTCAAATTATTGTAGCATCAAAAAGTAGTAAATTGACCACTGATTTACATGGATGTATTAGGTCGTTACATATGAAATGTCCGATTTTATAATATGAATTCTCTGAACAACGACGAGGAATTGAAGAGACTGGTTGAAGCAAATCCACGCCAAACAGTGCGAGAACTTGCAAGGGAATCGGGTGTGAGTATTGCCACAGTGTCCCGTCATCTCAAATCAATTGAGGAAGTCATGAAACTCGAGAAGTGAATTCTGCACGAATTGAATGACTGGCAACACAATCGTCACCAAAAAATCTGCAGTTCTCTGCTTTTGAGAAATGATAGAAGACCATTTTTGGAACGTATTATGACATGCGACCAAAACTGGATCCTTTACGATAATCGGCGACATTCTACACAATGGTTGGACATCGATGAACCTCCGCGACACATACCAAAGCCGAAACTGCATCTCAAAAAGGCAATGGTCACTGTTTGGTGCTCAATATTCGGTATCATCCATTACAGTTTCTTGAATCCAGGAGAAACAATCAATGCAAAAAAATATTGTACTGAACTTGAAATCTTGCACCAGAAGTTGTGCGAAAAACAGCCCGCACTAGTCAACCGTAAGGGGCCTATTCTGCTTCATGACAATGTTCGTCTGCACGTATCGTAAATAGCGGTGCAGAAGCTTTCCACATTAAAATACGAAACTTTGCGTCACCTTCCATATTAGCCAGACTTATCACCGACTGATTTTCACCTTTTTAAACATCTTGAACTCTTCCTTCGTGAGAAAACGTTTTCTAATCAAGAGTCCGTCGAAAACGCTTTCGAAGAATTTATAAATTCCAGAAATCCAAGTTTATACGAAAATGGAATTAGGAAGTTTATAACATGTTAGGAAAAATGAATAAAATGTAACGGTGATTACTTTGATTAATAAAGTTTAGTATAAAAAAAGATGTACCCATTTAAAGTTTGTTTTAAAAATCGGACATTTCATATGTAACAACCTGATACATTGTAATTTAATAATATATTTATCATCTAAGTCAGTGATGTCCATGGAAGCTCCGACCTTTCCCCACTCTAGGTCCATTCCCCTCATATAGGCTTTGATCTGTGACCACGATGGACTGAGAGAGACGAGAACTTAGAGTGGGGGAAAGCAGGTACTCCCGTGGCCATCACTGATCTAAATGTATATTATGACTTATTCAACAAAATATAAATTACTCTGATGTTTTTCAAGTCTCTTTCGAATAAAAGTTGAATTTTCTTTGTTGCCATGTATTTTTGAAGTCACATGACGTACACACGTATTCATTTGTGTGTATATTTATATCTTGCAATCGAAATATTACCTGCAAAGATGAACCAAAAATTTTTGAAATTAATGTTTTACTGTGCAAAAATTCATATACATCGTTACTGTGAATGTCACGTCAAGGTCATATTTATTTCTTTTAATGGTACTATGTATTTTTGGCGTGTTAAAAAGCGGTTAATTCTGAAAATATTTTGACTTGAATGTTGCTGCTTCACAACATTATAAACAGAGTATCTATTAAGTTACTCGTTTCTGCACACTAATACACTGGTACTTTTTTATAAAGAATATTTTCAGTTCTGTTTCAAACGAAACAAAGGTACATTGTTTCTGTTTTAGTCATTTCTGCAGAATCTCATAACAAGTATGAGTAAATATAATAATAATATAAACTATACTGTTACGATTTTTCTGGAGAATCAGTTTACTAAAAAATATTTAGGTAATTCATAAATATTAGTACGAAGGATTTATTACACCGCGTGAGTAATTGTAATTTATCAGCATAAAAAGTTACTTAGTTTTGATATTACAGACAAATGTGGTAATGCAACGATGCGATACAATGACACACAGTAGTGTACAAACGAAATAAGAATTAAAAGATACATATACGTGGATATGTAATTTCGAAGTCACGTGGCGTTACAGAGGGTTAACAATGTCACAGGTTTAACCCATAGATGCATACCTTTTTTTTTCTAGATCGGCCTCAGAAACACACTTTTTTTTAAATGTTTCATTGTTGCTACAAGATGACTGATATAGCCGTCATTTACCAGCACATCAACAACAAACTAACGGCTATGGCCGGCATTTACGGCAATGGAATAATAAGACATTTATTTCCGAGGATATTACGCGACTAAACTGTATTTATAATAAGACGAAGCAGATTAAGATGGACGGTAAACATGATCGTTGTTCGTTGGAAGATGGAACTGAAAAGTCAACTGGCCGATCATAGGACGCGCTAAAAATCCCCATAATTTGCCTCGCAAATAAGCCTCGGCCCGACTAATTATTATCCGCAAAACAAACAGGCAGGTTTTTATTCGGCCGCGACAAACATCGATAGATAGCCGGCATGCATGATTCATGTTTGTACTTATGTGAACTAACCGGCCAATCAGGTATACGCGAGCGGATAGGCAGGTATCCGCATTTTGTACATCACCGGCGTGTATTGGCGTATGCAAAGCTTCCAATATTTGACTAGCTGAAGCTTTTGATTTATACGCGCGTCCAATAAAATACAGGCTTAACTTTAATGCCTCGGATCCGGCTGTGCGCGTACGGCACACTCCTGTACACGTGTATTTACGTCTCCGTGCACGTACACACGTGTACCTGGACGAGCAAACGGATACAGCCACCGAGTACGTAGACAGACTGCTGCCTATCCACCCACCAACTTACCGGCGGGAACACAATACGGAACTCCCATCGTGATACTGTTTACCGAGTTTACGAAGGGTGGATGCGATATGTTCGCGTGAAAAATGACCGTCGTAATCGGGATACCGGCTGCTTTCAAAGCAGCCCTTCGATCGCCTCCACGACGCGATCCGTCAATAGAACGCGTCGCAAAATATAACGATATTGCGTTTAACGTGTTCAGATATCGTCGGTTGATACCGCTTGTTGTATTGACAAATGTATGCCCTGTTGCAGTTACAGAATGATGGAATTCAGAATACAGTCCCGGAGAAAATGATACCACACGCGTGATATCTTTAATTTCTCAGAGATAACTTAGGATTTTCTAATCGCCGCAAATAGTAATAACTAGACTGCGGATTTTCATGCAGTTTAACTTGTAATAAGTTATTTAACAAACAGTGTGAAAATGAATTTATCACTTCCATTCAAGTCGATAGAATTTTATAGCGTGTATGTTTGCCTGTTACTTTTTCTGAATGAAATAAAATGTGCAGGTAAATATTAGCGAAATGTTATTTCGAGTAATTTTTATTTCCAGCAGAATTAAAAAAAAAGCATATCTGTGCTCGGTTACAGCTTTTATCGCGCTCTCAAATGTCATTATTACACTGCGGCCTTTATGCAATTTAACATATTCAAGTTCGTGAAGAATGCATATTGCACAGAGTAAGTGAAACAAAATATGTACTTTTAAACTCTTCAACCGTAAAATGCACTTCTGCCATAGTTACGTTTCGTGAGCTACATTGAAATAAAAAATATTGAAGTGTAGAAATGTATATTTGCATAAAAATCCGCAGTTTAGTAATAATAAATGTCACGAAGCAGGAAGAAGGAATCTGGTATTAAGCCGCCCTCACTGACTTTTACAGTAGGCAAAGTAAACAGGCAAATACTGAAGACGAAATGATAGCACATTTACAAAATCGAAACGTATATTTGGTCCACAAAGAATATTTTCTTATTAACCAAGTTGAAATTAATAATGAGTACAATTACCTTTCTTTTCAGTTATTTCAATCGTTCGTTTTGGTAATGATTTAACCAACTGTAGGATTCTATTTTGTGACAAATTGTTCCATTTCACCGTAATGAAGTCCTTTAATTGTTGAATGTTGTCAAATTGCTTCCTATTTTTATACACTGATCGTTCATCTTCGTCCCAGCAATTTTCTGTAATATTTAAGTCTGGGGAGCATGCAGGATATGGCAAACCGGATATGCTCGCAAAATATGTTTCAATGATTTTTACTTGATACAGCGCAGCGTTATCGTGGTGGAAAATTAATCCGTTTTGAGTAACCCGTTCTGCGCGTTTATTAATATGTTCTTTTGATTGCAGTTTTGACATTGAATTTATTAACAATTTTATAACAGGTCTGGCAAAGTCCTCTTATAGCTAACACTTATTCTTATTTATAGTGCAGTTCGCGTCTCTTCTTGTTATTTTTACACTTTTAATCAGATCTACACAATCTTTCAATACAATGTTACAAAAATTCTCTTTAACACTTTGAGTGCCACGCTCCATTAGTTGAAAATAGCAAACTTCCTCAATTTTTATACAAAATGAATGTAACCATGAATTCTACCTTTTTTAATCAATAATGTCAGTAACCTTCATCATTTTGTTCCTGCTTGTACGAGAGTTGATTAGGTATATTTTTAATATTTTTCATGATCAAGTAAATACTGATTTAATCTATCTGTCACCCAGATATGGGTGACGCGGCACTCAAAGTGTTAAAAAGCAGTCCTAGCGGATTTGCTGTTTAAAGCAATGAAAACTATTTTTTAGATTATGGCAGCAGTTCATTCCATGCGTAAAACCTAAAGATGTTAACTATTTTTTTTTTTAAAACTTTTGAAAGGAAGCGAAAAATGTGGCAATCAATACGATAAGATTCTACCATTTTATTGGAAACATTTCGCATTACGTTTTTGGCATCATGTCTACAATTATCTTAAAACTATACTAACAATAAATCGATCTTTCCATCACGCGTCTTTTAAACACTTAATTCGTGTTTTTAAATTTCTACAATCATTTAGTACTCTTTGTTTACGCACGTCATTATTGTTGCTCATTCTTACCATTCAAACTGTCTTCATTTTAATATCTTCAAATCGATAACAGTGATTTAACACGTTGAACGCCATAGTGAAAACGGCCATACCTAATCAGGCACGATATAATTGACTAGTTTTTACATAAATCGTAAAGACGAAAAAGATTTGAGCATTCAGTCGTGTTCCTCTGTTTCCACATTATTGTTTCAGTATGAAGTTTGCTCAGAATTTTAAAACAATCAATAATTATTTAATTAAATTAAACTTGGGATATAGGTCACCGGTGACTGCCACGGCGTTCAACGTGTTAAACAATTGAATCGCACGAAATGAGTATTTTTTTACTTTTGTTAAATACTAGCTTGTTAATGTCGAGTAACATTTAAACACTGGTCCGATGGCTTTAAATTGAATAAAGAGAATTAATTTCATTTCCGTAAAATTAAATGCTGATGTAAATTGCTTTACAAGATAAAAGGAACAGCGGGGAAGCGTACGAGACGTCAACGATGTAATTGAAGAATTAATTGAAAATCCGTGGGGCTCGGGATTCTAACAAACAGAAAAGTGTAACGTAAAACTAATACGAATGCACGAGCGTGTGTTCCTTGAAAAGGAGAAAAAAGACTGTTTCCATTTTGCGGCTAACGATTCGATGGAAGGTTTTGATTTTCGTCAGGTAGTATTCGTCCGAGGGGCGGCCGAATTCGTTCGGGAGAACCGATTGATTTCCGGGCTTAGGCAGGCACGTGAGTTAAATACGTATCAGCCTTTGCTTCTGGCACTCTCGACATTACCTAACCTTCCTCACCTTTTTGTTCGTTCAATTTCAACTAACGATCTTCCGCTTCTAGCGAGGGAACCATCTCCTCCTGAGGATCCTCAATAAAATGGCATCATGTTTCACTAATTGTTAATCCTTCAAGTCCTACAACTTGAAACACACCTAATCTCTTTCATTAAAAAACATCTATAGCAGCTTGCTGACACTACAGAAATCGAAATTAATTCTTTTAATATCAGGAGCTTTTTTTTATTATTTTTGTTTCGTTGAAGTTCTTGACAATTTATTGGATCCTCCCATAGGTAATGTCTTTTTAAATATGATTTCAACGAACATAAATAAATTAACAGCTGCAGTTATTTTTAATTAGCAAGATACTGAATATTAGTTTCAGTGTCCTTCTTCAAAAAATACTTCAGCAGTTCTTTGAATCCATCTTCAACAAATTTGTACTGTTTTAAGGCAGTCCGATTCAGGTTGATTTCAACCAATTAGTATCATTGGTGAGTATGTAAAGTTGTACATAAATCAGTTGGTAAGTACAACTATTTTCGAGTACGACTAATGCCGTTATGATACTTTTGAAAACTGCATCTTAGTTACAAAATTATTAGCAACAGGTCTTCTCTATGGTAATCCAAATTTTTAACGAAAAATTCAAAACCAAGTAGATCTCTCACATTCTACTACATGTACAGTACAATTTTCATTATATTTATATTTATTTAACATATGTTTATAAAATAGGGAACGGCATTACTTATCGCATGGTCGTCTTTTGGTGCTGAATAAATTTGTGTGGTGTACACAACCTGGAAGTTAATCTGCTTCTGAATAAATTGAAAAATTTCACAAATTTCATTCCTTCTACACATAATCAAAGTAAGATTATCTATGCAATATGAACTTGAAAGAATTTCGTAATTTTTAAAATATTATGAAGTTTTAATTTGTACATAAACCGTGTTAAATTTAAAATGTAGTACGACAGGAATATATTCATTACTTATAAGTCCCCTGTTATATAATTCGATACGCTAAAAAGAAAGCTGGACTAACTTGGTAAATGTTGATTTTTCAATCATGCACAAAAAAATGTATGTATGACTGATTAACGAAATAATAATATTTTAGTCAAAATTACAAGCGTTACAGAGGAAGAATCAACGTATTATACGTGAACTTAAACGTACTACACTACTAAACAAAGTGCAATACGTTATTTATTTATTTCCTGTAACGAAACACTTTCTTAAATATTTCCATCGATCAAAACGATAGCAGAGATGTTTATAATCATTAATTCTAGCAGTCAGTCAGAAAATCTTACGAGTTAGTTAAGATGCTTCGAGAACATTCGAGATTTAACGCATAAAAAAGTTTGTACCACGTAACGAGCGCAAATTGTACCGTATAAAAACGGATGTTCTTGGAGTTTGAACATCAGAATTTCTCATCAGGATATATGCTTCTCCTCTCCGTTACCCTGTACTCATTCCTCTTCATACGGAAGATGGTGAAACTTTTGGCCGAGACGTAACGTTTGTTTATTTAGTTCATAATTATCCGTGCCGGATCTGTGTATAATATATTCTCTTCTGTGGAAACATTCCCCACCGAAAGTTGGTGCAGGCACTCCTTATATTATGCTTGGCGAATGGAGGAAATAGACGATGAAAAGGATTCGAGTCGATTGTTGAACATCGATGAGATACAGCGGCAACAGGATGAAATATAAATATGGCACCCGAGGGAGTGTCTCCTCTCTATTTCAATATGTTGCTGCAACTCTTCTCTTCTTCGTATTGTACCTTTGCAAATACAAATCATTGGGCTTTAATAGGGCGTTGAATCATAATATTATATTGACGAGATCATATTCAACACAATTTGCGTATTCAAGTTCACGTTCATCTTTCTGTAAGCCTTTGATACTACTTTTCTGCGTGAACATTTACGGTAATTTATATTATACAGGGTGTCCCAAAATTAACTGGTTATTCTAACACGTTGAACGCCGCAGTGAAAAATTCCGCAACTAGTCAAACACGCGAAACTGGCTAAAATTTTCACCGAGTTTTGTTAAACATATTTCTTTTTGCATCAAAATAAAGCAGTAATTAAAATTGGACATACTGAAATAACCCATTCATACTTACTCTTAAAAAATAGTTCCCCAATTTGTGACACATGTAACGTACAAATAACTGTCAACCACTTAAATATACATTGCAATAAATATTCGACATTACGCCAAAAGTACAGTATAAGCTGCAAATTAAAAGAGCACTTTTCCAACCAGAAAAAAATATTTCAATTGCTCTAATTCCTGAAAGAAACAAAACTACTTATAAGTGTACTGTGACTAAATATTGTCGTCGCTAATAATCATGGTAGTTGATGCGACATTAAGAAAGAAGAAAAACAGAGTAATATATTTAAGTTTCGTTTTTAAATTTACGCCGATGTCATTAAAATACGCAGTGAATTTTGAGATATCTTGTATTATATTTTCATATTATGGAAGTCATATGCTCTTCGAACTATTATACTAGAATCGTATTTAAAATATACAAACTACATCATTTATTATAAATAATTAAATGTTTTATTTAGGTTTCTGGACATTTGAGACTGGTATTATTAGAACAGTAAAAATAAGAATTTATTAAAATCCATCAACTTCATAAGTCACGACGTCACTATTTCGTGTATGTAATGGGGTGGCACAATCTTATGATTAGAACACAGTCCGATAATATTTATAATTTATATTTTAACAACATGGCACGTGTTACATATTAAAATTTGTAACATTTAATATACTGGTCGAGTCACGTTATGTCTGAAAGCTAAAATATCTTCGTCGTTGTTAATAACACGAGATAATTTTCAAGGACAGAAATCTTTGTTTTTGAACGGACTATAAGGAAACGCTTTATTCAAGGTCACACTTTTCAACATTTTCAGGCCACCAATATTACTTTAATAAACATACTAATTCAGCCATTATATTATGTTAACATCCAGGTGGTTGTGGGAGTTATTTTTACGAATTAATCAATTCTATTAATAAACATCAGCAAATCGAACCTGACTTTTTTATTCGTACATAACTTTCTATTGCGTATATGTATCTACTTGTAGTTTTAACTACAGAGATCGTAAAATAGATCACCACAGGTCATCCGAAGGTAATATGGAAGAATATACTTTTTGTATGAGCAACAATATGTTATTTCGTTTAAAAAAATTCCAATAATTCTGTAATCTCAAACGAAATGGTCTTTAAACAAAATTTTCTTTGCTACAATCTCTGCTTCTTCAAAACAAATATCTATCTATGTCAATAAAACATATCTAATTTAGAACAATTAGAATATGTGAGCGACAATATGTTATTTCGTTCAGAAAAATTCTAATAATTCTATAATCTCGAACGAAATGGTCTTCAAAGAAAATATTCTTTGCGCCAATCTCTGCTTCTTTAAATCAAATGCGCTTGTCAGCAGCAACAAAGATATTTGCGGTTCTGCAATTAAATGGCTGTTCCACTGCATTTCACATTAAAAACATATTATACAGTTTCAATGACACCATTTCGTATAAAACAGCACAGCGCAGCCGACAAATTCAATCCAAAATATAATATCTACTATAACGAACAATACTGTACCAAAGTATACTTTGCAGGAACGCCGATAATAATTTGTCGCATGCGAACAGATGTCGCGTTCACACATAAAATGACCTGCTTTCACAGTATTATCACTGAAAACAGTAATTAAGTGGAAAGTACAATCACGGCTTACTCAAAATTATTATTACTACGTTTCATTTTCTCAAACTAGCTATAACAACGTACACATTATCGTCGGAAAACTACTGCACTTCCAGCCGAAACTTTCTCAACATTATTCGAACGAGATATTAGAACAAGGCTTTTTGCAAAGTGAATACAGTCGCTACGTCTCCCGTATAACAAACGTAATTAATCCTAATGGAGGCAGGATGTACGCAAGAACCATAAGACCTAATTATACGACAAAAGTTGTTCGAAGTCTTACGCGGAGGTTCTGAAAGTAAAACGAGCAAGACGTTGTTTAATAGAACGAACAGATGGGTCAGAGAATACGTAGCGTATCTTATTACTCCATATCAGCGGTCTGTTTTTCTTCGAGATGTCTCCTTGTTATATTCGTTATTATTTCTATACCTGATGGAAGGCAACGATCGCGATGCCTCTGGCTACAATCCTCCCACACACGGCTCTCGTTATCTTATACACGCGCGAACTGTATGGTATGGACGGATACAGGAGTTTTTAAACGAACGAAATACTGCGTCGAATGGAAGAATCGATATTTCATTATATAACGCAATTTTTTCGTGAGTTTCAAAATGAAATCTGAAAATCGACTGTCAATGAAATAGAACTGTATGCATTACTCAATTTCATACGGATTCTATTTTAGTGAAATATTTATAGTACTCTTACAAATTGTAATGCTTCACAAGTAAGTAAATGAAATGGGAAAACTAAAGTTCCTTAAAACAGCATTCTTTGGTTGCCCGGGAAAGTTCATGTTTCGTATGTGAAGCATTTGTGGCAAACTTTCTAGCACCTGAAAGAGGACTGAGAGATAAATACTTCAGTTTGTGCCGTAACCTTGGTGCTTCGATTTTTTGTCAATATAGACACAATTTGAGAATATTACATTTGGATGATTTCATTGATATTCTGAATGGAACTTCGTGAAATACTTTCAGTATAATTCAATTTTTCTAACCGTTACTGTCTTTAATATTGATACGCCTTTGGATTGAAAAATTATTTTTTTTTGTAATAAATAAGCAGAGCTTGTTAACGGTTGCGAAAATTCAATAGTTAATCTAGTGCATGTGTGTCCGAAGTCAAACTCGGTTCTTTTGTAAATCAACGCTTTCTATACAAAAATGTAATTGTACATTTTCAGCTAAACATGCATAAAAATGATTCAGGACACAAATTCACAGATAATATTCTCAATGATGATTCATTTTAAATGCTTCCTTATTTAAATGTAGGTAAAATAACTTTAATTTTTATCAAAACCGAATACATTACTTCAAAACACTGTATTAAATATAATATCATAAATTTTAAATACATATTATTGTTCTGAACACAAAACGCAGAATTGTGTACTAAAACTGCAAAATAGAATTTTTATTTTATAATTTTACAGCCTCCTTGCTTAGGATTATTTTTATTTGAAATACTTCATCCGAAAGAAAACTATAGAATTAATTTGTTATATTCACAAATGAAAAAGCTCTTGTAGCAATGTTAGTGCTATATTTCGCTAAGCAAAGGGGAGGGGGAGAAGTTTGTATATGAGTGATTGCTTTAGGAACTTATAAAAAATGTCATAGAGAAGAATTCGAGATAAAATAAACACAATGTCATCGAATAATTCTATGAAAACCTGTGTTAGAGAGTCAATTAAGAGAAACTCTACGGCGGGGCAATTTGCAGAATATTTTACAGCTACGTGACACGTAGAAAAGTTTACAGATTAGCACGGTCACCAGATACAACGTCACCTCTGCAGCAAGGCCCCGTCGTAAAGCAATTTGGTCCCAAGGGGTGACTCGGCCTCGAAACCTCTTTAACGGTTTTAGCGGCACTGAGTCACCACATGGCATTTTTGGGAAATACCCCAGAGTTGCCAAGTTGCCGTCCACCCTCAGGCCCACCGCGCGGAAGACTCTGTTTCCCTTCCTCCATGTACGACGCTAAGGGCGTAATGGAAGGGAGAACACGAGTCTTTAAAACCGGCAAACAGGGCAAAATCAAGAGAGTACAAAATAGACAGAGTAAGAATAGAGTACAAAATAGACAGAGTAAAAAGAGAGTAGAGAGAGTAGAGACAGATTAGAGACAGTTACATCCAGCGAGTAAAGATAGTTACATCTAGACAGAGTATAAACAGTTATAGCTAGACAGAAACAGTTAAATTCTAAAAGAGAGTCTTGTGACTACAACCTGCACACACACACACACACACACACTTATCTCACACATTCACACAAAAAATAGATTAAACAGATTCAAACGCAAACGTGTCACTTCAATATACGGTCCCAAGCCGTTCAACTTGGGTGGTCCTTCATCGCAGAAATTAGACGGCACGCAGTGCAATAAACAGGGCTCGACCAAACCCTAACAACCTGCGATTCAAGATTTCAAATGAGATATACTTATTGCAAGGAATTTGTGTGAACAACTAACGCAATTATTTGTTTATTTGTAAATTGTACGGGTATAAACCCAATGTGTATACATAAGTAAGAACTATAACAAAAATAGGAGAAATGAAGACAGTCATACAATGTAGTATTAAACAAAAAGGCAATTGTAAAGAATTTATAATAAAACATTATCTAAGCAGTGCGCAGTGCTAAGTGTAAAGATTTTTTAAAGCTAGGAATAGAGCCACTGAAAAAAATCAACCTTATCCGTAACTGTGTTGGCAGATTTTAATATACGATTAATTGGATCACTATAACCATATTTAGTTTTTACGGTAGCATAATGAAATACATGACTTCTTCTAAAATTCCTTGTGGGAGCATAAAAGTGAATAAGTTGAAATAATTGAGAACAGAAGATTTGAGCCTTTATAAGTTTGAATAAAAAAGATAGATCGTTGACAATCCTGCGATCATACAAAGAAGTCATATTAAGTATCTTTAGTAATGGATCATAATCATGATCATTGCGCCACATGGGTCTGTTTAATTTAAACGCAATTTGCCTGATGAATTTATGCTGCACTCTCTCTAACATTAGGTTATATTTTGAGAATTGTGGAGACCAGATGACTGAAGCATACTCTAATTGAGGGCGGACCAATTAAATATACAGTAGCTTAATGGTGTAAATGTTTTTAAAATTAGTAGTGAAACGCTTAATAACACCTAATGATTTGAGAGTACTGCTCACAATGTTATTGCAGTGCTTTGAGAAATTTCGTGTAGGTGTAATGCAGACTCCAAGGTCGTTAATTTCACTAACTTCCAATAATTCGTAACTATTAAGACTATAATCCGCGATTATAGGATGAATGCTACGGGATGACCTCATTACATAGCACTTAGTAAGATTACGGTTCATTTTATTTGTTCTGCACCACTCACAAAACCTTGTGAGATCAGATTGAAGTTTATACATATCACAAATATCTGAAATTCTTCTAAAAATCTTGAGGTCATCGGCGTACAAAAAAAACCTGCTGTGGGCAAAAATATCATGTAAATCATTAATAAAAATGTTAAACAATAATGGACCCAGATGTGAACCTTGAGGAACTCCTGAGGTAGCTTTTATAGGAGAAGATAGGGAGTTTTTCACTTTAACAACATTGCAAGCGGTCCATGAGGTAAGATTTAACCCATGCCAACAAATTTCCATTACATCCTATAGCCGAAAGTTTTGATATTAGGATTAAGTGATCAACCGAGTCGAAGGCTTTTTTTAAAATCAGCGGAAACAGTACCAACGGTCTTCTTCACCTGTTACAATATTGCCAGTCGCTCGTAATGCTGTACCAACCCAGGATGTGTTCCGTCCCAACGAGTTTGGTCCTTTTTTCCAAATATTGCCAGCACGTGTTTGTTTCTACGTCACCTTTTTTGTTATAAAAATGGGCAGAATAAACCGCGAATTAGTTCAAAAAATACAATATGTTTTAGCACAGCGAATTAGACACGTGCCTTTTACAGGATGGAGAAGGCAAACTACTCAGTGATCGCAATCTCTAAATTATCCAGTCACTGGTTTCAGTGACTAGTGGACGATTTATTGTCCCTACGTGTGTATATAAATGTATACACGGCGCAGTTTTCAACATTTTTCTTTCTAGCCAAGATGGTCCTCGGGTGTCTTTGGGTTCGCGAAACGGATTCGAACGAACGTACCGCTAAGAGAAGACTGCTCTAATAACTGGGATAGAATAAATACGGAAGGTTCGAGATAACAGTTTCGAGATATTAGGGGGCTAGGGAGAAGTCGGAAATCAAGAGTCGGGACTAAGTTACAAGGTCGGTGCTCGTCGTGTATCTCCTTAACGAGAAGAGGAGTCTCCGGCGAGAGCAGAGGAGGCACCGAAGAACAACTCGGTGAGAAACTCAGATTAAAATGAAACATCTCGAAAACTCTCCTCTGCATGTTTGCTGCGCCGGATGTTTAATCGTTCCGCGAGTTCGTATTGTCTTGTTAGAGTCAGCATTTCAGGACATTACTTCGTCTTAAGAATTAAACCTGATTTATTAGCCAGAGTCATTTTGCAGGTCGTGTTACGTTACGCCAGCCGGATTTGTATTTGCCAATTTAGGTTTGCATCAGCTATTTTCCGTCGCCGTTTGTACTTTGCGATCGTACATTCAACTATAATGCAAAGTCGCCAAGCATTCCGGCATGGTGAAGAAAAGGGTCGAATGTTTCACGAACCCTCTGCTCCGTCAATTACAAGCAAACAAACGGTGGAGCGTATTTAATTAGCAACATGGATGATTTAATAAAATGAAAAGACAATAGAAGCTTGAAGGGTCCGTGTTTTGCATTAGGAATTAGCCAAGTAGTCTACCTTTCTTTAGATTCAATTAAGGAAACCGTTTACGTAATTGTTCTACGTATCCTCTTCGCGCCCTTTTCCAATTAACTCAAAAGTAAATTAAAAAATAATATCTTAAAGGGACAATGGCACCAGCTAAAATTTTGATTCTCAAATATTTTTAAGCTAGTTTTCAAAAGGAAAGTAAGAGTACACGCTAAAATATTCTTCTGGCCTAAAGAAACCAATTTTGCGGCCATAAATTCTGTGAGATTAATACAGCAGTTCGTGCTACCCTAAGACATTAAGTCTTTCGCAGCGTGAGTGTCGGCGGCATTCATTAATGAATATTTAAGCAACATGAAGGTTGTTGAACTTTCTTAAATGCAGTTAATGTGCGTACATTTCTGGTGAATGCCTGAACGATCAATATGTGTACCGTGCACACGTGTCTTAGTGGCGCGTAAATATACGTATAATACATATGTAATGTTTATGTACTTGTCACATGAAACGCACACGAGTGAGCACTCGGGAAACCTCAGCCATATACGTATATACGAGTACACAGATTCCAGCGATATTAACAATGCAACGTGTGCTGCAAACACGCACAGAATGCATAAGCTGCGATTTAGCAACTGCCAGAAAGATTATCCTGTTCTATTAAAGGAAACGTTTTAGGTATTTCCGGTTTCCCGGCGTATGTAGATGTTAAGTGTGACACTTCCTGCTATTTGGATACTGCGACGAGAGATCTCTTAATATTCGATCCGTTAAGCTGTTGGATATGATACTTACAGGCTATTTCAAAGAAAAATAATGTAATTGCAGAAAAACAATTACTCAAAATTAAGGTTCAGGATAAAGTGAAATAAGTGAAATATGATACAAGTATTTCACCGTCGATTTCATCACAGATTTTTTAACTTATCCGTTATTCAAACGAGTTTCTGTTTTAATCAGTGTCGATTCATTTGAAGTGTTCAAGAAGCCTTTCGTTCGTCACTTCTTATTCGTTATCGCATTCAGGATGAACGAAATCACGATGCTTTAAGATTTATAATGCTGAAAATATTGCAAAGACTGCTAGGTTATGTAAGGAAGAGATTCGTGAATATTCATAATCAAAGAGCGAAAAGGCACTGGCTGGAGAATTCCAACGCCGAGATGGTAATACTGCCGTAGCCATGATCGAACGAAGCTTGAAAGTCAACAGATCCGTCTCTGCCTCATTATATGCTTGATTGTAAATGATGACTGAAGTTGACAGTGCCCTTCGCTCGAGAAGAAATATGACTGGACTTAAAACAAACCTGCGAATATAAAAAAGTTAACGAAAGAAGCTATGCGTTTCTTCCTCTCCATCCAATTAAACGCGTCGTTTCATCAATCCTTGATGGCGAAGCGTTGAATCAAAATGAAGTGGGAGCTTTTATCATTTTTACTTGAAAAGATTATTATTATCCATTCTGTAGTCGCTTGACAAATGGCACTACAAAACAAATTCAAATGAAATGGAAAAATGAGCGGTCCGTAAATTTTTCGCTTACTACTTGTTGGAAGAATATTGTTTTACTTTATCTTACTGTGCGAGAGAAGGTATTGCGAAATTATTGACGCTTTTAAAAACAGCTACGTGTTTTTGCATATTTTCTGTTACAAATTTTACCCTTGCAAATGTACCAACGTTGTAGGTTTTTCCAAGCAAGCAAAAAACGTGCTTCAACTAATATTAACGAATGCTGCCTCGAGATTAGTTGCGCAAAAGAAATTGTTTGTGTACAACAAATAATACGAAGCTCATGCGCATTCATCAAAATTTTGCGAGCTTGCAAGCTGCGTGATCGTTGTACGTTTTGTTTGACGTAGTATTCGCCGGAGAACATTTTCGTGTGTACCCGTACGCGCATACAAACCTTTAATTCGCCTGGCTATTTCCTGAAAATAACTGACGGATGTAAATGAAATGCTTACGTACTCCAGTAATCAAATCCTGATGAAGATTTCAAAGTATACATATTTAAAAAGTATTAAAGGAAGTAAAGGATGCTTTGTGTTACTCTTGATCGTTTGAATTTGTATGAACCTTAAGGAAATTTGCTGACAATAAATTTTTCAACTGGGTTCGAAAGTTTCTTACTTATTTTGTATCCAAAATACACGAGGTGTCGTTTTCATGAAAATAGATCTAAGTGTAAATTTTAAGTACGCTTGCTGAAATTAAAAAATAATTACAGCAGAGTATCATCGGTATTATTGCCAACTAATGAAAAGTCATAGAATCAAAAATATTTTATTACTATCGTTATCATAGTCGTTTGAATAACTCAATTATATAGTAACAAATATTTATTTATTCATAATGATAAGTCTGATCCAGCATTTCATTACATAAATCTTCGTTAAATACGAACTTTATTCAACAAAATAAACATCATTCAACGATATTACAAAATTGAAAAGAATGTACCGTTTCAGCTATTTCAAAGACTTTTTAACTGTAAATATTTATAAATAAAACGTTCTGTCTAGATGTAAATCTCTGGATGAGATTTTTAATATTACTATGTACACGTACATTTTGTTGAATACAATTTCGTTGCAATATTTCGGTTGTTCGTACGCTTGAATACGCTTGCATCGTAAATCACAGTTCTGGCTGATCGTGAGAATAGGCCGGCAGTTGAAGACTTAGCGTGATATAGCCTTATTAAAGCGTTACTTGCTTACTTACTGTTATATTCTGGTCGTTATTTTAGAATCGTTCGCCGGGACACGTTCGGTCTGAAAACTTGGACGGTTTTTAATTTGCCGGCCGTCACAAACGACTTACCGACTTACAGATGAATGGCGAAATCAGAAATATAAACTACGAAACTTTGATGCTTTATGAGAATCGTTGTAGCCCCAAACCACAACGAACTCGTGTTTCTTCAGACACAATTTAACTTGTGTTTCATACTCCTTAAGTTAACCCCACTTTTAGAACGGAACATGCCGCACTTATAACAAGATATTCCTTTGCATTAATAATAAAGGCTTCACAATTCTAATTTTTTTTGTTAATTCTAGTAAACTTTACAATTTGTCTCATAAGCACATTCGGTAAATTGTTCCGGCTGGGTTTGAAAAATTTAACACGTAGATGCTTTCTCAGTAGACAGACATCTGTCACAATTAGTTACGTTCTTCGCATGAATGAATACTTTTCTAAGAAAAGACTCAACCGACGGTTACTATTTCACATGAAAAATTAATTTTTCTATTTTCCCTTTAACCCACTAACTGCCAACTTTAATTCGAAAATTTTTGTGTACTTCTATAGGTTTTAGTTGCCTTTCAACGAATTTAATAATCTTAAATAAACGTGATTTCCAAATAGGGTTAATGGCAGTGAGTAAGTAAGTTAAGATTAGAAATTAAGAATCTGTTATGTTATTTATCTGTTTAATATTTGATGCAGTATGGTTATTCATTGTATTTAGTTAACGATTACTGATGTTCCGAAGGTTTTTGAACCTTCCTATAGGAACAAAGAATCCGGTAATTAAAAAGTTTCTTATTAATGCAAAAACATTTCCAGCTTACTTCGTACTTGAATAGTCTAAGAGAAAGAGAATTTTTCTATAGATTTTGTTTTCTTGTTTTATTAAAGAGTTGAACGTCGTATGAACTGCATGTAGGTGGTTATTAACAACGAGATTATGGGATGAATGTACTATGAAGAATTAGATTTTGTTACAAACCATTGGTCTCTTAAGAAGAATACTTTCGATAGTTGTTGTTAATCACAGAGATTTTCATTCGGAGTTTCTTTAATTTGGGATTTAAAAATAGATATTGTTGTTCCTTAACTTATTATGGAGATGATTACTTGATATTATTGTGAACTTCAATTACCACAATTAGCAGAGATTAATACTTTATAGATAACGAATAAATAAGGTTAAAATCAGGGAAACATGCTAGCACGATCTATGGGGCAGTAGAAAAATCAGTGCGTAGCCAGACACGCTAAAACAGCCCTGTATAAATATGTGTCACTTCTTACATTGTACCATCATTTTAATCTTGACATTGCTGAAAATTTATGCTGAAGTTCGTATCTTTCTACTGAAACGAAACTTAATGCCTGAGACGCCGGTGATCCACAGATCACATGTTTTAAAAAGTATAAAATAACTGCAAGATACTTGTGGAAATAGAATATTTCAAGTGTTCCAACAGTAACCAAAGTTAGACAATATCTAAATTATGTTATGTTTGAAAATTTATATTACTTTTCTATATGTGTGCAAGGAGTCCTTGATTTCTACTCACAGCATTGATTTTCTTTACTCTCATCTTCTTTTTTATTTGGATCTTTCAAAGATTAAACATTTATTTCCTTACCTATATCCATTTTTACTTGTTATTTTTCTTGTATAATATTTATCATTTTCCTGATGATAAAGTGCTTCTTAATAATCTGCAGTCCCATAATTCTATAATAGACTAATCGACAAACACATCTTAAACTAATCAATGTAGACAGAGGAAATATGCATGTCACGTAACAGGTTTCAGCATGAGAAGAACACGCTCCGTGAATAGTACGTGCGTGAACGTCTGAAGCATTAACAAGCCGTTGATTTAGTCAGAATGGATTTCAGAGTGCACACAATTATCATGAAAAGCTACACCAATTTTCGTTAATACTCCTAGCCATTTATTCTTCTAGAATGAAAATATACTGTAATAAAACTATAGAATAAATTAACCGATCAACTAGCTTAAAGCTTTAACAAACATAACAAGGGTAGTAGATTGTACATTCCACAAGGGAATCTCTGTGTAAGTAAATCCAATATACAGGATGTCCAAGTTTTTTCGATCAAACGTCAGTACATTTTATAGGTATAAATGAGAAAAAAATTGTACTATTACAATAAAGACAGGGTGTTTGTAAGTTCGGAACAATCTCAAAAACTATTAAACCGATTGTTATGATTTTTTCACAATAGCTTCTTTACATTTTCCGGAGGGTCATATGCTATATTTTATCGCGAAATAATGGGGCTATTTTTTGTTGGCGTGCCGGCGAGCCGTCGGGTGGGCATAGTTCACGCACAGCCGCTAGGTGGCAAAGTTTGGCGTCCACACGCTCGAAAGAGACTTTGCCTGACTACAAGATATACGGAAAAAGAACATAATATTCCGAATTCTATACGCAGAAAAGTCGTGGACGAAGTCGCGTTTAGGGCATGCTACTGTTACATAAAGATAGGTTGCTTGCAGATTTATTAAGAAGTTATAACAAAAATAAGAAAGATGAGGGGAACGGTAACGGGCTTACGGTTGCCATGATACAAAGTGGAAGTAGATCGGCGATATTTACATCTAATCTGTTTATGCAACAAATGTTTACTATCTTAGGTCACTGAAGGTATCATAATACTCCTGGCATTGTTAGAAGCAACATACTCTACTTTGTATCATAGCAACAGCAAGCTCGTTATCATTCCTTTCGTATTTCGCATTTTTGTTGTAACTTTTTAATAAAGCTTCAAACCACCTGTCTTTATATAATGTTTTTTCTTATTTGCCCATAGAATGTACTGACAAAAATCTAGCTGGAAAAAATGAAACATCCTGCACAGAACAGAATTTTTTTCCACGGAGCTGCAGTTTCAGAAAACCGACTTAGAATATTTATTTCAATATGGCTGACCTATTTGTACCTAATTTAAAAAGAATTTCAAAAATTAATATAAAATTAGTACATTTTAGTACATACAAAGTAAATCGTACATTTTATATGATAAAATAGTTAAGTTTATACGGTATGAAAATATACACGATGTCTTGATTTAATATTTCCACGCGAATATCCGCAAAGGTATTAGGGATATCAAAAAAAATGTTAAATAGTAGTTGAATGATTTCGAAGAGGACATAATATGGTTTCAATCGTTTTTTTTATAGATAGAGACGTAGGGGAGGTGTGAAGGTAGTTCTCGGTTTCTTAAACGGAACTATATATTTCTAATGCACTTATCGATACTTTTTTACTCTCTACAAACTGGTATTAAGATACCTGTTAGTTGAGGCAGTATTTTGATTTCAGTTTTGTAAAATATATATTTGTGAATATTCTTTTTAATAGAATCATAAACTTTTGTAACAAATTGATACAGTTTTTTCTGCTATATAAAACAAATATCGGGATATTTTTACTCAAAAGCTTTTAGTTCAGTAGATATTTTTATTTCAATGTTACGAAACAGTACTCGCGGTTGCCAGCACAGCGAAAATATTGTTTAATAAAAATTTGAAAACGTTGTCATGTGTTTACAATGCTTGCTTGACGTTTCAGTAAATAGAAAAATAATCCGATAACTCTTGTACGAATTATACTATATAACCATTGCACTCCTCTTTTGTGAGCTACGTATAGCATATGTTATATAACGTGTACATTTATATATTATATACAAGAAGTGAGTATCGCTGCCGGGCTTTCGAAGAAAATATCAAACAAATCTTCCGCCAAATGCCGCGTCAGTCATACGTGGGGAAGCCGATATTTTATTTTGTTCCAGCAGCCTTCTCATCCGCCATTTTTCTTTCACGTTTCTTTCCACCCCTGAAGGCTTAAGTTCTGTCATTCATCGTTTTTCCCTCGTTCTTTTACGGAAACGCGATATCATCCTTTCTACTTCGTTCCGTTGAAATCGACAACCAATCATCGTGCCTTTATTGTCTTCTGACTCTGACCGTGCGTACAAAGGAAATTTAATTTGGAAAAACTGACTAGCAACGTTACGGTCCTAAGCAACTCGCTATAGAAAGTATTTGGGGTAGTTAACAATGTATTTGAGATATATTGCAGGAGAAATCTATAGAAATAGAAATGAGAATATATTTTAATAATATTATAAATTAACTTTAAATGCCATACGTTGCCCTCCCAGTAACATGACAATTTAAAATAATATATTAGTTACGAATTAGTAATGTTCAATTTAATCAAAACATTTAATTTATCACGTATGATCATACGTATATTCCTATGAGTTTCCAGTTCAGACGAAACAAAATGGATTTATCTTACTGTACAATAAATAACTAAAAAAAAAACAAGTTAAATGTTATAACAGTTACTATTATGTAACAAAGACAGTATCTTTATCGGAGTGTATATTCTTGATACTTTGGAATAATTTTAACATCAACAGGGTTACTACCATTGTGAAAATTATTGTACATCACTGTACTTAGTTATCAATTGTGATAGTTAGGTGTTATTTGATTAAAATAAGTTTGACGTTTGCACGGTATTCAACAAGTTGAAGGCCAGTCTGTCAGACCGTTCAAAGAGAGACGCAATAATTATTCAACCTTCTCATTGATTCACAAATGCAGAATTTTCAAGACGTACATAATCAAATGCTGAATCAATTAACATTCAATATCCGCACATCTTAGTTTTACATACAACAGTACATAAATACTATAATTCTGACATTGGAAAATTTATTTTCCTACATTATCTTATTTCTATTTTACATTTAAGTAGGAACTAACATATTGGTCGACCTGAATTGTTTATGAGTGTTCTTTTAAGATAAGTTATACCAAATAAGTTTTAAAACCAATGAAAGCGAAATTGTTACTTGTTAATAGAAATTACAAAACGGTACCCATTTATTTGCATATGACTATGCCAACCCCAAAGAAGAAAAGAATGGAGCATTTTCTGCGATTGAAACTAATAAAAATTTCAAAATTTCAGTTTGTAAAAAGAAGTTTTAGTTCAATTAGAACTGTAACATTAACTTTCAATGAATGTTAATTTTTAAATTTCCATATATCTATCCTGCACTAGTATTTGAAAATGCAATATTTCTCTATTTTATTCTTTTCGAGCGAAGTACGGAAAATACCCGAAAGTCAACATGAATTCATTCGTACATGTTGATTACACGCGGATTAAAAATCTCTATTAACGTGCTCGTTGTTACGAGGAACAATCACGAAATGATGTCGGTGTAAGACAAACAGTGTGAAAATCAATTTAGCACTTTCATTCAAGTCGATGGAATTTTATAGCACGTATATTTACCTGTTAATTTTTTTTATGAAACCAAATATGCAGGTAAATATTAGCGAAATGTTATTTTAAGCAAATTTTATTTCCAACAGAACTGGAAAAAGCATATCTGTGTTCGATTACAGCTTTTATTGCGCTCTCAAATATCATTTTCACACTGCAGCCTTTATGCAATTTAACATATTCAAGTTCGTGAAAAATGAACATTTTATAGAGTGAGTGAAATAAAAAATATACGTTTAAACATTTCAACCACAAAATATAGTTGAGTCACGGTTCCATTTCACCAGCTACACAGAAATAAAAGATATTGAAATCTGAAAACGTATATTTGCATAAAAATCAGCCGTGTAATCATTATTATTTCCACTCTTACCCACACACGAATGTTATACTTTTTTTGCAGAATCATGTTTTTTTCGTGTTTCAAGGCTCAAATTATAATAATCCCTGAAGGTACTCTTCGCATATTTTAAATTTACCAGTAAAAAATTCTGAATTTTTCAGGAAAATTTTTTGGGGTGTGTAAGAACAAATTGTTCTTACAAAGGTTTTTATTTTAAGCAATGTAATTTGTATTTTTTCCGCAGCAGATAGAGTAAAAACATATGAAAAGTGAAACAAGCTATTATTTACATGTATATATCTCAAATCCAGCATAACTGCTTGGCCAGAAGTGTCTCATTTTTTATCTATTACTTTCCTGTGTTTTGAATTCAAGCAAGGTAGGCGCAGATTGGAAAATGAGAACCATCCAATTCACAACATTACGGTCACTGACACGGTCATTGTATCATGGCTCCGTAGATAGATTTCATGTCTAAGGATGACCAACAAAATCAGATCAGATCAGAGATAAAAGACAACTGCAAGAAGAAAGACACACGCGCGCAGCCAGTGAGGCAGCGCTTATTTGCACTCAAACATTGTAACCAGTTATTTTGTATCGTTATGTTGTAGTGTTAGGATGCAAACACGCTCCTAAACACACGAACGCAAAACGCTTTATTCTATCGCATCATCTTGGACAATCCAGTCCTTCCCATACGCGCACATATTCGTACACAGCGAACTTACGTTACCACATCAGTTTAACTTTTCTATGTATCGTAAATATTCTTATGACACGATGGGGAAGTGTTTTAATATTTTTAGTAAATTGCTGCGTATTATTACATTATATTATGATCTGCAAAAGGGCTGAGTGTACAGCGGTGCAGCTCTGCATCTATATTTACCATAGCTAAAGGGTGAAAACATGAAGATGATCCCCACATTTCGAAGGCGTCTCTGTTTATAAAAAAATCGTTATTAACGTAGGATAACACGTTTTCCATTGTACATACACAATCTCCTCGAACATTTGCTGTAATTCCTGCGGGCTCGTACATAACCAAGGTAGTAGTAATTAGTGATTCACCCTCTACTGGCTCAAAGCTGTTAAGTATTTCAGTCGAGCATTCAATTATTGATTCAGCCTTTCGAGATAACCGGTGCTACTTCTATTTCAGGAGCTATTGCCTCGCGAAGTGTTCTCGCTCGGAAAAATCGTATTTCAACAACACGTTCGAAAGTAATTTCACTCTTAATTAGGCGAACTTTAAATACGAGTTTAATGTATGCAGTAAAGTTCCAGCGCAGCGTAATGTAATTTTAGCTGTACAATGCCTTCATGGCTGTATCGGAGTCGCTCACGGATGCATGCATGGGTGAAATTATTGCCAATAAATCTTCACGATATCGTGGCCGCACTCTTATTGTTTTAGCTCAGCGAGTTACAGCGATGGAGAAATGAATCGTTATTCAATAGCGCAAAACGCAAAGAAAAAACAACGGGAGACGCGAATCCTCGATGATTCACGCTGCGAGTCTTCTTTCGCAAAGTTATTTTACTGTGTGCACCTAAACAGAATATATGTGCTTGATATGCTAATAAGTATGTGCATACGTATGATGTTCTTACCGTGCCGTTGTTTCGTAAGAATTCCTCCTGAAAAATTAATAACCCGACGTTCTAAATATTTTTGTTGCGGTCCCACTTCTCAAAATTGGTGAAATATTTAAACGCGCTGAATATGGTAGCTCGAGTGCTCCTGCGGCGACTATGAGTTGCAAATAATTAATTTTCTATTTATAAACGCTTTTGCAATAAATGAATAATGATTTGAGGACCGAGCTGATTAATTTGTATAAACTGGTAGGTATGATTTGTTGCGTCTGTTGTTTATATAATTATGATGCATTTAGAGGTACAGGTTGAAATTATAATCTACATCGTATTATCGTTTAAATAGTATACAGATAAACTAGAATATAAAATTTGTAGAGAATTCGTCGGTGTGATTACGAAGAATTTCCGCTGCTGATATACAGGCTATTACAAAGCTGTTACAAGGCGACATCTACGAAGTTAACAATGGTATTGAGATATTTTTTTCTTAAATTTCATCATACGAAAGGACCTTTTATTGAAGGTAACTTCAATTTTCTGAATGGAATGTGAGTTAAATTTTTATATATTTACATAGTCCTTAGTAATCTGAGTAACTTTTGCTTGAAACGTGTTTCCAAATTTGGCACGTATCAAAATTTATAACGGTTTGAATTCTCTATACTAGGATTTTGACTTTGGTGCATAAATATTTGTACATATCACGGTTGTGAACCTTAACTATGTATAGTATGACCTATCTATCTAGTATCTAGGTATGACCAAAAAACAGGTGAGTCGAAATGATTAATAGAAACGAATAATTTTGTTGGTATGGACATTGTCTTCATAAAATCAATTATGTGCATTTCTTTCTGTCAATGACCAAATGTCTTGCTATCTATATTGAATTTAGTTATTGTAGAAATAATTAACGTAAAATATTGATTTGATGTGACGAAATTAATTTTTCTGTTTATTCGAAATCTATTGATAGCCTTAAGCAATTAAGAGAAGAAATTATTTTCGCATTTGACAGAATAAAAGGGAAGAACACACTGAAAACAATTCTGGACAATTGAATTTGCCAGACCGTAGCATTGTGTACAGTGCAACAACCAACATTTCAATGGAAAACATTTCGTTCGAAGAAATGCGTAACTAGTTCTGACGATAAACAAACTCCGGCGTGTTACCATGTATAGAAAACCACGTGATTGATTTTGAACGTAGTTCCCTTTTATAAAAACATTTTATTTGTTTTATCGAGTAGAGTTACCCCTTTTTCGATTATACCGCGAAATTCAGTCCATATCGTAAAAAACTTCACGGATTTCCTGAAAATTTTATAATTTTATGGGTTTAGCGAAAGCTGGTTATTTACTCTGCAGGGTGTGCATGAAGTAGTAGAACGATGAAAATGGAGGTGATTTACTGTCAAAAAATAGCTTGAAAAAGAACTATAAAATATTTCGCTGCAGGGCTCCGTTTTCAAAAAAGTTGACTATGAATATCTGTGGTACGTACTATTTACTGCTTGCAAGGCCGTATTAAAGAAATAGTTCATTCCCGAAACGATGAAAATCACGTGCAATTAAGGAATAATATTATAAAGACATTCCAGAAACTGGAAATTCAGAACACTTTACCCTTGATACATAAATCTGTGATACAAGCCTGAAGGATTTCTATGCAACGTCTGGACAATGTTCTCTTCAATTTTTAAATTAATCAAACACCTACTTTCATTATCCAAACTTGCCATGTTATTTTTAATTATATCATATTATCACATGTTCAATACTTACAAGTATAAACAGAATACTGTATGTATGGATTGAAAACAATCTGTACTTTCATGCAAAACAATTAGAGACAATTTTGATTCTTTATTTTCGACTCATTTTTTAACATGCAATGAGTTCTGGTGATTCTACGATTTCAAGCTAACCTTGTGTAATGACTAGGCCACGGATCTTTATGCAATTTAATATATTTAAATGTGTGAAGGGCGAACATTCTACTTCAAGTAAGATAAAAAATAAATTTTGTAACATTTGTAGCGGTAAATATGGTTTTATCGTAGTTCCATTCCGGTAACTATGTTAAAATAAATAATATTTAAGTTCTAAAGTGTATAAACATCTGCAGTGTAATAATGACCATTTGGAAGAATATAATTTCATTTATACTCTTCTGTTCTGAACTGTTCAACTTTACCTGCCATTTTTTTACATTTCAATTTACACTTGAAAACCGTGCGCAGGTGTCCATAACCCGGCGTGGCAGTGAACGTATCAACACATTGTTGACAGGGGAATTTTTGCTGAAACCAACGCCTGTGATTGGCTATTTTTCATACAAGTCAATATTGAAACACCCGCGTGTGAATAAATAAGCAATAACTTTCTTTAACACATAGTGTATTTATTTTAAACTCCGTATATGTCTTACTAAAGCATTCTAATATTTCTTTAGAGTGTGATAGACTGTATAGCTGTTTCCTCTGTGCAGGGGTATACATCTATTACAAATATACCGTGTTTCACTGAGCTTTCCTTTTGAAGAGCAGATTCTAGATTTCCTGGGGCACTTTTTATAGACCCGTGGAAATTATTTCCTCTAGGATATGTTCCATTATTTTACCTGATAGTCGACAAGGTGGATTAAAAAAATAAAATTCACCGAAAAGTTCTCCTTCATTCAAAAATTCACGATGCGCCATTTTCGAAAATTTTACGGTAACAAAATTACGTTTATAATATACAAAAAGTCAGAAAAAAAACTAACGGGGCAAAATGTGAATAATAAGCACAATAATAAATTGTATAATGAACACTTTATAAATTTTAAGCTCTAACAACTTCGCACGGTGATTTTAATTGAATCGGTGAGTTAAAAAACAGTGTAAGTCCAAAAAACACATTTTGAGATATTTGAGAAAATAGCATCAGTTTTCGTGTATCATGGAAGCCATTAATTTTATAGTGTTATTCCAATTTAAACACGGTTATGCTAACCCAGATGAACGTTCATACATGTCTAACTATGGTTAAACTTTGTTCATTAATTTTCAATAATTAAAACGAAACCATTGGACTTATACTGTTTTTCATCTCAAGCCAAGTCAGGAAATTTTAAAAATAACACTGTACTAAAAAAAAAAATTTATGAACTTGCTTTAAACATAATTGAAGTGAAAATTATCTCATGCAAAGTAATTGTTAAATAGATTATCGAAACAGTACAAATCCATGACAGATACTGTTTTTACAATCATTAAACTGAAGGGATTACTGAAACACGAGTATCGGGTACTTTCTTGCACTGTTTTTGGTCATAACAGACAGTTCTATACATTTTACATTTAGATTTGAGGTTGTTCGAGAATGGCTAATTTTGGACTTGATCTGTTCCTCAACTCACCGCTTCACTTGTATCACTCTCTAAAAACGTTTGAATATGTCACCGGTCAATAACGTTCTGCTAACAAAAGACGTATTAATACGTCTCCGATCAATAATATGTTAATGTTCTCAGGAGTAACACAATTTAAGATAATCGTTAATCTCTTTATTCCGTGAAGACGTATCCCTCAATTTTCTGCTAACAGCCCGATACAATCTACATCCATTTCAAGCTATCACCCCTGCTCCTGCCAGACTAGAAAAGAAACCGAGAGTAAGCTTCCACGCCTTCGTGGGAAGTATCGGTACAGGATATCAACCTCTAGCGTGCAGGCTAGCTTTGATCATCCACGAGTCATTCGGATGCGAATTGCTCGGAACTACGTAATTTCGCCGGCGTAACCTTCCAAGTATACCTCAAGGCTCGTCCCTCTGCCTCGCGAGCAGGGAATCTACTAACCAACCCCTTCTAGCGCCGCATCCCCTCCGCCCCAGCCGGTTCCCTCGTGGCCTGAGTATTTGCGCAACTTTTTAAATTTCCGGTCGCGGATTGCTTCCGCGGCTCCGCGCCATCCTCCCCTCGTTTTCTTTTTCCGTGGAACAATAAAGCGCGCCGCCGCGCCGCTCCACGCGATACTTTTCACGATACGATCCGATACTACGATACGATACGATACGATAGGGCGCGATGCGATACGATACGATACGCCATAGAGCTTGCGCTCTGTGCGTCTACTGGATGTCCATTTTTCATCGGACTGAATTAGAGGAATTTTCACATTCGTGTCTCGGATCACCGGTACACGCTCGTTTCCTAGCACTGCCGTACAGGTCGAACAAAGCAATTGACTTATATTTTTACTTTTTTTCAGTTTAACATGTTTACTGCCGCGGGGGTCACCAGTGATCGGTGCTTCAAATTTTGTACAATCGAATAACTAGTATTTCTTATACAATTTTCAGCATCATTGTTATTATAATAATAATATAAAGTAAGGGTTATCGTTCAAATAATAAAATATTTCCTTGCTTCACGGTTTGTACTTAACGCGTTGACTACCACACTGTATTGGTTGAAAATGGCCATCTTTCTCAATTTCTATACAAGGAAAATATAATTTCAAGTTAAAATCTCTTTAATCAAGAATATTAGGAATATTCATCATTTTTTGTCGGTATTATTAAACATTAGTAAATAAATGTATGAATACAAAAATGATAAAGGGAATAATAACTGAATTTAAGTGTCACCCATGAGGTGACATGGCGGTTAAAGGGTTAACACGTTCCCCGCCACAGTAGAAAATCTCTTAACTAGACAGACACGCGAAAATTGCTATTTATTAATGCATGTGGTTGATTGTACAAATATTTATATGTATGATATTACACTTTCTATTTCTACTACCATTTTAACGTTAATGTTACTGATCAAATTAAGATTGATGCGTGTACCGAAAACGGTACACGTGGCTGGAAAAGTGTTAAAACGGTAGATTATAATGTGTCTGTTTAGGTATGGCGGTTTCCACTGTGGCATTCAACGTGTTAAAGGAGGGAGGGTACTCGACCTAAGTTTTTGTGATAAACGTTTGAAAATCTGTGATTATGGGAAATTAAATTAAAAGGAATTTTTTAAGAATTTTGCAAACTTTTTTTGCACGAAGTAATCAGGCAAAGAAATCTATATCTTTATATAATTAGTATCTTCTATGCAACGCTTACGTACAAATTCAGGCCGTTTATTTTATTCTTTTTGGATTTACTAAGTTGTTCTTTTATGAATGAGTTTTGACTCGTTTCAAGACACTCATAGAGTAATTGGAAGTTATACCGAAAAATATGTTTATGACATAAATGAGAAAATTTTCATTACAAATATAAAGCGATTAAGATAGTTTACTTATTCTTGTTGTATTATCAAATTCAATTTTTTACTTTCTAATAAACTTTTTAAGAAACAGACCGGTAAGTGAAATATCTTAATTGCTTGATATTTGTTATGAAAGTTTTTTCATTAAACAGAAATAAAGTCATCGGACTGAATTGTTGTGTACATATTCCATTACAAATTTTCAACAAATGAGAATTAATTTTCATTATGATTATCTTCGCAAACAATTCTGTTGCACAATTGTTGAAAAATTAGAAGATCGTTCTTTCATTATCTTAAGACAAAGTATTGAAAATCAAGCCAGAGTAATTAACAATGTTTATAATAACTAGCCCTTTATCTTGCCTCAAGAATTGGTTCAATACATTCCATTTCACAGTAGAAAGTGACATAATTGATCAGACACGCCTAAACAGCTGTCATAAATGTCCATTATGAAAATACAAACGTTCCGTTGTTTAAGAATACACATTTTATTCTACCCTATTTGTATAACATTAGTGTAACTCAAGACATTATGGTGGTGTGTGGTTAGTTAATTACAGTGAATTTGATGCATAAGTCGAATGGTTGAATTTGTTTATTACGCTGCAAGACAGTAGGGACGAAAATATCTTACTCCATTTAAAGAAATATCTACGATTTAAAAATTTTGAAAAATATGACTAAGACACAAATTTTTCATGGCTATAATAGTTGACTCTTCGAGTGAAATATTCTCTTCTTTCAACATTTTCTTACCGCATCCAAAACGCCAGAGATATTTTAGGTTCTAATCTTAGGTTCCTCACCTTGTACACAGGTATGTAATATATTTCTTTAGTAACTTTATTAGCCATTCTTTTGTTGCGACCTACAAGTAAAAATGAAACTGACATAAAACATTAAATTTAGCTCGCGTCAGTATCTAATCATTTATTTTCAAAGCGTCTTGTATCGTTCTGCTATTGCCAAAACGACTCATCCCCTTATTTAATTATTTTATTACGCTGCTATCGTACATCTCAGGCTCCTGAAATTAAGTATGGTGATACACGCGACTCATTTCCTTATCATAGTAGCACAATTCAATACTCAGTGAGGATCTTAAGTAATTATAAAAGATATACTAATTGTCTCAAACATATCCTGTTTGTAATTTAATACGTTGAGCGCCACGTGTACCACCGGTGACCCACGTACCAATTTTAATTTCGTGAAGTAATCGATCACCCCAACAAATTTTTGAGTTACTTCTATGTTACAATGATAGTACAAAATAAGAAATATACTCTTACATAAATAAATATTAATATATTCAACGATACATGTTAACACGTTGAATGCCGTGGGGGTCACCGATGACCGGCACCTCAAGTTTAATTATCGATTATCACAAAATTCTGAACAAACTTCATACTGAAACAATAATGTAGGAAGAGAAGAACACGATTCAGTACTCAAATCGTTTTTTTCTTTACGATTTATACAAAAAATAGTAAAGTACATGGTGTCTGATTATGTATGGCTGTTTTCACTGTGGTACTCAAAGTGTTAATAAAAAGGTATTTTCACGTGTCTGATTAGTCGCAGGATTCTCCACTGCGGCGCTCGTGTTAAATGGTGTGATTCGTAACTGAATCTTTTGTCAAAAAATTCGTATTATATTTGTTGTTACGCACGTAGCAGAATAAGTAACTACCGAATTTTATGCTGAATATTTTATAAAATCTGAAATAAACATTGAAGAGGACTATTTACGAAACAAGACTTGCATAATTTTTACAACTTAATGTATTTCATAATTTTGAAAAATCATTATTATCGGTTTGTATATTGTTTAAGTAAAAGTATATTATCAAATACATAAATAATTATATATTCAACGACGCATGTTAATAAAAAGGTATTTTCACATGTCTGATCAATCACGGGATTTTCTACTGCGGCGCTCGACGTGTTAAGACATTCTGGAAATAAGCTTTGGAATTATCAGCCATATCTATCAAAATTCATCAGCTCCGTAAGCTTCGAGAATTTGTTTCTGTTTAGTAATTCCGCCTGACGCTCGAAAGGAATTCTTTTCTCGTGGCTCGCTATGTTCTACGCGCGAACACGCTTCTGCGTCGTGTTAGCTGGCTGCATTTGCACGGCCGATGCAACCATACTCGGGGAAACGGCAAGGAACCGGAGAAATTCTGAAAATAATTTCGCAGCCACGAAAAACATGGCGAACTCGGACGTTAAAGGTGTACCGCGTAGCCAGTGGAAACGAGGATACCTTCTCTGCGGCTTCTGCATCTCGCCAGGGGGATTTTACAATCGTGTACTATGCTAATCCTGGAACATTACGCTCGGCATAAACCATAAAACTCACTCACTCATTCGGTGTCTTTCTCCTTTCCTCGCTGACCCTCGGGTATTATCGCACCTTCCTCCCCCTTCGCATCTGCAGTATGAATCGCATAAGAATCTTGATCTGGAATGCAAATCTTAAAAGTGACTCCCCCGCCTGTTTGTCTCGCAAACAATAAATAATACTTGCGGGTTTCGCGTTCTGTTACGATCGCCGGATGTATTGTTTTCGTCATGCGCAAAAATACGGTTATAAAGGGTTAAAAAGCAACGATTCGTTTAACACCTTGAATATCACAGTGGAACCATCCATAACTAGCCAGACACACGATAATCTATCATTTTAAGTATAAATTGCGAGGGAAAAAAATATTTTATTATTTTAAAGTATAGTACCCACTTTATTTTATTAATCTAGTAATGATGATGTTGAAAATGGTATCAGAATTCCCAGTTATTTAATTGAATAAAATTTGAGGCGTCGGTCACCGGTGACCCTCACGGCAGTCAACGTGTTAATTATACATTGCTTAAAAATTTGTTATTCGTTAAAATACCTGTGTAAGAGAAGGAAAAGTAAAACATTGTCCTGTGTAGCTGAAAAAAAATATTACTTCCTGCAGGGTACCGGCTGTAAAGACATAACACAGAAAAGTATCGACTAATTAATGAGATGTTAATTAACAGTTTAATTCGCACTGACTGATCCGACGACTTTGCCATTTGCATTATTATGAAGAATGATGTACAAGCTTCTCATGTTGCCGCCACACAAAACTATAATTTCTGAACTGCATTATTAAGGATGATTAATTGCTGAAATGACCAACACATGTAATCACTATAATCTCTTCGCTATTAATCGTTCTGTTTTGTCGCGTAACCGCGTTCGCGTGACTTCCAATTTTTCGGCAAAACAAGGCGTGGAGGCGCGTTCAAAAAAGAGAGAAAAACATCGGCAATGCTTCCCCGGGGAGCTAGTTATTATAATTTCATTTCGGTAATTATGTGCTTCATGTACGCGCGCCGAAATTAATTAAATTAATGCAAGGATGTGGTGGCTGTTATTTTACATTCTCAGTGTAATGTGCGTGTGACGCGGTGTGTAAGCGTTTCAGGTACATACATAGATACGTAGCTGGATAAGTACATACGCGTGAGGGTACGATGTGTTAATTGGGTTAAGTGCCCTACAGCGAAACGGACAACAAATAAGAACATTACAAAGGCCGAATGAGTTGAAACAACTGTTCTTATACCCAATCTCAATTTTTAGTTTTGCTAAATACACTTCACTGACTTTTTCTTCATGCATGTACCGCGAGTACCGCATGTAGTCGCGTGCGAGAGCCACGAGTTTCTTTTCTCTGTTTTCATTGTTTCTGTCTCTTTGTACGCTCACATGTGTCTGTAACATTTCTTCAGAGATTGTACCTGAATTCGTGATAGAATCAAGTGCCGAATAATTCAACGCTCCGTAATAACACAATTGAACAATAATTGATTATTTTTTTTTTATGTAATTGTTTACTGAAATAATCACGATTGAAATAATTACTGTAATTAAACAGCATCAAGGTTAATCATACATTACATTTGTAGTTTGTAATAGTAGAACTGAAAATTATTTTATTCATTATTGCAATCCGTAGTGTGTACAGAATATAAGAAATCATATACAGTGTTCCAGGATATTTCGGCTAGACTTTGTCAGTATGTTCCACGGATAGAAATCAGAAACAATATGATTTACAAACATAGGATGACTGACATTTTGTCATATACTTTGTTTAGTGAAGTACTTTATTAGTATTGAATTAAATTCTAGAATAAAGCATAACTAAAACTTTAATTATTTTGATATTGAAGATTAATCAGTTAACTGTACATTATGATTACATTCACTTTGATTATTCCTATTAATCATTAGTTACGATTATCAATTATTCAGTAATCAGAATCACTACTTTGATTTCACTATAATACCCATCATAAGTCGAAAAGATTAATCAAAACGAGCCATTCTTTTCGTATGGTCATTGCCTTTTTGAAATCAATTATGTATATTTTTTTCTGTGTATGACACGATGTTTCACTATCTTAAATTCTATTATTACTGGCACACTTGATATTAGCTATTAATCTAATAAGTTCGAAAATTAAAATGAAAACTGTTTGGATATTCAAAGGAATAAAAGGACAGCATGCGATAGAGACATTTCAACACAATTTAATTCGAGAAGAAAAATGTTACTCGGTGTTCTTATGAAATTTATTTTTATTTGAATAAATGATCAAGATAAATATTATTCATAAATCAAACATTAAATGTTTGTTCCTTGCTTCTGGTGTTATTCGCATCAATATATTTCTGAAAAGGACTGTGTTGATTTAAGATTCGGATTTCTTACATTAATTATAGCTCATAAAGGTTTAAAAGTCTCCAAAACAGATTTGCAGGCGTGAGGTCGTCTCCATCTTCATCGATTTAAGCGAGATTCAAGCCTTTTATGGAAAGCCTGATAAAAATCGCGTTAGGATTAAATGAACTTTATCTCCAGTTAATCGTGACATAAAGGAAGAGGAGAACAGTGGGTTGACATTAGCGGCTGCAACATCAACATAGTCAGTACTAATTATAGTTGCACAAGTAGTTCGATTGAAAATATACATCAATTGAAATATAGCGCATAAAGTAGATTTGTACATATTTCCTTCGCTTCCGATATTTATATGGGTATGTGTTCTGCTTCTTTGAAAGATATACGGGATGTTCAAAAAACGGGTGTAAGACTTTAGTGCTTATAGTGCTCACCGAGTGGAGTGAGAAATGTTTAATCAACATGGATCCTAAAATCAATCCTTTCGATGAAAAATACAGAAGTTTATTTTTAAATTTATTACAAATGTTCTATGTGTCTTCCCTCCATTTCGATGCAAAACTCATATCTAAGGATCAGAGATCGACGTATATTTCCGAACATTTCTTCCGTGGCCAGTATTATACGACAAACATTTTATATTCGTCGTTGTAAGTCCACCACATTGAATATTACACCGAAAGGATTGATTTTAGAACCTGTGTTGATTAGATATTTTTTTAATCCACTCGGTGAGTATTATAAGCACCTAAAGTTTTAGACTCATTTTTTGAACACCCTGTATCTATATACGATTATTAAGTTCTTTATTAATCGAAACAGAATTTGAAAATAATTACTTCAAAACATCTGCTATCGAATGTCTCAGTGTATTCAAATAGAGTATTAATAATATCGACAGTAATAACTTAAAAATGTCTGATATTTATTAGCATTGAAATGCAATATTCAAATTGCCCTTTATTTCAACAAATATATTTTCTTTACCCCTATTACTTAAGTTAAAGATCAGAGAATATACAGAACTGTACTTCGCAGAGCCACCGAAAATTAGCCAAATAATTTGTTTATATAATCTTTGGTCACCTTGAGGGACTTGGTGCTGTAGGTTCTTGAATTTGTCCTTAAAGTGGCAGTCATTTATAAACAAATAAAATATAGCATTCCATTAAAAAAAACATAGTTGACCATATCTCATTAATCATTCCCAACGAAATAAAACTATTGCTACTGTACGTCGGTGCTTACAAAACTATGCAACTTTCATAGGAAAGACTTTTATGAAATTTTAATTATAGCGGAAATATTTTTGACGATAAAGTTAGATAAAACACTCTGCATAATTAGAGGCATCAAAGTTCTCAACCATTTTCTCTAACATGATGCACCACAATTTTAAATAAACGAAAAATTTCAAATAAAGTCGGAATAACAGACGATTCATCTATATAAAGTTTCACCGATTGATATTCTTATGAAACTCAATCAAATAATTTAAATGACAATTAAACGCTAGGAATAAAATCAAGTAAAGGGATTTAGTTCGCTGGAGCATCTCTTTCGAAGAATATGCAGGTATATTCCTGTGTTTCAACTTATTCAAACGTTCTACAAGCAAGGTGCTGTTCGTTACCATCGACACGCGCATAAATTACATTCTCTGAGCGTATGTATACGTAGGATCGCATAAATTTTCATACAACGATGTTTGCATAGCTGGCATATCGAGAAAGAAATCCGATAATTTAACGTAGCTCGGTTAAACCTTTGAATATTAACCTCGATAAACATGGATAGCAGTTTAATTTTGTTGCAAATAATGATGAGCTATTAGAGGTGTTATCAAGAGAAATATTGTTTCAGCAAACACAATTAATTAAATGTACACACAGGATGTCTTTGGAAGAAGTCGGTTTCATTAACAACTTTTTTATGCAGATATTTATCAGTTGCCTCTGGTCATAATTTTACTATATTAACAACGACAGCTAAAACTTAAATCTTACCGTTCGATTTATTTCATTAGGAATAAACATCAGAAACTGTCAAGTGTTTCAGGGCAATGTTTAGATACTCATTAAAATTGGTTACAACAATTTATGCACTCAGCGAAAATGTCATTCATTTTCTCATAAATGTCTCGCAAAACTGAACACTGAAATGAAGTAATACAGTATTATGATTAACACAGTAATTAAACAATTATAATTATACTTCTTACAAGTTAGCGCGACAGCCAGTTTAATAACCAGTAGCGAGTAACAGATTTCACTTCAGTCACAGAATTAAATCGCCGTTTAATATTCATGTTCGCGAATGAAGCACAATGGTACGTACAGATTTACCACGTGCGTTTAAACAATACGTGCTCGCGTACAGTTATATTTTTTTTCATTTCGAAATGTTTATCGCGGTACGTAACGGTAAGCGTATACGCAGGGGCATAGTTAAAAACGGCGTACAGTCCACGGTATCACGTGCAACGATTAAAACATTCCCGATAAAGCAGCGTTTAAATGAGAAAATTATACTTCTTCGCGGGGCAGCTTATGAGGTTCCATGAATGGCCTATATACCGTAGTCGTATTTAATAATAGGACGTTGTTTTACGATTACTTCCTTACCGGGAGAAAGTTGTCTGAAAATGCTTCCTACATAGTGTGTCTGAAGCTCTGTCACGAAATTTGCAGACGTACTCTACAAGTTCGAAATGACAAAAAGTTTTACAACTTGAAGAAAGTATATGATCCGTAATAAAGGCTGGTTCTCTCCTATACAGGTTAACAGCCTAGATAGCGGGCAAGCTGATGAAACAGATAAGGATGCAGTAACCACTGAATGTCCTGTATAACTTGTATCGATATTACCGAATGGCCCATATAAGTTTTCGAAAATAAGATTCAAAAAATTCCAGAATTACTTGTATTAATATTACCGAATGGCCCATATAAGTTTTCGAAAATAAGATTCAAAAAATTCCAGAATTACTTGTATCGATATTACCGAATGGCTCATATCCATTTTCGAAAATAAGATTACAAACATTCTAGACTAGCTGCTGGAAAACACGAAATCATTTCTTATTATTGAAACTGACGGTAATTTTTTCGTGAAAACATGGACTCTGAATTTCTTAAGTGAAGTTCGCCAACATTAATAGGTTAACAATGTAACATACTAAAAAGATCAGCTACTATTTAATGGTAAAATTTTATCTAGCAATTGTATATCCTCTGTAATTTTGAGGCAGAACTCTGAATGATTTAACATATGCAGTTAAGATATGCAAAACAGCATGCAACGCTATAGCTATGTACAAATTATCCCAAAACTATTTATTAATGAATTAACTTTACTAATTTAAACAGTGTATATGTTATTTAACTTATTGAGTTCGTTTTGTAACGTCTAATAAAATCATTGCAGGAAATATATATAGTTTCCCTTAAAAGGTGAACATAAGTATCATTTGAGGTCCTGCAAAAAATTCTGTCTTCTTTTCTGCGCTGATCTAAAGAGAAGGTCTGCTCAAGCGGCACTAACAATGTTCTGCGGCCGGCTCATATTATTTGAAACGCTCTACAAAACCATTCATTCCATTTTGTTTAGTTTGAATCGGACTATGGTAACGTAGTGATCAATGTGAAGTAGAAAATTGGATGTATATTCCTTTTTGAATTTAAACTTGGTTGAAAAGCTACAGAAATAGCTTGATGTCGTGAGAGTCACCGGTGACTGCCGCCTCAAATGTTATTCCATTAAATAACTAGTGATTCTTATAAAATTTGCAACATCATTATTACTCTAATAATAATATAAAGTAAGTACTGCACGTTCAAATAATAAAATATTTATTTCCTTAGCGGTTTATACTTAAAACAGTAGATTATAATGTGTCTGACTGTGTATGGCAGTTTCCACTGTGGCATTCAACGTGTTAAGGGTATGGCCAAGATAGTCTTCCTGATCGTGAGGCACAATTTTGGTTTTCAAAAATTCTTATTGCGAATAAACGATAACAAAAGTTGTGAGTAATGATGTGTTCTTCGCAAAAGAAAGGTTCCATGGAACAAAAAATACTGAATAGAAAAGTGGATTTATTCTACGAATCCAAAAACTGTGATTTTAAAAATAAGATACGTGTCATTGTTTGCGTTCCAGAAAACATGGCAGAACTGTCTGCGAGATTTGATATTTTTTAAAATATATAATCTGGAAAAATTTGTTTCCACCGTCACGTGTATCTATTCAAACCAAACAGCTTCAGATAAACAACTTTTTTGTATCTCCAATGATTTAAGAAGCAACAAAGCATAAACACATTGTACACATTGGACAATACTTATTTTAACATGTTGAATGCAGTGGGGGTCACCGGTGACTGGCGCCTCACATATAATTTAATTAAATAATGATTGATTTTCGCAAAATTCTGAGCAAATTTCATATTGAAACAATAACATAGGGACAGGAGAACCCGACTGAGTACTCTAATATGTTTTTCTTTACGATTTATATGAAAAACAGTAAATTATGACATGTCTGGTTAGGTATGGCTGTTTTCACTGTGGCACTCAACGTGTTAAAGAATCCTGCAATGCATCTCATTCTCTTAATTTTCACTGATACTTTTTAACTTATAAGTGACAGTGTACATCCAGAAATTTTGTCGCGGGACTTATGGCTCACTTTGCATAATATTATTTCACTGAATAAAAGTATAAATACGTATGTCACCGGAAATCTGACGCGACCAGATAGCACGCGACATTAGAGCTCTTTGAGGACAGAGATGAAAGCACCAACGTTTTAGACCTTCTATGTCAAGCAGAAGGTTTAAAGAGCTTCGAAGCTCCCGCTTGAGACGGATTACTGATTTTTCTGCTAGTACTTGTCTATTTTCTTGGGGAGAACGAGATACGCGTATTTTTAGGTTTGTTCGTTCAATCTTTGATGGCATTAGAGGACGCTGTCAGGCTGCAATAACGACGTTTTCCTTTAAGAATTATTAATGGAAAAGTCAATAGTCTGAGACCTTCCAAGAGTGTTTCTGAACTGTGATCTCTGTAAGGATAACAAAATATTTTTCTCTATATTATGCAATGCGTAAAATATTATTTTTGCTACACCAAGACTGAAAGTATTTTCTTATAATATTAGGTACTCTAAATTTGATACGCAAATATTTATATTACGGAGACGTTTGACATTAAAATTAAAAAAAGTCGAATAAATACTTTCGTTATATAAGCTATTTATAATAAGACAAAGACAAAAAGTTTTTGGTTAAAAATCTTTTCTTACATAAAGAAACGAGTGGAAATTTTTCCACGAAAAACTGAAATTTCTTGTGAGGGTAAAGGGGAAATTCTTTCTTGCCATTAAGTTCTTAAAACTTTCTAGAAAGAATTAGTGATGATAAATGGTTTTTTTACCTTCTTAATTATTTTCTCATCATAATCGCCTTTGGATTTCTTGTTCTTATTCCATTTTATATAATGAAGTAAACGGTGTAACAAGTAGAGTGATTTTCTTCATACATGGTCGACAACAATTTCTTAAATTGGATGCAGCTTTTGGTGAAAAAATCTCATGCTTGCGTTTGAAAACTTGTTGTACACATGAGCCGTATTCGGGTGGCTTGACAATGTTTCACTTGACAAACAATTCAATCATACAAATTGATTGCAATATTCTCAAAATGAATTGTTTTAGAATTACTGAAATCTGTTGAAAATCCAGTTAAAGAGCTATTAAAGTAGAAGAACGAGGGTACCAAAGTCAGTGTTCAATGGTTGATAGTTAAAAATGAGAACAATCGTTGAATTACTCACGCTTCAAATCACATTTAAAAACAACGTCACTTAGTGATATCATACGCAGGATGTAAGGTACAAACACGATTGTACAACTCCGTGTGTATATAACGGTGAAAAGTCACAGCGCAGCCAGGTTCTCTTTTACACAAAATGATACCGTTGTCGTAAAACTCGAAAACGGCTGGCAAGTGAATTTGGCAAAATAGCGTTTCGCAAAGTTAGAGAAGACGTTGAGTATCAACGGTGGAAATAGGTAGAGAACGCTGAGCGAATTCTGGCTCCAATGTATAACAACTCCCTACTCATGGATGTATGAAATCGTACACCTCCATGGGTTACCTTAATGTGACTCGTCTCGACTAAAGCCGCCTCTGAAAGACGAGTGCCAACTGCCATTAGAAGTTTGATCCGAAACGCTGGGCGGATCTTTCGAACTGTTGTATTATACGTGCTATTATACGCTCACAGGCTCCTTTAAATGGTCCGAACTTCTCCGTTGTAATTTTCCGTCATCTAAGAGGTCGGAAGAAATGCGTGTCCCCTTTTAGCGCGTTCGATGCCATGCCAAGCAAAATCTTATTACGAATAATTCAATTTCCGAAGCACACCTGCATAAACATTTCTATGTAAAAGGAACTCCTCGTAAGATTCCTCTTTTCGATTACGAACTACGATCTTCAGCGGAATACATCGAACTCTACTCGTAACCACAAATTGAAAATGTTGCTACAGCTGCTCCGAAAGTATTCGATATTAGTAGACAAAAGAAATGAAATTGTGGAAAAGGTTGCTAGAATTGTTCGTTCGAACCGGAGCATCTTACGTTTCGACACGAATACGGGAAATTCTTTTCAATTTGTATAGTTAAGATTGTTTTAAATTCTAGGGCATATGGAGAAGAACGGTTTTCAAAAATAAATTGAAAATGGAAAATGAAATTATCTCATACGTTTTCGTTCTTGAGGAAATCAGCTTTATACATTTGTATTACATATTATATGTCTAAAGCGTTATTCAGTAAATCATGGTGTATGCTGCTATCATGCTGTACAGAATGTGTACAGTGACTTTTCATGAATAATTTTTTTAATAAATAAAGTTCGTAAGAACTGATTTAATTCTATACCTTCAACTTACCTTTGCATGAGGAATCTGTATATTTTAATACAATTTCCGAAAATATCGTGTATAGATAATTCACAAAGTGGATTCAACTTTTTAATTCTTATGATTTCAAGCAATTGGTCACATGACCTGCATATCTTATAAATTGAGTTTCTACTGTTTCCTAAATCGATACATTTATTATAAAGAAATCTACAATAAAATGAAAGTACGTATTATGGAATTCAATAATATTACATATTAACATTCTGTTAATTTTTATATAAACATTGTAGGAATTAGTTAATATATTACACAAATTGGTTTAAATGTAAATTTAAATAGTAACATCGACACGAATACCTTAATATATAATATTGCCAACAACCATGGACAGTTAACGCGACTTTTACTTAAACAACATACAAACCAACAATAATGATTTTTCAAAATAATGAGACATTAAGTTGTAAAAATTACGCGAGCCTTGTTTCGTAAATATTTGTCTTGAATTTTTATTTCAAATTTTATAAAATATTTAGTATAAAATTCGGTAATTACTCATTCTGCTACGTGCATAACAAGAAACATGATACAAATTTTTTGACAAAAGTTTCAGTTACAAAACAAAAAACTTAACACGCTAAATGCCGCAGTGGAAAAACCCGCAACTAGTAAGACACGCGAAAATACCTTTTTTATCACGTTCAATGCCGCGGAGGTAACTGATGGTCGGTACTTCAAATTCAATTTAATTAAATAATTATTTATTATTATACAAGTGTGTTATATATCTTCAATATTTTTTTTCCTTACGATTTATATTAAAACCAGTAATTATATTATGTCTGACTAGATATGACAGCTTTCACTGCGGCTTTCAACGTGTCAACATGTACAGTTGAATATATTAATATTGATTTATTTGACAATATACTTGTTATGTTGTACTATCATTATAACATAAACGTAACTCAAAATTTTATAGGGGTAATCAGTTATTTGATGAAATCAAAATTGACACATGGGCCACCAGTGTTGCACGTCGCGCTCAATATGTTAATAAAAATTAATGGAAGCATACTTTTTTATTTGACGTTTGTTACACACAATTCGTAAATTCGCGTCCATACGAAATGCAATGTCCATGCTACCTTATAACATTTCTGACAAAACGGAAACAGTTCAATAAGAAATATATATTATCTGAATTATTTCTAAATTTCGCTGTTCATTTGCTATAAACGATCGCTTGAATCATTATTTTTTCATTGATTTAAAAGTTAATTGAATCCATACAACCTTGCTGCGGTAAAACGAATTAACAAAATAATCGAATGCACTGTTATAATTGATTTAAATAAGTCAAGCTCGTTTAAATTAATTCGATCAGGGAACTCGGTTATCCCCAGTAGTAACGAATTCTCGATTCGTTTCTTCGTCAACTGACTTCCGAACTACTTGGAACTTCGTGTCTGCGAAGTCATACGGGAGAATAGACTTCCACGTTACTTTTATAGCATATTTAACGAGCCAAAGAAACCACCTCGTCCTTATCTGCCGTGAACTTTTCGCTCGATAACTGCACCGCGTGCGGAGAATTTGATTAGCTTGATTTAGAAACTACAACGTCAACGGTTTATTTGCGTCGTTTGCGGGACGACGCCGGCCGCAGCTCTTTCATTAGAAATTAATGAGCGACCCGTCGTCGACGTCGTCTAGCTGTACATCTTTTCCGCTTCTCCCGGGCTAAAACGAAATTTAGGGGCCACGACAAAAGTTCTCCGCACCGGTGAATAAAATATGCGCTCAACGAAGCAGCCTGTACACGAATTGCCGGTGAATCAAAATTAAGCGGCTTGCCCTCTCGGACAAGAAAGGAAGCAACTGCGGCTGCGATGAGGAATTAAGGGAAACGCAGAGAAAGGCTTTCTAGAGGTTAGACCAAAGGGACGAATAGAACGGCTGAATTGATGATTAGGTTTGGGAACTTCATTCCTCCTTTCTACAAATTGCCCCATCCTGTGAAAAAATGTCTCGCTTTAATTATTGCATCTCGTAGGAAATTTACGATTTTAATGAAATTCTCGTTACTTAGCTGTAACAGAGAAGGATATACAGGATAGATCCAAAGATCTGTTATACAATTTGTAGGTGTATTTTACAAGTCGAGATTAACAAAAAAGTTGGAATAAACATGGACACCGAAATTATTCGAAATTGGCATGGAATACAGACTCAGTGTGAAGGAATGTCATTCTTAGAAATTTTATTTCTGTTTATCGTGTGATGTGAGTAAATATGCCTAATCGTAAAATCCGCATATTATTCGCTTTTTCATTAAAGATTCTATCTATGTTGTTCTATGCCAGCAAAGCTTACGATATAGTATAAATTATAACAAATATCCCTATAACTATTATTTGCCACCTACATACAAAGAAAATTATGAAAATAAAAAATTACATTAGCAGAAAGAATGTATTTGGTGTATATATATTTTAAACATTTTTTTAAAGGAAAGTTTTAATTAAAAGTGTCTCTATCTCAAAAACAAATTCTTTTAAGATCAGAACCTTTTCGACAATTCTAGAGTACAAAATATGCCCACAAATTTTCTCGTTGAATATCAGTCTCGCTCTCTGTGTTCCGCAATAGTTCCATTTTTTACGACAAGTGTTTCATTATTAACTTCGAGTGCCACGCTCCATTAGCTGAAAATGGCAGTCATCCTCAATATTTGTACAAGATGTATGTAATCATGTATTCTACCTTTTTTAATGAATAATATCAGTAGCATCCATCATTGTTTTACTGCTTCTATCAGAGCTATTTAAGTATATTTTTAATACTCTACATGAGCAAATAAATAATGATTGAATCTATCTATCACCCAGGTATTAGTGACGTGGAACTCAAAGTATTAATCAATCAGGCTCGTCTACTTGTTAAGAATTAAAGTTTCTGTAGAAATGTATTTGCAAAAGAAAATAAATTGAAGACAAAACTTACTGCGTAGAGAAGAAGAAACAGCAGAAGAACGGGGCGAATTTCTCTGATAAAACACGAAGCGGATGAAATTCATGGCGCAGGAAGGGGTGGGTAGAAGAATGTCCAAAGCGCAGGCAAGATTACACAGGGCATTCGCTTGCCTGCTTGTTTACTCGCGCGTACCTTACATTATTGACAAGCTTGATTATCTTAAGCATACTTTGCGGTGTCGGAAGCTAAAATCTCACCCCCAAGAGGAAACAGGAGGGCTCGCTCCAAACTACCAGGGCTGCTAATATATTTATTAAGAACCTACTAGCTCCGCACACGCCCCGAATCCTTGGTTTTCCCCTTTTCTGCCCTCTACCCCGCTCCACCCTTTTTCTTTTACGCACTTAGACTAATCCTGCCCCTCTTCCCTTGGGAGAAACATCGTCGACGAAACATTATGGGCACCAAAAACGCTTGAACTATTATTGATGTTGCATGCCAAGCGTATCGGATATCAGTTTATTAATACAGCAAGTCAGAACGTAAAAAGTTCCAAGGGAAACAGCCTACTTTATGGTACACAAGTTACATGTTTGTTTAACCTATCGTGTGGGTGTTGCCATTTTAATACGTTCCGTGCCACAATAAAAAATTCCATAACTACTCAGACGCGTGAAAATAAGTTCCTACAAATACATAAAGTTAAAAACACAAATATTGCATTGTCTTATGATATACCATTCATTTGGTACTATTGTTGTGGCGTACATTTTAATTGGAATATAAAGAATATTACCATTTAGTTAGAATAATCGAATTTGGTGCGTGGGGCGCATACGGCCCACGCGGCACGGAATGTTTTCAGTGGTCAAACAAAGTTCATACGACCCCATGATATGACAAATAAAACGTAGTTACTGAAGAATAGAATTCATGGAGTAACAAAAATAACTGAAAAGTAATATTCGAATTGGGAGATAAATGTACGTGTTCAAAAATATTGCGTATAAATACAAGGACTTTTAATCAACCGTAACAGCTGTTCCCAATCAGAATTGAATTTCGCCAATTTCTTCTTGATTGAGAGGCTTGAAATTTCGTATTTTAACGGAAAAAGCAGATAATCCTTGAAAATAAAAATTACGAACTCTTTGCTTGTATCCCTTTCTCTCAGAAAAAATGATATGTTGGCCTAAATAGTTGTGGCATGATAGATACGAAATTTCAACTAACTCCTTACTTTAATACTTTGCCCACTATGTCACCCACATGTGGGTGACACATAGATTCAATAATTTATTTGATCATTTATAGTATTAATAAATATATTTAATAATATTTAATAGGAGCAGTGAACAAATTATAGAAGTTAATAATATTATCGATTAGAATGGGCATAATTTGTGGTTATATTCATTTTGTACACAAATGTGGAAAGTTTGTCATTTTCAGTAAATTCAGCGTGGCAGTCAAAATGTTAAAGGACATACGCACAGCTCTTTCCTCTAAATTCCTGGATTTGTTTCGCAATATTATTCGCAATAAACGAGAGACTTGTATCAACACTTTATTGTCAGGTGTTTCAGGGATTAGTCTATTATTAACTGCGGACATTTTTCCTACTTTCACTGAAGGAAATAGAGGCTCCAGAAAAAGAAGTTGCTTAAATAAATTGTTTAACAGTTCATATTTAAGTTTATTGTTGGTGGAGAATATGGTGCAATACACGTTAATAGGGAACTTTTATTAATTACCACAGGGATTAAAAAAAATCCATGATCCCGAGACAATCATTAGAATTCAAAGTTCGACATGTTCCTGACTCATAGGAACTGTGTTGAAACACGGAAGGACCCCTTATATGAGTGTACACTGCATACAAAGTGCACAGTTACAATTCCTATCGAAGGAGTGAAACTCGAGAGAAACACATGCATAACCAAAGTCTTGAATTATTTACCTAATAATTAACTTGATACGCTGGTAGACTCATTAGACCCCACCAGGCTCCCATATTTATAACAAGTTTTCTTTCTCAACAGTAGCAGTACCTCTGATGTAGATATTATAAATCCAAATCCTGCATTTGGCCTGAATGACATTGGTCTCGTAGGAACGATCGTTCGTTGGTGACGTGTGAGCCAGTGCAACAATGCAGGGTGTGGGTTATTATTTCCAAGCGGACGAAATCTTCGGTATCAGAGAGAAAAAAACTCGTTGGTATTGTGACCTAAATTGCGCGAAGGCCTTCGTGCCTCAGTAGGCACTCTTGACTGTAGAAGAATCCAGGCTTGGAAGGGGGTGGAACGTTGGAGGCAAAGGACGAACGTGGACGGGCAAGAGAGTGGGAGAGAGCAGATGAGGAACAAGTCGAGAGTGAGAGAGAGAGAGAGAGAGAGAGAGAGAGAGAGAGAGAGAGGGTGAAAGAGCTTTCGAGAAAGCTTCGGCTGGCTCCGCCCCTCGCCAATAGCAAGGCACAAGGGTTCGCTTGTCTTCCGGCGCGCTGGCCAATATCAAACTTGCCCGGACGCGCAGCCTCCAAAGTGGACCAATCGGTAAACTTGCGGAAAAACGCGCTTTCGCGTGGTCACGCTGTTCGCCAAAAGCTTCCAGCGGTACGCTACGTAAGCGTGTACCAGCGTAAGATTTCGCTGGACGCTGAAAAGCCTTTGTTTCTGTTACGCGTGCACCACATCCTTCTTTCTCCTACCCATTCTGATCTATCTTTTCCGCCCCCGGCTGATCGCTGCACCCCCCTTCGTTCCGTTGCTTTCAGTTTATCCTGGTCTATTATTTCCTGACTCATTATTTTCAATTACTATTTCTTTTCTTTTAGATTATATTATACGATGATAAAGTCGATGGCTCGGGCAAGTATTAACACGTTGACTGCCGTGGGAGTCACCGGTGATCGACGCTTCAAATTTTATTCAATTAAATAACTAGCAATTTTTATACGATTTTCAACATCATCATTCTAATAATAATAATATAAAGTCTGCACTATACGTTCAAATAATAAAATATTTTTTTCCTTCGCGATTTATATTTAAAATGGTGAATTATAACGTGTCTGGCCAGGTATGGATGTTTTCACTGTGGCATTTAACATGTTACGTTAAGTGTCACATTGAAAACTGCCATACCTCGTCAGACACGTTATAATTTGCTGACTTTAATGTAAATCGAGAAGAAATAAAATTTGTATGTATTCAATCGTATGATCTGTATTTTATGTTATTAGTGCAATATTAACGTTTCTCAGAATTACAGAAGAATTAATAATTGTTTTGTTACATTAAGTCAATGACACCGTTCTGTCGTGACTCCTATACCACTGAACGTATTTAATTATTTCTGGTATTAAATAAAAGTGTCTTGTTAGTGTTGCATATTAATATTTATGCGCATTTACGATGCCCGAAACACTGATATCAATCGAGAAGTTTGCAGTACTTTGTTTTGATGTAGAAATAAATTAAGTTTTATATTGAAATTGCTGTCACGAGTCCTGTATAGTCAGAGATAACATTTAATTTTTATTATAATGTGTGTACATTTGCAAAATACGTGAAATGCATTAAAATATTATTTGTGAATAGGCATTTGTATATTTTTTATTTGTATATTTGTATGCTAGGCAACACAGGAAATTCGAGTAAATTAGGTAATTGGTAACCCTCATACCTCAAATAAAAAGTGTACCATAGAGTAACCGAGTATTTGTATCCTTAACTTACATACTTGTGCAAACTCACCACTATGTATCGAACTATTTATGGAATTGTCCACGGTGACACTAAACGCCTCAAAAAATATATTTTGCTTCAAATTAGAAATAATTTAAAGAATAGAAAAATCTTGAAAGCCTATTTATATATCGTTATTAATAAATTTACTACATACTATTTACCATTTTTTATATAACAATATATACTTGTCAGTTAATCGGAATAGAGTAAAAATTTGCTTAATTAATGCTCAGAGGAATTGTTCTTACTATTATTTTAGGCTCTTATTAGTTTACGTAAATGTTTGCAAATGCTGAAACAAAAGAGAACTAAAGGAAGAAAAAGAAAATACTGAGATGAAAATGTTTGGTATATAATTTTATAACTTTATGTTTTCACGCATAATTTCTGAATTTTTAGAAATTAAAACGTATCATGCAATTTCTGCATGTCAACGGAGAATCCAAAATTTTACACGTAGTACATTTTTAGTACATTAAAAATAATGCTTTATTACGTAGCTAGGTTTAAATAATGCTCCTGTGACATTAATTACATGATGATCGATTCCAAACCTGGTGGGCATACATCAAACAGTTCTGACAGGAGAAAATCGAATGTAATAACTTTTACGATACTTTTCTGTGTTAAACTTCACTGTAGATAGGCACGTACTAGCGTGCACAAAGTCAGTCGATGTAATAATGCATGTTATGCTCATATTTCTGTCCTCATGCTACGGATGAAAGTGTGAAATTTATGTGCAAGAATCTCTCATAAAATAGCATAAAATTATCGGGATAAAAGTTTACTTTGATGCCTGTGTAATCGTCTAGACAGAGTGTACGTGAGTGTGACAAATAATTTATATTTTGACAATGGAAATTTAGTAGAAAACAGTAAAATTATGGAGTTCGTTCGATACTGCATGTTTTATTACTTTGTTATGATAATTCTTCATTGTAAATACATTTGAAAAGAAATTGAAAAATTCGAATATCTGTGTATCCGCTTCTCTGTATTAAGTTACTTTCCTCCTTAATTCCTTCCGACAGAAAAAAATTATTCGAGCGAATTGCTAGAAAAATCTTACAAACGCCGTTCTACAACGGAAGTCGCGAGCCCTTTCAAAAGTATATTACTTGACTTTGTCCCGGAGAATTAATTTTTTGTGCTGTCACGCAAGAATGAGCCGACAAATTGCTTTTCGTCATCGGACAAAAGAGGTATTCTCGATACGTTACAAATTTAGCTTTACAGATGGAATACTTTCAGGAAATAGCCAACTTTCCGGAGCACATCTCCCCTTTTTGCCAGCGAATTCGCCGTAGCTCTGATTACAGCGCGAAGCATCCAATTTCATGGACGTTATTTATGTTCGCTTCTTTTATGAGTGATTTCATTAGCAGAAAACGCATTCGTTACGCTACGGTAAGCAGTCGTTTCGCGACCTCTTTCAAAGTGTTTGTTTAAATTAACATTTCAACTTGTTCGTGCAGAAAATGCTACTTTAATGCTACTAACGTTTTGAATTTTCTCTGCAGCAAAGTAAGTACCTTCTTGTTTAACGCGTGGCGCGGAACATCTGTCATCCGCATAATCTTTTCTCGAACCAATGCTTGTGCATTTGCCATCAAGCTTTAAGATTGCCTATCTTACTTAAGTCTAATTTTGTTTGATAATTGCTTCTTTGCAAAAGCATTATTAACACGTCAGTTGCCACAGTGATTGACACATCATAAAATGCTTCTGTTAAATACAGAGGGTCGAGAGTAATAATATTGAACTATAGGATCAAATACTTTTCTACTATTATGTTCACGTTGACACGAACAAAAAATTTATGAAAATTAATAATTACTTAGATTGACCATGTCTGGTGTACCTAAGAATGCATACTGTAGATTTACCTACAAAAAGTTTTTCTTCATCATGTTTAAAATCGCGTCTCTCATCCCCCAGCAGCGTGCCGTAAATAAACTGCTGAGCAGAAACAAAATTATTTCGTTCCTTTCAAATATTCAATAACTTCGTAATGACATTATAGTATTGTGTGTGCCGTTAAAGAAATTATTATTTCAATCCACAATGCTGGAAGAAAAGCAGTAACGTTACCACGGCGTAGATAAATATTTCTTCTGTGTCGCTTTGACGTTTGTCGTCTCTGGCTGCGCACCGATTAAACGTAAAAGAACGTGGCCGCTGGAAAAACTTAAGGACACAAAGCCAAAGTAGCTTCGGGGTTGGAGCATACACGGCGGTCTTGTGCGTGGTCGAGACAGCTGACGGTCGAAACAAACGAAACACGAAGGAGTTCGAGCAAGGAACGATATTTCCCCCAGTGAAAGATGTACGTGCACGGTCAGACATCCCAAGGTAATGTCGTTGATTACCGCTTCACCCTCTCCCCGTTTCAGCCGCGTGCTTTCTCATCGGGTCAGAGTCCTTTTATTACGCAATGCTTTTGAATCAGCCCCGGTTGACATCCGATCGCGGTGTATCTCAAAGGAATATACTCCATGAACATTGGATTTGGTACTGAAAAGGATAGAGCTCCTGTGTGCAGCTTCGGCTAAAGATACGTACGAGAGAGAAGCGGAAAGGCAAAAAGAAAGAGGAGAGCGAGAGGAGAATGGCGGAGCTGGCAACTGACACGCGATCCTCTTTATTGCAAGAATAAGCCGTATAAATTGATGGTCGACACTGCTTCATAGGATTCGACGATTCGACAGCTTTTAATCCACGGCCGTTTCGCATACGGCCCCGAACGTAATAATGATTGAAGCATCATAAAACGAGATTTGTCATTTACTGGACGGGGATTCGATCGGCTGACGAATTTGTATTAACACGACGCGTAACCGGCGTCATGCCGGGCGAAATTTTCGAATTTCGACAAATTCCGGCCGTGCGATTTTGCATGAAATTTTGCTATTAAGCGCTGCGTTCGGATTTTATTTTTGTCGTTTCCGGGTAAAAAGCATCTCGATCGAGATGTAAATTTACGAGGGTCTTAAATTCAATTTTTTGTCCCCTGTGAAGCGATCGCGACATACATGCATACTGGCGCACTCGATCATTTTATCTACTTCAGCGTGCGCTATGCATATGCATAACGTAGCCCGCTTCAATCGGCTTCGAACGTTTTTCGATTCATCTTCCCCTGTCTTGGTAATATTTCAGATAGGCGACGAATTCAGGCAAATTGAAAACAAATTAAATTATACAAAACGATCAGAACTTTTTTACGTAATTTCTATTACACGATTAAATTTAGAACGCAAGTGGATACTAGTCGCCCGTCAGACAATCTCGGTATTGTTGGAATAAACGAGTTTTTGTACATAGACATCTACTAGATCCTCATAAAGCAAAATGAAATTTTCACAGAAATTTTACACTATTTAATCGAAGATAAATAACAAGTAAAACATATCGCTCATTTCTGACACAACTAAAAATTTGACATTGTAAAGTTATTGGTATAGAAATACCTGTTTTTGTTTGTAGTTCCCACTGGTTGAACGATATAACTGATCTTCTTCAGATGTTCTCATAAAATTGCAGTGACTCGAAATATTCAAACTCATTTTCCCTAAAATCCTTCTTTTTGAGTTGTGTCACTGTCGCAGCAAATGAGACGTATATTCATACGTTTGCCAGACATTCGCAATAATGCAAGTACTTTAGGGATCAGTTTGTCTGTAAAAATCTGTAAAAAACAGTTCTTTTAGATTAGAACAAGCCTTTTCTATAAATTCTCAGTTTCTTCGTTAAACGTAGTCTCGTGTTCGTTGAATCGAACCTCCATGTTACCGGAGTATTACCTATATTCCAGCGCTGTGCAAAAGTCTTCTAAATCAGACAGCAAAATCCCCCGGAAAATCCGGACAACGAAATTAAAAGAAGCTAATTCTCCGCGAATACGGTAGCTAACAAATTCTACTGTCGTGGCACAATACCATTTATTCTACTCTCGCATTCAGCTGCATTTAGTACCTCTAAAATTGTACTCGCAGAATTCTTTCACTTTTTCGTTGCTTGTTATCTTTCGTCCTTATTCCACGGCGAATAACGTTCGTTTCGCAAATGTATGTAAAAGGTCCTTCTAGTTTTCGGTGTGAAAGGGACGTCATGTTATCACGATCCATAGTACATACAAAAGTATCTGGTAGGGAACGAAGACACGAACAAGGAAGCCTTCATGTTTTGGTGAAATCTCTTATTAAAGCAGAACAAGGGAATAAGGAGGTGAGACACGCGAAAAGACTATGGCACGAATAAGGTGAATAGGAGCAGCGAAGACATTGCCTAGGTGATGCGGAAGTACGACATGTTTTTATCATTTCATTTTCCAGACAAAGACAAAGGAAGCTGTCGTTCCTTTCTGGGACATTATCTTCTTCATTTGCCTCTTCTAGTTAAGAAACATCCCGTGGGATTAGAGATAGACTTCTTTTGTTTCGAGCACAAAGGATTCTCCGTGACTCAGGTTATCGGGTAGTTCTTTCGTCGTCTTTGTGCTAAATGCACCTAAAGATTTAGTTGAATTTACTAAATAATTGGTTGTGCAAATGCACGGCAATTTTCGATAATTAAAGCGATATCCCGCTTCGGATACTAGGAACAAGTTCACCCGGTGCAAAGGAAGAATAACTTGGTGGAAACTTAAGCGAAGTACATATATAGAGACAGTTCTAATCATTTGATTGATCAGTTTTCGTTTCCTTTTCTACTATATGTACACACTTACTTAAATATAAATTATTTGTAACTGATCGTAATGCCTTGGAATGAAAGTTTGGCGTTGAATGTGCTAATCGAGATAGTTACGACAAAAACAGGCATAATGTCAAATATTGTATCAGGTAGAATTTCTTATTTACTTATTCCTAAAAAATAATTCAAATATATTAAGTACAGCAGGACCTCGATTATCCGAACTATAAATAATTACAGAATGAATCCACTGTAAGTATGTTTCACAAAAAATTGATAATTGTATTTTAGAATATAAAGTACACAGTGTTGTACAATTAAATACACATTGTCAATAATAATAAGTTTAGCTTGTAGCTGACACAGGACGAACAATTTTCAGATGGCAGGTGTCCGGATAATCGAGATTCTACTATATTCTATTACAGTCATTCCTTCCATTCACAAGTATTTTCTATCGATAGAAAAATTAGTTTTGAATGCCAAGTCAAACGTATTCGCATTATAATTACATATTCTATATTTACAGAGACATTTTACATTAAATATATTTTTTCTTCGGTCCTATTTTATTTCCAAATTATGAAAACAAATACCATTGTAGTATTCTGAACACTTGAAATCTGATAGAGTATTATAATAAAAGTATCACATACTTTTTATAGCAACGCAGATTTACAGTTTCAAGAAACAAAGCATAGATACGATGGTATATTATGATATTTTATGCATTGCGTTACAGCATAAACATGGGTTCCTTTTACGACTTTACATGTAAGGCAACGTTGCCGATATATTTTTCATAACAGAGACACAACCATAACATCGACAATTTCTTGAAATGTATAACCTGTCACGCACGACCATTATATCTTGTTGTATTTTCCATTTGCAATAGAATCTCCCATCTAACACACAATCAAAATGACATTCCATATTCTTTTACACGCTAAACTGTCTGTCAGAACTACAAAGGGATACAAGCTTTAATCTATAACCCTATAAAATCTTCCTTCAAGGTGCTCGGAGGTCGCTGTCGCTCGCATATATCGACACCAGCGGGTTATACTGAAAGTTTTATGAAAAATGGTAGAGGACCAAGAGATTCAGAGGGAATAGCAGAAGAAGAAAAACATAGGGAACGAGAAGAAAGTAAGGGGGATGTTGTAGTAGCGGGATAGAGAAGGAAGAAAGATCGGTATAGCTTCCACTGCTTCTCGCGGATTGCAAGAGAGCGAGATTGACGTGAATATCCGCTCTCTGCTCAATAAAACACGCGAAACAAAAAGCCATCGTAAAACATCGGTTTAAACTTTCATGCGAGTCTGCCCAGATGCTTCCCTTGCTTTCTTCCCTTCTGCTACATCTCCTATCCTCTCAGCAGCCCCTGCATCGCGCTCCTATGTTTCCTGGCCTCATACACTTTGCCATGGAAATTTTTCCTTCGGAAGAATGGTCGGGCCTAGCTGCGCTCTGCCTCGGCACCACTTTGTGCCCGGAAACGCTGTACGGAAGCATTAAATAGGAATACATGAAACCGACGCGTGATGGGATACCTAACGTTGTTACAGGAAGTCGCATCTACGTGGATAAAGGCATGCCACGGTCTGCTTTCAATACATCGAACTGGTGGATTTCTTTAGAGAGAAACGTACCTTCAGGGAACATTGTGTATCTCGTCTGTTTGTGGTAATCGTTCACAGGGGATATAATTTACAGAGTTTCATATTGTACAAGAGTTTGAAGCATAATTTTCAGAATATCCATTCCAGGTATACGATCTAGTGAGAGTCGAGTCACGTGTTAAATGTGGCCCTTGAAACAGATACGATGGGGTAAATTGGTACAAGAGACCAAAACATTGGAGAGGTTTTAACACTTTGACTGCCATATCACCCGTATGTGGGTGACACGTAAATGTAGTTGTTATTTATCTGACCACGAATAGTATTTGCAAAAAAATTTAAAAAGGTACAACAGAACCAATAAAAAACTATAAAGAATTACTAACATCATTGGTTAAAAAGAGCACAATTGGAGGGTATTCTCATGTTGTATCAAAGTCTAGAAAGGTTGTGTCATTTTCAGCCTGCATAGTACGGCAGTCAACGTGTTAATGGGAAGTACCAGACACGCTATCCTGCTGCACCAAGTAAACGAATTTACTATCGCAATGCTTCACAATTGGTTAATGGAAAATGCATGTTATTTAATTGTTTGAACTTGTCTGATAACTAGATTGCGGTTGTTTTGCAATTTAACATACCCAGATATCGGAAAAACGCACATTTAAACTATGCAATAATTAAATGGTGCATATTTTAAAAATTCACAGAAAGAATACAGTTTTGTCCAAGCTTAATTTCCATACATGCACTAACATAAAAACTATTGTATTCTAAACATGTATAAGACATGGTTCGACTTAATATGTACAGTGAAAATAATCTTAAGATCCCTATAACTAGTAATCGGAAAAATAGTTCATTTCTACTACTATATTTCCCCTTCAAGGCAGATAATGTCAAGCTAAATCGAATAATTGAAAAAATATCGAGCCGTTCACTTAAAATAATACTGTAGAGGGCACAGTCTGGTAGGATGTTGACGATTAGGATATTACATTTCGTAATCAATACAATGCAAATGTAAGCGACGTGAACTATATCGAGATTTGTACTCTGATCATTCTCAAGTGCGTGCGTGCTAGATGAATCCTCGGAGTCAGTTTTCTCGAAAACAAAGCGTCGCACTTAACAATATTATTCTATATTTTCGATTTACTTTGGATGCAGGAGATACTTGAACGAGCACTTTGTCGATTCTTGATGTCGATAGAGAAGTTACGTGAACGTGGATAGAAATTGGCAAATGTGCGGAAGGTACTTACCGGTAGAATGTCAAAGCGTTCCCTTAGGGACATATCCGGCTTCTTCTCTATCGGACGCTTCTCTGGAAGCTCTTCAACCTTCAACGTGGTTCGTAGTTTATATCATTCTTTACCTAACATCTTTCGTCTCATATCTTATTACATTATTCTCTGGTTACAATGCGTTTATCGAGTTCTATTCTCGTCACGTGCGAGGAAATTTGTCCTAAATGCATTTTTTATTTTACACCGCGACTTCACTTAGGGGAGAGTCGTGCAGTACCGACCATTCTAAGTTTTTTTACTGTAACATAGGCTAGTCTCGATAAAAATCAAATTTACAAAAAGTGATTTGTAGTGTAATGTAACTTAAGAAAACGAGTGAAACTGTTTTTTTTTTACACTTTGATAATGAGAGTTGATAATCAGCAAAAATAAAAAAGTTGTAATTTATAGCGGATGAAGAATTGTCGTTCAGTACCAACCAGCCACTTGGTTAGTAGATTTTCAGGTTTAAATGTAATGTTAATCAAAAGACATTTATATGTTAAAATAGAAGACTTTTATTCAACATTTCTGTTTACAAATATCACATATGAAATGAGTAAAATACACCCGGGTACTGCACGACTCTCCTCTAATTCTTTCTCAAGATAACTCGTAACGTATAATCTATTGTATTTGTTAAATTATATTCGTCTGCTGAATAAGTATTTACGTGATACGAAGTACATTTATGCAAACTGACTTAAATAAATTGAACTGGTTTTGATCTCTCGACATATTCGTGAAAGTTAATTAATGACACATGAAGTGTGGTAGTGCATGATGTATAAAGACGGAATATCTGCTTTGTGTTTTAGCATATCGAAGTCTATAAGTATTCTAAAATCCCATTTGCGAGCTAGGACATAATAATATTGTGTAAATCTTCTCTCAATAACGAATTTTGACTACAAACGCGAGGTCCGAGTTGGATGTAAAACAGAATCAACCATTATAAATTATATACTTATAAAGGTAAATCAGCTTTCACATCGCATCATTGCAAAATGAACCGTGTACTGTATTCAATAATTCACATTTAAAATTAAAATCTTGGAGAACCTAATAAAATGAAATATTAAATATGCAGGTATGCTTCAGACTCATATGTTATGTTATTGAAACTTATAAATTCAATACACGACATTGACAAATATCTGTAAATGAAATGTAACAGAGAAATAATGTAACAGTCTTTAACAAAAAAATTCTTCAGCTACTATTTCACAATGTTACTAAAATATTTCAAACTTTGTAATGCTGTTAAATGTATCAGGAAATTAGTTGTACTTACCAACTGCTGCCTATTATGGTATCTCGACAGCTTTACAATTTACAGCCATAGAAGAATACGAAGAAATTAATTTATTGAAATCGACTCGAATTGAATTGTCTGAGAAAAATAGAATTTTCTTGAAGATGGAATCAAACACCTGCTGAAGTAGTTAAACAAGGACACTAAAATTAGTATTCAATATCTTGATAATTACAAATAACTGCAGTTGTTAATTCGTGTACGTTTAAAGTCACCTTTAAAAACGACGTTGCTAATAAAAAAAATTTCCGCATGTCTGGTGTGTAAAATCCTGTCTGATACTTTTAACATGTTCTCTGATATAGTAGAAAATTCCGTAACTAGATAGACACGTATAAATAGCTATTTATTAACCCTTTGCACTCCGAACATTTTTTGACACTACTTACCAGCAACTCCGGCACACTTTTGCAGTGAAGCTCATTCGAAAATAAAAGTTTCGTTTTGAAAGGAAAAAATTACAAGTGCTTCAGATTTTATTTATTTTTATTTCTTTGATAAATCTCCTTTATTGTAACGTAAATAAAACCTGTAATGTAAGTAATTTGCATTCAGGAATACCGAAGTAACAGGTTAAGTACAGTTTGAATATACACATTGCGCATGTCCCTCTACCAGAGCCAACGGAGTTATGAAATATACATATTATTAATATTCCTGTAGCGGAGCCAAAGGAGTTCAAAGGGTTAATACGCGTGATTGACTGTACAATTATTTATATATTTGATATTACACTTTCTATTTTTACTATCATTTTAACGTGAATGTTACTCAAAATTTCATGAGGGATGGTACTTATGTGATCAAATTAAAATTGTGACAGAGAACACGTTAACCGATAGCGTAAGTCTAATCCATCTTATTGTTAGCCAGCATGAACGCTGAGAGATGCACGCGCAGCTCATAAGGCCGTTATCTGAGACCTGTAAGAAGAAAAGGAAAGAGATTTTCGGGGGTGCGCCGCCGGAAACACCCCGGCGCTCTCCGTTTGCCTTCGAACTGAAAGAATGTAATTACCAGAAGGATCAAAGTCAGAGAAACAACGTCCGTGACCCGTGTGCGTCGGCCTCGCCCTTCTTGTCTTCTAAGTCGTTCCTTTCGTCGTCGTCTTTCGACGCGGAATTTAAATATCGACGGAAGTATTCACCGTTTGACTTCGGTAGCTGCAGCATTCGCCACCTTTCGTTCCCGGCACTGCCAGTCAAAGACAACTCGGTGCCTGCTGCCTTTTCCTCTCGTCCTCCGGTGACGCAAGGGTGAGCTGAAGGGAAAACAGACGGTCATGGGAAACAAAGGAAGTTATCTACCGTCAGAACCCCTCGCTTTTCCTGCTGGATCCTCCCTACAGACGACTGTTAAAGTACGCACGGATATTTTCAACTGCTTGCCTTGCCTCTTTCTCGTTACCCCAAGACTCTCGTGAAAAATCCAAAGGAACTTGCAAGTCTCTGACAGCAGAAGTTTTACAAATCCTAGTGGCACGGTTCCACCCTGAGTCTGTTTAAATGCCACGGGCGTTCTGGCAAACACTTTTGAATAGTCCTTTGTGTGATAGTCACCAAATAAGGAATGTTGCATACATCGCCAACAGACATACATCACAAGACATTCTTTTATTCTGAATATCATATTTTGGTACGTAGTTTGGATTGTTTCATGATTGTATCACTCTTCATCTTACTTGGGGAAGCTTCATCATTTTATGCCGGCCAGTTTATGTCACCGCTAGGGATGGGATCAAGTTTATTATGTATTCACGAATCCAAGTCAATTCCAATGCAAAAGTTTCACTCCATAGGATTCGAATACTGCTCATCAGAAGTGATGTTTTATTTTATATATTTGCAAAGTAGTCGGATCGTACAACTTGATTTCGAACACCATGACGAGTGCCTGTAAGGTTGGAGAATGTACTTTGTAGTATTTTGTCTTTCAAAAGAATCTAATTCTTTAAAATTAGTATTCGAACCCTGGAAAACAAAAAATTGCAGATATCTGCAGATAATTGCAGACATGCACTGCGATTTCGCTCGAATTGAATGGTGTAAACAGAAAACTATCGTAAGTGAATCATGTGTGATAATTGTCACCGAAAACAAATGACAGAATTGTACAGAATAGAAATCTTTTGGTTAAAGTACTCATAAAAGGTTCGAATCTACTTGTTCGAAGTTCGATTATACTTCAGAGTACCGCTTAGATTTCTCAATGTATTTATAAAAAGTTCGAACCTATCTCGACTAGATTTGTGTCAACTTAAAAGTTTTGTTTTTTCTTTTCGAAGTATTCATGAACTATTCGAAACTATCCAGTCAGATTCGAACCTACTTGCAATATAGTTGGATCCCATCTGTAGTCATCGCTTCTGGAAATTAATTGGTCTGGGAACATTCTATTCGAAATTTCGATTGTATCTCGTGCTGTATGGCATGTTGCGCCATTATGTTGAAACCACATGTTTTCCAATTGCAGTTCATCCAATTGAGGTGGCAGAATGTTCTCGATCATGGCATGGTAGCGGTCGCAGTTACAGTGACGGTACATGAGGCGTCTTCGAGAAAATAATGTCCAATCACATCCCCCGCCCAAATTCCGACTTACAATTAAGTCTGTCTGCCACAGTATAGTGTTCCACGGCACATTGGAACAGCATTCGGGACCAAAAAATTCCAGCAAACCGTGGTGAGGCTGTCATCGCCTTCTCGAGCACAATATTTACGAGCATAGTATGAGAAGCGATACTCTGGTAGGGAGACAGTTAGAGCATCGTTGTGCAGCTTTTTGTCGATACACATGAGTCATCGTATAATGAAAATAAAAATTTTTATATTTTTTATAGTACATTGATGAAAATATTACACATTAGTAGGTGAGGTTTTTCCAATGAAAATGGGTCCAAACACGATCTCATTCGGTTCATTTGTTATTAAAATTTTGTGTACGGTGGATGCGATAGTCAGAATGTCTCCGGTAACAAATACAGTAGTACCCGGTTAATAGTCGCAGACCTGGGATCTAATCACGACAACTATCGAGGCAGGCAGGTGTTCTGGAAATTGCCCAGTCTTCCGGTATATCTTCTTTCCATGGCTACACAAACCTCACATCTGCGGATCATAGATCGACGTAAATTTTCAAACATCCCTTCTGTGCCACGTACTGTACGACACGCATTTTCTGTTTGTTGTCGCATGCCCAGCATATTATTTCTCAGCGATGAGTAGACCGAAGTCTTTAAGTGTCCCCATAAAAGAAAAGCCAAAGGCTTTAAGTTAGGTGATCGAGGAGGCCATTCTGCTGCACCTCCTCGACCTATCCATTTCTCTCAGAAGGTGTGATTAAGATGTTGCTTACGTTAATAATAATCTGACAACTAAACTACAATCCGAATAATAAAAGTTGATTTTACACCGAAAGGATTGCTTTTAGGACCTATATTGATTAAACATGTTATACTCTTGGTGAGTACTATAAGGTACCTTATGTATCGGACCCTTTTTGTAACATCCTGTAAATTAATTTTCGTAAAATATTTTTACAATAGCAGTTTGTTGTTGAATCGTATAGCTCTGCATAACCACTTTGCCACGTCTACATATAGTGCTGGACCATTAAATACGAAATAACAGAAACAAACCAAGCGAAAATGGCGGCTGATATAAGTTGTAAAGTTACTTCTTACGTGTATTTCGTTCCACGATCGGAGAACTGCAGCAACTTACGAGATTTAGCAAAACCGATCGTCGCTAGCAAATCAGTCAATAATTTGTTGCTCCCATACAATGTCTCTGAACCCATTTCATGTTGAAAAGTACTCGAAAACGAAAAATTCACTGCCGTTTGCGATCAATAAAACAATTTCGTCCGTACCGTAATTTCTGTACAATAATTTGTAAATTCTCGAGTATTAATTCGCATATTTGGGTTATAAGATATTTAGAAGCACTTATTTACTTTCCACATTATTTTTACAACTTTTTAATACAGCAATAATGAACTCACATTTGACGGGTTAGGGGGGAAAGCAAGGAATGTCACAAAGCAGCTTCATTGAGAAAATCAATTTTTAATGCTTTAGTGCACCAGTAAAGAAACAAAGTCCAATGAATGCAATTGTCTTGTTCATAGCATGAAGTTATACTCTAATTAGGCGACAGAGATCAAATTTAGCGGAGGTATAATTGTTTTACATTCTTTTAAGTTTTCTTTCAAGTCGAACACTGCAGAATAAACACGGACATACCCTGTTCTTCCCCCTTACCGTTCATTTCTACAACATTTGTATCTTATTTTTATTCACAGAATATACTGACCGCCTCTGACCAGAAAAACTTGGAACGTACCCAACGTACAATAATTGTATCGTATTATCAAATACATAAAATATTTCATGCCATAATATGTGCTTGCTGTTTGCATTATAATAATACAGGCAAAGTATGTCAATATGTATTCAGAGTTCGCGATACGCGACACGACTGAATTTCTCTTTGTTTTTAAATCAAGGCGACGACGCAGTTATTTTAAAACGTTACGCGTCGTGCATAATGCACTTCGCAATTAAACCTTACTCCACGTTCTATTGCGCAAAATAATCAGCGTAACAGCTTTAACGCCCTCCGGGGGATCGGTGGAGAAGTCACGCAGATAACTTCAACGAACCTTAATATCTCTTAACTACGTCGCAATACGGTTATTAACCATTTGGCAACATAATTATGCAGTCAAGTGCATTTATGCGTTTCATTGTGAGGGGTTCACGCAATTACGCCCTGTCGTCGATAGAATTCCTCAAAAACGTGTGGATCCCGATAAATTCATATCGATTACGGAGTTTCCGCCGTCGTGAAAGTTTATTTTCGACGCCGAGAAGCTTTAAAGAAGAGACAGGGAGAAAAGGATTAAGACTCTGTTGAGTTCAATTGAACGCAATACCGAAGAAACTAGGAACGGCACTTTGCTCGACAAACTACTTTGCCAATTTCCTGGACATTAGGTTTCTCTAAATTGTTATTACTTACCATTACCTTCCGTGACACCAATTCAACATTTTATTCGCGCGTTACCTACGCGGGGCGTTTTTTTAAATTTTAAATAATAAATTCATCGTTCGTATTATTACAATGACCGTCACTACTGGTGATTTCAATTATTTTACCAATTTTGCGGCCTACAAATTCTTGTCAACGAAGCAGACTCCACTAATGTGTTATTATCAAGTTAGATTCAATATGAGTAAAGTTGAGCACTTTTATTATATGTGTATTTTTTCTGCAAAGTGATAATTGATATGAGAGTAAAATACGTCTTAATTTATTTCGGATTATTCGTAAGATTGTATAAGTAAAAAGGAGGTGTGACTTAGGTTTAACATGACTAGAGGTTGACGTAGAATTAGGTAAAATCTGCGTCTGCTAAACAATATAGATTTTCAAAAATATCTGCGATTATGAAGAATAATATAATTAAAAATCCAAGAATATCTTTAATTATAAAATATTGATTGAATAACATTTTAATATGTCACTATTATTTCCTGTTCGATCAGTAGAACTTGTAGTGACAAGAGAAAATAAGCGAATAACAATGAACGTTTAAAATAGTATTAATTGGTAAAGTAAAATGAAAATGGAAATCTTTCTGAAATTCATTCTACTATTATATGTATAACCATTATATGGAATAGCTAATGATGAATTAATAAGAATTGTAGCTTCTCTATAAGCCACTTGCTCTCACGCAAGTATATATCCTAAAAATGCTGCAACTATGTGCAATAACAAAAATGTCACAATAATGGATTAGGTACTAATTAAATTAATTATAATAAAATAAAATTAAGCATCATTCATGTACATTAATGCAATGAATCATCCAAAATAAGGTATTGCGTACACTATATTTCCTTAACTTACTATTATTATAAACATGTTCCTAATTCATGAATATATCAGCTGATCGTCAACTTTGCAGAATAGTCACTAGGATAAAACCTGATAAGTAGACTGTGGATTTTTATACAATTTAATAGTCTCAAATTGGTGAATGTTGCACATTTAATAATTTAACAAATGAAAAGTACATATTTTAAACATTTCATGAGCAAATGCACTGTTGTTAAAGCTTCATTTATTTAACAGCATTAGCACAGGAAATATAGATGTCTCAAAATGTATATTGGCATAAACATCCCCAGTCTACTGATAAGACAATAAAGTAAATACATTAACACCAAAGAAATCTGCAATGTAACTGAAAAGTAACGTACAGAGCAATTTCTTTTACTGCATATTTCGAAAGCTATTATCTAAAGCTATTATAAATGTCTCTATTTATTGAACAACTGTTTTACGTAGTTGACTTCATGCGATAAAACGTTAATCTTGGCAGAGAGTTACATTATGGAACAAAGACTCTTACATCTTCAAATATGTAAACGCTACAAACACAGCACGCCTCTAAGGTAAAATCAGAAACCTGCGTTCCCTATTCACACTATACACGGCAGTTTCAGTGGTTTAGTTATTAATATCTGCTTGCCGCTCTTCAACATTCATAGTTCTAGTATGCTGACGCTTCAATTAACATGAAAGAAAAGGATAAATTTGAGAATATCAAATGGCTAAACACAATACCAAAATATATGAGTTTTTCCACATACAGGGAGATAAAAGTTTGAAAATGAAGTACTGAGCGTTAAAAAATATGTCTACAATGATAAGAAAAGTACAAATGCTAAAATAGTTTGTGGTAGATAATATAAATATTTATTAAAGTCCCTGATAGCTCTAAGACCTATACGTCGAAATCTGGTGTAATTCCGTATTAAAAGTTTATTTATAAAATATTTCAAAATATTTTGTGTACTAATATGTTGAACGTTCTGGGATTAAATATGATGGTTGCAGAAAATAAAATTTCAGGAAGTTAACATTACAGCATAGAACAAACTCGTAATATCTTTATTGAATTTAAATTTAGTACGTTTCATTTTATTATCACTTCCCAGAAACATTCCATATACATATTCAAATACAATTTTTCAAAGTAACCTGAAATGAATTATACGCTTGTACAAATTATAATCCAATTAAATTTTCAATGAATTCATAATTAGAATATAGGATTTCTAATTCAATTACAAATTCAAATCAAAATGTATAAATACAATATATTTATGTTGTAACATTATCAATTTGCACAACTGATTAACAATTTGCTGTGACTAAAGAACATAATTTTATTCATAAAATGATGTACATAATTAAGTACCCATTTAGATAATTATCTCTTGAAATTTTATGAGTACACTGCAGATGTTTATACAATTTAACATATTCACGTACGTAAAACGTATCCATTGTATAGACTACATTTTCTATAACTTTATAGAATGAAATATGTTTCTACGAAAGATCTATTTCCGTATCTATATTAGCATTTAAAAATATTATTGTTTATAAATAGATATTTGTATAAACACCCACAGTCTAGTTACTAAACTGTTAGAATGCGGTTCGTAAGTTGTCTCCGTAACAAGTCTAGAGTATGAGTGTCTTACAATTAGATGATACTACGTATGACATGTGGTTTAATCATCCTTTAATTATCGTGTAAGATGTAGATGATACGTTGCATACTAGGCGCAATTGAGTTATACTTTATCATATAAAATAATACCTCCATACAAAGAGTGGTAAATACAATTGTTTCAACCCTACCTCCACACCATACCATAAAATATGTCTACTTCGAATTCTATAAATCTGGGTCGACACAATTCATTAAAAACATAACTTTACCAGTCAATGTTATCCTAATTATTCAATATTTTTAAAGATGTCTAGCATAAAAATTACCATTAGTTTGGTATATACCTAATATCAAGTTGGCCAATAAGTAATGTCGAATTTTGCAATAAGAGATCGTTTCTATGGTTTTTAAAATAAAAATCTATTCGTAGCTGATAAAACGCATGTATAGTCTAAAAGCTGAGATTTTAGCGTGTAATTTAAAGAAAGTGGTTCATTATATTTCGTTAAATTTTCTTACTATTTATTTTAAATTGAAAATGAACAACGAGAAAATGTATTTTCATGCAATTATGCTTTCTTATTTGTCGCAAAGGTTAAAATGCGGTACAAACAGCAAAAATGATTTCCGGTGTCCATGGTGATGGTGCTATGAATGAAGGAATGGTGCAGAAATCTTTCAAAAAATTTCTGATGGAGATTTTAGTCTTACCGATGATAAACGTTCTGGTAGACCCATCGATATTGATAACGATGAAATATCCACTGCAAAATTATCAACGTTATACCACACGACAGATTGCTGAAATGTTAGAAACCTTGAAATCCAGCGTTGAGAACCAAAATTATTTCTGTTTCTTACCGAAAAATCCGACATTACTTATTAGCCAACCCAATGCATTCTTTGGATTTCACCGAACTTACACATGCATGTTGTGCACAAATTTTACATTGGCAGCGAGGTCTGAAATAAAATGTTTAGGAGAATTCTCCTTTATTTTAAGAATGTCGTTTTGCGTTGTTGTCCCATTTAGCGATATTAGCAAATCCGTAGGCAGAAGCAAGTGTAGAGAACGTTTAGATAGGAAAGAAGAACCGGGCCACGAGCTTCGAATGTTTCGAGAGACGAGGAGCCACTTGAAGGGGAACGCATTCCATAGGGTGGGTGCTCACGAAGGGAGGATCGCGCTAAAAGCGTGCCCCAGCTTTCTCGCTTAACCTTAGCGCACGAGTACGTGCTTTCTGCGAGGAATGCGTGGCGCATCGCTCGTCCTCGTACCACTGTCTCAACTATGGCCAAACTGCGTTTTACGTGCGTCACCGACGGTGTTACACTAAAAATTCACTCGAAGAAAGAACAGTCCCACTTCAGACTCGTATACATTCCGCTGCTTTCTTTCAGACCCTCACCGCTTTTCAACGAGACTTCCAGCTTTTTTTTCGCCAGTCTCGTTTCACCCTTTTGAGTCACACGAGCTAACTGTTGCACGTTTCCTTTGTAATTCAATCCCCTGGAAACTCCGTCGAGTCTTGACTTTGACATTTCTGCGTCGACAATCATTTTCTTTCCTTTGACCAACATCGTCCCTTCCTATTTTCTTTATACGTACGTTCGATGATCGTTTATTTTGTACATCGTACCGCTAGCCGTGCCTCTTAGTTGACAAGTGGCACAAGTTCGAAATAACAAATATCAGTTTACTGTACGTTTCTCATGTTCTGAGGTAACATGTTTAAATATTCTTCGCAATGACAAAAAATACTAATTTTACATTTTAACACGTTGAACGCTGGAGCGGTCACCTGTAACCGACGCCTCAAATTTATTTTAATTAAATAATTATTGAGAGTCAGAAAATTTCTGAGCAAACTTCATACGGAATCAATAATGTGGGAACCGAAATACACGATTGAGTACTCAAATCTTTGTTTTATTTACGATTTATATAAAAAATAGTAAATTGTATCGTGTTTAATTAGGTATGGCTGCTTTTAAAGTGTTAAAGGAAATAAACGTTTATCGTTACTATACGTTAAATAAACGTAGGTCCACGTGTTAACAAAAGGATAAGTTATATCACTTAAGTTCATTCTTCTAATACATTGTACACTTTATCTAACTTTAAGAATAAGTGTGAATTTAGCAAATGATAATGAATAATTAATTAAAGAGTTATTAATTCTTTTTAACATATGGTAAGTCGAATAATATTCCTGATTTCACGAATATTTTAATTTACAGCAATGAGGATGTATAAATTAGCACGTTGACTGCCATGGGGGTTACTGGTAACCGGTTTTTTAAATATTATTTAATTAAATAACTACTGATTTTTACTATATTTTAAGTAAATTTATCTTTACAACACTAACATAGCTACGCATGCACAATACTGAATATTTAGACATTTTTTTCTTCCACGACTTATATCGAAAAGAAAAATTTGTATTGTGTCTATCAGTGAATGTTCTCACTGTGGCGGTCAACATGTTAACTGATCAATTTGGATTAATTAACCACTAGAAAACTTTACATCCGTTCTAATACCTCAATATGAGATTCACTCTTTGATTACACTTTTCTCAAAAGAAATCTAGCTTCTTAAGTTAATTTTTTATGAACTATTCAGCGAGAATCTACTTCCCATGAACCGAGGAAGGGGGCTTCATTACATTTATCAATTAAGGAACTCGCATTATGCGCTGTTAAATTAAATTTATGAGTCTGCTTCAAAATTATAATTGCGACCATTACATTTTATTTGTCTTTCTATAGAAATCGAGGAAGTAGAAACTGCATTTTCGTATTTATGCATTTATTATAAATTTTAAAGTATTAAGATCTTTTCTAGCTGTGCACCTTTCATTCCTCTCTTTCCGTTGTTCCGTACATTTTCCAATGTAGTTCGATGTATCGGCGGGTTCTGATCGGCAAAACGATTGAAGAACGATTTACATAAACCAGTTTCTTCACTTGTGATTTACTTTTTAGGTCAACTCCATTTCGGTTGCATCATTTTACGTAGAACATTGCGCCGAATAGAATATTCAAATTTCGCAATTGGTTCCAGTCCCTCTTCCGTCGAATTTTGTTTTCTGTTACAAATTTTCATTTTTAACATCGCCGTTTATAAAGTGAAAATTTTCATTTCGAGGCCAGAAAAAAACCTGCGTATTCTCTTTTATAAAGCACTGTGCAACGATATGGAATTTTAAATTACTACACGCTGAATTTCTCGCGAACACGCGAAATGAAATGAGGCAAAACATTAAAACGAAAAAGGTAATTAATTTTGCGCTACAGTAAAACCGTTCTATTGATACGCGAGGGCAAACTGAAAACGTATACACGTACGAAGTTTACTCGTTTTTGCTCATATTTTATTTCGTTGCTTCTTTTTCGACAACGGCCACGGGTTTCTCATGTATATTTTAATTTTGGATCTATACGATCCCCAAAAATTGCTCGTGTAGGAGAACGTTCAACATGCGTACGATAGTCTACTGGAACGATTTATGAGGATCGATGCTTTATTATTAAAACAATGGTCGATACGAGGCACATGGGATGCATATCTGGCTGCCACCAAGCTCATATATTGGGAAGAAGATGCTTTCGGGCCTCCAAGTATATTCTCGAGGCAACTAAAAAAATAGTACACCGTGTAACTGTTAGTGCTGCGATTTTTTATGTCAAATTTTATATTGAGTATTGTTCATATCAAAAACTTGAACTTGTAAAGAAGTACACGTAATAGGTTTCTGAGTAGGTTATTTTTCATGTAATACATGCTTTAGATTGCATATGAAGTTTTAAATTCATGCTGTATAGTACTGATAACTTATTTGAATAATTGTTAGATTAGCATACATGTGCTTTTTATAGTATATATTACATCTTTAATCCAATGAATTAAATTATTCCTAATTTCACATCCAATGGTTAGATTATCAATTTTGACATTTGAAAAGTGACATTAAATGGTGCTTGTAATCGTATAATCTTCTTTAAATGTTAAATTCATTCTTTCCCTCGTTTTTACAGGGTTGCTTGTTAATTAGAATTATTTAGGATGAGATATAATAGAGTGAACATATTTATCAATCTTTTCAACATTTGATCATTAGACAATATTTAGTTCATGTTTTTACACATGTACAGTACAATGTTTCTAAAAATTACTTTTTTCATACGTCGACTTAACAAAACAGTTATAAAAAATGCAACCTTGATTATGGTGAGAATAGAAATTCTTAATAATTCTTGTAACGCCATTTTGTGATCAGTACTAATTTTCTGATAAAAATGTTATAAATATTCAATACACTTGAGAATAATAAAAATCTGTAGTTCTACTACATGTGCACTGCTCTCTTGGGACGGCGGTAAAACAATAATTTTATTTACAAAAAAGAAATGGGGTATCAAGCTAATTTAGCGCACGCGTATATTTCAGGATAATAATACCTGAAAGTGTAAAATTAATATACGCACGAATATGCCAATAAATTCCAGCGGAAACACCAAATCCTTTGGGTACCACAGTGTATAATAGCGGTTTGCCACTACAGCGGGGCTATTCATGTAGTTTTTCCTCATTTCGAAGTGGACACAGCAGAGGTAGGGGATGAATTTTGAGTGCTCTATTAACTATTATATCAACGTATTCACCGAAAGGCATTTAAAGGACTATTTAAATCCCTGCAACGGCGATTACCCGCGGGAGAGAGTACGAAAACAACCATGAGCGTATTTGATACGGTAACATTGCTTTCGCCGAACCACATTATCCATATTTAATAACAAACATGTTGCGGGTATTCAAGAAGCTCCTGATACATGACCTGCATTCACAATGAAGATCGTTTTTCTGCAGTTCTAGACCAAAATTACCACCTCTATTGTATCATAATTTTTATATTTACATTACAAATATTATATCATTTATATTTTAAACAGTAGAAATGAAACTTTTCATGATGTGTTATTTTATATGTGAGGCCAATTTATATACGCATAGTAACGGACAAAAGTGTTCCGATAGTGAACAAATTCAAAGGAAAACAGTAATAATCAGTGAATAAATAATTTCATCTTAACATATATTTTGTAATATTTACACTAATACTCCATAAAAACAAACATGTAGAAGTTAAACACGTCTGCCAACAGTTTCGGGCCAAACTATAATTGTATCAAATCTATCTAGGTATAAGTGTTCTGAATAAAATTCTAATTGTACCACTATTGTCGATACTGTACTCCTACTAAACGACGTACAAAATGCCAAACATAATAAATGTTTGTTTATTAACCATAAATGTAAGGTGCAGCCTTTCGTCAGCCACTGTGTATACCGTAGCTTTCTGTCTAGCACTATCCAGAATTAAACGATATGTTAAAAAGAAGGAAATTAAAGAAGCGTTACGCGGAGTGTGTCGGGACAAGTAATATAACCAACTAGAAGGTGATTTTAGATAAAAAAATAAAATCAAAATATAGAATGAAATTATTTTGTACGAGGCTCCATTTTCGAACAAATTAAGTTTAAATATTCGTTGAATACACGTGTACCTCTCACGCGGAAGATTGGCAAGCTTATTTATTAAATAATAAATAGTAATCGTAATAGTAACATTATGAGCACTGAGGGACGCCCTTAGCAAAATTCAGTAAGTGCGCGTGTACTTAAATTGATTGAATTCATATTATATTTATTTTTCACTGTATTTAATTAATAGTGTATTGTAGATTTTTGTACACACATACCCTATGAATCTTTAAATTTAGTTAACTGAAATTAATCCATTGAGTGTTATGGGTTTCCTTGCACGCTTGTAACGCTGCTATGGTCCGCGCGGAGAACGCCTATAGGCGATCCAACAATGTAGAGTAGAACCTCGATTATCCGAACACCGATCATTTGGAAATTAGCCATCCTATGTCAGCCCCAAGCTGAAAATATCATTAATGACACTGTGTATTTAATTCCGCACTACTCTGTCTTTTATATTCTAAAATAAACTTATCATTTTTATACGAAGTTTAGTCACAATGTGAATCATACTGTTACGAATGACAGTTCGGATAATCGAGACCTACCGTATAAAGTAATACACTCACCGATCTTCCGTGCGAGAGGTATGGAGGTCCTAGCGTACTCAAAGAAAATTTTGTTGAACGTAGGGACTTGTAAGTACTAACAATTTTTGTTCATTTTGAATGATATATATATATTGTTATTATACAATATATTTTGTTTTATATGTTTTATATATATATATATATATATATAATAAAGAAGAGCTATATATATATATAAATTGATTTTATTTTTATCTAAAATCTTCTTTTATTCGGTTATACTACTCATCCGGATACGTCCTGTATAATGGTGTACATGTTTGAAAACGCTACATTGCAAACAGTGAGACTTAATAATAACAAGAATCAATGGCAGCTGTAGAGTTGATACATAGTGAGCAAAATTGTTCGGTAATGTTTCGGCAATCTGTCACCTATTTGTAATCATTACATGCAATTAATAATTTGGATATACTATAATTGAATAACATATTATATGTCTTGGTAGTAACTCTGACTATAACTTTTCATTAAAATATCATTAGGCTTATGTTATTGTTAACTTCAGAGTAGGCTCAGAAAAATTATTCCCAATTAATAGTCGAATTTAACAAATAACGAAACGTACGTTTTTAATTATGTACGCACTTGAAATTACTATTACGAACTTGACTGTTTTAGAACTAATTCAACAGGAAATCGAAACCTAATTACAATTACATCCACCTAGTAGTAAGCAAAGCTTAGAAGTCCGATTGCTTCAAACAAGAAGACTTCAACTTTTCGAAAATTCTGATCATTTTGAAACGTCGCTGGTTTATACAAGAGTTTCGTATAAGTATCGGACAAATTTTCTTTTTGACCTATTTTCCGTTTCTCAGTATAAAACCATACTGCAAAGAATGTCAAACGTTTCTCTGTTTCCAATCATATCTTTAAACTTATAAGAAAGGAACAGAATGTTCAAATACAGATATACTGCCTTATTATGTTTCGTAAAAATATTCAGTGATTTTTTTTTCAGAATTTCATACAGAATACTAATACCTTACTGCGTACCGGATTTATTTGTACCGTTTTAATGCTGGATTTTCATCGTGCACGACGTATAATAATACACTTGTAATGTAGAATGAATGTTGTCTATCATTGGATACTTCTCAGAAAAAACAGTAAGTAAAATAATGAACAAAAGTTGTATAAAATCCTTTAATTACAGTTACCTTTATTCTTTCTGATGATCAAAATATAATTAAAAATTTCAAAAACAAATGGTCTTAAGACCCAAGTTTAATACATTTCTTTTTCATTTTGGTTCGTAAAATACACCTAATACTTTGTGATAAGACTTTAGAGTCGTTCTGTGGAAATTAAACCTGATTACATTTCGGTAATTGATAATCACACTAATACAACGGTAACGGTAACTGCACACCCATCAACCGTAAACTCAAAAAGAAGCATTCAATAGATCTTGTTATATAATAATTATATAAGCTCAATAATGTAATACTATGAACAATTTACAAACTTAAGATTCAATATTGCTACGCGCGAAGTGGCTGGCGTCGAATTTTTAAAAATCGTACTGCCGATGAAGTAACGGTGGTCGCTCGTCGTCGACTAATTACTCTCAAGTGCTCTCTCTCTCTCTCTCTCTCTCTGCGGCTTGCGGCACCCCTTCTTATATAGTCTTCCTTATCTCAGTTTCCATCAGCTTCTGTACGATTGCTTTAGATTGCATCCCCTTTCCGTTATGCTGTTAACATGGTGTAATCTTGTGACAATATGCAATCCACTCATAAACTTTTATATGATGTATTAACATTGTATAAAGGTGCGAGTATGAACAGTCTGAGAAGTAGGCAAAATGGAACTATAAATGGAGGTAAAATAAAATAAAAATAAAAAATTTCGGGAACTTGTGTACGGACACTGTGATCTTTTTTTTGCATCCTTAGTAAAATTTTCAATTCAAACAAAATATTTAGACTACAGTGAAGTATCCTTAGATTCTCAGTTCGGATTCCTATTTTTAGAAAAGTTGAAAGTTAACATCATATGTATTTCTGATTGCAAACGAGAGGAAGAAAAATTTTGATTTTGTTTTTAATAAATTTTAGTTTCTCCTACTACAGTGTTTTCTAGAACAGTGACTCGAGCACACCTTATATGTAATATTTTATTCATCTTAAGACAGAAATAATTATATTCAATATCGTAAAAGTACTTTCTTGCGCTAGATTTATATTACAATAACTAAAAAGACTGAAACTCCTCCACCGTTTACAATAAAATAATGATACTATGAGGTGAGTGTAGAAGTACTGTTGGTTTTAGGTAATAGAAATATAACAGCAGTTGTTAGTATTTTAATTTATTTTCTATGTGTCTCTGTATTGTCGATTTAATTCTACGACTTTCTCCCATCTTTTTCTCAATTAGTCAATATCCCTTGCGAAAAATTATTGATCCTCAGAGTGCATAAAGTCATCAACAGCGTTTGACTTCCTCCTCATGCATAAATGTTCAGTCATTCAAAAAATTTTGCAGTGATTTAAATAAATGAAAATCAGTAGAATATGTGGGTGTGGTAGCACTTCCCATCTAAACTCCCTAATTGCTTGCTGCTTTCCTACTCACTAAACAGAGTTGTTTAATTTAAAATAGAGCATTAGTAGTTATTACATAAAACTATTGCAAATTTCGGTGTATGATAATTTATTTACTAAACCAAGGGTATTATTAGGTAATACAGAAACCGACAGAACTTTTGCAATCACCTAATAGAATCGCTGTCAGTTCGACTGTGCTCATTTAACCTGCGGTTTGTGCACAAGCAAATATAAACAACCGATTAGTGGGACCATAGTATGATCAATTAACTCTCAGTCGGCTTTATAAATTGGCAAACGCATGCGAGTTGTATGCGGAAAAACTTGACTGGGAATCAGCAGATGTTTCCGTGACCATGAGCAGTGATCGAATACGCCGAGGATCAACCGTTTCAGCGTCTCTGCTTCACCCTTTGCTCGCGCTGCTTTCTGTCTCTTCCTTTGCGACCGGAAAACGAAGGAGTAAGATTCAAAACATGAAGCGGAATTGGATGACGTATAACGTTACCGCGGACGTAAATTCGTTGGACACGTCGAAATCGAATATTGCCGGAGTGAATCTCGCGAACACTTTGCCTGGTCTATCGACGATCGAACGGTATCGACGCGTCGTGAATTTCTTTGTCCGAGTGCACGTTGATAAATCGAGCGATCTGCAGGAAAGAACAAACCGAAGCCACTTCGATGTTTGGGATGCACAAGGGTGGTCGGACGGGAATGTGGTTCTCTATGGTAGCAGTAATACATAATAAGATATGAACGGAGGGTATGCGGCATAATCATATATCATAGGTTAGTGCGGTACGGCGAAGTATTTCACCGGTGTACGACGAGCAGCGCACATTACCGCAACGGATACAATCACCGTCTTTGCCAACCGCCGCCGACACGAGGAAAGACCATCATCTGTAACGCAGATTCTCAAACTTTATGATAACACGAGCCCCCGTTACAATGCGCTAATTCGTGCGGCTTTTCTTCCGAATACAGTTATTCGCCCCATGAAAATTAAGAGCGTACGCGGTGCGTCTAAAAAGTAATGAGACTGAACACGTGGCTCGAGAACTTGCAGCACTGTAGCCTCCCCTTACACCAGCTGAGACGTACATTCCTATTTGATGTTTATTGTAAGTTTCGACTAGATAACGTTAACACGTCTAACTTAACAGCGATTTGTAAGCCTGTATAGTAGGGTGGACCTTAGTTATACTTGGTGAAAATTAGTTTTGATATTTTCTTTTGGAACAACGAAATCTTTTAAAAGACTATTTTAAAATCATGAAAATACTTTCATTTTTTACTCTTCCAGATATTCTTTTTTAGTTCAGAAACTACTTTTTTATATTGTGTATTGCACTATATATACATAGTATATTGTATATGGTAAACTGTTTAAAGAGAAAAATCTCAATATCTTCGTTATTTGTGAATACATGTAAAAATTTCTTAGACGAAAGTTGTGCTGCTCGACGAGGTAAATACAATGCCAAAGAACAAATTTTTTTCTGAAGGTCAGTTTTTCAGATTTCGAGATCATGATTTCTTTTCAAAGTGTTCTTATATTTTGTTTCCATATTGTTACAGAACGTAAAAAGACAAATTCGACGATATATAAACATGTATACTAACGATATACTACAATGGAGAAAAACAAGTTACAGAAATAAAAATTTTTCAAATTCGACGCAGCACGATTTCCTATGATCCAATCGATTTCAAATTTTGCACAAATTATTTTTTCATCCAGTGGCACAATTCTAAAGGGTGTCGTGGAAAAAATTCGATGGTCGAAAAATAAGGTCCACCCTAGTGTGGTAGTGACACGTTACAAAACTGGGAAAGCGAAGTCTCGACGATGTGTGATTAAACGTTGCGTCAAACTTAACGAAAACGCAACAGAAACTTATGATAAATTAAGACGTACTTATGGAGAGCATGTTGTATCCATGGCACAGGATTTTAGGTGGCGTACAGCATTTTTGAATGGTCATGAGACTGTGGAAAGCAAATTTCGTTCTGGAAAACCTTGCACGCCACAAACGGACGAAAATGTGACGAAAGTAAGGGCTCGTGTGAGGTTTGATCAACGTTTGACAGGCGGAATGATCGGTAGAGAGTTGAATTTGAATCACTAAATCGTTCACAAGGTTTTAACAGAGGAACTGGGCTCGCGAAAATTTGTGCAGAGGTGATTCTGAATAATCTCACGAACGAACCGAAGGGAAACGAATAAATGTGTGGCCGGACCTTCTTGAACGCATGGAATACGACGTAAATTTTTTTAAACACGTCATAACCTGCGATGAATCGTGGATCGTCCTTTTAATCGTTATTTTAGAAATGGAAAAAACATTCGAAAGGTCATGGCAGACCAGAAGGCGGTTTCAGTTAAAGACATTCAAGACCGCTACAGAAAGTGGGAGCAGCGTCTCCGGCGGTGTGTGGCTTCCGAAGGGAACTCCGTTGAATAGGATACTGTTGACTTGTAGTTAGTTGTTAACAGCAAATTGTATAGCACTAGCCTCAGAATTTGTTAGACACATCACGTAAGGTTGTGCGTAGTAGGCGGGATGTGTTGAAATTGCCAACGAAGATTTCATTGATGAAAGTTAACCCTTTGTGTTACAATGACAAGCCGCACTGGTTGCATAGGTTATGGTCCATACGTTACAAACATGAGCCCCGTTAGCGAATCGATTCTTTAAAACTTAGCACTAGATCACCTTTGACTTTCAGAAGACTCTTAATCCCTTCACGTAGAATTTAATTCAGATTAAGGTACTATATTTCGCAATAAATTATACTAAAGGTACTGCTTCCACTTATGTATCGCAACAGAAACTGACCCTGTTTATAATTATCATACAATTTCTGCAAGTGCAATCTATTGGAATTGTATACATTGGTATTGGGTTATTATGACGATCCAGACTCATCATTTGACTCGTATGAGAAAAGATTGGCATAGGTATGTATCTTACTCCTTCAAATTTCAGGAGATTTTGATTGAACTGTTAAACAACTTAAAAAAAATCTTGCATACTATTATCAGCTTATCAGCTTTTCATGAAGTCAGGGAAAGTAAATTAAGAAAACTCTTCGTAATATTTACCAGGTATTTTGAAAAGATGATTCGAAATTTTGCAGACTTATAGTACTCATTGAACTGAACAAAACGGGTTAGCCGACAAAAGGTCATGAATTAACGGTTTCAAAAGCAACAGTGTTTCTTTCACAGTTGATAGGTAATTATTATAATTTCCACCGAAACTATATATTTTCACATAATAGGTATGCATTGTTTAAATTTTACAACATAAAGATGTTCCTATAAGCAAATGTACTATTGTTTTTAATATCTCTGTCAATATTATATGTATGTACGATTGAGGATAATTCATATATGAACAAATAACGTTTAATAATCGAATCGTTCATTATTGAAAGGGCGTATATCCATTTTTTTAAATTTTACACCAGGCAACAAAAACTTCCTAATTTTACTCGGAATAATATTTAATTGGTTTTTTCAATCGAAATCGATAGAAGATATCAAAAGACACTTTTTTTGGCTAGGCATCTATAGTTAATAAAATGCATAACTTAATTTTCCCCAAAATATGGACAGACGCTCTTTCAACAATAAACGATTCAAATCCGTACACGAAATTTTGCGTAGAACATTGAACAAATAGCAAAACAAAATTTGTTGTAAAATGTACAAAGAAGATCATACGGGATAAAAAAAAGTATAAACTTTTAAGATGATCGAATAATTGAAGTAAAAGTGCAATAGAAGTCACTCGAAGAAGAAGTTTTCTTTCGTTGGACGTGGCAGTCAATGTGTTAAGGGTTCTGAGAGGTCTTGTACTACTGCAACCGTTTTCTTCCTTACACTTTCTTCGTGCTTCTTCGACGAGAATCGTTTAGACCGCGACCGATTGTGCACACACACAGACACACACATGAATCAACATTGGTGTTCCGGAGGAGCATGTTTGCAGTGCCTGGGATTTCGGGGCAGTTTCCCTAACTTTTTGAACAAGAATGGAAAGTTCGACGGCGCGCGCCACCGAGGGGTAAATGGTTTGGTCAATGAATAAATAGTAGAACCGCGGAAAAGTTGACGCAAGGAAATACTTTTTCCCTGTGCGGTGTAGTATGCAGGAAATTGCGTCGTGGTTGGACACTGAATCGATTGTAATTCTGTGAAACTATATAGACCAAGTTAAAAATTGATCATATAGCTTTCGAAATCGAAAGGAAGAAATTGCTGAAGTTCTTCAGTATGTCGCTGGTTCCATTGCACGCTACCCTGTTCATTCAAACCAGTGACCATTTTGATATTCATTGATATACAGGTAGTAGAGACAGACACCGATAAATTAAACAATTTTCATTTAAAAAATATAATAAAAGGTTACACAGATTTCACAAAGAAAATGTACCTCTTAGGGTAAATGTACCAGTAGTTGACACTACAAGACTCATTTCCCATTGTAATTACTATCACAGAGTTTTATTCTTAGTAAGCAATTTTGTAGGTGGATAACTTGATTTGTCAGCTGTTTTTTTAATAAATTGAATTCATTAGTAGTGACAAATAATCCTATAATAAAGCTTTATTGACAAAAATTGAGGAAAAGAACCATTCAACAGCACGCAGAGTACAGACTTCTGGCATTTACACCCACGATGAATTGCAGTGAAAGTATTTATAAATTTTCACACTGGAGTGAATAATCTTACAAACAGCACACTATTAAAAAACATTTTGTTAGTACAAAGCTTATTTTTCATGACTGACAAGAAAAGTGTTAACTATTCGTACACTGTCAACTACTGATACATTTACCCTAAGTGTAAAATACGAATTTATGACATTAAAACAAGGTAATCGTTTTAAATAACATTTTATTATAAATATAATCGACACGTATGATATATTTATTGTTAATGGATGTGTTGGCTAATGTAATACGCCGTTCGTGCAAAAAGCATTTGCAAGTATAACTTTTCACGCTTGTAACGTGCACGGTATGCTTGAAATTTAAGGTTAAGTATTCTATAAAATTTATATGACACATTATGCACCATGGAACACTTTATAGACGTGGCAGAATATATTGTATGAAAGGCTGCCGCGCTTAGTTGGCAGAAATTTTTTTACGCTGTAGCGAATAACGTACTGATTCAAACTGTCACAGGCTGCTAATGTAAAACAGAAACCTGGTATCATTTGGAGCTTATGTATCTTAGACCAAGGAGAGAACGGCAAAATTCATGTATTTGCTGCTCGTATATCCACAACTAGAACACGTGAAGGAAAAAAAAACCGGCCAGCCATTCTCACGCAACATATAAATACTTGAAACAGTAGAAAGTCTGTTTTTATTAGCATGACAAATATAATTAGGAGGTCAGATGCAGCAGTCAGAATATTGTTGGAGGTTTGCACGAACTCACAAACATTAATACGAACTCAAACGAAAGGAATATTAGAGTGCATTAAGATTTGTATTTCCACTTGATGTTAGTAAGGACCGACGTTTGAATTTGTTTATCAGTTTCTGAATTTAACGTATAAGTATATCGTGACACGATAATTGACCGTTAAATTCTGCTCAGTACATTAACTAGTTACATTATTAAATATGTAACGATAATGTTTCTGCTGATAGAGGACTGAACTACCTAAGTAATTACTCACGCGGCCTACAACGTGCAGAACGTACTTACTATGTACGGTGCACGTGTACATTTGACATGTTGACTGCCGCTGTGCAAACAGCTACACGTACTCAGTCATAGTATAATTTTCTATTTATAGTATAAATTATAATTACAAAAATACGTAAGCGTTTAATTGTATCTTCGTGTTCCTAAACTATTATTGCAATAATATTTTTGCTTAAAATTTTGTAAGAATCAATTATTACTTAATTAAGTTAAATTTCAGTCACCGGTGGCTTTACGGAAATCACGATGTTACTTTCTTTATCAGTCTTCTGAATTTATAAAATCGTTGGTAAAATTTTCCTGATGCCCTTTTTTCTTTTTTTATTTATTTAGAGTCGCTTGCACATGATGGGTTATTAGCGAATATTATATTACACTATTTACATTACATTAGATTTATACAGTGTGTTAAGAAAAAAGGGTCCGATACTTAAAAGGCTTATAGTACTTACCAAGGGGAATAAAAAATGTCTAATCAACATAGATCCTAAAATTAATAATTTCGATAAAAAATACAGAAGTTTGTTTTCACGTTTGTTACAGATGTTCGATATGTCATCATTTCAATAGAAAACTCACACCTACAGTTACATTTTCAAATATTCCTTCCATGTATCGTATTGTACAAGAATCATTTCCTATTCGTTGTCGTAAGTTCAATACGTTATTTATTCTTCTTTATTTTTTATTTCATTTTCTTTATACACACGATATTTAACGCTCGTAAATATAAAAGTTGATTTTACATTGAAAGGATTAATTTTCGGACCTATCGGAAGCTACTTTTTTAACATCCTGTATACAGTGCTATACTATGCTTATATGGTATGATTTAAACATATGATATACACAATGCACATTAAATATATAGTGTACTAGTTTATATGGTAGATTGATTCATAACTAACCATTTGTGTATTGAAGCTAGATGAATTGTAAAAGGTTGGTGTCTTTTAAAAACTGTTACAGGCTTTTTCGTGCTTCTTTGTTTTTAGGGTTGATGTTAGATTGTTTGGGATGTTGTGACTTTTTCTATCGTTTTCACATTTTGAGCAAGCAATTAGTATGTATTCCACAATGATTCCTGTGCTCTGATGTCCTTGTGCTTGAACAAGCTTGAGGTGTCAATAGCTGGATCGTAATTAATGTTGAAAAAGGTATAGTGGATCGTCAGAGGCTTCAGCTGAGAACGTGCTCCCGTGGCCATCGAAGAGGTTGCATGCTACCGCGAAGAAAGTAGCCGAGTGTCTCGTAAATTCCTTACGATAGTATTTCCGTGACTTATTACCGCAGCAGGCGAGAAACGTCGGCAGTACCGCGTCGACTAATGGCGCCATGTGGTTGGAAAATAAGAAGATATAAGTAAGAAAACGTACAAGCAACCCCGGGCACGAGGGTAGCTGCAACCGGCCGTAATGTCGGACGACAACGAAAGAAGCGGACTCCCTTCGTCTTGGAAAAGTCCGAAACGACCTTACGCCATTAAATGTACTTATATAAGATAGTAGCCGGTAGCCCACCGACGGCGTATCAATCACGATAATAGGACAATAAATATCTGACCGACAGCGACTGGCCAGCTAAGGTCAAAAGTGCAGCAGCTTGCAATTTCTACTCAAGTTCCAGTCGGTGCCCGTGGCCAGTAACTCAACCTTCGCGTCTGCAATATGTAATCGGTTCCCTATCGCGGCTTAAGCCTCGCATTAAAGTGTCACGTCGAGCCCGAACATCTCTTCGCTCGAATGTGCTACACTTTACCTGAGGTTCGACAGCCTGCGAACAGACCAATAGGATAGCCGAATAAGAGTTTTCCGTTCGTTCATTCTTTTACGAAATTCTTTCCGTTGTTTCGAATTTGTTGGGCTAAATTCAGGACGAACATCTGGTAAACACTTTAACACGTTGAACGCTACAGTGAAAACGGCCATACCTGGCTTAAAGAAAAGATTTAAGTACTCAGTCGTGTTCTTCTGTTTCTACATTATTTTTTTAGTATGAAGTTTGCTCAGAATTTTACGACAATCAAGTACTGTTTAATTAAATTAAATTTGGGGTGTCGGTCACACGGCGTTAAACATGTTAAACATTTCACTGTGACACGTTTAACGTTTATTTCTTTGTACTCCAAGCAATTGGGCTATACGTTGGTAGTCAATTCTAAGGAGTTTTTTCGTAGATTTCTGAGTTACACAAAATGACCACGAAAAAATTTTGGCAGCCTGGTAGATTATATGACTTTTTTTCAAACTTTAAAGTTTATATACTATGAATTAGGATACGAGTAGAATGAATATAGAAAAGTATAAACAGCCGATGATACTGATAAACGAACGCATATAAACACTTTTATCTATAAATGATAAAATGTGGGCAGCAACTTGTAAGTGTCTGAGTACTACAACTGGCTTTAGGATTGCAAAGGGTTAACATGTTCCGTTCCGCGTGGGTCATTTAATTGTTGGGTCAAATTTAATTAACTAAAGTAACTTCCAACTCTCATCACGTTTTTAATCAGACTAATGTCACAATGATAGTATGCCACAGGAAATGTTCCATGAAATAATGAAACATTTGCAAGCTTCACCGTGTATTTCATATAATTTTACCTACTTTAATGCATTTGACCAAACAAGGAATTGTTCAGTGTGATACGAAACGTATTAACAAAAGAAAATTTTTGTGAAAAATCAGAAGTTTGACTTCAAATAACTTACATTTCACTCAATTGTAACATTTCAAAAATTGGGTTCGTAGCTAACTGCGTGTATACATTTACTTTAAAACATAATTCTATTCCTTGAATTTCGTTAATTGCTGTGAACAAAATCGGGGCAAACGCAGATCAATATGCCGAAAAGTATATTGAAGAATATAGAATTACACTATTTAATATAGACAACTGAATAAAAATAGCTGAATTGCAATACTGTGTATAGTTTTTCCAAAAGAATGTGTAGAGTTAGGGCATACATTGGGCCTTATAGATAATACATGCAGCCACTCAACTACGGCTGCCGTTGAGAAACAGCTCTACCGCTGTACACACAGTTCTACAGCAGAATGCTATATAAGTTTATAGCGTAAAACATTCCGTTGAAAATAATAAAAAATTTCTCAACAAGACTGTCAACATGTTTATTGAATGGTATACAAAAGTTAAACAACCTGCTAGTTAGCACGAGCTATTCCCAGGCCGTCAGTGCAAAGCATGAATAATATGAGCGGCGGCAGTGATACTTCGGTCAATATGGTAACAAAAAGTCACTATACTGGCGCATAGTAACTAAACAATTAAAATTAAATCGGCACATAGTGTATGTACGGAACGAAACAAAAGCTCTTTCTACTATATTCCAGTGTAAACGATTGTATCATTTTTCATATTTCAGATTTCTGGGAGTCAATGATATACATGAATAGAGACTGTATGAATATGACAGTATTCAATTTATTTGTTTGTGTGCAATGTACACGTAAGTTCTATTTATAAGCGCTAATCGCCACTGCAATTGATGTAATTTTATGTTTTAATATAAAAGCATATTATGCTAAACACTTCCTCTTCGCATACCCACTCAATGCACACTTTTATATTTATTCCTTTAGTCCCATATTGAATGTTTTACCACATAAGGAGCAAGGTACATTGGGATGAAAAGCACAGATCAATTCTGAAAAGTAGGAAGGAGACACGAATTCGAAAGAGCTAGTGCCAATGTACCTACTTGATAATATTAGGTTGTCCGAAAGTTTGTAGAGAAATTGGATGAAAACTTCAAGGCAAAATTTCTGTGTACAATTTGTAACTTATTAAATAATATACGTGCCGTTTCTTTTAGAGACTTTTTACCATTTATTTCATAATCTTGTGATCCTATTTATCAAAACTCTCACACTCATGAACAAAGAATTCTTTCAAACGTTTTTTCATACGTCTGAATTATGAATTTCTTGTCTTTAGAAAATTCTTTTACATTTTGGTAAGGACACACATCGAGGTTTCAAATATTCAACTACAATATTTATGAAGTTTAATGTAATTATATTGCAAAATATTGAATTTCATTTCTGCTGTAAAGTATTTGTTACATTCAAGCAGTTTGATGTCAAACATAATGAACACGTTCTGTAATTATATATTATTAATACCAGACCATTCAATTCAACTCGGTTTAGAACGTAATTAATTTACATATAAAAAGAGCATTGGATACAAGAGAAGTTTCAAAATGGTGCCTAGTTTGCTTTAATAGGCCCTTAATTTGTATCTACTAAAAAGTTGTTATTCATGACTGAATATTTTAGAACTTAATAATAAATATTCTAACTTTTCTTATTATTCCGGTTTATAAATATTTTAAGTCCTTAGAGGTTTCTGTAGAACACAAGATTAAAAAATTACGTTTGCTGAATTTTCTAATTCAAACCGTGTGATATGCCACAGAGCTCTACAGATATCAGCCGGTAATTTAATATGCAAAGCGAGAATATGGATAATATAAGAACTTTAAATTATATTGTGTATTTTGGAAAGAAAATAAAATTTGTTAAAGAAAGGTTCATCAGTATTTCGAGCTTCTTGTGAATTCTTAAGAATTAACTATGTATGTTCTAGATTGTAGACAATAAAAAATGCATATCTATACTCATGTATATGTTTGCTCCAAAATCTCAAAGGATAATTACTGAGCTTTTCATAAAATGAAATTCTTTGAAGTATGTCCATTTATATTAACATTAAAAGATAATATTCACTTTCCATGGTGCATCCATTAAGTAAAATCGAGCAGTACTTTTAGAAAAGCTGTTAATTAGTAATGGATCTGCTGATAATTTTAGTTATGTGACTTGTTTCGCTTCTTTGATAATTTTATTTATTTTACTAATATTTTATACTCTCGTATTAATCCAGTCCGGATGATATTTACGAACATGTTTAGATTTAATGATTGATTCAAATACTTACATTCCAAACAGTCATTAATACATGTTTTTTCTCAACAAAGCGGAACAGAAATTAATGTTTGTTGATAAAATCATTAAAGGTTGCTATTATACCTTAAAAGAATAATTCTTTTAATAGTGTTATCACGGAATCAACGTCGTCTCGCGTGAACACTTTGAGTGCAGGGGAGGGGTGGGGGCACCGGTGATCAACACCACAGATTTAATTAAATTAAATAATTATTACACTTTATAAAATTCGGAAAAACATTAATGTCGTAATAATAATACGAACTACAAATTATTAGATTAAATTATTAGAATTTCTTTTACTTTACAATTTATACTAAATACAGCAAATTATATGTCTGGCTAGGTATTGTTGTCTTCACTATGGCATACAACGTAATAATAAGAGACCGAGCTTTAGAAAAAAGTTGCTTCCGCGGATAGGAACATGGCCATACCATTTTAGCATTTTAGATAAAACAGGATAGTTATTCATATTTTTTAGATAAAACATTAAATCGTTTCTTTACGTTTTCAAAACAAGAAATTTGACAGATTCTATATTATTTTACTGCGACATAGAATACAGTATTTTCCGCTAAATTCATTCGTTCCACTTTAGCCACAAATAACATACAAAAATTTGTATTCAAGGGTCGTTCACGTCAAAAGCGGAATTCAATTTTTATACAGATAAGTAGAGACAAAATGGTGACCAGTAAGGAAAATTTATTTTTCGACATAATCTCCATTTACATCATAGCATTTTTTCCATCGACGTACCAATGCGCTAACACCGGCTGAATAGAAGGATTTGTCCTGACGTCTGAACCAGTGTAACACGCACGTGTTTTTCCTGCAGGATAATGCAAAGCCACATACCTCCCCGAAAACCAGGGAAAATCTGCAAACATTTGGTTGGGAAGTCCTTCAACGTCCCCCCTATAGTCCCGATTTAGCGGCTTCAGATTTTCATCTGTTTGATCCTTTGAGAGAATATTTGGGCAGCGGGCGCTTTCAGTCAGAAGATGAGCTTGAAACATGTGTGTTACATTGGTTCAGACGTCAGGACAAATCCTTCCATTGTGCCGATATTAACGCATTGGTGCGTCGATAGCAAAAATTCTATGTTGTAAATGGAGATTACGTTGAAAAATGAATGTTCTTTACTGATCATAATTTTGTGTCTTTACCTGTCTAAAAACTAAATTCCATTTTTAACTTGAACGACCCGTGTATTATTATCATATTTTTTCAAAATGTATTACACACAGTAGATATTTCCCATGCTCAAAATCTTCTTAATACTTTCATATGATTATTATAATTTACTGCACTTGGAATTTAATTAACCCTCGGACGACCGACCGTGTAGTAATGACGGGGGAGGCCGATGCCGGGTGCATGGGCATTTATTACGGGTCATTTATGACCCATAGTAAGATTTTTGTAAAATGTGCTCCAGAACTAGCTTCCCTATCAAAATTGTATTTTATTACACCACTAATGGGTTTTTTAAGTGATACTACTACGGAATACTTGGAAAGAGAGGATGTTACATTCTATCTCCCCGATAATGTTATTATTGTTATAATTATTGCTATTATTATTGTAGATGCTCCTTCTATTATTACCACCATGACCACCAGCACTACTTCTGTTATTATGATTATAACCATCACCATTATCACTGTTCATACTATAATTATTCTTGAACTCATTATGTATAAAATAGCACAATCCAATGTTCAACCCTTGTCTTTTACCACGGCCGCACAGTTTTCCCTCTCTCAGCGATTCTCCCTCCTCCAAGGTTTCCCAGGACAGCATAAAAAGTCAGAAATTCCTCAACCTTTGACCTGCTCAACCTTACCAGCATACGTAATAAAGTCAATACATAATTATAACTAAACAACGATCGACATTTGGCAACCTAATTTCTCCGACCGGAACAAGGACCCAGATCGCTTTCTCGGGAAACATACACCCCGTGAGTGATCAAACATGACAAAGGAAAATAAATTTACAAAGAATAAATCATGTTTCTTTATCCGCTGTCTGCACAATTTACACAAAAGTGTGATATATTAGAGCAGGAGAAATAGAGAAATAAGTGTCTTGCCGAGTTTGGAAGAATGGAACATTGTATAGAATCGATTATCTGTCTATAAGTAAACATACATAAGAGACAGATAAAAAATGACCCAGACGAGGGTTAATATAATACGTAGACAATTGTTGGTAGACGACTAAGAAAGCTACCGTATCATGTGAAACTTGTTCGCAGTTGTTTTCTTAAATCTTAACGAGAACCAGTAACTGCTTCATATATGGGTGACACTTCGACTTATTGTTACTTATTTGATCATGTTAAATACTAATGAATATATCTAAGCAGGTTTGTTGGAACCAATAGAAAGATTATGAAATTTTATGAACGTTAGTGATTGAAAAGCGTACTATTTTGGGGTGTATTCATTCTGTATAAAAATGTAGAAAGTTTGTAATTTTCAATATCAACAAATGCATTTTGCGGAACTAGTATCGAAACTAGCAAGTTATTTCGATACCTATTTGATGATATTACACGGCGCCTGGGACTTGAAACATATCGGTATCACCGAGTATGTGATCCAATTGGACAACGTTGTAGCTTAAGTTGCAACGAAACATAGGGATTGGCATAGACCGCGTGCACATTAACTGTTCAAAACTACAATATATAAACTTCGTTTTCCTCTTGTATAAACTATAAAAGAACAGACTCGGGGCCGGTAGACGACCTCGCAACCCGGACTAACTATTAAAAGTTGCAAATTGCTGCAGACACACTGCGGGCCCGACGTTAGCGTACCGGCCGTCTTGGGCACTCCTTGGTGCTGTCCTAACTTACTTACTTACCAGACTCACTTCCTTACTTACATAGTCACTCGCTTACTTACTTATTCCTAGCCCGGTATTCCTTATCCTTGCCTCTTTCTACGCCACAGTTTCCTCGCTTAACATTACTTGTTCATGTTCTTTCCGCGCATCTGCTGCAACCAGTCTGCCGGAACTCCCGAAAGGTACAACGTGTACTAAACTTGGGATAACGAAACAATCCCAGACCCCCCTCCCCGTATTATTTTACCCATTTATTAAAATTGAAGTTTGGCGAGTCTCGAAACGCTCGCTTCGCATAATCGGCTATAAGCTACGTTCAGTCGCCGGCGTTGATCCGATTATCGACTTATAATTTTTGATAGACACGGAAATGAAATATTCAATTGATGGCATCAATGAAAACTGACGGACACATTATTCTGTTGTTCAACGCGTTAATCTCTACATTCGTAGCGCGTGTGTAAACGACTAATACCGATGTCATGTTTGCTGGACCATTATTCGTCGCACCAGTTCCAGGTCCACGCTAAAAATGAAGATTTAAGTGATCCATGTTATGTACTTTTTACTTTCTTTGGTGAGGAACGGAACATTTTTAGATGAAGATTGATTTATCATTACACGAATCGTTCGTGATATATTCTCTCAAGTCAGACAGTCATTATTCAAACAATTTCGAGTAAATGTATACCTGAGGTGACTATTCAGATAAAGTTGTTTCAGTCGAATAATTTATCCAAACAATAGATATACTGTATTTAAAATAAATTACTTTGTTCTCCTCGTTTAAATAATTTCTTTTTATTTATTTGTATAATTATTCGAATCGTGCTCTGTAAATTATCCGAGTAATGTCTCGAATAAAAAAATGTGACTTCTTCTCTTGCGACTTCTTATCGATTATAATCCTGTTATTCAAATAAAAATGTATACGTTACTGACAAGTGAAACTTCAATCGTTATACTTCTATTTTCGCTATTTGTTGTTTCCTACCCAAATAAAATCTCGCACATTTTCGTTTTGAATATAGTAGACCACATGTATGATTTCAAGTGAAGTACCTCCGTTCGCACTATAATGAAACAACCATTGTTTTGCCAATACAAAATGCAGTCAAAATATATTTTTAAAATCAAAATTTTAGAAATGAAGTAAAGCAGAGTATATACCTCATAAATTTGTTTTCCCTAAAAATACATGTACTTTACACATTATTAAGGAGTCTGCCTCACGGAGCTGAATTTACTTTGCGTTTATCGTACGTTCATAAATATTCATTACGGTAAATTTCATGAAATATGTTTGCAAACCTCTTATACTAAAATAATTTTTACACGATCCACATGAAACATGAATTCATTTTAACATATTAAGATCGTAAAAAATCATTAAGTACACAACTTTATTAGTTTTATAAACTGTTACATAAATTTACGTGAACATTAAAAGATGTAATTCTGAAAAATATTTGCGAATGTGTGAATCGAAGTCAATGCAAGTAAATTAAAACTTCTGTTTGATAAGTAATACTATTAACATTAATAAACAGATTTTAGATTATTCTGTGTTGAACATAGAATAAGTATACTTTAGCATCGTATGTCATTTGGTTAGACCAAATATCAATTTTTAGAAGCATGTGTACAGGGTGGTAAAGAGTGGTTCAGAACTTTAAGAGTAGATAGTACTTGTCAAATGGAGGAAAAAAGTCCTAATAAAGATGAGCGGAAGAATTAATATTTTCAAGGTTATAAACAATTTACAGTTTCTGTTAAACCGAGTAGTTTGCTCGTTTTGGGAGCTACCACGCTGCATAAAAACAATGAATTGTCTTACCATTTCTTCTTAACTTCCAAACAAACTTCACATCTTCGTATGAAATGCATTTCTAGCATTCCATGATTCGAGTAACATAGTGTTATTCTGACCACACTGTAAAAATTTTCTATTAGCTATCTGTAAATGTTCACTGATTACGAAGATGCGCAACTAATATTTCTCTAGTGAAGCCTAATCTTACTATCATAATAAAGAGACAGAGTTTGTTTGTATGTTCGCAAAAATCTCAAGAAGTACTAAATCGATTGTTATGAAGTCACAATAGCTTCTTTACATTTTCCGGAATGTCATAGGCTATACTTTATCGCGAAATAAATAATATATCAAGGAAGAAACATGGGACAATTTTTTGTCGGCGTGCCGGCGAGCCGCCCGCGGGAGCATAGTTCACGCGCAGCCGCTAGGTGGCAAAGCTCGATGCCCGCGAGCTCGAAAGAGAATTCGTCCAGCTACAAGTAATAAGGAAAAAAAACATATTTCAAATGCTACACACAGAAAACTCGAGGACAAAGCCACATCCAGGGCATGCTAGTCATAAGATAAACCTCTGTTATGATACGTCTGTATAAAGTGAAAAGGGAACAGATAATCCCTTGTTTTTCTGTTGTGCTGCTGCGCCAGAAGCGAGCAAGTCACTCGCTTTAATCGAAACTGTACATTGTTTATTACCTTGAAAATATTAATTTCTCACACTATGTTTATTAGGAGCTTTTTCATCCACTTGGCGAGTGCTATCTACACTTAAAATAGTGAGCCCCTTTTTTACCACCCTATATGAGTTTGGAGGTGCGACAGTGCTCAGTCACCCGACTGCTTGTCACCTTTCAAGTAATATTCAAATATTGATTGTGCCGAGAAGATAACGGGTCCGTTAGATGCAATTATACCCCAGGTTTTCAAATAAAACGGGCACGGTTATTGATTCTTGTCAAATAGCAAGAATGGAGGAAGGAAAAACATGAAATAATAAAATGTAGCTCGATTGAATTCAACCTTACAATTTCTTGACATAAATTTTATTTACACATAAAATCCTTCAGGTTTGTATAGCAGCATCTGTTGAAATTTTTAATAATGCATTGCATACAAATTTCTTGAAATCTTATCGAATATAATCACTTGAATATTGTAGTTTACAGGATATCTGCAAATGCTTCCTTTTTTTTCTGATTTACAACGAAACAGTCATGGCAGAACTCTGCAGAATTGCGATCCCGTATAAAAACGGAGCATCGCTTGACCCAGTGGCAAGTGGCGTATCAATTATTGTGTTTACTTGTTTCAATTGCCGCGATTTTCTTCGCAATTGAGCATTCGCATCGTGCTGTAAATGTTAATAAAGCAAATGATACGCGCATCGCTGCACCGCGGCTGGCGTTTATATTAATACACGCATTACTAAAGAGTATCAACGGCGTTTATTTTGCCAGTTAGTTGTGGCTTTCCATTTCTGCTCCTGAATACATCCTATAAAGTATTTCACGAGCTGCAGCGCGTTGGTAATCGAACAAAGCACCGTGTCGCGGTGTAAACGCTTTACTGAGCACCGCGGAGTATTTTGCTTTCATTCGCGCGTTTCATCCTAATTCGGTTGAATTATCATCTGATGATATCGAATGCAGAAAAGCGCGGTTAGCAACGTCTCCCGACAGGAGGTTGCAAAACGTACGCCACTCGACAGATGTGGAAACGGTAACTACCACTCCGGATGCTATTCATAAAATTGAAAAGATGCCAGACAACGTTGTTGCACCAGGCATTAAATTGGAAATGAAATTATATTCACCAACAATTTTGTATTTATACCAGAGGGACCTCGATATTAACATGTTGACTGCCACAGTGAAAACAGCCATTGCTGGTCAGACGTAATATACATTTTTCTTTTTTATATAAATCGTAAAGGAAAAAAATATTTGATTATTCAGTATATTACGTGTGTGCCTATGTCAGTGCTGCAATGTTAAATCTGTTCAGAATACAGTAAAAATGAATAGATATTTAATTAACCCCGTACCATATGATTTTTTTTAAACATATTGTTTAATTATTATAATACGTAAATTTGGCAACATTTTACATTATGTATTCTATACACTTCGTACGATGAACTTTCCTGTTTTTATGTATAATTTCATTTTTGACACAATTTTATGTCAAGCAAAGATGTATTTTACATTTAAGAACAGTATGTAGAAGTGTAAGTGAATGTGGAAAATACTTCATTCGCGAAGAGGAGTCGCGAGTGGTTAATTAACAGACTGTGGGATATGTAGCTGTATCTGACCAATCACATTTATGAAAAATGCCTTTGAAAATTAAAATTTCAGAGAGATAAATGGAACAAAAATCCTTACAAGGTATTCTGAAGTAAATCATTTTTAGAAAAAGTAATCGAGTTTAGTTATTTCGTATTATTCATAATCAGTAAGTGTTCTGAATTTCAAAGAAGAATTAGAGTTCGAATTCCTGTAGTCTTCCAGTTACTTCTTCTTTCTTTAATTCCTTTATATTCATTGTCCATTCGTTGTCTGTTTCTACTTGAAGATCAACTCCAGTTTTCTACTAAAATAATTTTACTCTACGGCATATTGGTAACTATTACATAACTAGGAAATTCAGTGTATTAATATGACATCATTGATTTATTAACACATTGAACGTCGTGGGGGTCACCGATGACCGGTAATTCAAATTCAATTCAATTATATAACTATTTCTTATTACACAATTCTGAGCAATTTTCATATTGTAACACTAATTTAGGAACATAAAAACGCAACTGAATACCCGAATATTTGTTTCCCTTACGATTTATATTAAAAACAGTAAATTATATTGTGTCTGACCAGATATGATGTTTTCACTGCGGTATTCAATGTGTTAACACGTTGAACGCTGTGGCTGTCACCGGTGACCGACACCTCCAATTTAATTTAATTAACTAACTATTGATTGTCGCAACATTCTGAGCAAACGTCATACTGAAACAATAATGTAGGAACAGAAGAACACGACTGAGTACTCAATCTTTTTTGTCTCTACGATTTATATGAAAAATAGTAAATTATATAATGTCTGATTAAGTATGACCGTTTTCACTGTGGCGTTCAACGTGTTAAGGAGAATAAATGCAAGGCCATTAGAATGTGAAGAGTTGAGCGATTAAAATTCATAATTAACGTAAAATGTACTTCTGCGTATGTAATTGTATCACAAAATGTGTTTTCATGTGACATTTCATCCCGAAACGTTCGATTCAGTGTTAACTATGTTTCTCATAGACATTTATTTTACGTTTTCCTGATATTTTGTAGTATGACTGCTCACTTTTATTTTAGAAGCTCGTTAAGGGCAATTTTCTATTAGATATAGACGATCACTGGTTATATGGAAAGTGTCGACGTCGTGACACAGACAGCTAAGGAAATGAAAAGTAACGATTCAATATCACCAGCACACCGGTCGCGTGTACCGAATTAACACTACTGATATGGTCGACGGTGTATCGTCCGCACGGATGACACCATTTTTCCATTAAGTCTGTCTACACCCAGTATCGTGTAGCGGACTTTTACGATTTCACTACTTTCACTGTTATTCTATCCTTCCTCGCATGTACCGCGCCCTTAATATTCCTTTAGATTAATTACTGGAAAGCGAATACACGTTTTATGGATTTCTAGATATTCAGAATTACCATTTTCGTTATTTGAAAATATCTCTACGATGGGCGAAACGAGTTGAAAGGCTTTAATGACTCGCACAGAAAAAGTCCACGAATCATTTATCTTCCACTTATGTTCACTACCTTTTGCTTCTGTTTATAAATTCTAGGCATCAACCATTTCTGGAGTTACTCGTTAGAAATAAATTAACATGTATTAGCATTTGCTATGGACATTACGTGTTAACTTATCTGCACACATTTTCTTGTACATGAACAGGTAAGGATTCCAGGGGCGATACGACACAGTTCACAGATTACAAGTTATATGAATAACTATTTAATACATCTTTGTTTATTCGAGTCATTATTCTAATCCTCAATGAATCGATACTGTCTAGCTTTAAAAATATACATACTACAAAATTAGAAAGCTTTTTCTTGCTAACAAATTATTTCCACCGTGAGAAATATTATTTGCTATAATAATTATCTTTAATATATTTTTCCTGAATATACATACATGTAAATAGCTTAAAAGTTAAGACACATGAGCCTATATTAAAGAACCATGTCATTATTTATATTGATTAACATAACAGAGTGTGTACAGTACTCTCGACAACTCATATTTATTACCAGAAACCACTTTGATTAAAATTTAACATGCAAACCAGCCATCAATACGTGTACAGACGTATAGACAAATAAACTGTACTTACAATGTTATTCTAAAAGTGTACACAGTTTATATCCCGTTTAAAATAAATTAATAAACATGAAAATTACAATAAACTTTCTAATTTAACATTTGCACGTTACCTTTTCCCCTTATGTTACTTAACTGTAATTATAGTACACTTTTACGTGAAGTTTTCATTGCACATTGTCCGAAACAACAAACAGAAATTCAAAAATTATTACTCGGCAAAGACGAAAATATTGCGAATGAAATGTGTTGCGCTAAAAAGATTCGTGAAATTATAATTTATTTTAATAATGAGTTGTTCAAATACAATGACAATTGTTTAATCCATTTATTTTCGGATCGTCGAAATCGAGGAGCCGCGCTTACTTTACTCATAAATTTCTAAATGTTTTTCAAAAATGCAAATATAAAGTTAAATTTCTGTACTTTGAAGAATAATAATATGTTATGAACGATCGATAATAATGTGGAATCGTTTAAAACGCCCAGAGACATATAAAACATATAAATAACTTCGTTATTTTTTTAACAACCATTGCATAGATTCGTTGGATGATTGTTTTTGGTAGTAAGTGAGGTATGCCATGGAAAATGGAGAGGAAAACCTTGAATTCAAAAAATCTACAATTTTTATATGTTTTACTATTTTATATTTACGAGCACAAATTTTGTATGGTTTATAGATTTCACAGCTTATTGTTAATATAACTTTCAAGGACTGATAATATCTGAAGTGAAATATATTTAAAAATTCTCTATTTTCTCACAGAAAGTCATAGCGAGTATGAGTCATCGTTTTTATATTCGAACACAAGGCCATACCACGAGTCCGACTCCTTATGCGATCTGAATGGCATAATTCAGGAACAGTAATTTCCTTGACTTCAATTTCTGTGAAATTACTTAAGGCTGTCTCAGAGTGTGAAATTCGCTTAATCGAAAACGTATCTCAATTTCGAGTATCAGCGGAGTATCATTCAAATTAGCTCAATTCCCGTCCGAAATTGAATAGAGCCGAAAGTCGTTTCTCGGTTCGGCTTTGGATTGCCTCGATTTTTAGTATGTCTTCATCCTTTACCGACTGGCGAGCGGTTTCTCCGAAATGACTTTTACTATCTATCGAATATCAGCGACGTCGCGACTAGGTACATCGTGCTGCATAAAGAATCCAGTTTATGGCGTCTGTTAGGATCCGACGATACCCGACACGTCCCATTTCCGCCATCCGACGTCTTTTTGGCGGCGATACCGCTTCCTGTTGCTGCGGACTACCAACCGGATTTTAGAGCAAAGACTGACGCGCTCCTCTCTAGAAACAGAACTGCCCGACACTAGAAAATTTAGTTATCTAAGAAATATATGTGATAGAGTATAGGTCCTTTATCAACTAAAATGTTTTAGGGGGCACCGCTCGCGAACTAACTGATATAAATTTTATCGCCCCCTGTCCTCTCTTCCACCTCACTGGAATAACTGCAATTTTTTATTGCTCTCTTTTATGCCGAAACTTTACGCGTTGAAATGTGGAGTAATGTCGTGGACAGGTCGCGGAACTTTAGACGTCAAATCTTGAACTTCTGTGACGCGGTCAGTGCGACTGCAAAATTTTAACGTGCCATGCTTCGAAAAAAAAAACTCGGTTCTTTATCTGTAACGTGTGAATTACGATATATTGTGTGTATATGCTGGTGGCTGTGAAACTTCTTTGACAGGATTTTAGGGAAAACTCTATGTGTGAAACGTATTATGGACGTGATGGTAAAAGGCGTGAACATTAATTATGCCCTCGTATTCATTCGTGTTAATTAACGCTACAGTGATATCCTTTACTTAATGGCCATCAGGCGGGGAGTTCATTAAAATTTTTATTATTCAAGAACTGTATTTTTTTTAAGCATGTTCTTTATTTTCACATCGACCAGACAGCCGAATTATTAGATACAGTATATTCAAAGGTGGCTGTATTTTCTTTTGGTCGGTAAAATTATTTCTAAGGCAGAGACTAAGGTCGAATCGTTTACGTTTGCTCGTGTATGTTTAACAGAAAAGGGTAAAGCGATCGTTGTGGAATAAGTGACAATTCTGGCGTGGCCTACTTAATTCTTGACAGCGTCACTGGGTGTATTCGTAGGACGTTTGTGGTCGTATTTTTTATGTAAAATTTTTCGCTGACTTCTATTGTATATGAGGCACGAAATTTCCATTTACTTTCCCAGGCGTATCCGACCATTTTCTGTACCACTGTGTACAAATTGGTTGTAAAACATTCATTGCTGGTTCAAAATTAAAATGAATAACATGATTTTGTTTATTGCAAATCCTACATTAGACAGCATTCAGATTAAAACTATTTCATTTCATCAATTTATTATCGTGGAAAGGTTAAAATTTCATTGGACAATGTATCATGAATGGAATTCAGTATATAGAGCCATAGAAAATTCTATATATTTTTTTATTTTATTCGTGTGCTGGAAAACATTTTACATATTTCATTTGAAATTTTGTATCTGCAGCACTATTTTGTAAATTCATATTCAAAAAATTGTGTCATAAAGCAGAGAACATAGATAAAGGAATCTGTTAGAACAAGGATGGATGAAATGGACATTGTATTTTGTACGAACATACTGCAAGATTAAATGTTAACATTCTATGACACCCAAAAATACGATTAACTTGAAAACAGTTCAAGTAAACACGAATTACAACACATTTCAAAAATATTTCATTTCTAATGAAAAAGAAAATATTCTGCGTTTTATTCCCCATAAAATAAATTCTTGATTAATTATTGCTAATGCTTCGATGATTGCAAGGACTCTGATAGTCGTAAACAAACCGATGATTATTTTATAAGCTACTTTCTAACATTCGATTGCAAAAATGGCGGGCAATAACGGAATTACAAGTATGCCACCAATTAATAAATCCATTCTGCCATATCAGCGAATTTTCAGCGAACAAACTCGCTAACTAAGCAGCCATTTCTTTCGTCCTGGCCGAATGGATAGAAGGGAAGATTTACTTCATCCCCTTTTTCTTATCTTTCAATTCATATTCCCGTTCGTTCTCGTCCTTTCCCCCCGCGCGATCCGCGGATATAGATATCGCTGCCTATGTATTTGTAACCTTCAATGAGTCGTTATATACAAATGAATTTATGTTTCTTTTTTATGTTTCAGGAGATGAAAGTTAACTGGGCGACGTCGCCGGGAAACCAACCAAAACAGGACACCAGCAGTGAGTATTTCACAATTTCTATTTCCCTGTTTACAGAAGTACGTAAGAACTTTGGTGAAATCTGATTTCATGTCTTTTCTCTAACATTTAATACTGGTTAAATTGAGCATTATTTATTATAGTGCATCTACTTTTCATATACTCATTTAACTCTTTGACTGCGGGCGACTTGAAAATGAGGCCAACGTTGCGTGCGGCCGATCTGCAATACTACATAGTAATCCATAGCACCGATCGCCTACAGGCGTCAATAGCACCCAGTGAGCGGCTGTATGCGCCGTATGCTGTCAAAGAATTAAATATACATATATTCAATAAGTATTGCAGGGTATAGCAAACACATCAAATTTCTCACAAATATGAAAGGTTAAAAAAAATACGATACATGCTGAATTGCTGTCTTAAATTTTAATAACTAACACATAATTTATATGAAGTCTTTTGAACTTCAAATTAAAATGTAGATCTATGCTCTGCTCCATCCATTGAATGTACTTATTATAATGTGCATATACGTGTAGTGCAGAAATAAACTTTTCACGAAAAATGAAATAATATATTCATAGCATAGGAATGCACTGCAAAGAGGTGCCGTATTTTTATTTGTACGTAATTTTGCAGTGCACTTAATTTAATTAATTTACAGAAAATTATATTCATATAGTTTTATAATTGTATTATGAACTTTGTGCTTCACGTCCACGAGGATGTGCTCTTGTAGTCTATATTTTATTACATGTTGCTTGTTCAAACACTAACAATAAGTGACTGAAATTATATTTTTAATGAAATATATATGCACACTTAGTTGATCGATTAAAAAATTTGTAATGGGTACAATGTTACATAAACTACACAAAGATCGAAAAATATTTAAAGAATTTTTCAGGCATAATCTCTACAGTAATATAGTATCAATTTAGTTTTATATTCAGATTTATATTGTAAAGAAAGAATAAAATCAATTTACTTTGGTATCAGTATATCATGTAATTTTGAGATCATTTATTTGAAATTAATTTAGAGTATTGGAATTACTTATATTGTCTATACATCAATTACTCGTATGTAATGCTAATCATTTCCTACGTGTTTAAGAATGTTTATAGATTACTGACTTTCAAAAATACGCTCTTTAAAATATTGTTAAGCCAAGAAAACGTTTTATATAGCCAGAAAACTCTTCTCTCAACAATTCTTTCAAACATTGTTATAAAATACTTGCAGAAAGTAAGTGATATTAATAGCGTATAAACTATAAAAAAAGAAGTTACACTCTCAAAAGTCACAGCAATTTCATGTTCCAATTTACCACCGCAGACGTTCAATTTTCCAAACAATTTCTGTGTGTCGAATACGCATAAACTCGTGCATCGTTTAAAAAAATCTATCACGCAAAATAAACTAACGCTTGTATAACTAACCAATTTTTTATTAACTAATTGACTTATAGCCAGTACTGGGGTAGGGTACACAATGATTTACCATATAGCCTCTAGCAATAAATTCATTCAGACACTCGGTTTACTGAATGTTCGGTACAGTTATTTCAATTTCAATATTGTATAAAACCGACAGTAACATTTATGTTACAAGTTCCATCGTTTTTACAGATGCAATGTCATGTTCTATACTACATTTTTTTTATTTTATTCAGGAACGTCGATGATATTTAAAGACCATCGTCAAATTTTGATAGAGTGATATATTTTTTATTTTTCATTGAAATTCTATCAGAATATTTTGCAATAAAACGAATACAATGAAACATGGAGGTCTGCTGATTAAATTATTGAAGTAAAATCATTTGACAGAGAAAATATTGCACATTTGATAGCAAATATTGCACCACTTTTCATATCGACTTTGCTATTTAAAGCAATGGGGGTAAGGTGACAAAACTTTCAAAGTCTATTGGAAAGGTAGTAATAGAAATTTAAATAAGTGTCTTTATTCTATGTGACCGTGTTTCTTATTCAGGATCGTTCTCATTCTGTTCTTCTTTGTATTCTCAGAAACTGTTCAAAAATAATTTGAGGCATGAATATAAACTTAAACAAATCTTATTAATAATCCCTCTACAAGTTTTGTTATTTATATGCGGTAATGAGAAAATTACTTACCTCTGTTCAGTTGATTAAAAAAATAATTATTGCAGTTATGCAACTTGGAAACATTGATTTAAGCATTTGTGAAAATCATTTTTTTTATTTATATACATTGAATCATTCATATGAATCAAGAAATGTTCCACTTACGTAATGATAGAATTACAGGATATTTTGTGTATATACTTTTATAATAATACCTGTTACTTTCAAAATTTGATATATCAGTTTTACATGAATGCTAACTAACGGTGACACACATTAATACATAAAATATTACAAATCAAAATACTAATCATTGCTTAACTACGAATTATATTTGATTATAGTCATGAAAGAAAACTAGAAAAATAAATGGAAAGAATGCATACATCTAAAATACACAAAATAATAGGTAGCTCCTCCAGCAAGCGTTTGCTGATTATTTTAAGCACAAGACAAGTCCAATTCCCAAGAATCAATATTGGACACAACGATTGATTCAATACGACGAATCAACGAATTAAACGATAACAAAATGTTATCTATTGTCTCAGATATTTTTGGCTAAAAAATACATGAAGGGCTTAATTCAACTTTTTAAGTACACTGATAACCAAGACACTAATAAACAAGATGTTGGGAGAACTTTAAAAGCTTATGAAAAAAATGTTCAGGTATACAAAAAATTGCTGCATACGGTTCAGAGTTACAATTTCTTATTCATTTGCTTCTAACATTACATCAACTGTTAAAGTGTTACTAGCATCCACAAAATTTCTCTATTTACTTATATTAAATTAAATGGGATAAATCTATGTCTCTGGAAAATACTATAGCCTTTTTTTATGCGTTTATATCATTTAATATTTCTTTCAGACTTGTAAACAATTTATGACAATTTCACTTTTTTGGTATTTAGTGCATTTGATCAATATGCATTTTATGGAAATATCAGGTCATCTCATAAGCAATGTCGTTTAATTTAAAAAATTCCTCGAACTTTGTATAATTTTAATTTCGTACATCATACAACACCGAAATTGAATTTCTCCTACATTTATTTTTTATCGGTTTTTCACCAGGCAATATTGATCTAAATGCGTTGAACGCTCGGTTTAGATTACAGAAAAAATGCTCTTTCAAAAGCATATTGCGAAGTCTGTACATGTTAATCGCATAAACAAGATATCCATGTATATTAGACGTAAGAGACGAAACCACATTACATATGGGATGACTTGATACAAGTATTACAGACTTGACAAATAGGTGGATCTTCCCTCTTGATATAGTAGGAACGAGTAAGTTTACTGCGACTAATCCTGAGTCTTGTTAAAAGAAAAGCTGCAGTTTCGTGTATTCGTATTATAATTTTTGTGCACAGGAGTTGTCCAGTTTAGGGTGGTTGGGCATTAAACGTACATCACTCGGTAAGCTCCTTCGTTTTCTATTTTCCTATCTCCGGAGGAGTACACACACAAACAAGTAAACCAGTCATAAGTACTTCCTTTCCAGAGATTCCCCGTGCTTTGCTTACAGAAAAATTAATATGGCTCTGCGCTGCCTCGACGCGAATATCCTTTGGCATGAATCGGTAGAATTGTTTTCGCAAATACTCTCGTTCTATCCCTTCGGTTTTATTACACAATCGGACCCGGGCTCTCGAAATCGTACGTATTCCCGAATTACTGGAAACTAACTGGCGTCGTTTCGCGTACGAAATTATTTCGTTAAATTTCATTTTCGTGATCGTGATTTTTCACGCAGATCCGAGATAACTCGCTATGCTCCTGCGTTCGCCTGACTTCTTCCTTTTCGTTGTTTTTAAAGCTGTTCAACACTGATGTCACGTTTAATTTCCGCGTTTTGCGCGTATACAAACGCCAGAAAAAATTTCATTATACCGTAACTACTTTTAATTAACCAGAGAAACTTATTATAATTGAATGCACGACGACATTCCATTTCGCTAATTACATGTACAAATACACCCAGGATATATGCTAATCATAATGAATGGTTTGTTCAACAACGGCAATAATTATATATACTTCTACATGTCTGACTAAACACTCGTTGCAAAGAAGAATAAAAATGTGAAAGAAAGAACTTTATTTACTGTTAGCAAAGAAAATATTTACAACATGCGAAAATGCTTCAGAAATTTTAATTTAAAGTTTTTAATTAAGGATCCATGTTCTTCTAGCATTTGTATTTAATTTATTTTCTACAACTACTTTTATCTTTAATAAAGTATATAAAAATATATTTGTGAGAATTGAATAATGTACTGACTTCTTTATTACAAAGTTGACAGAAGAAGTTATATTGTTTTCTTTCCATGATTTGAACTCAATCTCAGTATGTATACTTTTCATATTCTTCGTAAATAGACTGTGGATGTTTATGCAAATCAATGTATCTAAACTTGTGAATGATGGACTTTTAATAAGTTAGTAAAATAAGAATTACATGTTTTGAACATTTCAATGAACAGATGTAGTCTGGTCGAAGTTTCATTTATTTAAACGCATTAACATAAGAAATATCGAAATCTAAAAATGTATATTTGCATAAACATACGCAGTTTACTCATGAATGCTATACATTTTCCTCAAAAACTAGCCACATTATTGATAGAACCTCTTTCACTTCAGACTGTATTATTTTTATGTACTTATATACGTAATACGAACACAATTCGAAGGTAACTAATAGTGATAAGGTAATTAACCATTTTCACGCTATTAAATTCACTACGATTCGCCTGTATCGTTGACAGCACAATCCAACAAAAAGTTCATTAAATTCAGGAGCACAGAATTAAAATTAATCTGAGTGAGTATAAATGAAAAGGATTTCTTGCTTTTTTTTTTTAATTTCATGAACCTGCCAGTCACATTTGCAAAGCTGAAATCGCAACTTCACAGCTGCATTTAGAGAAATCGTCGATGTTACTACTGAAAGTTGGTATAAATAATAGATGAAAACTGCTTGTTTTCTGTTGAATCCACGGTACCTGTAAGGAAACAGACTTTGCAAAATGTATTTACAATAAAAATAAGAATAATATACCAACTGATGATTCGTTTCAAATACTGCATTATTTATGTTTTAATAATAAGTAAAGAGCAATTACTGACATTCTATCAAACTCAAATAAATTATTTCAACGTAATTGTTTGTTTTAAATAACTGTTTAGAATGAGAGGAAATATAATTGAAAGTTTTATACGTAAAACATAATATTGTTTGATAGAATTGCGAAGTAATATTTTTATTTAATAATTGAACAATTATTTCCATTCTTGTACTGATAAAATGCTTCGTCATTTAAAATTGCTGTTACAGTAGAACCTCGATTATCTGAACACCGATCATCGTCAAATTGGTCCTCTTATGTTAATTACGAGTTAAAATTAACATTAATGATACTGTGGATTTCATGTTATACCACTACGTATTTTAAATTCTAACATAAAATTAAAATTTGTATGCGAAATATAGTTCGAATGTGAGTCATCTTATTTCTAGTTACAGTTCGGATAATCGAGGTTCTACGGTATTTCAAATAAATCGGGATTTCTTATAGTTTCAAACAGCACTGTTGAAAATGATCGATAGAACTGACAGTTGAAATTGTTATTTTTGGTTTTCAAAATTTGACTGGGTGTGTCTGCAAGGAAGCCCAAAAGGTAAATACGCGCGACTCTCACCTATTATACATATGCAGAGAAGGCGTTGAGCGGGTGTGCGTGTTTGAAATTCAGTAAGGGGAGGCAGCAATATTTAACTCAGTCTGAAATTCCTCTTTTTATAGACTTGTAAAACCGTGACAGGCACATGGGACCCGATCCTGCCTCCCCTACCCATCCTTTACCCATGTCGTTCTCTTTTCCACCCCCTTGTTGCCCCTCTCCACCCCATGGTTGGCCCATCTGAAGCGGTTAGATGGTAGTCCTGTATCTCTCGTCGTTCTTCCGACCGGCTTTTCCATTGCTGGTCCGCTCTTCCACCCTCCCATACTTCTCGGATCCTCCTTTACCCCGTTCCACCCTCCACGATCCCCTTTCGAAGTCGCGCTATACCTCCCCGCGGACAAATGCAAAACTAAAACGCACCTCCCCTATTCTCTCTGTAAATATGGCTGGGAACTAGTGCACGGTCGTTGAACGGGGTGAGTACACTTTTTCCGACCCCCTACCGTTTTCCTACCCCCGAACCTCCGCGTTCTTCGTCTACGGAAAGTAGACACCTCCGTACGCGTTGCGGCTACAGCCGAGACGAGAAGCACGAACGACAGACCCATGGTTATTTTACTTTTCCGTAAAGGGATACTACTACGAAACTCCAATGTATCGGTACACCTGCGCATCCGACAACTGGGACTGCCTGTGTATACAGAGTTTCAAGTGTACCTAAAGGCCTACACGAGTGCTGTACGCCTCATACACTTTAATCGAAACACTAAACCTAAGCAGTACTTTATCGTATTGTAAGATCCTTGTTGATCTCGGTACGGTTCGAGTACTGAAAATTATTATGATGTAAAAGAAACATTCTGCAGCGTATTCTTAATAAGACATGCTTGAAATAATTAAGAATAAACATAAATAAATTTTAATCGTTTCGGCTCGTGCTTTTTACTATACAATAAAACAATTGTCGCAATATCTCTAAAATAATTTATTTTTTCTGTCTGGTAATTTACATTATGTAAATTGTTTTTCATTGCTTCCTCGTATATGCAGGTCGCAATCGAAAAATATATAATATTAGGTCTGTCAAAAAGTTCTAAATTATTTCATTAATAAATTACTAATTTAATTTACTGATAGGCCATGTTTATCAACATCAGAGATAGTGGGAAAGCTTAATGTAGCCTGACAAACAGCTTAGGTTCGTATATTATTTTCTTTCACTTAGAAAACAAACAGAACTTTTCGGCACACCCCATATAAAGGGGTATATTTATTAAAACGCGTTCACGTTCATCAAACTGATATTTTCTTGTGGTTTATGCACACGGCACATTTTCACATGCCAGTTGCTCATTTTGCTATACTGCTAAGCAGAGAGAGAGGAACAAGTACTCAAAGGGTTGACGAATTGAATCGTTGAGTCGAAGAACAGTACAAGTCCGAAAACTATATTACGAGATATTTGAACAAATAGCTTTAGTTTTCGTGTACCATCAACGCCATTGATTTCATGGGGCTGTTTCAATTTAAACACGATTATGCTAACCCAGACGAACGTTCATGTATGCCTAATTATGGTTATACATTTTCCATAAATTTTTAATAATGAAAATAGAACCATTGGACTTTTACTGTTTTTCAACTCAAACCACTTTTTAGTCAGGAAATTTAAAAAATAACACAGTAGTAAAAAAACATTTATCAACTGGCTTTAAACATAATTGAAATAGAAATTGTTTAATGCAAAGTGATTATTAAAGTAAATTCAGTAAGTTGTTAAAACAATTAGTCATCACCTTGTTGGTCAGTAGTAGTCTTCCAAGAACAAATTTCTTTATGGAATGACTTTGAATTTGTTAAAACAGTACAAAATCGTGACAGATACTAGTTTTATACTTATTAAACTGAAGGGACTACCTGAAACACGGGTACACGGTGCTTCATTTGCACTGTTATTGGTCTCAGCGTGTAGGTCTATTTTACAATTAGTTTTGAGATTGTTCAAAAATGGCTAATTGTGAACTTGTACTGTTCTTCAACTCACCGATTCAATTGCATTACCTCCCGTACTATCTAAATGGTGAAAAGCGCGCGGGAGACATGGCACAAGCTTTCGCCAAGCAATCGTCCGCTTCTTCGCGGCCATTTCAGAAGCCATTTCAAATACCACGAGTAGTGCCGTACCTAGAGGGATCCAGGACTGTTTCCACTGGGAATCGAAACGATATACAGGCCAGGACATGGTCCGATCCCCTTTCAAGAGTACGATACGCTCGGTTGTACAAGTTCCAGGCCAGTTCCATTCGCTGGACAGCGACTTTATGAGCGCTCGTAATGCATGCTTGGGGAATTCACCACATACACAGGAATATTATCCAAAAATGACAATGCATGCAGAGCCGCGGGGATGCTGGAAGGTAATGAGGGGAGATTTTGGCGATTACGTTCAGGTAGAGAAGAATCTTTCGGACGTTTATGGTTTCAAATCCTCTCGTGATACACGTAATAAAACCAGAGGAATTTTACGGAATTTTTACGGCGCATAATTGTGATCTACGCTGTGGACGACAGAGTGGAAGGAGACAAGCGTAAGCTACGGAATTATGATACTCGAATACTTATGGTCATCGTTGAATGCCTTATATGTGGAAAATTACAGGTATTTAAGAAATAGAGAGAGTATTGCATTAAAAACCTGGAACGTATATTCATTAATTGAGAAATTGCTGCATAGAGCATGAAAGAACGTAAAATATTGATTTTAGCAAAAATTAGTTTCGTTAAATATTAAATAAATTGAGAGGTTCGTATAATACGCCGTTCAATATTTCTGTCGCGCATAGTTTTTAAGAATCCGAGGTTACCTTTAGCTTTTTAAATGGAACATAGAAGGAGAGACACCTTATACTAGAACCTAAAATGTGGCTGGTGCTTTTAGTGTAACAGGAAAATATCTAAAGAAAACATTAATATTTTACTCGAAGGTGCAAATACTCTGCCAAGGACTAATTTTGTGCTCATAGTCATATTTTTAAAAAATTCGGGATCATTGACATTTTGTTAAATGAAACACCGTATATTCGTTATTATAATGTTGAAATCGAAAAAAAAATAGGAGAGAGGTGGAATGAAAGGGACATTGTTGTTTAGAATAAAATACCAAATAAACCAGAAGCCCTTTCCAGTTCTAATTGGTAACATGAGAAAGATCAGTTATCCGACTATAATAATATGTATGTGGTAATAAGCTTTTCTCTATATTTACCTGCCTTATTTTTTACTTCCTAAAGAAGTATATTTTGTCCGTTTCATAAACTGGCTGCATTGAATGGGACATGGATATTTATGAATGGGACAGTGAAATAAAACAGGGTAATATTAGTATTATTATTTTAATTATTATTTCTACAGATATCAAAATCATAGTATTATCGATTTCCTTCTTAAGTTACATAAATACGACTGTATTGCCAAAGTATTCGTAACAAAATTTACATTAAGCTTACGTATCTAGAAAACAAAAAATAATCCTCAGATTAAATAGTAGAACAAACTTTTTATTGAAAAACGGAACATAATGCTTAGATGAATAAAAATTATGTTAATTAAAAAATCTCGATTGACAACAGGAACTAAAAACCAACAGTCAAGTTTAGGTAACCAGACTGTCTTAATAGATATCAATGATGAGTTGTCTAATGGCATAATAAGCAAACAAAATTGAAGGCGCCTTTTACACGACAAGTTTAATGTGCTCCTTTGTCACAAATTTTTGTACTGACACCAGTCTTTAACGCTTTTTAAATGTTTCCTCACATACGTTGCAGTAGCCATCACAAATGAGGAAGAACATTCGAAATTTGAGATTGTAAGATAAAATGCAGAAAAAAATACTTTTCAACAATTTGTATAAACGCTTAGAGTACTGTATAGACAGAATGTTTATATCTTGATAGGGAACAATTTTAAACCTGTTTATATGATCTTTTTTAACCTTTAGATAAGTAGAATAAGCTTCTAAAATTTGGTCATCTACTTCTCCTACATTCTGTACATACACAAATGTTACGGCGAATTGATAACAGATGTCAAGCATTAAAAAGAAATGAAGTATAGTAAGACCTCGATTATTCGAACTGTAATTAGTAACAGAATAACCCGCACTGGAACTATATTTCACATAAAAATAATAATTTCTTTTAGAATGTAAAATATATAATGGTGCAAAATTAAGTACATATTGTGATTAGTGATAATTTTAGCACGTTGCTAATACGGGATGACCAATTTTTGGCTAACCCGAGTTCGGATAATCGAGATTCCACTTTACTGCTAAGAATTCATTCTTCCCACCTGAAACTGTGGAACTCCCGACTAAGTGACCATAGCAATCGAAGCTGACAACGAGTTACATAGAAAGAAGAAATTCATATAATTTCATTAGAAACACTGTACTTCCTTATATTTTATACGTAACAAGTCATCGTAGATGTGTAATAACTAGACTGCGGATGTTTATGCAAATATACATTTCAAAATTTAAATATTATTTATTTCAATGTAATTACCGAAATGAAACTATGATAAAACTATATTTTGCGCTTAAATGTTATAAAATTTATTTCTTATTTTACTTACTGTGTACAATGTACATTTTCCACATACTGAGCTACGTTAAATTGCATAAAGATCCACAGTCTAATAATAACAATTATCTTTATAGAAAAGGCGATTGAAGTTTGTATGTTATTTTTCATTTGAACGAAAACCCAAAGAAATGTTCGATCGCATCAAATAAATTACTCCGTTCTACAGGAAAAGTATTCTACAAAGTCATTTCTGTACGATCACTCGTGTGTTGCTTTAATTACGCTCACATTAACATGGTCCAACAAAATGCATTTCACGCCGAACGAACGAACATTTCACGCAGGCAAACTCCGCTCATCCCTGCCATGATTCGGTTCAATCGCAAAAAGACTTGCCCGTTTACACGCGGCAAATTGAAACAAAAACGTAGCATCGCGGCGCGCCTGCAAGACCCGGCGAGACATTCTTTAGCGATGCACCATGAAGTACGATGTTATTATATCCATTCCAAAGAACGAATTCGCGGAAGGAAATTCGCCCGAAAAAGAGGGGAATCTGTGTTCCATTTTCCTCGTATGATCACCGACGGGAAGTGTTGCGAAAGAAGCAAAAGAGGCAGAGGACGGCGAGCGTGTGCAGGAGAGAGAGAGAAAGAGAGAGAGAGGAGACAAAGACAGAGATAGCGGATTGGAAGGTCATAGTGTAGAGCCGGATTGAGCTTGGCTGGTAGACTGCGTAATCGCGCATCGTTTTTCCTGCATTATGAATCGCGCCAGGGGATAATCGTGCCGGTATTTACGGGGCTTTTCGGCACAAAGGGGTTACACCGCGAGTCCCACTCCCGTATTCCGTTTATCTCCGGCAAAGCGTTTACCGTTAGACCATAAGCCGCACACCTTTGCTGTTTATATGCATTACTGAAACTGTTATCGTTATTAACAAAACACGAGCTGTCGTTTCTGCGTCTCTCATTTTCTCTCGTTCCTCGTCTGCACGGTTCTGTCGCGCCGGTCCGTCCGCATCTCTCCGTTACGTTTCGTTTCGTTTCGTTTCGTTCACACTATGCCGTGTCTCGTAATTTTCGTGTGTACGCGTTGTACGCCTTGTCACACGCTTTCTCGTTCGCGAGACCTCACTTTTCTATTTTCCCCCCGCGACGTGGTACTTAAATTTAATGACTCGCGAGAGCGCAGGAAATTTTGCGAGTCGTGCTTCTTTATTAATGTTGCTACGTGGGAATAATGTAAACGTCGGTGTTCCTGAAGCGACTCCGCCGCGGGCTGGACGCTTCCCGTCCCGAGCATAAATATTTTTCGCTAATTCGCGTCATTAGTCCCCCGTGCTCGTGCAATTTGTTTTCGTTCAGAATTTCGACTGTCGTTTTTGCGGAAATATTCATTGCATTCAGCTTGACGCGATTCTTCTGCATTCTATGACTGAATGGTTCAATTATAATCAGGTTCTTCAGAGTCGTATCAAATTTTCAATTTTCAAGTATGGGGACAATTAAAAAATTAAAGTATAAAATTACAATCTATCAGAGTAGTTCCTTTTGCACCCTCCAACTGTGTTGTTCAGCTCAGGAATTGTTTTCAAAAATTTTATTATGAGTTATATTTGGATAATCTACATGTATAATAGACAGAGAATATAATTTTAAAAGTAGAATTTGGGGAGGATATATTTAAAATCATGGTAAAGTAGAAAATCAGTAATGATGTTTAGAATTTGTGCATACAACACGAGCTTAAATATATTCCAAATTTACTTACATATGGCACGTATTTAACTAGTACCGTTTATTCTTCACCTAATTGTAAATAACACATCGGTTCCCCCTAATTGTTTACAGCGAGGTATTTTATTTAAATTCATAACTTCCGCAGATGGTATTAGTAATGCCTTAAGATTAATAGAATTAACAAAATTTAGGTTGAACATTTCTTTGGAGCACTTCTTATAGTTTTACTGCAATTGAAAAGGAAAATTTATACATTTTCAATTATTAGAATTATTCCTGTGACAATTCTTGGAATATTTACCTGATATCATGATACAAACTAAATTATAAAACTGCAAATAACTCAAACGGCACAATTTCATATAACAAAGTTTCCCATAGCTGTCCTAGGTATCTCATAGTATCGTTGCACAGCACCATAAGAGTGACACAACAAAAATCAAACATTATATATAAAGGAAATTAAATTCATTGAGATAGATGCGAATACTAACTTCTCCAACTTACGTTTACTGTTCAGTTCCTGTGAGAAGTTGCCTAGCCTTATAATTTGTGGTTTCCTGCTCTGGATATCTTAGTAACTGTGGTGTCCCTCTGAAAAAAGTTTTAGCGAAGACTTGCAGTGCCTTGGAAATAGATGTATACGTGGATTGGTTAACACTTTAACGATCGGACACGCCAATTGACGTCCTAACTAAACTAACATTATCTATCGGGAATGCCAATTGGTGCCCTACGTAAAATAATCATATTGCGATGTGTAATCATTGAAAGCGCTTTGGCTTAATAGTTTTTCCCATTTTCTGAAAATGCCCTCATAGTTCATAGCAAAAGCGCCCGGTCGATAAAGTGTTAATTTACAAATTTAATCGGCTTATAAACGTGCCGGAAAGAATATTTCTTTTCTTATGATAAATTCATGTAAATAGAAAGAACTCCGTCCCCTGTCCAGCGATCATCCTCAGACAGAGGGTGGTCCTGGGACGTGGCGCGCGCAGGCTGCCTGTCCGACTAACGTGGATCGCAAGCAATAAAGCCATAAAGCTTGCTGGGTTTTGGAAAACATGCGAAAAGATTATAAAAGTTTATACAGGACCTATTGCCCGTATGGTCTGCTGTTGCACCAGGCAGCTGTTGACCTCTCGAACCTTTTCTAAAATTCTAATTTCACCCGACGGCTTTATAAGACTATTATTGCACCACAGCTGGAACTACACATGTGATTCTGTTCGGTGGCAATTGTACTTTACGGGAAATCCTTTTTACGTGGCTGGAGACGTAAGAAACGGCCATTAGCGGGGAACACGGTCCGGATTCCTCGAGTTGTAAACGAGCGAGGGAGGAGCACAGGTGTCCAGTGGCATTCACGTTCGCGAAACGCCGTTTAACTGACGACACGATCGGCTCGATGGACCGAGAGAATAGGATCGGGCGCAGTAGACAAGTGCATCGTGCATTCTCTTTGTCCTCGGCGTTGTACCGAAACCGAGGCTCGCGCAAACGTCCCAACACCGTCCTGACCGACCCCCCGTTGCTGTAACGGCGACTCGTGGTAGCGTTGTGCGGCGAAAGCACTGCGGTTGACATTTGCGGATAGTGCACGGTTGACGAGGGAATCGTTAAACCTCTGAGCGTAGGGTATCTGCGAGATCCGACCGCGCTCGCGCTACCATCATATATCGGCTAATAGACACGTGGATATGCGTTCTGCCCCCGAGGCTTATGTCACTTACCTCTCACCATCGACGCCCGATTCTGTCGTTCGAGATCCGCCACTAGAGATTACGCTACCCGCAATTTATCGCTTCGAAATTTGTTAGCCGAATCGGCCCGCTCGCTGGCTGGCTGGCCTGGCCTGTTACCCGGCAAATAGAAAATTTCGTTCGAACCGTGTGTGCTGGTCTGCTCCACTTTCGAACTCGTTCCCCGTACCGGCGGTTTGGCCGATTGAACGGTTGTGATTTTTCGACCGATCGAAACGGAATCTCTCGGTAACACCGGATTGGAATAGGAAACTTCGAAATACCGGAATAAATATTGTTTTTTAATATTGCCGAAGTGTTAACCGACTTTGGGGTGGAAATGAATAACGCGAGCGCGAGCGCGCACGTCCCCGCGAGACCAGGTACAAAAAACGAGCCTGCACAATTAGTGTATTGCTTATAACGCATACAGTGCACGTGATTACACGTGCGGAGAAAGCATTAGCAAGCGGATCATGTGTGTGTGTGTGTGTGCACGCGCGCGCGCAGGTAATTACAGGCGCGGGAAAACAAGGTGATTATATGTTTTTCCATCAGGACTCGGCAAATTCTGAGAACAATCAAATCCACGTGCAGTTTTTATACGCGACCGTTACAAAGGAAATCTACGCGAAAAAATTCGTTATTTTCCCAGGACTCGGAATTTTAAGGATTATTTTCACGTGCGCCCATCGACGTTCCGTTGATGGAAGGATACACGCTTTAATCAAGTTAATGCAACCACGCGGCTTCTCTTTGCACCCAATCTTCGCGTGTGTACGCGTCGGACGCGCGTGTACGTGCACGCGAACAAATACACGCCCGCACACGCTGGATGACTTTTATGGGTGGTACACACTTCGGGAACGGTGCCACCGCGTGCCAACCGGAAGTTCGAGCTGCAGGCCGCTTCCTACGAGCACGTTTCCTGCAGATTGCTTCGAAGAAAAATGTCCGACCAATTTTAAAGTCGCTTTTTTCAATGTTGCTGAAGAAATGAAGCATTTTTGGTCAATTGTAGGGCGAACGAGCGATATTAAAGCATTTTAGGCATGTAACTTGACGAACGGCGTGATAAAACATGCTATCGAGGGCAGCTTTTATGTACAGTCGAATCGTGCAGTTACAGTAAATTTTGAGCATTTACCTTTAATCTATTAATGCGTTGAAGAACTATGACGTGATGTTCCTAACACGTTGAACGCAGTGGCGGCTACCGGTGACCTGCACCTCAAATTTAATTTAATTCAATAATTATTGATTGTCGCAAAATTCTGAGTAAACTTCATACTGAAACAATACTGTGGAAACAGAAGAACACGACTGAGTACTCAAATCTTCCTTTTCTTTACGATTTATATAAAAAATAGTAAATTATATCGTGTCTGATTAAGTATGGACGTTTTCACTGTGGCGTTCAACGTGTTAAGGAGTAAGAGAATTGAACAACATTGACGCTGGGATATCACAAACAGAACGATTGGTATCAAATATATCTTCTGTTGTAAAAGTGATACGTAGTGTACACATATCTGCAAGTCCGTGACAAGTAATTCTCATGATATACGGTTGAATGATTCGACTGAGGTAAATGACATTGTGTGCAAGAAGGTAGGAATGATTTGTATTGGTGGTTTTAAAAACATTTCTTTCGATCGTAGACAGTATAAATAAATGTGAGCATGATATAGCTCGGAATAGAACAATGTTTTGTAGTTGCAGTATTATCGAAATGGTGGATAGAGAACGAATAACAATCAGACTGATTACATATATTTTATTATCCTTGAAAGGCACTTTATTTTAGACATTTTGTTTGTAGTAAATAGAAATGTGTTTTCGTAAACTTTAGTAAGTTTGAGGTAAAAATTGAATATCTGTCCAATCTTACGTGAATTACTTATCTGAGAGTAGGGACAAATATTCTTATTACTGCTATAAATTATACTTTAGTCCACAAAGCATGTGTATAAAAGTCAAATAATACTGCATCAAATTATTTACTAATAAATTCTACTCTACTACATGACAGAAGCTATCTTACGAAGCAGCCAGTTTTCTCAGTCAGGTAAGTCTTGGAATTCAGTATAACTTAAGAGGTAGCATGCCAGTCACACACTTCTTATCATGCATTTTAATGTAAGTGATTCGAATATCCAGAAAATATGTATTGTATTACATTCCTCGTTGATTTTTATTTTAAAGTACTGCATTGAAATTAATGAACTTAACAAACTGAATCTCATGATTTAAATATTGCGAACTAATTACAAATTCAAGACGAAACAATACGATATGTGGAATTTATTGTAGGAATGAGTGTAGCACATTTGTCATTTTTTGGAGTTACAAGCATTTCTATGCTGTAGGGACTGGTATTGGTGTACCTTCATGAACGCTATAAAATCAAGTTATGTTATTATAATACTGTTAACTTTCAAAACGAACAGTATAAGCAAAAGTTCTTGTAACTTGAAAATAAAGGAAAATTAGATATCTGTTCGATAAAGTTTCATTATTTTTAAGCAATGAATCAAACTCTGAACTGGTTTCCACATGTTGCCATTTGTGTATCCTAAGATAAACAAATTTTCGGAAAGATATCGTAATTAAACATGAATGATCTATTCCAAAATTATTTAACTTTTTCAGCAATATTTATTATACGCTTTAATTATTTCTTTATTATAAGCTCTGGATCGTTGTATTCGAAAGAATGTTTACATCATTGTCTTATAAAAATGTATTAGGCTGCTCAGAAAATTCTGCCGGAATTTTTAAGAGAAAGTCAATTTGTTATTATTAAAATTCACTCGTTTCTTAATTTCTTGCATATTTATGTATATCCGCAGCTTTCTACAACTCTTATCCATTTGTCAGTCATTTACACTTCTTGAAAATATAATAAAAGACGATGGATAATTTTAGCCAAGAAACCCTCCCAGTATTTTCAGATTAATATAATATACTGCTCACTAAATATTTTTTAGATTCACAATACTTTATGTTTAGTAAGTTAAGGTAAAGGAACAATTCCTTAGAGTACTCCCGAACGTTAACTACAGGATATTTTCTGTATCCCCAGTTCGACAGAACAATTGAGAAATCACTTGTATGTTCGTTACTAATCACATGCATGTATGTAAGTGAGAAAGAAAATGTCATCCCGGCGTGGCTGTTCCGTGCTCGTTAAGAGAAAAAGACAGTGGTAACAAAAAATGAACGTTGCTAGACTTGCCCAGTGACCGAACATTACTGTGTTAAGAGTTTTCGGTGGAGAAGCAGAGGTTGTTACACGTATCCCCTGAGCGGATGAACTAACATCGCTGGATAAGACAACTATATCGAACAGTGAGAATCACTGCAATCCCTGGTGTGTGATAACTCAGCTAGCGTGAATAAGCTGACCTCTCTTTGCTAGAACATACCGCCATTTATGCAACAACACAGCAGCGGCGCGTTCGCATTCAACTCTTTCCCTGTAAAATCCGGTGTGTGCGTCCTACATGTCCGGCGATTTAACATCCTATCGTTTTACGGCACTCGTTAAACGCACACCGGATACGAAGCCCGTGCTACGATTGTTCTAATTCCAGGCAAACGTTTTCTACTTCCGCAAAAACTATCTGCAATCGGACGAGGTCTTTTATTAAGCGCTATTTCCCTTCGCAGTTGCATTTTCAACTTGTGATGGATCACGGTGAAATTCAGCCTTTTTTCTCTGCCGTTCGACTGTTTCGTGCTCCGCTTGTTCAAAAGATGTATGTAATTGCGAAATAGTTGGAAAATATATAACGATTACTTGAAATGACGTCAACCTACATTCTGTTGAAGGATTTGACAATTTTTGTGGCGTTTTCATCGAAGGGAGCGAACTGTTTTGACAAACGCAATTTCTGAAAATAATATTCAATGATACGCAGTCGATGTGTGGACTGATTGAGTGGCCCAGAGAGAAAGAATACACTATTATAGATATTATCATAGGTACAATTATGTTGTTAATTTAACACGTTGATTGCCGCAGTGAAAACTGCTGTACCTAGTCAGACATCACAGAATTCTCTATTTTTCATATAAATCCCAGAACAAAATAGTTTTTTATTATTCAACTGTACAATTTGTATTTCATACTATTATTTCACTGTTAATGCTATCCAGAATTTTATAGATCGTAATTCATTCAACGTGTTGATTTTTTTATCTGAGAAGAAGTCTAAAAAGTTTGATCTGTTAACCAGCAATCAATATAAATAAAATCTAACACAGTTACACAGTAGTTACTGTAAAATACAACTGAATATATGAATTCGCGAAGTATTATACATAGTCCTAGAGTGATGAAATCAAAATCTCCATTAAAAATAAGACAAAAATCCTATAAACCGATTGATGAGTATGCGACAACAGACACCATACTTTGTCTATATAAGTAGAATATGGATGTTTATGTAAGTAGTAATTAAAAAGTTGTAATATTTGTATATTTTGATATAGCTAAGAATGTGTGACCAATTAACATTTAAAAAGTGTATTTTTTATTCAGCTTATTTTCTACGATGCATCAGTTCAGGTACTAGCAATCTAGTAATGAGTATTGATTTTAGAATACACATTTGTGACGATATTTTTAATTTTTGGAATTATATAGCCGCTCTTTTCACCAAATTCGTGGATAATTTGAACAAAATCCTTTAATTTTCCCAAAAGGTTTCTACACTTGTTGAATACATTTCTACGCACAGCAATATGTTGTGTAAGTTGGGAAGAACTTATGTTGGACATTGTAGAAAGACAGGAATTAAACTCAGGAAGATACTTTTAAAAATATGAATAAAGTAACGAATATTTTCTGAGTCTAAAAGGTAAACATTGATTTTCGACTACTTACTGTATAAAAAATGTGCTCTGCATATTTTTATTGCAGTATATTTAAAAGTGAAGTAGGAGTACAGGAATGCCTGATCATATGTTGAGTAAGACTACTTAAATAATGCTGCACTTGTTCAGGTAGATAACTGGATGCATTGTACAATGTAACTTTCAGTGAAAAAGTACTTTACAGAAATTGACAATTTATTGAAGAATATTGCATATACTGATTTACTAAATTTTAATTGCAGTTGTCAATTTAACTTTTATCGAAAAACAATAGTGATACTACAGGATAAAGGATACATTATACCATATCGAGTACAGTCCAAAGAAAAAAATTACTCTATTACTTAAAAGTATTTCGACACCTCATAAAATTAATATAAATCTAGCAAGGTCACTGTCTCGTTAACATATATTTTTTATATAAGGTTGTTCATTAAGTATTATTGTGCCCTGCCTTATACGACATACTCTAAATAAATATGAACACATAATTCAATTCTATTTAATGAAAATTTTACTGTGCATATGGTGGAGTGTGTAAGGTGAACATTGTGACTTTTCATGAAAATTGAATTATTAAACAAAAGACTTGTAGTCAACAATTTTGTGAATTAAGAGCAATTTTAGTGGCAAAATGTCGTAATATCGTTTGTGTAAAATAATTCTTGCATTCTCGCATCTTGTTGCACTTGCTAACTTGTACCTTTCAGTATCCCTGTTCCACTATTTAATTTATGTGAAATTGACATCGACCGATCAGAATCGGTGAATTCTTTATCAACCAAAAAATTGCCTCAGCACCCAAATAGATAATAATTGTAAATACTGCAAGATTTTAGAATAGAATGATTGTTATTTCAGCCTTTCGTGAAATGTCTCCCTGAAAACTGTACCTAATTCACAGAATTATAGGTTATACGTTTCTATCATGATTAGACTATGGATTTGTATACAAGTATACATTTTTAGACCCCAATATTTCTAATTTAAACATAGCTGATGAAACGCAACTATGACAGAGCTGCATTTTACGGTTTAAATGTTTATAATTCCCTTTTTTATTTAACTATATAAAATGTTCTTTATTCACGAACTTAGATATGTTAAACTGCATAAACATCCGCAGTCTAGTTTATAATTTGATTTTCATCGAAAAATTAATACATCCCTGATTATGTAACGTATGTTGCACAGGGCGAAGTCCATCATTACTTGGAGAATAATATGACATTATTATTTATGTTATCTTTTTAAAGAAAATGTATGCAGATCATCTTTCAAAAATACTTCAGCTTCCACAATTTTTCTCAGACTGGTAGGCATTGTATTAGAAGTTTACCAAGGGATTCGTGTCGAAACGGAAGGAATCGTATTATTTCACATTTTATTTCAAAGTAGTTACCGTTAGTTCCGCTGAAAACTGTATTCCGAAGTGACCATCGGATCGCAGCTATCATCAGTGCGACGGAACAATAATTAAATATCAATCGTCGACGTTGCCTCTAGAGTTTTCTTTCGCGTTATAACCTGTCCGCTCCAGCTGACATCGGCTTCTAACATTTAATTGCTTCTAGATTCTTTAATTTCGCGTGCAATTTGAACGGACGCGATCGCCGGGACTTTCAAAAGCGGCGGTGCACAAGTTTTATCGGTAAAAACCGCGTGGGGGGTTGAACGGAAGGCGTTCGCGCGAAAGAGCAACGATCACATGGTGAAATATAGCGTTAACGAAGAAATGAATCACGTCACCGTATATCTACCCCTCTAGATAGCTGGCCGAGTAATTTTAAAATGCAGAATTCACCTGGGGAAGTCTTATCCGGCTTGGAAGGAAAATTATTTTGTCGCCGAGACACGTGCCTGGGGGAGAGAAACAGAAAGAGGGATGGGTAAGGAGCTTGCGAACGATATGAAAAACGGAGTTTATGGCGGTTGTAAAGATTATGTCGCAAAGAGTACCCGACATACACGCCCGTTCTTTTTAACCACTCTTCTGGAACCTCTCGTCCTTTTGCAGCCAGCTGCGGATCGCGCTTATAACACCTGCTTTGCACGAACACAGATTCCACGGAGCATATTTGTCGTTGTTATGCACACAACTGAATTATTCAGACTGAGTTCTCCAATCGTTTGTCTTTTTTAATCTTACGTTAGTGAACACGTAATGCATTCTACTGCGCAGAAGTCGTAGAACTACCACCAACGTAACATCTATTGTGTGTACATAGTTACCATGTGATTTGTTACGATACGAACACCAAATGTTAGAATGATTTTAGTGCCCTAGGTTACAGAAAAGTAATGAAATTGAATAACCGACTCTAAATAAGGCTTAATTGATTTAACGTAATTGAATCTAGAAATAGCATCATTATACGCACCTAGTGCCTATATTTGGAAGAAAAGTTTTAATGTAATGCCTGCATTTTTAATATTTTTTAATGTATTTATACAGCTTCGTTTATTGCAGTTTTGAAGGATAGCATTGAAATCTCTGATAAAAAACTAATAGTGTCAGTATACAGTGTAGTTATATTAAAATGTAAGATTGAAGTAAATAATAACACGTCTATTTATCAAGAATATTACAAGTGTAATCTATTAAACACGAGTGTGCAATAATATTGATGAGGTGAGAATGTCGAAGAAAAACGTCAGCAATTGCAGTATGTACTGCAGTAACGTAAAGAATTGTAATTATTAAAGGAAAACTTTTATGTTGCATAACGCATTGTGCAGAATTCATACGGCTATAGTAAAAAGAATTTTCTTGAATAGAAAATATAAACAAATGCAATGCTAAAGTGAAGTTAACATTGTCATTTTAATAAGTGTATTGCTATACATTGCATCTGCTGGTGAATTTCAAACAGCCGTTTTTGAAATAAACGTTGCGATGAAATTAAAATTAAAATAAATTAAAAACTCTCACAAGCATTTTTCGTATTATCAACGCCAGCATATTAGTTTGTCCCTATACAAAATGCAATTTAATTAATTGGGGACAAAGGCATGCCTCAATGGTACAGTCAGCTTCAAATTTTAAGCCAGTCACTTCCATGTGACATTTCGGTTGTCTCTGTGTCGGAAGCCAGCTGAAATTTGATATGCGTAGTTTAGATAGGAAAAAAAACCGCAACAAAAACCGCTCATTGTAAACTGACACAATGCTGTCGCGGCATGTACGTGTATAATACGTTCTCGCTGGCTGGGGATGCACGATTTTATCGTTCTTTATTCTCATGCTTTGATGCTGCTGCTGACATCGGTTGAAATGTCAGTCGCTCATTCGAAAGCGGACAGTTTATGATATGAACTCGTGTGCAAGAGGCACGGTCAACAAAAAACCGCACAGTTGTTTTACATAAACTGCTGGCGGGCATGCCATAAGCAACTCCACGTGGCTACGACCATTTTCCGAGGCGAACCTGTGGATTAATGGAACATGACCGCTTTAGGGAGGAGGTGATGGGAAAAAATTTAGCAGGAATTTGCATGGAGCTCAACTCGGTCGAGTAAAAATGCAAATTTCACCGAACGTCGGCCGTGACTCGCTTTTCGGGGCAAACAGCGGAGGTAAAAACAGTAAGGATTGTCTTTTGAAAAAATGACACTGAGTAGTACGAAGCAGCAGTGATAGACCATTAAACCGTGATGAGCTTTATGAAATAATGCTGAACCGATTTGCTTGAGCTACCATTTGCATGAACTGAAAACAGTTATTCAAAATTTACCTTTCCTTCTGCTGCCACATGTAAGTATCATTCCTATAGTCAAAATTGTATCATACAAGAAACTATTGTATTCAATTAATGATATTAAATAACTCTCTAGGGCCATTTCAGATTCTCTGATTTTACCTGATTCAAGAGCTTAGAAAATACTATCATCATACAAATAATTGAATCGGTGAGTTGAAGAACAGTACAAGTCCAAAAATCACGTTCTGTGATATTTGAAAAAATAGTGTCACTTTTCGTGTATCATCAACACCATTGATTTTATAGCATTGTTCCAATTTAAACACGGTTATGCTAACCCAGATGAATTTTCATACATGCCTAACTGTGGTTAAACTTTGTTCATTCATTTTCAATAATTAAAATAAAACCATTGGACTTGGACTGTTTTTGAACTCAACCCACTGGTTAGTCAGGAAATTTAAAAAATAACAGTACTAAACAAAACATTCATTAACTTGCTTTAACCGTGATTGAAGTAGAAATTATTCCATGAAAAGTAATTGTTAAACAGATTGTTAAAACAGTACAAATTCATGACAGATACTGTTTTTACACTCATTAAACTGAAGGGATTACTGAAACACGAATTGTTTCTTACTTTTCGGTACTTTTAGCATTGTTTTTAATCCCAACATGTAGTTCTATGCATTTCACATTTACTTTTCAGATTGTTTGAAAATGGTTAATTTTGGACTTGTACTTTTTTTCAACTCATCGATTCAATTAAATACCTTGTTGTTAAACGTCGTGTAACTGTTCATGACACCATTTTTCTAGGCAGCGCCCTAAAAATATATCAACTGATGTCAATAGTAGAAGGAAATATTCGTATATGTATATATTGTAGAAGGAAATATTTATCCAGCATGTAATTCATTACAGAATCTTGCTAATAGCCTGCGATATGAAAATCGGAAGCATGTATTTCTCTGTCGAGCCCTCGCAACGACAAGATCCATTCGACTACATTGTCTTAAGCCAGCAGCAAAGGCACCTGCCAACGGACTTAATGTGTGTTCTACTCATTCACAGTGTCAACATAATTCTTGGCTTATCGTAACTGCTGATCTAGCAGTCACATGTTACACGGTACTGCGTCGATGTGCAGTAATTGTCGTCAGAATAAAGTGGTGAGTTACAGGTAAGCGATGCAACCACGCAGACTACCCTGGTTGTCGCTCATTTAGCGGTAATTATACACTAATGAGACATTCCGTGCTCGACCCGTTTCATGCTTCCAAAAAGTACGACAAGACGGGACAAAATAAAGAGTGAAACAGGTAAAAGGTTCCGACGAGGATCATATTCTGTGGTTTCACTAAAAGTCGGTTGACGTTATCCTCGTCAGATGGACATTGGTAGACACGCTTAAAATGTAGCCAAATGTATGTTCCATTAATTTTGAGCCGAAAGGCTTTAATATTTAGTACTTGACATTATTCGTGATCATAAAGTTACTTGCGAATGCATAAAAATGTGCTACATATTTTTGCAAACAAAATCGATAAATCAATTTTCATTACTTATTTTATTGTACGTATAGTTATATCACATTCTGTAATTGTATACCCTGTATTTGAGCACCTAACTATTTTCTATCGGAAGCGATTAACGTTTTTCACTTAAAATTGCAATTGAAATTAAACTAATTGGTGTACATTTCCATAAACGTCTTTGAAGCGGGTTATGTATTTTAAAAGCATTATTAAGATACAGTGATCGCTTCAACACGGGGTTTAATTTTTTGCATTCGCGTTATTTTTGTAAAAAAACTGATAAAGCGTGCAATAGTCGTTTAAGTCTCGATGCATGTTACACACGAAACGAAATTGGAATGTATTCGCATCTAAACCGAGCCTAGATGATTATGTGGCCGCATATAAATTGTAATAGAGATGATTACATCCTACAACCTAGAATTTTATACTATAAACGGGTCCATGTATAGTGAAATCTACATACAAATTGAACATTCTTTCTCCAGGCCGTATTCGACTTTCTGCAAATTTTATGTGCGGCAATTAAGTGATTTCGCTATTAAAACCTCGCGACGGTAATCGATATTTACATACCGTCGCCAGCGTAGACTTATGTGCATACAAACGAGAAAAAGCTCAATGAGCTTGCACGCACAGCATAAATGCAGCCGTAAAACCATTTTAAACAAATTCGTCCTTCATGATTCATCGAGCCTCGTCTTATTGCCTTTGCATTTAATTGATTACATTTCTCCGAGCAATCTCTGATTGACTTACTTCCAGGATCGGAGGGAGAGCTTTATGGAAATGCAAATGAAGCAAAAAAGTAAGACCGATGAAGGATTGGAATTTCAATTATGCAAAAGGGAATGGAAGATAACCGCTGATCGAGTTGCAAATTGAAAAAAGATCGTTCAGTTCTTCTCGAATTAGGAACACAATGTTTTCTTAGCGTTGCAATGTAACCATCGGGAGAAGTAACTTTATGATTCTAATTACAATAAGTAATTGTGTAGCGTACCTTCGTTTTGATTGATACGTTCAATATAATGTACTGCTGGTTTGAGAGTTGAACCGGGATACGAAGTAATAATAACAATTATTAAATTTATAAGTAAAAATTAAAAAATCTGGGAGCATAGCCATTTAAAGAGAATCATATGGAAGACTGATTTACTTTTGCTGTGTTTATAATAAATATTTAGTATACATTTTAGAATACTAAATCGTTGAAGGCATCCACAAATTTTGTTTGAAGCCAGAGAAATGCAAACAGAAACGTAAACGGCTTTCACCGACTCATATCTGCTAGACATGAACATTTCATTATATTTACAAAGCACATTCTTATATTTAAAAGAAATGAGCTCACTAAAATAGCAAGTTTAAACAAATATAAGTAGGTACTCACTGCGATAGAGACCATCTTATTTTTATCATTTATTATTATTCATCTAATTTACTTTATCATAATTGTTCGTGCACTGTCCTCTGATATGAATGCATTGCTCATGATATTCAAATTAGTTCTGGGTATGAACAAAATTAAATCCATATCTAAATGTAAATACATACAATACCATTACGTATACAAAAATGAACAAGCAAGTTTCTTCAATAAAAACACGTTTAAATAATAAAAAGACATTTTTACTCTCTACGGATTAATATGAAGAAGAGTCAAGATAAACTGTAGAGGCTACTTGTGAAGAGGCGTTCATCTCGATAGGCTACTGTCTTGCTACGTAATACGATATTATCTTTACCTGCAAAGTCTGGAAACAAGTACAAGTATGTCTCGGTATAGTCTACATTTCATGTGAAAGTATTACATCGGTACGTAAGGTTGAAGTTTTCCCAAAGCCATAATGAACTAAGTTTCGACTTTGAAAAACACGTATATTATACTACACCGTTTTATCGTTCATTTCGTTTCCACTGCATCACTTATCGTTTCGCTGTATAAATGAAAATTCTGCTTCAGAATAGTAATGTTTTCACTGAATATGCGTGTATATGTGGCAGGTAAAAATGTAGTAAAAAATTGTAGAAATTATTTCTTTCCATTCCTTATAAAGTTTCACGATACTCGGAGGAGTTGGAAAACCATAAAGACTTCCAGTGTAGTTGACTCACTTCAGAAGAACGAGATATTGTTCCCCATGAGAGGTATAAAATTAGGCTACAATGCGGTATGGAATCTCTTTTGCCGTAAAAAATATACAATTCTGGTGATTCGTATATCGTATCACTGCACGGTAAAATGAAATATTTATATTTTGCATATTCAATAAAATAAAAAACAAATCGAATGTATGCTAATATAAAATACGTTAACCAAGAAGAAACATATTCATGCAAATATCAATAAAATATTGCTACCGCGTACTGATAAATAAAAAAATAAAGTAAGAATGCAGATGGAATTGCCAAATATCACGCGTTTAATAAATTGATACAACAATCGCTTCTTGTAGCTGTATAATAGTCGATTAATTACAATTTATTATGCTAGTGTCTGTAACACGTTAAATGCCCCAGGGTTCACCGATAACCAACACTTAAAATTTAATTTAATCCAATAATTGTTTGTTATTACACAATCCTGGGTAATTTTCACGTTCTGCCATTAAGAACGTTTCCATTGTTACGTTCTATTATTTAAAAATAGTATATTATGTCGTGTCTGACCAGGTATATTTGTTTTCACTGTGGCATTCAACGTGTTGACATGTTTTTACTTTTTAAATATACAAGGTGTAACATAACATGTCCAATGCAGTTATGGATTCAGTACTTATCGAAATAAAAAACAGTTGACATAAACATACATACAATTTAACATTGATTCTAACAATAAGTTATAACAAGTTCTGCTTTATAACTTATGTTGGGTTGTGCACCATTAGTATTAATGGATTTTGCCTAACGGAATACCGACTCGTATGTTCCACTTTTATAAAAATTCATATTTTTTGATTTGATAAATTTTTCAAATGTTGCGATTACCGCTTCTCGGGTACGGAACGTTTTATTCTTCAGAAGCAGTTGTGTATGGCGTAAGAGATAATAATGTGTTGGGGAAAGGTCTGGTGAGTATGGATGTGATAGGATTTCATATTTGAAATCAGCTAATTTTGCTATAGCGGTTTGTGATTTTTACGCTTGAGCATTATCACGCAGAGATATGGGTCCATGCCTATTAATCAATGAGTGTTGTTTCTAAATCAATTTTTGGTGCATAAGACACAGTCAAAGTGCTAACCCTCTGAGCCCTGAAAATTTCGAAAAAAAATCGTGCACCATGTGCTGAAATTTTCCGGGGAGGAACAGTGTGTTAAACTGCATATTTAATTATGATAATGTGTACAATTTCGGTTCTTCAGTTGTTTCAGCGCTCTAAAATTGAAAAATATGTAGCGAAACACGTGCATTTTAATCAAATGAACGGAACGTATGATTCATCCGAGTACGTAGATTTATAGCGTACCACAAACATTTGCGCCTGTGCCAGTATAGTGAGCCATAGCACACTACAACCGATTTTTTGAAACGCATATATGCGTCCATCGTCCTGAAAGGGGTAATACGCGCTACTCCTAAAAGCAGAGTAAACTGAAACGATCAGCAGAATTATATAAAATAGCAATTACGAAATAGTTAACGTGGTACGTAAGATATCTACCGTCATCTGTAAAGAATCGAACGGAATTAGGTTCTCCAGTTCAGTTTAGCAAAATCCTAACTGTAACACAGAACTCGCTGTGCCTTGTAAACAATGTCAAATAGAACATATGTTTACACATATCCTTTCAAGTATTTAAGTATCAAACTATTCCTTAGAGAAGATCCCACATGTTATATTACAATCTGCGAACAAGAATAAAAGATCCTGTCATGATTAAATTCCATTTCCCAAAGTGTGTGCCATGCAAAGTGCTCTTCACTGAACTAACTCTTGCACAAGTATGGAGCGTAGGTATCCTTTGTCTCTTAATCAGCTACGGTACAACTTCACTGGCACTCTTAATGTTGGATAAGGAACATTCAAAGAGGTTTAGAGCATTTAACAGGTCCCTGAGGGAACTTTCTCTGAATACTGCACGCGGGCATATCTGCAGCGAACGTTACTTGCAATGGAACCACGGTGGCCGATGAAACGTTCCGGAAAAATTGGTAGAACTGATGGGTAGACGAAAGCTACCATCGGCAACATCCGCAGAGCCATCGTATCGCAATATCGGAAAGGTAACGGTGGCAGCGAACCGAAACAGCCTGGTACGCGAGTCCGTGGGGAGCCGTTACACCGTTAAGGCCCTTAAATTAGCAAGGACGTAACGACGATAGTCGAATGAGAAGGGCGGAAAGAGGCCAGTCGAAGTGGCGCAATTTCGCGCACGGACAGAGTGACTACGATCGGTCGCATCACCGACGCGGCTCGATATCGAAAAAGTATAAACCAGTGGATATGCAAATGCGTTCTGAAAGTACCACGCGTTCAGGGATCCGGTAACGTGGACGCCCGAGATGGCAGCAACTTTTCTCGCATAGCCACTGGCCCGATCGAACGAATGGACGCCGCTTTTCCAGCTGCTGGACTCTATAAAGGCGGAGGTTCACGACGAGACAGAAATTTCGTGTCTCACATGGACCCTCACATATACGAGGGATATTTCCAAAGTTCTGGGAATTGTGCTCCAAATTCTTTGTTTTAATCATTTTCGTCTATGTTACTTTGTGGGTTTTCAATATAATTCCCATTTAATTGTATACACTTGTCTTATTCGAAACTAATTTATTTAGACCTTCTTTGAAAAACTTTTGAGGAGTCTCTTTTATCTACTGGTTTACAGCAGTGTTTGGTCGTTAAATCGGTCAACCCAAGAATTGACAAAACTCCATGTAAACGTTGCACGACTTCTTGAAGAATAATTTATGCTTCACCTAACGAAAAATTTTAGCTACCATTAAAATGTATAAAAAGGAATAATGTCTTGCAAAAATATGAGACTATAAAAATTATATTTAACTTACGTGTAGTAATATCTGTTGATTGCCATTGCTAATTATCACAATGCAGTTAATGCGAGGATAATCCACCATTTCATAATAAAAATACGTTAGCATTTTGGTCACATTTTTGTTGCAACCATCTAATAAAATACGAGCCTCCGTGCGTTTAACATTCTTTCTTTTTTCTGATCGTTATATACAGTGCTGCAGTACACTTGGAAAATGTTTAGACACCCTGTATACAAATAAAATTACTTATTGTTGGGGTGCATGGACTAAGATCAGTTGGGGGTAAGCTTATACTCAGAATGAAACAATAGATGGAAGTAAAAGATAACACTAGAATGTAATCTGAAGATTGAAAGGGAAAAAAATAATTATAAATGATATGAGACTTTTTGTTCAGCTTTTCTTCAATTTTATTCAGCTTTTATGTAAGTCACTAACTTGGCCCTGCGAAAGGGTGAATCCAATTTCAGGCTTTTGAAGATGAATAACAAACATATTACGCGGATATACGTATCGGACATGTTCTATTTCACATTCATATTGACGTGAAATCACTATTTGCAATATTTACCAAACCATAAACTGCCTAAGTTTATGCAACTAGAGCACATAAAACATCGGAACAAAAATATGTAACATAAAATAAATAATATATTCATTTACTAATACTTATTTCTGGATGAACCGCTTCAACCTGCTTATGGTATGGTAGGGTACATCAGTAAATGTCGACAAATAAATGTGCCGGTGATTATGAAAGTGGCCTAAGTCATATATTTTTCGTAAAAACCAACCAGCTCCATCTAACGATTCAATTTCTAAAACTGTGCAAAGACTGCTTCAGATTACAGCAATGTAATAGAATGCAACGCGAAATAAGTGATAAACTCTTTTTTTTTTAGATTCTTGATATAGACCACTTTCATAATCACCGGCACAAATATCGGAGGCTGCTGAAATCTGTAGGTCTACTGAAGAAAGCTTGAGCTTTAATCTTACACACAATAAACCTTAAAAGTGTTCAAAGGGAACGATGCTTAATGTATCCTATTCCGGATCGCAAACGTGTAACTACAGCAAGACGATCACAGTCCCGAGTTGTCGGAAGAAACATACACCTTGTTATTGTTAATTCCTCAGGATTCACGCCGTTCTATGTGGCGCACGTTCTCCAAGATATAGCAAACTCTAATCCGTTCGTTCTGAAAGATTTTTCTACATTACGGCACGGCTCACAGACGGCGAAACAACATCGATACTTCCATCTGCCATAATTCAGAGGCCACCGCTTCCTCTGGACCGTGTTTTCATGCAGAATATTAGCCGCGTTGGTCGTCCGCATTAGCAAAGACAGTAATTCCCCTTAAACGAGTTTCATTAGCGCGAAGCAACGCTGGAGGCAACCTTTGTACACCTTCGCCAGCGTTTTCTAGGTTTTCGTTGTTCACCGCGTGTTTACTTGGCAGAGTAAGGCGCTTCTCATCATGAGCCCCGCCGGTGGTAGTAAAGTGTATCTTGTCGACGATAATTACCCGTACAGGTCTGCGTACTAGGGACGGAACGAGGGGGGTAAAGGGTGGATGGCTCGTATTCAGACACACGTCGGTTCCATATGCCGCCTAACAGTGCGCGTTGCTTCTGGCCGTACCTCGGCGGGGACTTCCGTTTATTAAATTCATTTATCTTCCATGAAAATCATGTTTGTAACACGTACCTCTCTAATTGGACGCATTAAAAATAATTTTCCGCGAACACACCTTAATACGAGAGCACGCGCGTGTACGTACCTGCCTGCCACTCTAACCGTGGCCACTCTTATTCAACCCGGCGCCTGTGTGGGTGTGCGGACACATGCGTCCTGGCTAATGTACCCTCGCGTGGATCCTCACGCTCGTACGCCTACCAAAACAGCACAGAAGCAATGCAAGCGATTACGCTTAGACGAGTGCACTTGTGTGTACGTTCCTGTGTGTACTTAGATACGTAGCTACATTCGGATGATACATATTTATGGTGGAACGTGTGCTGGCTGGCTGAATGTATGCAACTAAACACCAAGGGGCGGGTCGAATAGATTATTTGCATAGCAAATAGCGAGACGCGGTTCTAAGTGAGTATACCAGCCACGTACGCGGCTAATCTCATCCTTTTGAACTCCTTGCCCCGTGTCTGCGAGGGCATTGCTCGTCTAAGACACAGCGTTGTCTCTACATGTCGAGCACTCCCGCGGTAACGCCGTATCGGACCCTTATCTTAAGACACAGCCTGATCTTCCTACGTCTACTCACTTTTCACTATGTTCAAACAGAGGATTCCGTCGTGCCTACGAGCTTAAACATGCAAACGGAGCATTTGGAATGTGTGCTCGTGGAATTCGCTAAACGATATTTTTCATATACTGTATTCATCAGATCTGCATATGTTTTGTAACGTAGCTGGAATAGTATGAGAAGAAACTTGTGAGTGAAAGTTCAACTACAGTGTGCGATGAAAGTTTGACAACTTGTGTAATAAAATATTTTTTATATAAATGAATGTTTTCCAAAAGTATTCGTTATCGTTGGATTCGCTACTCAAGTGTCTATTTAATGGTGTATAAATGTTGTGCGTTTGTTTTATTTCAAGATATCGAACAAACTCGTAATGTCGTTGAAGAAATTCGTGCCTCCATAATTTCCTTACACATGCGAGAAAAACGTCCGGTCGACATAGTTCGGTTGCTCAATGTCGAAAAATCTGCGGTTTCAAAAGCTATGTAACGTTTCAAGGAGTAAGGCCGATGCTACACCTCACAAGTCTGTGGAGTCGTTAATGCAAAATTTGGTGAATGCGTGGAATAAAGTAGATGAAAATACGCGGCGCGCATCGGTCAACCAATTCTAAAAGCGTCTCATTGTCAGAGCCAGTACCAAAGCAAATGGTGGTTTTTTCGAAAACAACCTTGTCTAAATAAAATTGTATGCTTTTTTCCAATGTTGACATTATTTTCTAGTTCTTGTTAATACAAATTTTGTTCGAAGACAGTTGCCTAAAATGTTGCCAAACTTTCATCGCACCCTGTATTTTATGTGACCTGTGAGGAATAATGAATAGTTCCAAATGAAATTGTTTTTATTAAATCGCTAAGGTTGCAGTCGGCTTATTTTGATTGTCTCCCATAATTTTGTTCAGACATACGACGATTATAGGCAGAATAACTTCCATTGATGTTCGAAAAGAAGAGAAGACCCCATTCTGTAAATATAATTATTTCAGATGAATGCTTTTTTTTATTGAATTTAGTCAGAAAGAACTTCAGATTTGCCTTCTTCAATTTATTGAATGATTTTCGTTTCTTGTGTAGCATGTCTGAGTTTCAGGGACGATTACTTCCTAATATAAAGTGAGAATAAGTAGCCTGGATGAAGAATTTAATATTATAGAAAGAAAATATGACTGTTACGTATCGCAAGTTATTTGTGATACAACACAACATTAGGGTCTCTTCTATACAAATTGCTGAAGTATATGAACAGATATGGAACGTTTAGAAAAAGCAGAAAAATACAAATTAAACATGATATGAGACAAACAAATTATAACAGATGCAAATAGAAAATATTCGATGTAATGCTGCAACCACCATAACACAGTAAATACTCCGAGAACGTCGAGATACATTTGCATTAGTAAATATTAAGATACGAATGTCTCGGAACAGTGTTTATGTTGTTTTCAGTCAGAGTTTACGTAACTTGAATAATACAGAATCACTTGCAGAGAACACAATTGAAGGAATGCTGTTCAAGATATTACCGTGAGTTTTGCATCGGCTACGAATACAAGTGGCCCTTCGTAAGTTTAATATTTCAATAAAAATAAAATTTGACAATTTTCCAATTATCAGGACAACCACAGTATTGTTTAAATTAATTTGTATAATAGAAAATACTAGCATTTGATATAAAACATCTTATACATCAAGATATAAAGTTTTGTTTTTCCCTGAAAGTACTTAACATTACAAACGGTATTTTAACTTTTTCATAAATCACAAGACTGTAAAATACAAATTATATTGTAATTTATACTCCTAGGTAACATTTTATATAAATATACAGAAATGAAACAGTTATTCAGTAAGACCAAATACAAGCGCTTAATAATTTTCTTTAGTAAATGCAACAGGTTGGTAGATACTTAAAATACATGCATATAAAACGTAATTTAAGGACCACTTACTACATTTATGATAAGTTAGCAGAAAAATTATTTTTACGCCTTTTAATAAAAGTACAAGCATTTACAGTTAATTATATCGCGCTATGCGGTATTTCATCTGCTTAACATTACTCAAGGTTCATAGCGGTTGCTACACAAATGTTCCTTATTTCTACATACAGAAGTATTTTTCATACATTCACTTCATGTTCGAATTACCAAGCAACTTAATGAAATTTATATAACATCAGATACGATTCTCATAACGGGATGTTGATACTTTTCAATTGCTTGTAAGAGTTTCAGTTGAATTTTGTTTTAGGAAAAGAAGATTGTCTTTCGTCCGTGTATTTGAAGAAAACATTTACGAAAGAATTTGTTTGTTTTCCAGAATCGTTTTCAGAGATCCAATGCTTTCCTGCTCTCGTGTAATATTCTCTGTACCTATAAACAGATAATATTAATACTTGTCTAAACTATAAATCGTGTACTAGTGTTTTTCAACTACTATTATCTTTATTTCAATCTGCTCGACCAAACAGGTGGATCAATAAAATAACATAAAATATTTTATACACTGTTCAGCCATGTATCCGGTACGATTGCGAGTTGACTTGTATTATTTCTTGCCAGCGAAAGAAGGAAGGAAACAATATGAATCAGACTGAGTTATTACAGCGGCGTTATCCGCGACGTATGCATGTCGCGTCGAATGGCAAATATCGTTAAAAACGTTTGTGAATATTTTGCAAGCTTTTCTATCAATTATTGCCGGCAGTAAATTGTAAAAAGCTGCGCCTGCTATTAATTTAAACGATAAATCCGGCGGAAAATATGGCTAGTACAGAAGTCGCGTTGATTTCCCAGTGTTTGTCATCCTATTGCAAATTTCCGATGAATTATAATGCACTGGTTTTAATGGAATTACGACGTTCTGAAATTTTCTGGCCGACCCAGTAACGAGCAGCGACAGCCAAGCATACAGAACAAGAGCAAACAAAAATATGCAACTGGATGCTCAATTTGCAACACAGATATGGACGAAACCTTTTAAAAGCATGCACCGTCGCATGGATGCTAAATCATGAGTGATAACGGATACTAATGCACGCCAGCATTTTGAGTATCCCTCACATGATAGCTTTTAATAACGTTTAGCAGAATACCACGATTTATGCTTAATGCAAGTCACTTTAGTGAGCATAGAAAAGAAAAAATTTAACTGCGACTACTTTCCTTGGCATTTTAATTAACAGACATTATCTAAAACATAAAATTAGTTGTGTTATTGTTACACGATGTGCTCAGTGAGCATCAGATTTTAGTGTGTTAAAAATCTCTCTTTGCAGGACCAACCAAACTCTATTACAAATTGTTATTTATTCAACAAGATTCTTCTACATGATACTTAGCAATACGTTTTGATATTAAAACGAATACGGAAGAAGGGTGCTGTAATCTCGATGAATTTAATTACATTATCGGAAAACATTTCATTTTACAAATTGATTGTTTTAAAATTAAGAAATAGTATTCCCTTAACACGTTGACTAAATTTGTATACAGAATGAATATAACTTCTTATTCTACTTGTTCTCATCAACAATATTAGTAATTTTCATAATTTTTTACTGATTCTGTTAGATTTTATTAGATATATTTATTTTGCTATACATGATCAAATAAATAATGATTCAATCTAAGTGTCATCCATATATGGGTAACATGGCAGTCAAAGTGTTAATAATTATAATATCTATTGCAACCTATAAATGAGATTGCATATGGGTAAAATATAAAAAGAAAATGGAAATTCTCAATAACTAAACGGAGACTCATTGATTATTCACAAGTGTAAAAATAGCATTGTACACAATAAAATGTCTACCTGGATTTTCTAACGATACGTTGCACATCGAATCGGTACACACAATAATTTGTAAGTATTTTATGCGCTCTGCACAGGAGCGTCGCTGCTTTTATACGCGTCGCTGATATTTGCTTACGGCGCGTGAACCTTTTAAGCTCTCTTTGTTTATTGATCGGATAGTGTTGCAACGCAATGAATTTAGTTGTCGGAAAGCCGTTAACACGTATATACTATCTACTGCGGTAGAATGCGATACTCGAAACGTGCGGGTATGCCGACTCGGTGGCCGTCTAATAATACCGTTCGGTGCCGATCAACGAATTAATCTGCAGCTAATCCGCTGATTAAAATCAATTACAGTATCACGATTCCGGGGCCAGCTCAAACGGATAGGCGTGAGCGTCGATCGATAATAAGGGATGTCCGGTTATAACATTCCATGCGCTCGGAACAACCAGAGCGAAGTGCAAACGGACGAAAAAAAAGCACGGACGGTGGCTTTTGGTTCGGGTCGTAACATACGTCGTCAGATTGCCTCTCAAATTCTAGATTCGGTCGAGTAGTTTCGGATTTTAATACGGACACACTCGTGTGCAGAGAAATGCCCGGGGGGGTTGAAAGCAGATGGGCAGGGAGATATAGACGTGGAAAGACCGAGTGAGACCAAGAGGCGGGAGGAAGTAGATAGGGCCATCCTGACACGGTAGCCGTTTGCGCTCGTCGCACGGTATTTAGAGCTTTAATGCGAGCGGACTGAAATGCAGACCGGACTCGTGTAGCCGAGGTCGATGGAGTGAGCAGGGTAATGAATAGGGTGTTAGTGAAACACGATGTAACTGCTAACGTTGAAGCGGCCACGCGGCTGTACAACGCGTGGATATCCTAGCTAAAGGACGGGACACGCTCACGTGCTCCTCTATTGTAACGGTGACGTCAACACGTGTTTGTCTGATAGTTGGCCCGACGAAACGGAAAAAGTGTACGATTTCCTCGACAAAATTGTGATTCAAAATATGTTAACACCTTATGCGGTCAATTTTTGGCGATTTCGTGATGACTCTACACTAGACACCACTAAAACTCACATATCATTAGAAGTTGTCGTCAGAATTTAATGTAACATTTTTATTCATTCTCAGCATTATCAGTAATTTCAATTTATCGGCCTCATCACATAAAGAATAGTTTTAATTTAACTTAACCCTTTCAGGAGGATGAACACATACATGCGTTTCAAAAAATCAGTGGTAGTGTGCTACGGGTCACTGTATCGGCACAGGCACAACTGTTTGCTGTACGCTATAAACCTACGTACTCGGATGAATTATAAGTTCCGTTCATTTTATTAAAATACACGTGTTTCGTTACATATTTTGCAATTTTAGAGCGCTGAAACAACTGAACAACCGAAATTATACACATTATTATAATTAAATATGCAGTTTAACACATTGTTCCAGCGCGGAAAATTTTAGCACATGCTGCACGCTTTTTCTCGAAATTTCCAGGGCTCAAAGTGTTAAGCGCATGAAATTGTCCTGACTCCCCAAAAACGCACACACGAAGTAGAAACGGAATTTTCCGTTGGCCGCACATAAGTGTTGTAAAAGTAAGCGCGTAATATTGCGTTGCCCGCAGATAAAGTGTTAACACGTTGAATGCCGTGGGGGTCAGCGGTAACAGGCACCTCAAATTTGATTTAGTTAAATAATTATTGATTGTCGCAAAATTCTGTGCAAACTTCATATTGAAACAATAATATAGGAACAGGAGAACACGATTGAGTACTCAAATATTTTTTTTTCTTTACGATTTATGTTAAAAATAGTAAATGATGTCGTGTCTGGTTAGGTATGGCTGCTTTCACTGTGGAACTCAATGTGTCATCTACGATCCACAGTACGTTTAGCAATAGATGAGTACACACAATGCAGTGTTGTTGTTAAGTCCTTGATACAGACTGACTGATTTCGGATCCGTATAAAGGTTTGGATATTGCACAAGGTGCCATTTGAATTGAAGGATCATCCACCGATATGGAAGTAATTCGACTGTATGCCGCTAATCACTATATTTAGAACTGATATTAATGGATCGACCCCAAGTCCTGATTGTCGCTGGCTCACTTCGATCCATTGTACAAATACAGTAGAACCTTGATTATCCGAACACCGGTCATTCGGAATTTGGTCGTGCTATATCAATTAAAAACTAAAAGTATTATTAGTATCACCGTGTACTTAATTTGATACCACCAATGAATATTGTATTTCAAAATAAAATGATTATTTTTATGCGAAATATACTTACAACGAGAGTTATCCTGTTGCCTATTACAGTTCGGATAATCGAGGTCCTAGTGTAGGTACTCAATCCAAACTTGTTCTGACTCTGTGTGACTCTGTTGAGTGCTCTAATGTTTCTGACTGCAGAACAGTTTTCGCTTGACTGGTGTCTTAAAAAATGATTATGCCTCACACGCTCCATTCCACTGTGCTTTTAGCGCGATATGTCCTTGGGGCGGGGGCGACAAAGCTTATCATCCTGCACTCGCTGGTGAAAGTTTGGGAATAGGGTGGAATTTCCTTGAGGTCAGAGTGCTCGCGACGCGTCCTATGAACCGTTACTGGTTTCTCTCTGACCCTCCGAAAACGTAACCGTATAACACGGCTGATAGCTATTAAGCCCCGAAGAAGCCAAAGTTTGAGAAACAATAAACTGATCTTCTTCGGGGAATTTATCAGTCATCCTAAAACATGGACTCATGGGCAGTTGAAACTAAATTAAAAAATGTTAATGCTCTGCGACCGTGTCATAAAGTTTCCCTATTCCACTCCCTAACAGTTATAATAAACATGCAGCGTTTTGTTGCAATACGCATAGTGGCGGTAATGAGTAATTCTACCTGAAGGTACGAATCGAAGGAGCTGAATAACGAATGTTTGTTTAAGACTTCGTTTTTGAGGAAACCGATCTTAAAAAGTTTGTTAATCGTACGTGCACTCGACTAACGAAGTTTCGTACATCGAAGACCATAATCAACTTTCTATCGATCCTATTACATTGCTGTCGTTGTGAAGCAGTCAAGAATAAGTAGTCAAACGAAATGTTTATTTACTGACTAATTTACTTTGTCAGTTCATGGATCGTTGGAACTATTTTCCAGGCTGCTACATACAAAATTATGCACTTTCTATCAAATTGTTGAACACACTTTTTAAAATACAAATGTCAAACATTACTAGTCATTTTATCACGTTGAACGCCTTGGCGGTCACCGGTGACCGACTCCTCAAATTTGATTTAATTAAATAATTAATGATTGTCGCAAAATTCTGAGCAAACTTTATACTGAAACAATAATATAGGAACAGAAGAACACAACTGAATGCTCAAATGTTTTTCTTCTTTACGATTTATATAACAAATAGTAAATTATATCGTGTCTGATTGGGTACGGCCGTTTTCACTGTGGAGTACAACGTATTAACATGAATGGATCTACATCTAATTGAGAATGTTTACAAATGCACACACGAAAGAATATTTGACAACAGAGAAGTCCATGAAGCCAGTACTGGATCAAGTGTATGTGTACTTGACATATTGTGAAAATCAGTTTTCTCAAAAATGGAGGGTATTACGAAAATCTTTTTTTCTGCATTATGCCTTTAATTCGCCCTAATTATTGTGGGAGACTCTGTATAGAATGTACAAATTTCATTAAACGGCTTAATAAAAGGTACAGCAAATAAATGCTCCTCTTGAAGGAGAAAACATATAGGCGTGTGTTTCATCACGCGGGATGTAATATTCAGAGTATTTACATTTTGGAACATTTAGCAGTGTTAATAAGCTGCTTGCATATTCACCTAAATGCAATCGTTGGATTCTGTTTCAACATGTTTACTAAATGCCTCAAATTCACCGCAAATGCGTAACATAATTAATAGTTTGTTTTATTGTTTACGATGGTATAGACTTACCATGCTACCGAGCATTTGATAAACTACAGATCTAATTTTTTAGGCTCGATAAAATCGATTCTTAGGTTTAAAATATATCTGAAAATTAACTGTTCTAGAGATATACTCTATTTTGTAAGAATAATTAAGGATAAAAGATTTGTAAGCAGCGACATAAACGTCGTCTATAATTAAATGTTGGTGACAATTCAATCTTTCAGGCTAGTAGATTTTAATTTTCTGTATGTTATCTACAAGAATAAATAAGTCTGTAACAAATGCAGATGATACTGATAATTAGACTGCGGTCTTTTATGCAAATATAAATTTTTTGTGCTCGGCAATTTTAATGTTAATACAGTCGAAGGTACAAAATTTTCACGTCACTGTATTTTGCGCTTCACATGCTTAAAACTATACTTTTTAATCCTCTTATGTTATTAATTGCACATCTTTCGAACATGTGTATATATTAAATTGCATAAACATCCGCAGTCTACTGATAACGTTCTGCAACATAACGTGCTAAAGAAGGTTTAGCTTGATAAACAAATAAAACAAATATTAATAAAATAAAATACACTTTTGAATTTGTACAAAATATAAACAATTATAAAAAGTTGATAATTTTACCTAGAAGTAATCGAATAAATATTAGGATACAAATTATAAAACTGAAAATCTTTGATACAGTTTCCCAATATGCAATACCGTCGGGAAAGTTTGAGGTCACACATCATTTTCAAATTTTAACCAACATTTAATTAAAATTGTCAGGCAGAAACACGTTTAGTTGTTACTGATTGGTACACATTTAAATAATTAGGACATTCTGAAGAATATGAAATAAAATTTGCTTTTATTTCTAATTTATTAGTAAAAAAGTACTAAAAATTGCATTAGTAATTTACCATGGCACTTTGAGTCCTTGAGGTTTTCCATTTTAAAAAGATTTTACAGAATAGTAGTTACCCCAATTATTGTATTAAATAATAGTGTCCATCTCTCAATTATTTTTGAGAAATCACACGTCAGAGTTTCAGCAATTACTGCAAATATGAGACAAAAATGTATAATATAAAATGTAACGTCTGAAAAATGTTTAAGAGGGGGAGTCTATAATAGTCATATAATAATTTCGGTATGAAATACTATTATTATTTAAAATTTAAACAAAATCGGGGACCTTAACGACTGATACTTTTCTTATTAGCCTGAATGTAAAAAAATTGAACATTTCTTGCCACAGTGTAAATTACCGTATCTACTCTGATGTATTATAATCTCCACTTAGAAATGTAAATTGGAGTGAAAATAGAAAACAAGACCAATGTTAAATGGACAAGTATCTGGAAACACCTTGTGCCTCTTATACAGATTCTAATAACTCAACTGGTTAATAGATCGCATAAAAAAAAAGAGATTTTTTTAAACTTAAATCAGCAAACTAACTGTCTTAGATATATTCAATGCACTGTTTTGTTAGTAAAATTCTTTGTATAATTACACTTAGCATATAGAACCTCAAAAACGATTACTGTGCAGATCCACATTTATTAAAACGTTTCTGTTCACTTTCTAACATTCTGCCAGTCGGTGAAGTCTTCCCTTATAAACGAAATATTATAAACTAAAATATTCTGCAACACTCTGGAACAATAAAATACTCGGAGTCTGTATTCGATTACCTTGTATCAAGATTTCCCTTTTCGCGAGGGAAAGAACAAATGGTAGATTTTTCGTCGGCACTCGCGCACTTCTGTTTCCCCTCAGTTATTATTTACTAAGGCATATTTCAGGTATGCCTTCGTGCATACATGATTTTTGCGCGTGCTACCGTAGATGTGTACGCGAGTGTGTACAAGCGGAGAATACATTGCTCTTGTCTTATCGCGTATGCACGATGTCTGGTCTCTGCGGCGCAGCGGTTCTCAACAAAGTCGGCATAAATTATTCAACAATCGGAGCAGGCCGATGAGCTTATGCAACCGGCTCCGTTCGAAATCTCTAAATCCGCCAGGAAAGATTATACTTACACGTCCGAACGGCGTGTGTAATTGCGCGTTTACCGCCGCAATGATTGTGTGCAACTGGCATTCGTCCGAAAGTATTAAGGATCAACTGGCAATAACTTAATTGCAACGGAAGTTTCGGAAATTGGATATTCTTTAATCATACGAAATGGGCTTGGGTTACACGACAGCACGTCGGACAGGTACAGTGCCACTCAAAAAGTTTGCACCGCTTATTAAATGTCACAGAAGCCTTGAAAAAATTATGGACTCATTAAGAGTGGAAACGAAGTATTGTTTCATATGATACTTTGTGCAGGGTATTTTATAATATGTGGACATAAATATACGGTTGAATTAGATACATGAAAATAATTAAGGAAGTTTGTACAGACACGTGTCCTATCCAACCTTGTATTCCAGTTACACAAGTTGTTATGTTTCAATAATTTTCGTTCCAAACCGATTGTGAGTTAAAGCATCTGAATCTACTTAACAGTTCACGAAAAGCTGCATTAATCTCTGCACCCAAAAGCATGGGCCTTCGTTAAAGGAAAAAGTATAATTTCACTTTTTAGCTGCACCGACACATAAAAGGGCATAAAACTGATTCAGAAGTATGCAGCGTCTAAAACCATTTAATTCTACCTTATGATCTATCACTTTAAAAATACAATTTCGTCAAGTTACCCTGTAAAAAAAGACTGTATTCTGCATTTCGTGTACGATTAAAAACGATTTGTATTTATGAAAATAGTTACCACTGCATCCAAACAGAATCATCAGAAGACCGTTAAGTGGACACTGAACAAGTCTCACGTAAACAGACGTCACTGTGAGTTTAGAGGCGGCTGTAACCAAGCAGCGAAATTGTAAAAGAGATTACATGAGACGAACGTAATTTAAACGAACGTAACGCGGCGGAATAGGAAAAGTTGTGAATTTCGGTGCCCTGTTAACACGCATGTATCATTTTACCCCCTATGGGATACGCGATAAACAGTGGTAGTGCAAAATCTAGTTAAATCCGAAAAAGTTCCCGAATGGTAGGAAGTTCGCCGGTTAGAAGGAAAAAGGCATTTAACGGGAGGACTCGGAACGTGAACAATGACGATAGCTTGTCAGCCACGAAGCATACGGGTCTCGCTTCTGTAGAGATAGGAGGAGGGAAAACGAGGAAAATGGAGAACGACTTTTCGAGCGCGGACCCTAGCTACGGAAAAATTTGTCGTGGTTTCTCCTGCGCTGGCGTAAAAAGCTATGATAATAGAAGCGTAAAGAGGGTCCGGGGTTATTTCATAATTACAGACTGTACTTAGACGAGCGTGCATTACGTCCGCTCCCCTTTTTCTCTCTCGCCTGTAGGTGCATATATTCGTATTACGGAATTAAGGGCAGAGGCTTGTTCGTATCCACGCGAAATCCGGGGAGCGGAGCACTTTCTTCTATTCTTTTGTGGTGCCTACGTTCTTTTTCGGCGACACCGTTATGCCCATTAGCGGGTTATGAGATTTTTTCTTAATTAAACATACAACGGGTCTTGCAACCTTATCCGGACTCCTTTACCAGCGGCCCCTTCCTTGCTTCCTGAACTTCTTCGTTTGTTTTTCTTGTTAAATCTACCGCGATCTCGCCGGCCAAAGGAGAAACTTTCTTTTCAGAAAGACATCGATAATTAACCCGTAACAACTGATGAACATTCTTCATTATATTTAATGACTTGAATTTTAATAAACGTGCGCACGCTACCGTAAGATAGCTTGAAATTACTGAGCTTCCGAATCTCCATTCAAAATATTTTGCTAAAATGGTTAGCATATGCAAGGTGTTAAAGGAAGTATTCAGTCCTTATAAGGTAGATAGTATTAGAAAAACTGACTGAAATATGTTTTGCAAACTTACGTTGAAAATTCAATATTATCTAAGTGATAAACAGTTTTCGTAATAATTTAAAAAAAAATTGTTTAGAGCTTGAATAATATTAATTTTTCTACCTAAGCATACTAATCACTTTCTTTCAGTTTGTTCAACACTATCCATTCTGTAAATCTTAAATACATTTTTAAACAGCACTTACAACGTTCGCACATCTAAATTCAACAATGTGCCAAGGTTACTATTTCTTGAGATACTTGTTATTATTATTTTACTACGGTTTTCTATGACTGGAAGCATTTTTATTTTGAGTAAAGAATTTAAGTTCTTCTTATATAGTTTATTGTAATTCAGTAAGGTCTCATTACTGCAATCCTTAGATTATATGATTTCCTATATAATGTAATGCATAAAAAAATAAAGATACATTATATATTTCAAAACGTTTCAATTGTATATATTAGATTTGAAGCCTATTTAACGATGGAAACAATATATATAAAACATTTCTTCGAAATATTAACACACTCCTTGCCCCGTTGTTTACCAAAAAGCTACCGAAAAATTTCGTCATCTTACTACTAACCCTCAAAGTTTTGAGTAATATTGTTGTTACGCAAATAGTTTAAAATACAAAGTATATTATGAAATAGTAAAACATTTGTTTCATCAAAGATACACCTTTTAGAATGACATTTTGGTGTGTTTGATTAATTACGGAGTTTTCCACTGTCGAACATGTTGTACACGTATTTTCTTTTATCGACAATCATCCATATTGAAGAAGTGATATCAGCCCTCAAAGTTGAGGGTTAGAAACGTATTTTTTTTAATATCTCGGTAATTAATGAACCGTTCTTGGTGCAAACCCTTCGTATCTGTCACAAGAGGCAATGTCTAACACGTGGAACTTAAGGGGCGAACAAAACCACTACTGGTATTTCCTATTCGGCCCAATTTCTTCCACTGAAAATCAGTAAATATCTAAGCGCAATATCTCGAAAACCACTCAAAATCAGGTGTATACATTAAGGGTCAGTGAATTCGTCTTGAGAAACACTATTAAATGACTTGAAGAAACATATGTAGTTCCATTTAAAAAAACGAACTTGACCTTTATATCTCTTAAGATAGTAATGTAAAAAAAAATTTGTCTTCGTCAAAAGATGTACCCCCTCGTACCATGAAAATTCCATATAAAACATTCTTTGTATTTTCAATAAGTTAGGAAATATGAGCTTGGAACAGATAAGGTCGGACCACCTGTATACGTTCATAGGGCTCAAAGGCCTAATAATTGCAAGGTGTACGTTTTGTTTTATATTATGACTGTAACAGTAATTGTATTCAAAGTGTAATGAGAGTTGGTAGGTACTTAGTAGTTATTTTATTAATCGAATTTGACGCGTTGATCGCTCACATGTCACGGAATATGTTAATTCAATTATTTACGAGATCCACACTGTGCCCGTTTTAATTTTATACACTCCGTCGTTAAACTATTAAAAATACAAAACAGCTGTTAATATAAAAGTTGCTTCGTTCGGAGGCGCGCATATAATGATATACATACATTTTGGTTGAAATTATTTTACGAGACTTTATGTGCCTATTAACTGTTCTAATTGAAACCATGATGGTTTATTGTAGCCATCTTATGGTACATTACAACATGATTTCAATGAACAAAATAATTGGCATATTTTATCAAATAATTCTGAAACATTATGACTACGCATTCTGTTAAATGGTACAGCAGGATGCGAACTTAATAACTTTGTGCTTCCCATTTAAAGCATTTTCGACACTCGGTACCGCGGTCCCTTTGCAAGCCCTCTTGACACGCTAGCTACCATGCGACACATATACAGGGTCTTTCACTACCGCTGGTAAATATTTTAAAGGACGATTCTACAAGCCCAAATAAATCAAAAATTACTTTTTCTATATTGCAATATGTTGCTTCGTCTTCGAGATATATGCGACTAAAAAATTGAGTATTCACTGTGTGTATCCGCACTCACACAGGAGAGCACGTGTAGAGACGCACACGCACTCACAGTGAATAGCCAATTTTCAATCGCTCATACCTCGAAAACGAAGCAGCAGATGGCAAAATATTAAAGGACTTTCTGATTTATTTTGGCTTGTAGGATCATCCGTTAAAATAGTTACTAGCAGTAGTGAAACACCGTGTATATGACGCATCAGTTTTCAAAAGAGACCGACGTTTCATATTTATCAATGCTTTAAAAATAACCTGTTACACGCACTTACGTAAATGTGCATTGGGTGTCACATATGTGTGACATATTATTTAAAATACTCAGTCAGTTTTCTACATTTTAGATGTGTATAATGAAAATATACATTGTGTTTAATGGAACTACAGAAAATGTAGCGTGGTCTGTGATAAACGATTTTCTAACGAATGGTGGTAGCGAAAGTGTGCACTGTTTCAAGAAGCACCATTTAACAGGTGACTTTTGCACGAGAACTGCTTTGCACAAACAAATCAATGAATCTTGTAATCGCAATATACTGAAATCAGTTGATGCAAAGTGTACTGTCATTTAGCTCGTTGAATTTTCCTGATAACGCAAAATAAAATGTTTAGAATAGAACAGTATGATCCGTTTAAAAAACTGCCCTTGTCCATGAAATCTAGTAGAAGAATATTTTAAATAAAAATTGGTATGCGTTGCCATGTATGCCCTTTGGAACTATGTGATTCTTATATGAATTACTTTGTCGCATCTTTGACAGTTTAATGAATAACAAAGTGTATATACTTAAACTGGACACACTGTATTGTTCACGTAATAGCAGTTATCGTAAACTAGTATATCATCGTAATAACACATCAGAGAGTTCGCTATTGGACACACTTTTTAACCTGTTCCGGCTCCCCATAGAATTACCAAGTAATTACTCATTATTAGGTCAAACAACATGATGTGATGTATAGAGACAAGCAGTCCCTTCATAGCTATAAATCACGTCAAACGTCACCGCATGTCACGAACGAGTTCCTCTGACGGTGTAGTCGATCTCTCAAGTTCCTTGATTTGATATATGCGTGTCCCTCTCTCCCTTCGCTCTCTTGCCCACCACCCCTTTCCGCGCATAATCTCTCACCATACTCGATGACGTTTGCACCGAGGTTTCTCTCGCCACCGTCGACGTAGGTCATGGTGTATAAGCATTCCTATAAGCAATGGTATTGTGTGTACAGGGTCGTGAGTGAGTGAGTACACAATGAGGCCAATGCGTACACACGTTCACCCGTATACTAACATCTTGACTGCTTGTACATACTGTGTACACTAAGCGACACTCATGTAAAACAGTCTGGATATTTTACTATCTCTTTTCTACCGGCCTTCAGCGACCCTTCGCTTTATCACCCTGTGTGTCTAACGAATATTCAATTATCCTTCCCCACGGACTTTCTTTTAATTATCTTAATCTGTTCAACGTTTTATATTCATATTTCATTAATTTTATGTGAAACTAGTTTATTCAAGTCGTATAGATCTACTTATTGAGTTTGTATATTCTTTTTTACATGTTGACTATTTTGGCGGTCACCGATGACCAACGTTTAAAATTTAATTTTTACAACATTGGAAGGGGCATTAACATAACAATAATAATATAAAACAACACAGGTTGGAGAGAATAGTCAAATACATTTTTAATAATTTATATTAATATTTTCTACCGTTTCAGTCAACGTGTTAATTAAAATTTTTTAATTTGAAGAATTAAAGAGAAATCGATGCATGATATACGTAACTGCAAATTGCATTTTATCATTTACTGCTAAATTTATTTTCACTCCACCGATTTCTTACGGAAAATACATGGAAGTCTTTAAAATATTTTCTCTATCAGTATGACAACGCATCATAGTTGAGAAAATAAGTTTTAACTGCTTGACTCTCCCGATTTCCTTGTCGAAGTGGTTCCATTCCTGTTAATCATTTTTGTGTAGGTTGGTAACTTTCCTCGCCTACTCGTTGCGCTTGCATCTACGAGGCACCACGATCAGAGGTAGACCAACACTCGTATTAAATCGAATACCAACACTCATTAAACTCGCACCTTTCCCTCGTCGCGACCGCTCGCTCGATCGATCGACCACGAGAGAGGTTAAAGAGGTTCAAGTACGCTTTGAAAATCGATGCTACCTAGAACGCTAGAAGCTAGAGCAGCATGAGCGTTCTACCTATTAGGTGAGCGAGTCTTCGGGATTTTACCCAGAAATTGGAATCAAGCAGCGTTATTTAATACAAACTGGCTTATGAACGAATCCGTGAGTCAAATCCACAGCAATTATACTTTTCGATACGCTAGAAATGGACGGAATCCAGGGTGACCGTAATCACAGTAGAACCTCGATTATCCGAACTCGGGACAGCAAAAAATTGGTCGTCTTATATTAGCAAGGCGCTGAAGTTATCACTAATGACAGTGTGTACTTCATTTTGTACCATTATATATTTTATATTCTAAAATAAAATTGTCATTTTTATGCGCAATCTAGTTACAGCGCGGGTCATTCTCTTATTATTTACAGTTCGGATAATCGAGGTCCTATTGTATTCCAATTTTCTGCTGGCGAAAATCTGAGTGACATCTATGCGGTTTTCTTAATGAACGAAATGCTTGTATGTATTGTGCTGCATCGTTGCAGAAGTCTTACCAGAGTGCAATCGATGAAAAGTGTAAAATATGAATTTTTATTTGTATGTGTAAAAATGACTAACAAATTCGAAAATAATTATTGAAACATTTGAATATTTGTATGCATACGTATAAGAAATATTCAGCTCAAATGTGTGCATTTGGTCTTTTTCGTAAAAATTATCGAACTTTGTTCACGAGAATATTTATCTTTCATGTTCAGAAATATTAAAATAGGTACACGTACTTTCAGATTAAAAATATTAGTAGATAGTGAATAAATATGCTGAACGGAAATAAACAATTTAGCAGAGTTACCTGTTTCATGTTATATCACATAATGTTGTATTATTTTCCACGGAAGTAATTCTTAACAGTACAACTCTATAGAATATAGACATTGTTGGTCCACATATTGCTTTGATCATTGCACGGCATAAGCTCACTATAACCCGGTCAGTAATTTAATTATTCCCTTTGTTGTAGCGAGCATTAATTAACTGACAAATTTATCTCTAATCGTAACACCGTGTGCAGAGTGTAACGCTGTTTACAAATACGCAATGTAGACTGCACACATGAACGGACCTCCCCTAATGCAATTCTCTAAACGCTATCCCACAGGGCATGAAATAGATACGTAGCTACTCGAGAAAATTGCCGCAAATGGAAAACTCGAATTGTGTGCCTGGCTGTAAGACCATGAAAGTGTCTTTCACAGAAATTTCAAAATAGGATAATCTTTCGGCGGGCAATTGGATAATCCTTATAAAAATAAAAATATCTTCCCACATGCATTTAAATACGTTCAAAATGGATAAACATCTGTTATGTAAAGTATACCAAGTTAATACTAATGATAAAAGAAAATGTAGTGTGATATTATTACAAGATTGAATGCCGCAGTGAAAACTGCCATGCCTGGTAAAACACCTATAATGTTCTTTTTAAATGTAAATAACGAAGGAAAATTTATTACAATATCAATTTCGCTCAAAATTGTATACTTACTGGCTACTGAATTAAATTAAATTTAATGTTAACTTATTTTAAGTTTCTTTTAAGTACGTCTATATAATGGAATTATGGAAATACCATTTCTAATTGATTAATTCATAAATGCACATGGGGAGTATGCGTAGAATATTTAAATACGACATAAAAAGTACGTTATTATTCAGAAATTATTTTATGCTTTATTTCACAGAATTAATTAGAATAGCTTAACCTCTAGTTCAAGCGTAAAAGAACAAAGAAGAATACAATACGCCACGAATGATATTTGATTTATAGAGGCGTTCACTCGACGAATCATTGAGCAATTGCAAACTGAAGCGAAGTTAAAATGAACGACGTGAATCTAATGGAAACTTCTAACTGTTGTCTCATTTGTTCGAGAGTTACTGTTCTAGCCGTTTGTAAGGTTCCATAGAAAAAGTAAGTCCTTCCACAGGTTAATGAGAGTCACGCGAGTTCTTATCAAAACGGATTCTATTTCTTATCTCCTAAATGGAGAGAAGTTGATAGCATACTTCGTGAGAGCATACTGCATGAGTGATAGAAGTACTTTACATGCATGTGTGTCTCCGATGATAAATTCAAGTGTTACCATCAAAATCGTATTACATGATACAGATACGCGATTAGGATAATTAAAGGAACGTTAAACTTACGTTCCTCTGTACGATGGAAGTTTTATTAAGAGATATCTGTGAAAGTACTGTCATCAAGACTACTGTTCAATTAATTATGATTTGTAGGACGATAGTACTTATGTAAACACAATTTTACTGAAGTAACATTATTGTAATATATTACCATGCACTTCGAATAATTTATAATTGCAATGAGAAACATATGTTGTTTCTTCAGTGACCAATTTCGTTTATAACATTTGAGTAAATATTATGGACAATACCACAAACCCTGTTTCCTTAAAGTTTCTTAATTTAGTTGATACGAAGTATTATTTTCAGTAATCATTCAATAACAAAACAACAAATATTTTCTTATTTAATATATAGGTGTTTAACAATCTATTTCTCTTAAATTCATATGTTCCATTTTAAATGTACTGTTCTAATTGTAGTAAAAAATGATATTTAAATTATAATCTCTCATAAATAAATCTTTAATTTTTCCTTATTGAGATAGCTAAAACCAAATAACGTCAATCTTATACAAAACGTTTGATGGCCATTAAAAAATTGCAACAAAACTAAAGAAAATATAATCCAGGAGGAAAATGCTGTTACCTTCTCTACATAAATTATTAAAAAACGAAATATGTTCTGAACTGTTTCAAAGCAGGTTTGGGAACTTTTGAAGTAGCTTCATTTTAGGTATTATCTCAAGTAGTATATTATTTGATTTCGGTGTTATTTAAAATACAAATTTATTATTTCATTCAAATAAATAATTAAAACATTATTCAACATATTTTTAAAAACAATATTAAAGTTGTTATAAAATGTTGCAGATATTTTCGAAGTTACTAATTTATATACCCAACTCAGAGGTTGACGCGACTTAAAATAATCAAAGAAAAAAAAAATATTAAAATAATGCAATTTATGAGTATTTATTAAAATTATAGCCTCCAATGATTTTTCAGTATTTGAAATAGAAAGTAATACAGTAGACCATGATTTAAAATTATCTTTAAATAGCAACACTGACGACGTCGGATAAAAATAGTATTTCAAATTATTACTTCCTATTTTCATTTAGAATGAAACTTTGCCAGGTGCGATTGATAGTACATGGATGAATGTACAAGTAAAAGAGTAAAAATTATTCAACCCTTTACATCAGGTGTACAGAGGGCCAAACTTGCTACGCTAGCAAATGCTGTATTTCTCAGATTACTACAAAAAGAGAATTATTATTGGAATCGTAACATTCAATTGACAAACCTTAACAATACTTAAGTAATACGTTTTGTAATATATACCTATTTCTATATACGTACTTTAATTATTTCCTCAAAGATTACTTACTCATTGCAATTAATAATCAAAGATTTCACTTACGTTAGTATTACTTTCGAATAAAGGCTTTATCACCGAAATTATACCTCCGGGAAATTTCACATAAATTTGTCTTGCGAAAATTGTATGTATTTTTGGTCGCCTTTTAGGAATAACTTAATAAATTGCAATCATTAGCGGAATCACAGATTTACTTCGTGTCAGCGGACCGTTATTTGAAGGATCGAAGGCTGTGATTGGTAGCAGGCGAATTCAAAGCCCGCTTTAATTTCGATCACGTGCTGATACGGAAAGATATAACGAGCTCGTCGGTGCGAGAAAAACATCTGCACATGAGGCAGCGTGGAGATTTTTCCGGGTGACGGACGAAAAACTTGAGTGACGTCGTCGCAATGTGACAATTATCTTTGACATAAATTTCATTTTGTGCCTCTCTGCCATGCATTTATCTTGCATACCGTCGGTGTCCCCGAATGCGAATCAGAAAAATTCGGGCAGATCCAACTGGAGTGGAGCACGCCCGAATATTGTTCAAGTATGACATCGAGTATTATTGCGTAGGTGTTCACGTGCCAAAGACGTCGATATGACACACCCCATCAAAAATGCTTAATTCTCCGTGTCGTTATTCAGACGTATGACCGATAACAGATAAGCCTTTTATAAAATGAGTGGCTCAGATACTTTACAATCGACGGAATATACATTTGAACAAACACTTCTGACACGTCACGCTGCACGGATTCACAGAATAAGATTGATCTGTGTAAAAATCTGCTACACGCTGTAACTAGACTTAAGCAGTTTATCTCTTCGATGGTTTAAGTAACATTTTCTATGCCTCGCAAGTTCCTGTCACTTCCATCTGCCGAAATATTACAATTATGAAAGCAAAAATTGAAAAAGATGACGATGTTAACGAAACTGACACCTGAACAAAAATTGTATTGTGTTAAACTAACTGTATTTTTTTCTTTTAGGTAACAAAATGTAGTGACAATTAACAAATTACTTGCAATTGTTGCTTATACAGGGAATACTACTTTTTTAGGATTAGTGAAATCTCTTAAATGTCCATCGTTTTTTCATTTTTTAATGTAAGTACAGTAATTACTAACTTGTATCGTCTTCTCACGTAAACTACGAAACCGTATTGTTGACAAATATATGTATGTTAATGTGATAAATCGAATTGTAAATGATTTATAATACGAATGTTTTCAACAAATTCAACGGATAGTGTAATTGCTGAATTGAGATAAAACGACAGCGTAACATTAGAGATTTTGCATATTGATTTAACATTATTACTGTGTTCCGTTGCATGTTAGATCGTTCGTGTTATATCTTTGAAAGATATCGTTAATAATAGTTATTGTAAACAATGGAAAAGCAATTTATCATTGAAGATAAGTTAAAAGTTGCAACTAAAAATCGCTATTAACAATTTACGCATGCAATCGAAGGAATACAACATTATTTTTGCGCATTATCACGTTGACTGTCACGCTTCATAGACTAAAAACAACACGATCATTTAAACTTTAATGCAACATGAAACTAATCTCAAATTATGTCCTTTTTAATTAATTATGCCAATAATTATTTATAGTTTTTGCAGGATCTGTTAGATCTTTTTAAATATTTTTACTAATGCTATTGGTCGTCAGATAAATAAGATCTGAATTTAAGTGTCACCCATGAATGGATGCCATGGCACTGAAAGTATTAGTCTGTACGGATTCAGTGGTAACCAGTTTGGATTATGGAAATCAATTCACATAGTGCAATTTCCAAATCAAGCTCCCTGCTTAAAGAAAGTGTTTTAGCACTTGTCACACCTGGCTAAAGTTCAAACATGTAGTCAAAATTAAGTGACAGTGAGCAGTTTAACCACTTCTGTAGAGTAATAAGAAATCACTTATAACATTCTAAGCAATTCGAATTGATGGATATTTCTTTTTGCATCATAATCAGCATATTGCAAAACGTTCCGCACACAATAAGACAAATACCACAAACCAAATAAAAAAATTGTGAGTTATTACACGAATAAAAATTAATTAATTTAAATGAAATCGTTTTTAGTTTGATTTCTTTTATTGAATATTTACATTTATTTATTTTGTAATAAAAAAAGCATTTTTTAAATGAAAAATCTGTTTTATTCTTAACATTTCAGAAAGTGAAATTAGCTCAACATTTTGGTGACAGATTGATGTAAGCAAACTTCAACGGAGTTAATAGAAGTAGTGTATTGATAAAGATCAAAATGAAATATGATCGCTTCTGAATATTTTTCACCAAGAAATTTCATAGATAATTCTATATATAAACTTAAGGGAAAAATCTTAATTAAAAAACAGTAATTTTTATAGAATTCTTAAAAGTTTATCGAAAACCCGAAATATCGGCTCAACAATTTTTGGCAAATTTGTAAAAGTCAATATATAGGCTGTTGAGTATTAGAAACATTAAATTAGTCGATATTTAAGCATTCACACACTTCTAGTGCAAAGAGTTTAACGCTTTTTCGTAACTCACGAATTACAACTAGACCTGGATAATTTTGAAATTACGTTACTTACAATGTTATTTCATTTTATGCTTACTTTTCTTTTAAAACACATTAGAGGTCCGAACATTTTTGTAACTGAGCGCCACGTGTACCACCAGTGACCCACATACCAATTTTAATTTCGTCAAATAACTGATTACCCCACCGAAATGTTTAATTACACCTATATTATAATGATAGTACAAAATAAGAAGTATATTATCAAATAAATAAACATTTATATGTTCAAAGATACATGTTAATAAAAAAGTATTTTCACGTGTCTGACTAGTTGCGGGATTTTCCACTGCGACACTCAATGTGTTAATATGACGAATTGAAATGACATTTCCAATAATTATTCATCATTTTAATTTAATATAAAACTCGCCCAGGTCTGGATACAATCACAGAAAAGTAAGGTGATCAAAATAGCGAAAGGTTGCATAACACTCGCAAGTGAGATTTCATTGTATGGAAACTCTTACCTTAGCTATTGTTAGATACAGGCACGGGGTTGACGCCACGCAACCCTTACAGTTTCATAGGGGTTTACTTGAGGCAACCGGGCAATTAGCATACGACATTATGTGTACGTAGGAAATGGGGAGGAGGTGGGTGTAAGTAACAGTGAGAAATAGTTGTAGTTTGGATTGCGTGGAGGGGGAGATCGCGAAGGAGTACGAAGTTGTAACGTGTCGGAACGGAAGAAAGGAAAGGGTAGGCAAGCTGTTTGTTCATTTGTCGCGGGATAATCCCTTCGTACACATCGCATAAAGATGTTGCACATGCGTCTATCGCTAGCGTTGCCAACGTCACCCTCTTCTCAACCGTTCCCTTTGTCGCAATTGTTGCGCGAGACACACATATAAGGTGTGAATATTAAATAAAAAAAGCATAGCTTACACGCGTTCGCAAAACACGTTTCATCTCATCCGCTGTATCTGTACACGTAGGTTAATGAGGGATAGTCGAATTTAGTCAAGAATCATCTACAATAAGATTAGCATTACTCTTTAAATACCGTTGTCTTCCATTTGCGAGTTCACTATGGGATTAGCAAGAATAATACTGTATGCAAAGGAAAGCCGAAGCACTTTGAAAAAAGAATAACAGCGTTGTTTTATCATGAAACTCGTTCCTGACGAATGCAGAGCGTACATTCCGAATCAACATAATCAGCGCATTGCAATTTCATGAAGATCTTCTTAATCCGTAATGAACATTTTACAATTTATTTACTTAGGCATTAATTTTATTTATGCTCACGGAATTGTTTTCGACATTACACTGGCTGCAAACGTAAATAAAATAAAGTAGTAATTCATTTTAGTACCCACCAAATTACATTGGTACTAGTAATTATGGAAAACTTACTATTTTACGATGATTAAAAACCATAAGTGTCAATGATAACATTACCAATTAATTAAACAGAGAGTATTCTATTAGCGTACTGATAACATTATCTTGGATAATATTGACTTTCATTAAAGGGTTTTTTAATTTAAATCATACGTGTAGACCGTAATGCAGGAGGAGACAGAACTAAAAAATTCGAACACAATAGAGACGGAGCAAGTTCTAATGCTTTGTTTCAACTTCACGCTACGTATACATCGTTATACGTCATGTTACGTGGGATTCGTGGTGGGTGAAGGGGTTGCAGAAGCGAGCGGGTCGGGGTTTTGCGTTTCATATTCATTACATCGGTAGCTATTTGTCACAGACTGGTATCGCGCTGAAATACTGGTCGAGATAACCGAGGCTCCCTGTTGCATTGTTAAAATGTCCATAGAAAAAAGCTCTTCTTAAGTGAAGGGATAAACAACGCCATCCCACGCCCATCGATCACTCGTTTATTATTGTTGTTCGTTGAACGAGTGCTGTCAACTGTGCGAAATGAATTTCCACGAGCTATCAAAGCTAATAAGAAAGTGTTATTTCCATCGTCGGAATTCCAGCCGGCGCGGTTTATTTCCTTCCGTTTTAGGTTACGATGAAAGCTCGTTACGACCGTTTCAGCAGATTTGTACACGAAATGATCGATTGCCCCGCGCTTTTGGTTTCCGAGGCAAGAATGCGGTAAACAGCGAAATGATTTCATCTGCGGTTGCGGATTTCGATGAGTGTATAACGGCGCGTGTAGCAATTAATCGTCGGAACACGTGGTAATCGATCCTGCTAATTGACGGTCAGTTTTATCGTCGAAACGGTACCCATGTTTAATTCCCAGGTTGGAAATTACAATCACGAGAACAACAACAAAAAATCTCGGATATCCGCGACGCACGATCAAATATTGCAACGTAATGCTGCCGAATCAATAATGACGCTGGTATTTTGTTGTTTCACTTTTGTTCGACTTCGCGGAGTCTAAATGCCTTGGAATTCGTTTCGCTATCCCTTCTCTGGTTTGAGTATAAGAATAACTGATGTTGACACTTTTGCGAGATTAACCAGCCTGATTTATATTCATACATTCATCAATTACATACATATCTAGACCTCACGTGAGTCTAGATATTCTAAAAAGATATTTACATGCACGGAAGAAGGAAAGTATAGGCTTTGAGGCCGTGCATATGCGAACGCGAAACATTCTCTTTAACATGTGATTGCCAGTCTGTTAGTTGGTACATATTTATTTCATGATAATTTCCATATTTTTATTAGCGTCGTTTACAGACCTACCAACGTGAATGCTTCGAAATTCAATGAACAGGTGCGACGCACTACGTTGAAGATTAAAATTCATCAACTCTGGCGAATTGAACATGGAAAGTTTCAGAAATACGGAAATGATCGAATACAGTAAAAATAAAAGATTATACTAGTATATTATTTTCTGCACAAACTGGTATAAAAGGGTTCAGAACTTCAAAGGTAGATAGCACTCGTCAAATTGATGAAAAATGTTCGAATAAGCGTGGGTTGAAAAACTGATATTTTCAAAGTTATGAACAATTTTTCGTGTCGGTTAAAGCGAGTGGTTTGCTCGCTTCAGGAGTTATCCTGCTGCATAAAAACAATGAATTATCTTACTGTTTCTTCTATTCGTGATTACAGAAAATTTTCCACGTGTCCTGCCATTTCCGCGCACTCTTGAGACCTTCGTATCAGAGACTTGCGTCCTTCTTCAAAAATTCCTGGTCCTGCTTTAACTGTTTCACTGGCATTCTGTATTTTCTGACATACTTCGTCAATGTTAGTAATTGTTGGAAAGCACACTGTGCTTCTGTCCTTACAGAATAAGGTCCAAGGGATTTAAATCAGAAGATTAAGGAAGCTATGGCGCTGGTCCACCCTGTCCAATCCATCATTCGTCGAAGGAACTATTTAAATGTTGTCGAACGTTGAATGCAAAATGATCTGGAGTTCCAACATGCATAAACCACAGTTCCAGTCTTTCACTATGAGGCACATCACCTAAAAATTGCGATTACGTATTTGTCAAAAAGTTATGGTAAGATGTGCTTGACCACCGATTGGGCCCATCCGCGCATTCAAGGAAAACCGATGTTGGCAATTTGCTTCACTGACTGTATGAAGATTTTCTTCTGCCCATACATGGTTATTGTGAAAATTTGAAATGCCATCTCTTGCGCACGCAGCTTCGTCGGTAAACAAAATACGTGAAATGAACTGTAGATTTGATGCACATTTTATGAGAACCATTGCGAAAACTCTGCTCTCGCTGGATAGTCCGGTGGAGCGAGGGCATGAACTCATCGCATGTGATAAGGATAAAACAACTGTATATGAAGATTCTCAACACAAGAGAACGACTGATCTCTACTGATGTCGAAATTCTCCTACTACTTGTTCCTGGATTTTCTTCAACTGTCCTGAAGACGTGGGCGTCCTTAGGAGTCGAAACAGACGTAGGTCTTCCCGAATCCCTATGTGTTCGAAATGAACCGATTTCACAAAGGCGTGTGTGAAGTTTTTTAAACAATGTGTAAGACGATATCTTCCTTAAAAAAAGGTTCCTTACCGTTGCAGTGCTTCCATTACATGAAAATCATTTCTGTCATTTCTTAATTCGAGTAATACCATATCATTCTTACTGCACTGTGAACCTTTTGTATTGGCTATTTGTAACTGTTTACCGATGGCGAGGATGTGTAACTAATATTTCTCTAGTGAAGCCTAAGGGTAAGATAATCCTGTGTTATGTGTGTGTATAAAGTGGGCAGAGGACAGATAATACCCTGTTTTAATTAAAATACGAATATTTCTTAAACAGGTTCTAACAGTGATTGCAAATCACATTATCTTACTTTGTCTAAATATATGTGGGCTTTTAAACATTCTATCAAACATGATATTAGATTAATTTATCAACAGATTAACTGCCATGAAGGTCACTGTTGATTAGCGGCACTCATGTAATTTCATTGAATAATCATTAATATTTATAAAATTCTAAAAAATATTAATGTCATTATCATAATGCAAAATACGAAATATACGATAGAGTAGTTAAATACAGTACAACCTCGATTATCCGAATTAGAATTAGTAACAGAATGGTCCACATTTTAGCTATGTTTCATATGAAAATGATTTTCTTTTAGAATTTAAAATACACAGTGATGTACAATTAGGTACACAGTGTCACTAATGCAAATTTTAGCTTGTATCTGGTCCAGAATGATTTATTTCTAAATGTTCGATATTCGGATAATGGAGGATCGACTGTACTTTGCTCTCCCGCCATGTACATAAAAAACAGCAAATTATAATGCGTCTGATTAGTTTTGGCAGAATTCACTGTGGCACTCAACGTGTTAATTCATGGAATGGATAAATGTGTTCACATGGAATTCTGGTTGGGCACTGAAACTAAAACAGCTGAAATAATCCCTTCACAGAAAAGCTTCCAGCACCATTAACGGATGACCAATTCGCCGGCATGTGTACCGCATGAATTTGCTCGCCACTCCCACGTTTAAAAGAACTATCAAACGTAATACACGTTACTCCCTGCGCTACTTCCGTGGGGAATTCTTATCTTAGTCATACTGTATGCGAGTAAACGCAGAATTGAAATGACTCGCATTCCCGCACGATGGCGCGACAAATAGGTCGAAAATCAGATATTATTGTTAGGTCCGACTGCCATCACAAAAAAAAACAGCCGGAACTTTTTACAACGTTAGCACGCTACGCGTTAATTAATAAAACGCGATACAGACGGTGAGCCGTTGAGGCGGGACGGGGGGAAGCGCACACAATATATATCAAGCGAGAGAGCGAAAAGCAAGGGAAAGGAAAGAGCAGGTCATGAAGCCGAGGAAAAGGGAGGGGCAAGGAGAGGAGAAAAAAATAATTTGGAAAACCGCGGACACACGATACACTGGTATCTGCAGGGAACCACGCGCACTATGTCACGCGCTCTGGTTTGGGGTGATGGCGACGGGGTCGCAGGGTGAAAGGGGCCAACCGCGCGAAAGGGGGGTGGCACGGCTGCTCTGGTGGGCGAGTGGGTGTTAAACGCAACATTTTTCAGCAGATAAGTCACGTATGTTTAATTATGTATATTACTGCCTGCGGGGCTGAAAACCAGAGCACGACTGCCGCCATCGCCACACCCCTCCCCCCCTGTGCCCCTCAGCTTATCCACATCTGCCTCCAACAGCGGAGTCGCCGAGCAAAAGAGGGGAGACGCGAACCCGTTCGCCGCTGTATTTTATTTTAATTATTAATTCCTCGTATGCGCGGCCCATAGCAATTAGACAGTCCTGCAGGAATGCCAAATTCCATGGTGGCCGAGACCCTCGCACCCTACCCCGTCCACGGTGCTGTCCACTTGCCATGCCATGGAATTGCATTACTCGCTCCTCGTAATTTCCTGACTGCTCTTAACCCGGCTCGATCTGTATAAGGAAGGAAGACAGAAAATTGGACGCTTCCAGTTGGCGTCGGTTGAAGCGTAATTACGCCGTTGCTCATTAGCATCGAGGTATCGTATATAAAAGCCATTTAGCGGTCGCTGTTTATCAACGAAACAGTTTAAAAACTCTTCTCGCAAATTATCGCGATATGTTCTTACCAAATTTTCTCGTTGCTCTGAGGAAAAAGACCTCTTTGGGATAATCGAAATTAAATGCGCTCTCGTGAATACGAAATTGAATGCGATCTCGTGACACGAAGAGACTTCTGTGGTATACTTCAGTGTTTATGCCACAACACTTTTAGAATCCTCACCGATGGGGAACGCCGCGCATTATCGATCGAATATTATATTGTTACGAGGGAAAATTTACTGTTTCGAAGTAAAGGGTTGTAATTTGTTTAGGCAGTGGTACATTTTTCACTGTGAAAGTGATCGTCGAAAGTGTATAAAAGGTGAACGATAAATAGTGGCACAAATAAAAAAATGTACAAGAAGTTTTTTCATAGATTCCGAGAACATAAATAGACGCGCCTTATATCGATCTGATGAAGCACATGTAGGGGGTGTTCTGCAATGATAGGGACAACCGAATAGGAATGCTATATGAAAAAATAAATCGAAAATGTGAAATAATTTCTTTTTGTTTCAGCCTTCGTCTTTGAGAAAATCGATTTCAAACTTTCCTCAAAGACACACACATTTTATTAACAATTTTCAATCAACCAAAATTATGAACAATTTAAAATTTCCGTCAACAGAGTGTGAAACAAACAAATTATATTGTATACTTTTAATTTGCCCTTTTATGAAGTTCCATCTCCTTGCTGGTTATATCACAATTTACCGGTCACGCTGTACTCTGCGTTTGCATTGATTTTCGGCGTTGGAAGTAAAAATATCAATAAAACGAAAATCGTTAACGATAATTTAATTTGAAAAACAATTCACGCCGTGTCATGTGTATGGTTCATTATTAAAGAGGGCAACCGTTCGCGAACTCATGATTATCAGATTTCCCGGCTATCTGCTCCTACGGGAACATGAATTGCAGAGAAGGAAGTCGGTATTATTAAGAACTTTCTTCGTGCGGGCTTCTGAAGGGTCGAACTTTTCCGAGGAAAATTTTGGAGAATAGTAATTAGCTTCCCTCGACTCCGGTTCTTGATATTCCATTGCACCTGGCCTTAATAACCGACGCGTAGTGCGCGCGGAAAAGGACGCAACGAAAAATAAAATAATAACCTAACAGCGAGCTACACCGCTGCCGTCCACGATGCTTTGACGGTGTTGCCTGTTGTCGCTCTGCTTTTAATAATTAATATCATTACACACGCTCGAACGGTCAGAAGCAAAGCGCGCCACCATGTATGTTATCTTGGGTAGGTGGCTGTTTATGACTATTTAGCCGGGGTCGCACGGTAGATAGGTTGATAATACGGCCACGTGTATACGTACGTACGTACATCCTGAATCCACGCACACCGCGCCAATAAAATGAACACGGGAGAAAACTTTTGCGTTTCAAGTCTCTCAGCTGTGCTTTTTTAACTCTTGTCTGGAGCAATTGGCGACGTTTAATGAAGTTCGTTAAATAGGAGTGTCGCAGGCTCGTATGCTGTTGCTTCTTCACAATTTTTGTTACTGCACAAAGAATTCGTTTTTTGAAAGCAAATTGATAAATTTCGCATGAGTAGACTTTCTATAATTAGAATTTTGGATTAAACTTAATAATTGCGAAAAATGTTGTACAGTATCTCTGGAAATCTGGTTCACAACGAGATTGAACTTTATTTTCTTCCGAAAGTATAAAAGTCTCTAAAAAAGGAATCATCAAACGTCTATTGTTCGGAATAACTCTGAAAATACATATTAGCACTTTGACTGCCACGCTGTATTAAGTTCAGATGGGAAAATTTCTAAATTTTTATACAAAATGAATATGACATCCAAATATTCTCATTTTAATCAATAATATTAATAACTTCCATCATCTTTTACTGGTTCTATTATACTTTATTAGGCATACTTGTTAGTATTCTAGATAATAAAATAGATAATGATTGTAGGTGTCACTTACATATGGGTGACGTGGCAGTGAACGTGTTAAAACATTTGTCTCAGCGTTAAATTGAAGCAGTACCCTTTTAGCTTGAAACATAAAAGGATGAAACGGCTAGAACAGAGAACGTTACTGAAATATTAAACTCAAACTTACTGCATGATGTTAGACAAGCATAGGTTTGCTAGCTAGAAGATTAAAGGTTACGAAGTTCAGAGGTATAGTGTTATTGGTTTTAGAATCTGACTAGCCCTATCTTTAATTCAATGAATCATTGATGCTACTGGGCTCAACTCGTGAATTGTTTACACCAAAGATCGAGTAGAGCGGAAAAATCACTTTTTCCGGATTGCAAAACTTTCTGACTCTGTAAAAATGGCCCACGACCCACCCACGTTTTCTGTCATACATATGCTAAATATATTTATTATATGAAATTTTAGACGCATATCTTTGCTAGATTTAGAATATCAAAACGTTAATTGTGGCGCTGTCGTTATATTATTACGTGCAGATTAAATTTCATGGGATGGAATTATTTCAATATGTTTTTACATTCGTGAATTATGGAACTTCATGGGCATCGCGCAACCTGTATACTGCAGACCGACAACATTTTTCATAAACTGATCCCCCGTTTCCTGGCGGTGCGCGCACGTACCACCCATTCGAATTAATCCGGATTTCCAGGAATCACGAAGTCCGTTTTAAAATGCAGCGATACGTGGCGCGGTCGTATCAACGAATTATAATAGAAACTTGCTCGCCACTCCGCCATCGCCGCCACCACGGTGTTAATTTATACCTGCTCTGACTTACGCAATGCGTAAGGGTAGTCAGACCTAACAATAGGTATGCGCCAATGTGAAACGGGCGGAATGCACGCGTGTAATTGTAATTCAAATGCGCTATCACCCATCATACGGTGTGCCTGTGGAATAATTAAAAATTTTAATAAAATTCTCGATAAGGGAAATGATCAATCACGACTGTGTTGCAGTCACCGCGAGCTGAGTTCACCCTCCTCTCTCATCGTATTTATATTCCCTATAATGCGTGCTATCGTCAACGGGGACTGGTAATCGTATTGCATATTCCCTCGCGCCATAACATAAATACGGAAAAGCTCGAACGTAAAAGCCCGATTTCACAACGCTAGCTCTGGCTTCTCTGGATTCATTCGATGAGTTGCCAGGTGCAGCTTCATTAAGAGGAGATTAATAAAAACAGATATATTACAATTTACTAATGATCGGGACAGGGAAATTCATTTAATTCTTCAGAGTGGCCTCAGAGACTCTGAGGCACTTATTCGTGTTAAATTTGACCGCATTTTAAATCGTTTCTTTCAACACTTTTAACAGTGTTCCAATTAGTTTGAGACTTTACAAGCATAAACTATTAATGATCTCAGTATCGGTGCTTCCTGATCCCGTTGCTCATTCGTTCATTTTATAATACTGCTTTTACCTTGCAAGCACTACTTGTGACGAAGTTGTAAACAAAGATATGCTGTTTGAGGAAGCGACAAATTCATCGTACTGGCGATTCACACGTAACGCGTAAAAAAGGCACTGACAGGAGAAGGTAGAGAGAAAAAGAAAGGCAAGTTATTTCATTCACGGATTTCCCATAAAATCAGGGTAACCCGAGGTCGGTGTCGCGCATTTAATAATGCAGAGCACCGGATGTTCGTAGCTTGGCATCGAATTTGCGGAGAGAGGCAGGCTAAAGAGAGCGAGAATAAACGAGGGAGACGGAGAGAGACAGAGAGAAAGGCAAATAGATGGACAGAGAGAGAAGAGAAGGAGAGAGAGAGGAGAAAGAGAGAGAGATTGGTAAAGTGAGAGAGGCTTGCTACCGGGGGGTGGTAACGGGAGAGACCGGGTTAAATATTTCACAACGCATTTCCGCCGTTGCGCCCCGGGGGGTGGTTAGGGTGGAACCAAAGGGCAGTGGTGGAACAGAAAAAAAAGTGTACTACAATTTCATGCGACAGATTCACTGGTTGAATATAGATTTTTGAATGTTCTACAGTTGTCCGGAGATTTCGGATTTTAAAATTGATCAAGATTTTGAATACTTCTGCAGATCAACGTTTCATTGAAGTTCAAAACATAATTGCTGACAAGCGCAATTTCCATTGAATATATGTACTCTTGTTGAAAGTTTTACACGTGTTCTTTATTTTATGTGTGAAATGAATATGTTAGAATCTGTGTGTACGTGCAAGTGCAATATCAAATAAAAATATATTACTGATCGCTTATTGCGAAGGACGCATCCTCATTATTTTTTGGAATGACTAAAAACGAACGAGCGTTCGGCGTATAAACGGATAGAAATAATTTTTCAGCAGCTAAAAAATGGATATTACTTTTCCGGTAACCCGTGAACGGCACCTTAGATTTTGCAAATAATTAATGCCTCTTCATATTGGTATTAGAGTTTGGAAATTGTAGCTAAGACGCATTTATTGCGAATCAAAGCAGAAAATTTTTTTCAACAAACGAAACTACTTTAAAAGCACATTCTACAGCTATGTTAGGAAGTAACAGAAAAGGTCGAAAAAGGACAGTTTCTGACTCATAGCGTTACTTTATTTTTATTTTATTTTATTGTTATAAACAGGATAGCCCCTTTTTTATACACAAATGAATTGTCGCCAGCTAAGCAATGTACTAATAATCTCTTCCGTCTTGAAAAGCTTTCAGTGCATTTACTTTGAATGTTGTGATGAAATCACCGAAAAAATTAAAATTGTTAGAGAATTGATTAGCCAAGTTTGACAATCTAGTCATAACATCAGTTTGTCCGAATTGGGAGGTATATATATAGGCTTGAATGTAGGAGGATGTCTAACTTTTCTTTTAGGTGCATTGACATTAATTTTTTCAAGGACCTGTTACAGTGCATATGTTTTATGTATGTTAGTAATACATATCGTACCACATTCTGTCTAGTTTTCCGACACAGCTGAACTTCAGCTCGTCACTTTGATACGCGATTGTATTTATTCGCGCCACGTACCAACAAATACTTTATAAATATTGTTCACACTAGCAGATGCTCTTAAAATTTGACATATATAATCACGACACTTGTATGTTATTACTGTATTAAAAGTATTGTAAAATTCGTAATGTAACTCCATTTTTGTAAGCATTAAACATTTAATTTGATTGCGTTCGAATACTTTCGTGACTCACTGTATATACTATTCGTTTGTTATTGCCAAACGTATAGTCTTTTCACTCTCTTCTCGCGAACTCTGGTCCCCTTCTTGGCATTTTTTTCTTTCTTCCTGCTGTCTGTCCTCTTTATGTTATAAGTATTATATTTTCTGATATGCTACGATTTTCGCTCACCTTATATGACAGCAGTTAATAAGATCACTATATTTCAAGGAAAACTTACAATTGCTATTCGTATTAGAATTTCAAGTAGTCAATAATTTTTATATGTATATCACAATTAGAAATAATTGCAGTTGCTCTATATTAAATTCGCCAAAAATTTCAATTATTCATAATCTCATTTGCAATTCTAATATAGAATAACTGAAACTGTGTATAGTTGTAACAAGAATTATTGACGATGTACAGTTGTCATTTAAATACATGAATTTTAAGTTTTCTTTGAAATCTGTTGATTTTAAAATGAACCTCGGTTTCATAAAGTAGCAGAAATCATAAGATTCATGGTATAAAGGAAATGTAGTAGGATAAGAAGGCAGAAGATTCCAGTATGTCGAAGAATGATAGCGCTGCTGTATAAAAGAGGATTACGTATGAAAGTCATAAGGCGAAATTCAGCGGTGACGGGAAACGAGACAGAGTAGGGAATTGTGTTTATTACTAAATCTCGTACAAGTGATCCCTAGAAATTATTCCTATCCGGTTTGTTAAGTTGATATTTATCACAACTTGTACAGCAGTGTGCCGTATCAACATATACGTATATGAACGTTAATAATTATCGATATATCGACATTTTAATATTTTTAGTGTGACGTTGGAGGATTTTTTCCTGGTATTTACATTTGGATTTTCATTCACGATAATAAAAATCAATATTTGATATTGTTCAGCTGTTTATTATCCAATGGTTCGAGTATCCTCATGTCTGCAATACTATACTTTGTATATTAATGAAAGAATTACTAACGCCATCATCATGGTTAATACTGGAATAACTATTAAGTGTACATTGACAAATTGTTCTAATACCAGCAAAAAGGAACATTATAGTCTTCGTATGTAAACTGCAACGCAGTTGGTTACAATGCCGATATTAAAACACATACATCCATCTGAATAACAATTAACAACCCGTTAATATAATATTTTATACATAAAATTAACTCCACAATCTATCAGTAAAGTGTCTGTATTTCCTTTCGGATCACATCGATAAGGTTACGAGCACAAATCACCTCCGTCGGCGAGACATTTTTTTATAACGTGCCACCTTTGCGACACAACAAAGATATTAAAAAACATTAAATTTAATACTTTTAATATTGTTTTATATTCTTTATAAGTACCTTAATAAACGAGAAAGAGTTTTACACTATTATATTTTGCATTGACGGATAAAAAAATCATTGAAGAATGCTCAATTTTTCGGCAGCCACGCTGTTCTAACCCCTTAACCCTACAGTGTAGGATATAAGTAGCCTATTTAGTAAACATTAGGCGCGTCGGTCTGGAAGACCGACTGAAGTTTCAGTGGAAAAATCTCTTTTTTTCAGTTTAAAATATTGAGATTATAGTAATAGACATTAATGTATAGAATAATAACTCGTCAACAAAAAGAATATATATGTAACAAAAGTATAATGAAGAAAATATTCTAAAGCAAGTAAATGTACATTTCTTTTTAATTTATAACTTTTTCTTTATGTAAGAATTTTGAATTTACCAAAAGAAAGTTTTTTAAACAAATCAACATACATTTCGTCAGTTTTGGTTTTCTTTCTAATTTTCACACAGTACAACTATGTGTTCCAGGCACATAAATAAATAAATGTTGGGTTCATCCAGCCAACCGATGAAAAATATTATTTCTTAGGCTAAAATAATCAGCCAGAGTGAGAATGATCTGAAGATTCAGCAATAACTAAAATATTTAACATTAATGACCGCGTCGGTCTGTGACACCGTACGCGCCCGCTTTAGCGTTAACAAAATTGTATGTACCTTGAGTTATCACTGAACGAGTAACGTTTTTAGAAAGCAGCATGCTGAGTTGGCTGACGGTGAAAAGGTTAACAGGTATTGCAGTGCAGAGAGGTGGCTCTTTAAACCAGAGACAGAAAAGATGCACCTGTTCCTGGTGACTTAAAAGGGTGCAATCAATCCGTCGCGCAGCTTTTCCAAGCTTTTCCAGAAAGTTTATGAGGTTGCGCATACTTAGAGCCCTAGAACCCGCGACCCTCCTGACCAGCGATCACCGCGCAACCATTAATGTAATGCCCCTTAACCTTACGAACGGTTAGATGAATCGTGTCGGGGGTGCTTTGTTGCGCTATGGCTCGTAATAAACGCGATCCGTTAGCCGGCAGTTGCTCACGTGCACGAATAACTTTATAGATCTCGTCGCAAAGCCGTTACAGACTCATCGTTGGTACTTTATATACTCGAGCTATACCGGCACGCTGTCCGCCTGAATGGTACGGACCAACGAAAAGGATCAGCATGATCGCTCGATTCTTTGCTTCATCCCCTTCGAACGTAGACATCCTTTACGATGTACCGAGAATCTTGCTGGACGTCTCTTCTATTTATTTTATACACAGAGCCGGCCGTTTAAAGCGTGCCACACGAGTATTTCCACAAATATTGATCGTGTAAAAGAAATTTATTAATCAATGTTGAAGTATTTTACGGGACACACTGTTTTGGATAACTTGATCTTTATGCAAGTAGCTTTTGTTACGATAAAGTCATGTATTTTTCAGTTGTGTTCAGTGACTATGTATACTTAAGGTTATACAAGGACTGGGATAAAGAATGCATCATGAGACTACAATAAGGGGAATAGGTTTCCTCTGTGGAAAGTACTTTGTGATTTAGGTCTACGACTTTTATAGTGTTCAGGGTAGTTTTATGTGTTATCTTAATAATTCTACAACTGATACGTTTACCGTTTTAAGACATATAAAAAATGTTTTTAGGGAATGGGATATCTGTAAAACTTCAGATGAAGTTCAATACGTTGTCATTTCAGTTTCCTGAAATAATAATAAACACGTAATATAACAATGTTACGTATATACGCAACTGAAAAGATGTAAGTACGTTTTTTTATATCTTTTACATAACCTTGACTTTCTACTATTGACTGAGGAATGCAAGTATGCATATTGAAACATATCACATACTATTTAAAAAAAAATTGATGACCTTGAATTACTTTCTCTTGGTAACTTCACGCGTATAGAATACTTTTCTTCCAGTTATATACCTCTTAACTCATGTGAACTTTTTTATGTAGCACGTTTTTACAGTACAGTAGAAATCTTAAAGGATTGATGCCACTGTATTTATCGAGATTGATTTTCTGGTTTTTAATTTCGCCTATCGATAATTTCTATCAAGCATTAAGAATTTACTCACGATTCTACGGAATGTTTTATATTAGATTAAAACACACTAAGTACTTTAAAATTGTGCTTCATTATATTGACGTGCAAAAGTTTTAAACTAATTAAAGATTAAACCTAATATCTGTTAATTAATAATTTAAACAGATATTAAATTATTCTTAACGTGAAGGTTATCTTTATTAAAAAAAATTTGAGTTTGTTAGTTATTCCTTGTGGTATATTTCTATAGTATTACAACAAATTAGTTTTGATATACTCCATAAATATATTTTAGTGCATAATAACGAAAACGTAATCAGATATGCTCTTGAACAATAACTACTTATTTGACTATGGCAAACAATAATCAGGAAAAGAAGCATGAAATAGAAAACGCAATTTTATTCTAAACCATCAATTATAATATTATACTCGCAGAACTATAAAATTCTGTTACAAAGTACGTATGAAATATCATATCAAAAGGAGTCAGCTAATTATTTCCTTTCTTTAATTAAAACCTATGAGGCAGACTACAGCGTAATTCAGAATCTTCCTACCGCGATTTATAGTCACAACTAAAATAATATGAGTGGAGGCAGTTAGAAGTAGCATCAGTTTATGTCAAAACCGCTACGACGTCTAATAAGATTTTTAATTTTCTTATGTCTGCGCTGTGGCTATATTAATTAACAGAAACTGCCTACTTGTGCAGCTTTAATGTGCCACTACTTTGTCATTTCCAAGTTTTGAGTAACGGAGAATATTCACAGTTATTACTTTTGGGGTAACTTAAGCTGTTTAATTTAATATGAGTGGTTTATGTTTTACGAGTGCACCGTTTTAATGGTAAACGGAGATACGCCCGACCCCGATTATCAAATTTAATATCTCCTTTTATTTTGAGCCAAAGCTTTGAAAGTAATTAAAAACGTTAAACATAAACTGGATATTTCATTGTAACCTCTGACGTCAACATTGAATATAAATGAAATACGAAGTCTCCAGCGTTTTAATTTTCAAACTCAATCGTACTCTGTTAAAAAATATTCTCCATATTATCCAGATCGCAACCTAATTCGCCGTTGCGGATTAAATGCAACGAAATGGGTGCAGCCTCTGAACTTATATGTATGATCTGTATAATTTGATTTATGTTTATCCTCTTCGGCCCTGTTTGTGATACAACATTCATTATACACAGAAATTCTGTTTGATCATTCTTATAAAATACATTTTGGAATGCCGTGCGCTTTACTTTCATTGCGATTTACACGCCTTTTCCACTCCGGTTATCGACTCATGTATACATTTGCTCGAATAAGCAGACGCACGCACGTTTTAATATTGGTTAATTAATTTTAATCCGGCCAAACCGGAATCAGGCACCTCCAGGCCAGAGTATACGCAGACACGCAATTTTTAATGAAGTCAAAAATACATTGAAACGCGATTTTTCGTTTATTCGGTAAATAAATAATCGGTTAATCGTGGCAAACAAACACTTGTTCCCGCGATATCGCGTGGCTATGTGTTTGACATTTTATTGTACCCGATTAAAAGGGACGATGAAAGGTAACATTATTCAAATCGTTCTGTGTATAAAATACTGTTCGTTGGGGATACGTAGCATGGCGGAGCAGACGATAGAAGGAAAATCAATTTCCATTGGAGACTGTTGTTGGATTCTGTGTTCGAGACATATTATTTCGACCGATCGAAATATACAACCGAATGCCTTCTTTTCTTCCGGTTGCGGCACAGCGGTAGCCCGACTGTGCGATCGATAAATCCCTAGAAACGAAGAGGTTGGTCATATGAAAAATCTGGAAATCCACTTTGTTATTTATGCGTCCGCTTGCTCGCCAAGATGCAAGGATACTTGTGCATGTGGGACAAGATTATCATTTTTCCTCGGTGAATCCCTGCGAGGCTGCTATTACTTTTGGAGTTCTTCTCGCATGTTCCGCCCTCCTTCGACCTGATTCTATGCCGAGAAAGGGAAAAGAACTGTCATTTTTTTTCGAGACTAAGTGCTCGACCATACTGACTATATTTACATTGAAATAACTGTCGGTTGCCGACGAATCATGTCGCCAATTCTGCCCTTGATCTGATTTTTGATTAGCAATGGATGCATCTTCTCTTATTTCCGTAACATTATAATATAGAGAGTAGAGAAAATTGGTGGGGTCAAGCTTTCGGACACGTAATACTCATTAACGCGTTGACTGCCCTCGCTATATAGACTGAACACGACACACCTTTCTAGACTTTGATACAACATGAGAGTAGTCACAAAATATACCACTTTTAATCAGTGATGTTGAAAATTCTTTATACGTTTTCGATGGTTGTGTTAGCTCTTTTTAGATAATTTTATTAATACTATTTCTAGTCAGATAAATGAGAACTGAATTTAAGTGTCACCCACATATTGGTGACATGGCAGTCAATGTATTAAAACAAGCAGAACACTTTTAATGAATGTAGGTCTAAAAACAATTATTTTCAGATTTATGATGCATTTTCACCTGGGAGTCAAAAACAATATCTTACATTGTATTCGTAACTCAGATCTATTGCATTATGACTTATCAATCATATTAGAGTAAGAACGATAACATATATACATACATCACAGTAGTACCTGAGTGACGGCAGTAAACATTAAGTGTTTCAATAACTGAACTATACAAGTTCAAGCGTTTATATCAGTGATGGCCACAGAAGCTCCGGCCTTCCCCCACTCTAGGTCGATTCCCCTCGATTCAGTTTCCTCCAGTTTGCTCCTCGTTCTCCCTCAGTCCATCATCGTCCCAGATCACAGCCTATATGACGGGGAATGGACCTAGAGTGGGGGAAAGCCGGAGCTCCCATTGCCATCACTGCTTTCAAGCATCGACATATTGACTATTTCTTTCGATAACACTGTACCATTAATCGAGTAACTTTTTTATTCCTTCTTCAAAGAATTCTTCTCTTTTTGAACTAATAAAAATCCTTGAACTTTATATATTTTTAAATTCGTACAGCATAAAATACCGCGGTTGAATTTCTCTTACATTTATTTTTTATCGGTTTTTAACCAGGCGATATTGATGTGAATGCGTTGAACGCTAGGTTTAGATTACAAAAAGAATGCTCTTTTAAAAGCATGTTATGGAGTCTGTATACGTTAATCATATAAACAAAATATCTATGTATATTTGACGTAGGATACGGAGCTAGAGATGGACCGCCAGGAGAAACGGAACAAGTACTTAAGTTGTTTTCAAACTATCCGGCAGGTTTGAGAAGCATCAGTGTTCTTTTGTTACAGTGAAAGTAATCGAGCTTGTCTGTGCATTTTTTTACATCATAATTCTATACAATTTTGGTGAAAAGAAACATTTACTTTTTTGGTGAGGACGAAGATTAGTTTACATAGATAAGAAATAGGATTACTCTGTTGTTTGAGCAGATGATTGCGTCATTCTTATTAACTAAGCTTTAATAACATGTGGATATAATTTTAACCTACAACGGTTATGTTGAAGATAACCGCAATGGCACTGATAGATTGTTCATCTACCCTGAATCATATAGGATATATGGACCACATGTACTCGGCAGTGATGGACCAGCTGGTCCATCTCATTCATAGTATCTTAATACTACTTCGGGTGAAATACATACATGCTCAGTAATTATAATAACAATAGTAATAGTAACAATATAAATAATCTTTTTCTGCTCAATAAAACAATTCTTTCGATCAAAATAATTGTTGCAGATCAATTTAATGAAAGAATCTAACTTTTATGAAAGTGGCCCATCTCACCCGTAGTAGTGAGGGAGAGATGGTCCGCAGCCCAAAGTTTAATTTTCTTCTTTCCGCAGCTATTTATAAAGATACTGTATTATAAGAATTACATGTTCTATAAAAGATCATCTACTGTACAAACCGTTAAATACAATACTTAGTATTTCTAATATATTAGATTCTAAGAAGCTTTTAAAAACGTGATCCATCACTTCCGGAATTTCCCTGTACAGACCTTGTCAGATATGCATAAATTTATAAACGTTACCTTCAAAGTGGGATGGTGAGACAAAACAGATACTTTGCATGCAGAAAATGCCATCATATAACGTATAGAGTGTCTAAAACGTGATATTAAATACAGAAAGGCAAAATCGAACTTATTAATACAATTTTCAGCCGCATAACCATAATATTTCTGTATCGCGTGATCCAGTGGCTTCACGTTATTTTATTATACGAAGTGCCTCAGCGGTGTACGATAGTTCGGGATCAGAGGGGTCTTCGAGCTATTTCCATTAGTCCTGAGCCTCTGGCATTAGCTTTAACCATTAATGAGCTGGACTAACCTACACGCGACTATGTGCGCGTGTGGATATGTTTTGTCGCGCAGGTCAGCCTTATGTGACAAGCCAAAACGCGCAGTTTATCTCGGTCCTTCGCTTACCCTCTATATTTACCCCAAACCTACCCTTGCCCCTCCGTCCAGGGTTGCTGAATTAACAAGTAATAAGCTGCACGTATGAATTCGCTCGTGCTTCCGTGACCTCAGCAGAATTACATGCGCCGGATAGCGTTGGCGGGAAACGATTTGCCATAATAATGCGATCATTTCCAAGCGCTTTGGTTACTACATGTTCGACCAAAATCATTTACTGTCAAGAAGGATCGTTCGACATTCATGTAACAGAATGCATAACGTATTCAAAGACATAATAGCTCCGGTCCACTGAATAATATCATCTCTCACGCGAATAAATTTTTTATCACTTCTTCTATGTTCTATTTTGAACAAAATCATCGATCTTTGTTTACTGGAGAACTATGATATATCTTACCTGTATAAAATATAAGTTATTTCGTTGTGAATTAAGATTACACTTCTTTGTTTGGGGTTTTAAAAATTATTTCGAAATTGCGAAATTTTATTTACAATTTTAGTTGAAAAATACGACGCAACGTCTGCATTAATTTAATACAGAGTTTTCTTCGTTTGTTATAATTCTCGTGAGTTGAATTCAGTTTTTGAGTGAGTCTCTCGACGGATACCATTATGTTCTGCTCCGCAGCATATTTTAAGCATTTTTCTTTGGCTCTATGGGTCTCCAGACACAAAGCTCATCTTTGAGGCAGTAATTCTCTGAGCGAAATTTTTTTTGACATTGACTTATATTAATGGTGCTCCCTGTACGCATCTGATATATGCTCCTCGTCGCAACAATTCCATTATTTCCTTTTTGAACTCTTAGAATATTGTATCCCGAGTACATGTCTGCTCCATGCACATTAAATTTCTGATGGAAGGGACATATTTAATATTGTTAACACATTATGGTAATTATAACAAATGGATAAGCATAAATACGATTACTCAGTGTAGGGCTTCTAAAAAAATATATGTTAATATTATTATAAGTAATAATGTAGTATTAGCATATAAAAAAAAGTGTTATAATGAAGGATTCATTCAATCTAGTTTCCCGTTAGTTTGTCAATCAACTCCATAATAAAGTGTTGATGAATCATAAATTCAAATGTAGGTTTCCATTAAAACATTTCCTTCTGACAAGGAGAGTGCACGAACTATGGATCACCGATTTAGTTGAGACTTTGAACACTGGCAGTTTCCGTCTTTCTGTTTACGAAAATGCCCCATTATTATACATAATAAATATCTGTTGAATAAGTAATATTATTCGATCTATAAACAGTTTTCTAAATAATTTGTTCAAGACTAAATTCTTTACAGCTTGTTTAATACTCAGATTTTAACAGACACTTATTAAATATTTTTTATTCAGTTTAACAAGTACAGTGGAACCTCGATTATCCGAATGCGGCTCATCCAAAAATTCTTCTTCTCTGTTAATTGTAAGGTGGAATTATCATTAGTAGACTGCGGATGTTTATGCAATTTAATATATCCAAACTGGTGACTGATGGACGTTTAATAAGTTAGCAAAATAAAGATTGCATATTTTAACCATTTCAAGGGCCAAATAGAGTCTTGTTGAAGTTTTATTCATTTAACTGCAATAACATAGAGAATATGGAAGTCTAAAAATGTATATTTGCACGAACATTCACAGTATAATCATTAGTGACATTGCATATTTGATGTTTTCCCACCGTGTATTTTTATATTCTAAACCAAAAGCATCATTTTTGTGAAAAACATACGTACAATGTGGGGCATCTTGTCACTGATTACAGTTCGGATAATCAAGGTTCTATTGTATTATCTATCCTCTAACACACAGTGCACAGTGCAGTTTCAACGTTTCAAAGTCACAGATTCGAGTCATCAGATTCTAATAATGAGAATTGACATTAATTTACAAATTGTGGAAATGTATTAGAATTTGAAATCAGCGCGAACTATCAGTGCGCATGTGTAAGCGTGGCGATACGTCACTTCCGCGTCCTACCGCAATGTGTGAAAGAGTGTGTCTTACGAGTTTGTGCGTTGTTTATATAGACTTGTGTACTAATTTATTCGCCCCTATGCAAATCAAGAGGTTCCATTCCACTCAAACAGAATGAAGTAACGCTAATGTGTTCTAACGTATTAAATATTTACAGGCATGATTTTTTCGGTTGCCACAGAATTATACAGAATTAACTTACTACAGTCAATAATATAATATTATAAGTCCTGAACCAAAGAATTCTATTGTAGTCTTCGTTTTATTTTTTCACCAAGATTTAACATATATTCAGTTTTACTATTCGCGACAATACATCCTATGTACGAGAAAGAATAATGAAACTAGTACTTTCGAGAAAGAATGTACAGGAGATCCCTCTGGCAGGAAGATATAGAGGTAGCAGAGACAACACTACAGGTCTCATTTCTTCGACGAATTCATCGTTATATGTACTATTAATTCTAACATTCTCGAACTTGATGCATAATATATTGACAATTCCTAAATGTCAGGTCTACTGTCATACTGTAAATATTTGTCATCAGTAAACTGCGGATGTTTACGCAAATATACATTTATAGACTTCCACATTTCCTAACGTAAAGCACTAAAATAAATGAAACTTCAGCAGGACTGTATTTGCTCTTTGAACTGTTCAAAACATATAATTTTTATTTCGCTAAGTTATTAAATATTCATCATGCACCAAATTCGACATGTTAACCCATAGACGCACACTTTCTTTTTTAAATGTTCCTTTGCTGCTACAAGAAATTAGATGGAAAGACAATGCTTATAATGGTTAATTAATACGATTTCTATTAGTTTAAAAAAAAAGTTAGGACGGTAGTAGGAAAGCTTGTTGTTTTTTAGCAAAATTTTACGTGACTGCTATATCTGTCATTTACTAGTGCATCAATAAAAATCTGACGGCTATAACCGTCATTTGCAGCAGTGGGTTAAATTGCATAAATATCTGCAGTCTGTTCATCATTTAGACGTCACCCAATGCTTAGATATTTTGCATCCCGCCGTCTTTTAAAATCTATTAACAAAATTTACTATTACTTAATTGATCGTAAATTAATATTTCCGTTGATGTTAAAACTGAAAATTGTAAATTCGGGGATCGTCTATTAAAAAGACGTGCATGGTACACGTTTGGAAACCATACCTGGTAATGTCATTATTTCATCAATGGAAAAAAAAATGTGATCTTCGAGTGCTATGCAAGAAATACGATCCGTGCCGGGGGCTGAAACCTGATAGGCAACCGATGGATACACGAGCGCATGGATCTTTTTTCTGAATTTGAATTTATTCGCAAATAACACCGTCGCCGGTGGCGCAAACAATAAGCCCGCCAGCGTTTTGAACTCGATGTGCTTCGAAAATTCCGCGCACATTGAAGAGTACAGATGGACGAACGAACGTTCGTGCACGCGAGTGAGCGACCGGCCGCGCACGTGCATATTTCTCCAAATGCGTATCTCTTATTCAAATTGCATGGAAAATTCGGGACGTCCGGCCCGGTACAATTTATGGACGGGCCGCACTTTGCGGCGTGTCACGGCCGCTGGCCTGCACCATTGGTAGCTGTAATTGGGATTTATGGGTACGCAGTCCTTTATAGTGGTCATGGTGCTGCCTGCTATATACCTGTATTTGTTTCTGCGCGCGTAAATAAAGTGAATGCTATTCGAGGAAGGGAGATGTGTAAAAAGAGAGGACGAAAGGGTGAATGATATAGAGGGAAACAGAACGAGTAAGGGTTGGGGACAGAGACAACAGGGATGGAGAGAGAAATCGTACACAACGGAGCACTTGCTGTTGCTCCAGCTCGAGCTTTCCCACGATCAGCGTCCATTTTAAACCTGTGCATGCATCGTGCAACCAAAGGTAATCAATTTACTGTTCATAATACGTTTCCTCAAATTTTTTGATCTCCTAGCCGTCATTATGAGCAAATAGAGATCAGATAATTAAATATACACCCCTGTCCATAAGTGTTGGGACACTTTTTCAAATGAGCCGCTCAGAAGCCAAATGATCAACTCCTATTACTAAAAAGTAAACTTCTCAATTTCATTACCCGAGAACATGAATTTTTGTAAGATCATTACTTTTCTCTACTTTTTACTTTATAGATCAGTTTGGCTTCTGAGAAGCTTAAATTTTAAATAAATCAGAAGCAGATGATAAAATTAGTGGAGCTCTCGAACGAACAATGCGTTATGCCACTTCATACGAAACAGGAAATGTATATTCTATAATATATCACAGATCTCACCATGGAAATTAATTAGAAATTTAATCTTCTTCTTACTAATACAGTCCTCTCGCGTCTTCATGGCGACTTTAATTAACTTTGCCATTCTACCTGTGAATTTCTCAATAGTTTCTGCTAATATTTTACCCAAATACAATTGCAAGAGATTTCACAATTCAGATTCTGATACTGAGGCGGTTTGTCGTATTTTTCAGTCTAGTTCACTCTGTATTTACTCAATTGAGTTCAAATCGGGCAACTGGGAGGGCTACTGCATCAATTTTATTTAATTACTCTCTTGTAATAGTTCCACGTCAGTTTTGCAGACTTCATAGTAACGTAGGTAAAGTATCGTGTTTCCTTATCAGAAAAGGCAAGTGTCCTAAGACTTACGGACTGCAATGTATGTAAAAAAATATGATGAACAAATCGAGGGTGGAAAATTAAAGAACATGTTCACATTAATTTAACTAATTCCTGGTAAAGCAATTAGAACCACCCAAAAAGATTTAAAAAGAAACAGTCAGGAAAGCTTGTCCAAGTGTAACAGGTATGTCCACCCGCGAATTCGTTTCGAGCATTTGTCATGGAAGTTTATTAGCGGCTTCTGTTTCACCTACTACTTAGACGATATGCGGCCATATTACTTGTTAGGAGATGGACTGCAAACCTACGTATTAAAAAATATACCTACTGCCTATTAAGAAAGTCTAGCTGTACTTCAAATGAACTTAGTAACTTTTATCTAGAAAAAAATTGCCTTTGTCGCAAGGTGCTATCTTTGATATTAAACATTCGCTGAGAAACAGGAATATCATATCTTGTTAAATGTTGTAAAAATATTTGCACGTAACATGTTACATTTTCCACCCTGCATAAATTTGTAAACAGAATATACTAGTTGAAATTACCAACCCAAGTTACTTGTAAACTATGCGACGTACGCTAAAACGTTTCAAACAAAAATTATTTTCTTTCAAGAACGATGAAGATAATTATTGTTCCCGTTGATTATTTATGCGTTGAGCTAAATAATCACCTACAGTGTTTTAAATCAAATAACCTATATATTTTCACGAAAATTAAAGCATTAGAAATTGAACATAAAATTTTGCCGTCCTCAGACGTCGTGGCTACTTGAAATGGGCAAACTGAATTCCCTTTTTTTTTGCTTTTACAACATTTGAAGAGATCTAGAGTATTCTATTAAAAAAAATAGGAACTGTATTATAATCATTTCGACGAAATTAAGAGAAAATTTTGTATTTTTAATACTAATATGTTCTAGAAAAATCTACCTAAGCTTCTTTGGTAGTCCTACAGTTTACACTGATCTAGAAATAACCCATGCAGCAAATTTGTATGCTATTGTAAATATCTGAATAACAATCGACTGTAGATATACCCACTTCCGTACAATACTGTTTTGTTCATGGTACATACGATGGCCATTCGGCTTCTGTACGAAATTGTACACAAATCTATTGATAAAACTGAAGAGAACTTTCATTTCTCAACACCTAAATAAACTACTTAAATGATCATTGTAATATACGAATTATGCAGTAAATAAAAATACATCAGAAAAAATAATTTCTCACTTTATCGCATGTGAAGTTTCGTAAAATATACATAAAATGCTCGTAAACGTTGCAGTTTTTAAAAATTAAGCCAAAATTGCTAGAGAGACATTTAAATTGCTGGTTAAATTTTTCGTTTAGAGTTTCCAGTAAACGTAATTTATCTAAAAGTTACTATATTTCAAGGGAGTTACATGGTAACAAACAAATTTTGCAGTTATCGACTTTTTTTGGAAGGTTTCCAAGCCATGTACGGTTTTAAATTATACAAAGTTTACATTCCTGCATCAATGTTACTGAAGATAATATAAATCCAACGACTTTTTTATTTTAGTGATGGATTAAGCGTTTAAATTTGCACCATTCATGGAATAAATTACATGCATGAAAACGACGATTAAATTATTGATGGTCCACACATGGAACGCCTGCATCAAATTCAATTTAATGAAATAATTACCCAGCCTTATAATATTTTCAGTAACATTGATACAATAATAATAGTACAGTATAAGAAATGTACCGTAAAGGACTTGTCTACTTTTATTAAGTATGACATAAACTGCTTTTATAAATATGTATTTATAACTCTCTATAACCGGAATTTCTTTGTATATGACGAAAATGATACGCCAGGCTATTGATGAAGATACATGGTGAAGTTTGTACCGAGGGATATTAACATAAAAGTAAATGAACAGACTCCTTGGTGGTTGTATAGTCGTAAAATAAAATCGTACACGGTGGTAAATAAACGAAATGAGACTGAAAAAATACGCATACATAGACGTATAGGTAAGTAAGTTTCAAGTTACATGGCGTTATAGAGGGATTAATATATTTATATAGAATTCTAAACATATACATATACTATAGAAAGCCGTTGTCGTGTGTCTGACTGGCTACGGGCTTTTCTACTGTAGCACGTGAAGTGTTGAACAGATGAAATAGTGCAGATCCACAGAAATATAAAGAGATTTAAGTACGCTTTGGTTTTATAATATGTAGGTTGTATCAAAGTTCATGCTACATTTTTCAAGTCTTTAAAAATGTTTTCAAATATATGTACATTTAGCTCATCCCGACAACCCTACCAAAGGCGGAAAGTAAGTTGACGCCGTCTGAAGAAACCCTTTTTCTTGCACAAAAATAATGTATTTCACAAAATGACAATAAATATGATTTTAAAGAAACTTTTGTTATGCAACAGAACAGTAGATGACAAAGTTTTATTGAAATACACCATCTCATTTGAGAAAAAGAAATAAATAGATGAAATAAATAAATAAATATAAATATACATGTGTTTTTGAATGGAAGTTTGGTAGCCACGGTTTCGAACAACTTCTTCGAGTCTTTTTCGGATACTTAGCGTTAGTTTATTAATAACACTGCTATCTATTTACGTTCAAATTTGCGACAGCACATCTTTGAACAATAATTTTTTATTTTGCATGTTGTCTGGTACACTTCTATCGAGGTAGTCCCATAAATATTCAATGGGACTTACATGTGGACTCGGAGGTAGCCACGGTAATAGTTTAATATTTTTTTCTTCAAAAATTGTACAGCAACACTAGACGTGTTTTTCGGATCGTTATCCTGTTGCAAGGCTTATAATCCCTCGTCTAAGTTTTTGAACAGATCCTGGTAAATTTTCTTTTAAGACCTTAACATATCTTTCTCCTGTGAATGTTGCATCAATAAAATGAAAATTACCTACTCCAGATGCCGAGAAACATACCTATACCACTATGGATCCAACTTCGTGTTTCACGGTAGATATAATTCGCTTAGTTTGAAAGTATTACCACTTTCTCTCCATACATGTTTTCACTTTTTATGGAAACGTAATTGAAATTTTAATTCGTCGGTAAATATAATAGTTTGGCAAAAGTGTAAGAGACAGGTTACGCACTTGTTAGCAAACATCAGCCGCTTATGCGCATTAATTTTCAGGAAGCCATAAATTTCAGTCCCATTTATATCCACAACAGAAAAGTGTGAGGTATCCTTCTTTGGGATCTTGCGAACCCTTGGAACCTTCCAGGGCTTCGCCACATGGCACACAGGTGTTGCGTCGCAACAAGTCCTTCTACGAACACATGGCGATCATGAAACACCTTATCACCTGTAAACTACAACCATACATTTTCCTTTATATGAATTCGCGTAAGAAACTGTAAGAAACATTATATTCAAGAATGACCACGTGTACGATGCAGACGGGACACGTCTACAACACACCTCACCTTAAGGAATTAAGATTAGAAACGTATAAAACAATAACGTTATACACTACTAATTTTGTCAGCCCCAGTATCAGTCGTAGTGAATACAAGAATACAGCGACTGAGAAGTTGATCCTCCTGCTTAATAAGCTGTAACCGCACACGGTTGGAGCAAAAACAACAGGTGAAGAAGGCGCATCATCGCGGGGTCCGCCAACAGCAGGTTCATTTCTCGAGATGCGTTCGCCTGCACGGAATAACATTGTCCAAGAGTGCTTACGGGTGCCCGTAGGTCATAAAGTTTGCGGTGCCACGGGATTCGTGTTCGTCGCGACCCTTCGTACGCTTTCGAAGCATTAAGCTCCCACGGTTCGTCCGTGCAACTCGACCGTCGGAATATAGCTATGTTTGATTTAGCGCGGAATGTGGCCTGCGGCTAGTGCCACCCGACCTCTTCCAAATTACGTTTACATAAATGACTAACAGTTACCAACAAGCCGAGGATACAACAAACAAACGGGACGGGTCCGGTTGGCCTCGCTTGGTCTACCGTGGCCTAAGTAAAAACTCGTTAATTAATTAACCTCTCCCTTTCTCTGCGGGCTTTGTGAGCAAACACAGAGACGACGTGGAGAAACGGCACCACCACCGACGAGGCAGGTGTAGCGTCCTGCTGAACTCCCAGGATGTCCAAGCTCAAGAGGCCGTCGGCATGTTGCGGTAACCTGAGAGGGATAGAGCTCCTCTCTGCGTCTGGAAGTCGTAGCTGTTGTTCCGACGTACGGCCCCTTCGGCCAATCCTGCGTTACTTCCTGCCCGTTATCCTTAAACCCGCAGCCAGCATATACATTATGTTCTCTCTAAGCAAAACATACCTGCCAGCGTTTGGTCTTACATTTGACTTTGCACCCGTTGTTCCGTAGCTCCGGGAATTACGCAATGGATGGTCAAAAGCTATGCAAACTTCTCTATTGTGCTACTACCGGCAGTGGATTGAAAACAAATCACTGGTTGCGCCACAGGCAGTTAAAAAGCTCGAGAACTGATTTCCTTTGAGCCCGGTGCATGTTCCATACGAGCAGCTCTGTTTCAATGTACTGTTTAATTTTAGCTACGTTGCAGTATAATTTTCCTCTCATTACATTATATTTCCATCGCTTTGTTAGTCGTTTCGCTATATTACATGTTCATTGTATATTCGATGTTATTTTTTACGAGATTAGAAAGAAGTCCGCAAAACAGCGTTGCGCTAAGAAATACCAAACCCTGTTGCTATACGAAGGAAACATTCCTTTTCGCATTGAAACAATTTTAAAATAATTATAATATGGTACACGATCAGTAACGGTCTATGAAACTTCGTTCTGTCTTAGGAGCAACCGGTGGTAATTAATGTTTGATATTATACCCGGTAATTAATGTATATAATTGCATGTGTGTTTTGGTTAACTTACTCATGTTCAAAGGGAGGCAAGTGCAGAGATAATTTGCACACGCGTGTAACTTCGCAACATGCCCAGTTAATTTTCTTTGGAAATTCAAGGATCTCATTGACCGTATTATTGTTTAATATTATGTCGTGTGCTGAATGAAATATCTCTCCAATGATTTTTCCTGGTTGCAGGGCAGAATCGCGTTCAAAAGAACACGCGTGAATCTTGCTTAATGTGCTTCATTTTTAATACAATATTTATTCTTAAAAGTATCTGTGGCGCGTTTTGTTAGGGTTACTTCAATACGCTTATGTATTTATCGAGGTAATGTTTCATACACTATATTGTTTTACATGCAAGCACCATGATACATCATGCAAATTACGAAATCCCAAACATTCGCCGAATTGAAAGGAAAGTTTACATTATATGGAGATCGGCAGCGGATAAGGAAATTCATGCTAAAAATTCAGACCCTCTTGATACGCTGGTAAAGCGGAAAACCAAAATCATTCTAATAATCGTGAATTCGGTTAATTTTAACTCCTGTTCGTAAGAAATAAATATGAAAATGGTGATCAAATAATATGAGAATCAAGAAGAGATTGCCTATTTCATATTTAACCCTTTGCGGACGACAGACGCATATATGCGTTCAAAAAGATCGTTCACCGTGTGCTACGGCTCACCGCACTGGCCTAGGCACACGCGTTTACTGTACGCTTTCAACCTATATATTTAGACGAATTATCATCTTTCCTTATTTCATTAAAATATATATGTCTCGTTACATATTTTGCAATTTTAAAGGACTAAAACAACTGAACAACCGACATCAAATATATAATTATAATTAATTATTAAATTAAACACGTATTCTGCCACGGAAAATTTCAGCACATGGTGCACGATCTTTCCCGAAGCTTTCCGGCCTCGAAGGGTTTATACCACAAAGTTACACACAGTATTATATCACAAATATCACCATGAAGACTGATTAAAAATCGAATCTTCCTTTTACGGATTTAGCCCCCTCGTTTCTAGAGTATAAGTTTCATCAATTTTGACATACCAGCTATGACTTTGTCAATAAACTTGTGCGGTTTCTTCGATCGTATTTTTCAACTTCCTCATAATTTTTGTTTGTTCAAAGAACTTGTCTGAAAGCACTAAAATGTAGAAACTGGTCTCATATGCTTATTTTGTGACTTTTGATCGAAAGATGAATTATTAAAAAATCAAGAGTAGACCAGACTGTAAACAGGATACTGTGTGGTTAACAATAGGAGTTTCAAATAAATTAAAAGTTGTTTATGATGCAAAATTTATTTATATTCACAAGATTAAGTGGTCTATAATATTATATAAGGGGAAATTTTGAACGTGAGTACCACAGTGTTTCCAAAAAAAATTTTATTATTAGTCCATTTCTACAAAACATGCTGAATGATACCGATCAGTCACGAAGACTTTGCTTTGATGAAAGAAAATATATAACGTACTAAATATAGAAACTACATGTGTTTCACATTAATTCAATTTTAATGAAAAATGCGCATAAGCTTATCAACTGATCTAACATTTTGCCCCATCCTTACTGTAAATGGTCCCACAACTTAAACGTAGATTTCAGGTTCGTCATACATCTCAACACACTGCATGCCATGATTTCTCAAATGCTTTCAAGTCATGCATGATTTTTCTCTTGCAATTGCTCTGATTAATTATTACAAACCTTTGTAGTAACTCAAGTATACTATCATATTTTTAACAACAACGACAAGTGTTCTAACACCTGTGGAAAGCAGTGTACATTCGTAATGCCCACGGCTCCCATTATGCACGCTCGCGTGAGCGTTAACTGCTTAGAATAATGAACGTATCAAAGTAGAAATTGATAACCGGATGAAAGTGAAAGAAAGTGAAATGGCCTGTTTTAGCGTGATAGCTGCGAAGGCGCGGAGGGCTCGAAGAAAAGGGGATGGCAGAGAGAAGCATTGAACGGAGAAGGTAGAATAAGAGGAAAAGAATCTGCCAGTTGTCGTAAAGAGAGCGGTAGAGAAGGAGAGTATTCTGTATAACGTGGCTACCAGTCCGCGTTGACCCTGGAGGCTTTCGAGAAACGAAGCGCGTAATTACACGCCCAAGGGCGAGCGCCGTTTCAAGCAACCCTCTAACTCACTCCCCAAATCCCACCGCTCCACGACCCTCCACTCTCTCCCTCTATCCCTCTCTCTACCATTGGTCTTTCTCTCCCGATAGTCTGCCCCCCATATTCCGCGTCGTTCTGAATAAACACTCTAGCAGACTGACGGATGGACGGAGCTCTATGGGCACACGACGTACGTATATACATACGCATGCAAGCCCATGGGCGCATAAGCAGAAAAACACCGTACTCTCGAACCGGCTGCTTCGTAATTTTTCGCCGTGTAACAGCGTTCAGGCTTGTTGCGCGAGAAGAAAGAGCGAAATTCAGGAACAAAGGAGAGGACGACTGGAACGCGGCAACCGGCGCCGCTGCGAATGCTTCCGAATTTTAGGCTTCACCGAAACACCCGCGTTCGGGGTGAACTTGTTGCGACACTTTTTAATTATCGGAAGTAAGGCGGAAGCGCAACGTGCATGCGGTCGGCATTTCGGCGGCGAAATTGCTGCATCGTTGTTCATTGTTCCGAGAGAGAGAGAGAGAGAGAGAGAGAGAGAGAGAGAGAGAGAGAGAGAGAGAGAGAGAGAAGGAGAGAGAGAGAGAGAAAGAGAGAGAGAGAGAGAGCTAGAACGTACTGTTGCGTTTTTTATTTGCCTCGCTTCTGCTGCCAGCGATACAAAACGGTGTTTCTAGCTAACGAAATTAGAAGAGACGCTGATACGAAACTCAAATTAAAAAAAATAGAAACGGAATGGAATTGCTATTATTCTGGAAAGCATTTACGGTCGTGCGAATCCTATTTTCAAAATAATAAAAAACAAAAACGGAAAGGTATTCGATGGAAGGAAAATTAAACTATTTGAAAAGTGTCTACGATGCATTCACTCTCTTTAATAGGTCCTCGATATTCGATCGCTTCCTGAATAAACAACCGAATGGACAAAGTCGGTACAGACACGGATACATTCTACTGAAAGTCATCAAGGCAGAAAAATACTACATACAGTATATCGACCGTCGTGAAATGTACCTGTACAAACGGAAAATTCAAACAAGTTTGTTTAATCTCGCATCGATGACGTTACGTTGTACATTTTCAGAAATAATAGTGTTTCGAGTAGTTTCTTGCTGAAATTTTTTTAATCATAAAGTGTTGTCAAATTAGTGAATATATTAGCGTTTATACATACCAATCTATATCTACAAATTTTTATTAAAGGAACAACGAGTATTAATTTATATAAATTAATTTAATAATAATGATTCTTTTGTCGCTTATATATTAACGCTGCTTACATATTTATATACGTACGATGATTACGTTTTTGTATAGAAACATTATGTACATTAATTTTCTATTAGATTTTACCAGGAACATTGCTATGAAAAGGGGAAGCTTATACATATGGCACAAGAATGTTGCATCTACCATGAAATTACAGCAGCAGCGCCGGAAATTGCAGCATATTGTAGAATCTAAACATTTGCAGCGTTCTGAAAATCACGTGCCGACATACGTTAAAAAGATATACATACAGTACAAAATATAGGTTAAATAATATCTAACTGACAATGTATTAATGGTGTGTAAAAAGTTCACAATTTTATGTTTGGAAATAACATTACAAAAATACAGTTTGCAACTCATATTTTTCCACTTTTCGTTCCCATCTGAATCAGAATACCTTTCATTTAAAACAGGTAACGTTCGGTATGCGTATTTGTAATTGAACACCATAAAACCTGTGAACAAAAAATACAGGGTGTCTGAACTTAATATTTCGGCTTGAATATCTTCAAAATTATTAGTGACATCGAATAATATTTCAAACGCAAGTTGAACGATTCTTATTGTCAGGGGGGCATAATATCGCGTTTGCTTTTTTAAATGGAAGTTTTTTACATGTTAAGCGATGCAGTTCTACATTCTCTATAAAAAATGTATTAGAGTGTTTGTAGAGGAAAACCATTATTTTAGAGAATATTATAGTCTTGCAAAATGCTATCCACGGCTTTAGACGTAGCAACATACAAATCAAAATATCTCCTAAACTAGCAGATTTTCAACACGAATGTAATACTTTTTTATTCAGAATGAGGGACTGTAAATATCAGTGCTCTACAAACCCTTATAGTAAGTATTACTTAAAAACAATTTGTCACTCTGTTAGAAGCCATGAGTACTACTTCGCAAGAATGAAATCAAGATATCAGTTAAACTGACAGTCTTCCGATAGAAACGTTCTAATACTTTCTTTTATAAAAAATGGAAGGATTTCTCCACTAATGCATAAAAAAATGTATGCTTCTATTAGAAAAAGTGGAGATGATCTTCGCTATGCTTTAGCTTATAAAGAAACTGTCGACGTCACATTATTTCCCCGTCGAAAGCATTCAGATTTTGTCTGAAATGTTTTTCGATAAAGCTAATACTTTTGAAAATATTCGCTTGGAAATATTAAAATGGGTCTGACCTTATTTAAATTTTTTTCTGAATACTATCGTTCAATTTAATTTTTCCTATTGAATCTTTCTGAATGTTCAGCAAAGTTATATTCATAACTAAAAAAATAGTCTCTCCTGTTTTGTTTCTCCGACATGAACGCATGCTTTGAAACGCTTTTTTCATAGCATAGCAATTATGTTACAGAATTTTCTAACAATAGCAATATATCATTGCAGACACAGCAATCAGATCATATTCCAGCACGGAGTATAAAATCAATTTACGAATGTCGCGTGGCAAAGAACGCGGACATAGCGTAGCGTGCGTGATTATTTACCATTTGAAAATGCATATCCATTTTACAACTTCATGCAAATAATGCATGCATGCAAATAGTATTAGAGGTTACGACAGAACCCCTCAAGATAATTTTTCAGTCCAACGTCACATCGACTTCTGATTAAGAACTACGCGAAAGGTTACAATTGTACGAAGAAAAATATCGGTCGGTTTCGCGATACCTTTATGAAACCCGTATTATGCGTCTATACCGTAGTAATATCATTTTGGATGAAAATATCATAAGTGACAGAGAAGAGGTATCTCGGAACCGGTTGAACGTTTTCAGCCATTCCGTAAATTTTTCCCGTTGACGTTTCACGTCTATATAAAATAAACTCCTCCGCGTTTACGAGCTCTCCAGAAGGTAGAGCGGCTGCCGCTTGAAATTTCTGATACTTCGAGTGATCTCGATGCTTTACATTCCGTAACTTCTTCCTATTCCCAGTTTCTCTGCACGCGGCATATTTTCCATTGCTTCGCGGATAAAGTCATGCCTAGCATTCGAACATTCTTGGAAACGAAAAATCTTTTCTTGCGCGATTTCATGATTCAAAATGATGTTATACAACTCGTATCTTGCGGAACCAGAATCGACCGGCGTATGTAAAACATTTATTTTAAGTCGAAGCATGGAATATTTTCCAAGTGTGATCGTAATAATAATGAGTAATTGGCTGCTTCGTTGTTTTTTGAAGGTCTTTAAACATGACAACTTTTACTGAAAATGACTTTCGAAATTAATGGTTAGAGGAAAAAACAAGGAACGTTACAAAATAGGTTCATTGAGAAAATCAATTTTTAATATTTTAGTGCATCAGTAAAGGAACAAGGTTCTATGAACGTAACTGCATTGTTCATGACATGAAGTTATACTCTAATTAGCGACGGAAAAGAAAGTGAGCGAAACTATAATTGTTTTACATTATGTTAATTTTTCTTTCAAGTTGAACACTGCAGAATAAAAATGGTCATACACTGTTCTTACCTCTTACCCTTTAAAAAGTATATGTACTTTGACACAAGTGATGTATAATATAGAATACAGGGTAAATTACCTATGTAGCTCTAGTAACATGGATTTCGTAAAACTTACGACAGAAAACGGACATCCCAAAAGCTTTTCATAGTATTTGAAATAATATCTACTCAAAAATGTATAAAAATTGAATAATTTCAGATGCAGTGGATCTCATCAAGATCTTTTAAAATTATATTAATTGGAAGTAAGTAATATATTACACAGGAAGTGGCCAAATCTGTGGAACAACAGAAAAGGAATCGAAATTATGGAATAGCTTTTTTTTCATTTGAGTCTTCGATTTCAAGAAAAACTACTTCAAAATTTCATCCAATACGTGTGTAATTTCTCGCTAGTTACTTTAAATACAATATGTACAGTATTATAAAATGTAGTAATTAGAAAAAATTAGCCAAGTTGTTATGTATTTAGTTTTTTCATTGCACTGATTACGAAATTCTTGGGAAAATTAACCTCCTTGTTGAATACATAATTGTGCTCTTCGAATTAACGATTCATGAATTGTAACTAACGTAAAGTCAAACTTCAACTTGTTGATCAAATGTATATATGCTGTTTGTACCGTAAACTATAGATTTTACATGACCTCGGAAGGATAGTACATACGTAAATTCAATGAACTTTCGAACTCGTTTTTTTTCGAAAATATAGCTCCATATGAAACAATTCAATGCATAATTTTCATTCATTTTAGTACGAGGAATTGCCTCTATATTTAATTATAAAAATAATCTTTCTTCTCTATGTAGCTGTTCTAATTAAATGGTGCGATTATATTTCACTGCATCAGTTCAGTTACTTTGCTTTTCCTGTCGATCGACCAAGTCAAACACCTACAATCTCTATTTATAGAACGTCGCCTACTTCGGTCACTTTAACGTCTATTGTCTTAACCGTTTAGTATGTTCAACAGTTTTAAGAGAGGAACGCAGCCATTCGCAAAATCGCCATTCCGTGAGGAAAACAAGCTTTCCCGGGATCAATCAATTTCTCTGTCTGACGTAAAGTGACTGGCTTGTGAAAGCGCGACGAAGAAGAAACTGCGCCTCGACTCTAGTACCCGATAAGCTGCTTACTATAGATCAGAAGAGATCTCCAGTGTTGTATCACGGGCAATATGTTAAGCGTTAGCCGCTTACTTTTATTATCTTCCGTTTATGACGCGGGAAAATGAAATTTTCCGTGAGATGCTGGCGATTCGTCTTGCGGGATTAAAAAGCCCTTTAATTTCCCTAGTGGGACTCAGCCACGTTGCCTCTTCTTCAATAACACTCATCCCTCGTATCCATTTTCAGGCAGCTTCAACGCCACCTTGTGAATCCCACTTCGCGATACCGTCGTCTCGCATAACCGGTATAACCTGCGTCTACAGCGTCGAGGATGGTCACGTTACTTTTTCGAAAGCCGAGCTAATGCGCTCGAATTAAACAGAATTCCAGATGAAGACACCGAGAGCCAGCATGCTCTCTGACATGCTAATCACCGAAACGCTCGGTTCTTTAGAAACATTTTTTCTTTGCCGCCCACGGCTGCCATGAAATATGCAGACGCTACGTCACTGCTCGTTTCTTCGGATCACCGACGGATAAAATATATATGAGAAGCAAGGCGGATAGTGCCGGTATAAATTCATAATCAGCAAGTCCGTTTTGTATTTCTTCCTTTATTTGCCGCTCGTGAAATATGCAGCCCGTGGTCATCGCGGTGCGTGGATGTGTAGTAGACAAGTGGCGACGTTCAGCAATAAATAAATGGATGCTTTTTTCTCGTCTCCAGGAAACAATAGCGTTTGTAATTCTGTGACTATTATTAAGACGCTAATAAGATTTAATACAGAATTCATTTCCACATTTCATTGAGTTTTACACGTTCCCTGTCACAGTAGAAAATTCCGTCACTAGAGAGACACGCGAAAAAGGATATTTATCAACACGTTGACCGTTACAGTGAAAACAACCATCACTAGCCAGACACGACATAAACTTCTCTTTTCTGTATATATTGTAAAGGAAACAAATGCTGAAATATCCAGTATTGCACGTACGCTCCTATATTACCACCGCATTGTTAAATTTCCTCAGAATATAGTAAAAATTAATAGTTATTTAATGAAATAGAATTTGTGGCACCGGTCACAGCCACGTGTTAATACACGTGGTTGATTGTACAAGTATTTATCTATTTGATATTACACTTTCAATTTGTAATATCATTTTAACGTGGATGTTACTGAAAATTTCGTAAGGTTTGGTAGTTGTGTGATCAAATTAGAATGGATGCGTGTACCGTTTTCGTTGCAGGAAACGTGTTAATGTTTCTACTGATGCCATATAGTGGTAAAAAATAGTAAGTCTTTGTCAGCAATATACAATGTCACGTGTTTAAAAACTGATCGATTTTGAATATTAAAATGAAGTTATATGAAAGTAAAGAATAAAAGAGGATGGTTGCTCAACCTGATTATTTCACGTTCTATTAGTTCACTTTCTTATCAGTGAATTACTATTTTCATTTGTTCTTTTGTCCTGTTACATAGTTACAGGAGTGACTTGTAGTAGACTACCATAATATTAATTCTGTTTTTCCAGACAACTACGTTGTTTATAATATCTTCACTATCATTAAATAATACTTGATTTTATTTATATAGGATATCCTGGAAGTAAACGAACAAATTTGTCGCGCACATTTGGCAGGTCTTTTTAAATAAAAGAAGTCGTGTGCACTACAGATTTTGGTGCAAACTATCTATGTTTAACAGTCTGTTTCCAATTTCCAAAAAGTCGATTTTAATTCAGTCTGTAAAATAAAATAAAAAGTAGCAGCAAAAGATAAGACAAAAACTACCTTCCTACTGCAGATTCACGTGTGTAAAACGTCTTTCAATGATTTATGAATCCGAAACCTACAGATTTGCCATGCCAAAATAAATCAAAAAGTCCTTTACCATTTGGCAATATGAAACGTCGTTTTCAAGATATAACCGATTGAAAATTATATATTCACTATGTATGCGTGCATGTTTCTACACGTGCGGCTGAGCAAACAGTTGATGGCACGTTGATGTGGCCCGCACTCACTCAAGAGAACACGTGTAAAGACGCACACACACATACAGGAAGTACCAAACTTTCAATCGTTTATATCTCGAAAACGGAAACGCAGATTTCAAAATGGGAAAGGATCTTTGGATTTGTTTTGGCATGGAGAATTTGCATTTTTCGGGTTTTACAACTTCTTGAGCCACCGTGTATATGACTCTTTCGATTCAGAAGGACCTACCAAGCATGTTGGTATAATTTGTCGGTGTTCTCACGTGTCGTCTTGTATATTCACAAAAGATAAAATTATACCAACTTGTCCCTTGTTGAACAACTTTTTTATCATCGCAATATTCTGTTTTTAATTCCATGTCTCGCTAAGAAACTTTTTGATGAGAGGCTTCATTTCGAAGGGAAAAATAGATGAACTTTCGCAGTTCAGTCATACTTACTGTTCTATAGTACATTATCTTGACTTCGATTATCCGAACTGTACTTAACACCTTGACTGCCATGTCATCCATACGTGAGTGAGACCCGGATTAACTCATTATTTATTCGAGCAATAAAATCTAACACAATCAGTGAAAAATGATAAAAATTACTAATATTATTCATGAAAGCAGTTAGATTTTCAAATTATATTATGTGTGAATAAAAGTTTAGAGTTTGCCATTTTCAGTTAATAAAGCGTAGCAGTCAAAGTGTTAATAATCAGATGACTCACATTCCAAATATGTTTCGTGCACAAATTTTAATTTTGTTTCAATGTAAAATACATGGTTGTATAAAATTAAGTGCACAGTATCACTAATGATAATTTTATCTTGTGGTTGATATAAGCTAACCGGTTTTAGGATGATCGAGGTTCAGATAATCGAGGTTCTATAGTATATCAGAAAATGCGGTGCTCGAGTTTAATACATGACAGCGTGCACACCGTATATAAAATTTCGGGTTCGGGGTCTTTGAATAAAAGTTTCTACCCTTGCGGCCACCGTTATTATCCTCCCCGATATCTATAGCATCGCTGTTTAGCGAGCCTTCTATCGAAGTCACGTAACAGGATATAAAGTTTCCTATTCTTTTAACGACTGAAAAGGGAAGAGAAGACGCGAAGAAAGTGGGATAAAAGAATTCCGTGCAGTTTAGCACTCAAGGTTTTCCACGTCGATTAACAACGAGACAACGAGGAGGCAAAGGTTCGCGCAAACGGGAGTACCGAGAACACCGACGCCATTCACTATACTCTCGGACTCTCCGTTAATTAATAAAGTAGCCACGTAAACTAACACTTTTACTGCGAAGCCGACAAACTTAATACAAGAGAAACAGCTTTTGTTTCTCCGCGGTGGTGTAACGAAGTCGCCAGCTAAACCCGGCCGGGGCACCAGGCAGATTACTCGTTGCATACTTAAAACCTTAACAACCGGCCGCTTTGAGAAAATGCTGAACCTTTTTCAGTGCTCCGTCGTGAATCGCCCCTGCCTCTGCTGCCCGTTCGTCCTAGTTCGAAAATTTTTCGTCAGGCAAAAAAAAAGTGCAGAAGAGTTCCATTACTGCTGAATGCGCATTTTTTACCAATGCGCCGTTTCCAGCTTTCAAAGTAGACGTCGAACTCCTCGAAAGTTCGAAGGGCTCTGCTTTTTATTCATGCGTCATTCTGAATTCGTTTGAACGACACGGCGCAATAGTCGGATAGATACGTCTCAGTTATGTATTAATTATTTGTACCTCTGGAATGTTTCAGTCCTTGAAGAAGGTAAACTTCATGTTTTGGTGGAAAGAACTTCTACTTCGTATCCTACTTTCAATAACTTTTACTGAAATTCAAGGGCAGGAGTATAACAAATGAAAGTTGTAATCAGTATACTCATGTTCTATTTAGTTGTATTATACAGTGGATTCCAGTTATTTGGAACACATCGGGACCAGCGTCCTTTGGCTCGATTAAGCGGCGGTCCCAATCATGCGAAGTATCACATAGGTAAATACAGTAGTTAAAATGATATAAAACAAACAAACTATAGCTTAAATGAGCATTGATGTGTTTATATAAATATTTTTAGAGTAAATCAGAGCCAAATATCTAATATGTATATAGATATTCTTCATGCAGAACTTTCTATTTTCATTCTTTGTCGATAACCATCAATATCAATAATGGACTGTCCGCGGATACGCACGTTGTCCTTGAAGTCCTCCTAAAAAATCTAATTAAAGCAAAATGTGCAACATATTAGGAAAAATAAGTCAACATTGACGCTTGCTATCTTCCCATAGAGTACTGCGTCATCTGTCCCAAATAAGCGGCACGCTGTCCCAATTAAATAAAGAAAACCAGGGCTATTTATTCGATTAGGTTCTGTTCTTTGAGCTTTGTCCCAAATAAACGACTACCTCGATTAACCGGTGGCTCAAATAAGCGGAGTCCACTGTATTTGTGTCCTTTGATAGTAAATGGTCATGCTTCAAGCAATTGATGTTATGACGTTGCTTGCCCTCGAAATGACCAGTGTCTAGCGTCTGGAAGTTAATTTAATTACATAACTGTTAATTTTTACAAAATATTGAGACATATTATGAGACATGGTACATAATAACATGCACAAGATCAAATAACTAAACATTTATTTCTATAATAGTTTATACTGACAAGTTTCATTAATATTATAACAATAATGGAAGGTAACAATCACATGACTGAATGGCGGCACATTTGTTTTCCAACGTAATTTATATACAATACAGAGTACTATAATGTACTGGATAGGTATGGCGGTTTTCATTGTGGCGTTTAACGTTCTAACGCAAACATACTCACCAGTGAAAGCAGTCATACTTAATCAGACGCACTATAATTTACTGTGCCGAATGTACGGGAAGGCTTGCAAGTCGGAATACTCCGTAAACTCTACTCAGAAATTGGAAACTAAGCAACTGCCTGCTATTACATCATTTAATTAGAAAACGAAAATTGTATTTCCGTCAAATTTTGGTCAAACGCTGCCTATCTGAATTTTTCAGAATCGCGGTACCCATATTGTTCGGTAAAAGATCAAGGATCATAAAACGGAGTGATTCCTTACTGAAAATATGACTCGATGACTTGGTAAACAGGACGCTTGTCCATCCTATCAACATTCTGTCTAGCACGTTACAAAAAGATGCAACAGACGTTGTTTTCAAAAAGAAAAGTCAAGTTTATATGTACAGGACGCAAAACCGCTTTCAAGGCCATGAAAAGGGGGAGACCGAATTAAAAACTTAGTTTTTCATCGGCCTAATGTTCAGTCGGTCGGAGAGGTTGGATTTATGGGCTGACTTGCAGTCCTCCGGCAAGGCTAGTGTTTACGAGAGCTCACCGCAAGAATGTTGTCTACTATCCTTTCCTACCCTCCTAAATATCGTTGGTGTGCGTTACGTACTGCTGGTATCGGCGTTCCAGCAACCAGCAAGCCCGGTGCTGATGCTGCTGGTGTTGCTACGGCCACTGCCAGCTTGTTTTTCGAGGCGCTTTCATTACGCGTGCCGTGGCTGCATTCACGATTAAACCACTGAGTTATGCGCGTGTGCGTTTTTAGCACGTCCCGCTGTCGTCACTCGGTCATCGCACCTTCTCTTTTTGCTCCCAGAGTACACTATTTATTTTCGTTCCTATACCGCGGGACACCGAAATCCCTGGGAAATGCCATGCGATAGGTACATAGCGAAATCGAATTTCCGCGGCGCAAGCATGCAGCTCTAAGGGTAACAAAGATTGCGTCGAGTTTCTGTTCTCGGCGCTTTTACTGCAACACGTATGCAATTTAATAAAACAAGTACCACAACGGAATTTGTTTCAGCACAAATTTGCCACATGTGCATTTATAGTTCAGAGTGAAGATTCGATAATGATTTATTTCTAGAAAATAGAAGGTTGCGTGAATTATTTGTTATAAGCATTGTTACATCATTTCTTGTGATAAATAGCAAGTGTTTTTTAAGCTTTTACGGCCGGAAGCCGACATGTTCTCAGACTTCGCAGCGTGCTGGCAGACAGTATTTAGTTGCTCCAAGTGTTTTTAAATTAAAGTTATACCAGGAAAAATGGTAAAGTAAAATTAGTAAAAATTAGTAAAGTACAACTTTCTTTATAAGTTGTGATATTTGATCATCACGGCGTGTATGTTTCTCGAGAAAGTGGTCTGGGTCCTTGTTCCGGTCGTAGAAATTAGGTTGCCAAATGCCGATTGTTATTTAGTTATAATTATGTATTGACTTTATTATATACAGGTATATTATTATTATATAGGTCAACGATTAAAGAAATACTGACTTTTTATCCCGTCTTAGGAAAACTCGGAGGAGGGAGAATCGCTGAGATAGGGAAAACTGTTGGGCTGTAGTAGGGATGGGCCCTTAAACGGTAATGAGTGAGGAGGACAAATGGTTGAACATTGGATTGTGGTATTTTACATACAATGAGTTAAATAATAATTATAATATGAGCAGTGACAATGGTGATGATTACAATGATAATCACAGAAGTAGCGGTGGTGATTATGGCGGTAGTAATAGGAGGAGCATTTACAATAATAATAATAGTAACAATAATTATAATAATAATAACATTTTCGGGGGGAGATGGAATGTAACAGTAGTCAAAAGTTCACGAAGATAAAGCAAAGTTTATTTATTCTACAAGGCAATCTTGATTAAGTGCACGCGCTAGGTCGTTCGAAAACAAATTCTTTGATGGCAAGGGGTAAATAAATTTCAGTGTACGAATAAAAGCTCTCATTTTACCGAGAAAGTGAATTCTGAAGTCTCTTATATTCCCACATTCGTTAGATCGCGTTCCCTTAAGGCAAGTAAAAATAGTGTGGAATAGCTCAGCAAACATAAAGGCACGTTAAATCGGACGTGTACTACGCGAAGGCAAAGTTATGAAATTACACACCACCAGCAGGTCGCATTTGCATTCAGCGTTAACAGAGGTTTTACTTTCGATCCGCGTGAACGATCAGGGGCACTCATGGAAAATTAATGCGTAAACTCTTATGACGTTTGATAACCAATTTCCGTGGCAACGACAACGTTGGTCGTTGTGACGCGAATATCAACACGCTCAATCGTTACTCGTGTAATGCGTAATTAAATTAATAAATTACGATGATACGGATAGGACGGGTTAATAACGCTACTCCGTGGAGCGTGCGACAACTGATGCATTCGAATATGACATGTTAAATTGCAATCGAAAGGAAACCAATTACTAATTTAACAAGATAATAATAATATAATTTACGGAATAACGAGTGCCGCGTAACGATTGAATGATCTCATCGCTTCAAAATGATCTTTCTAAGTTTACAGCGATTATTATTAGGGATTTCTGGATTACAACTATCATCGTTCAAAAAATATTTATAAACACCGCAACTGTCATTTCAGCTGAATTGATAAGGAAGTGTTCAGTCTCAGCTGAGCAATAAATTCTGGAATTCATGTCAGTGATTAGGTTTATGTTACAGTCGCATCGAAATGCTATTGTTGGAATTAACTTCAACAGAATGAGAAATTAATTTTATTAAAATTGTAATATATCACCTCTAAATGACTGTACGCAGTCAATATGTTTCGTCTTGCTGCGCCAAAACACTGAATCACTCGTTGTCTAAACACCGTCATCTTTGCCCTACGAACTACGCGTCATCCTAACCAACGTGTCCTCCGCCAAATCACCTTAACCAACGTGTCCTTCACCAAACCACCCTAACCAACGACGTCCCGTACCATCCCTACTTTTTCCTTTAAGTCCTTTAAGAACCCTGCAAGACGGCTTTTCCAGAGTTTCCATTATCAAATTTCATTCGGTATAGACCATTGTGTCAATTGTGTGAACCAACGTTACAATAAATTAGATGTTCTCAAAATGCCTGACCGTGTCGTTAATTTCGTGTAACCCATTCATTACAAAGTCTTGCAATTAGTTGAAGAACTGAGACTTTAGAAGAGTTTGCTATTGTAGTAACGCTTAGACGTCTAGCAAAGTACTTGTGAAGCCTAATTTTAAAATTTCATTAACAATTGACGTTTCATATACCTAAAGTTAGATGACTACACAACAACGGTTTTCACAAATTTCCCCAGACCGACGTATACCAAAAATTTGTTTAAAATATCTTCTCTAGTAGTCACTCATTACGTGCGGTCAGGCGGAACTTTCACATTACGAACTTTTTCTTTACTCGAAATGTATTTTATTACTGTTATCTGAATCCTTAATCCATCTAATTCATCGGACGCAGACACACAGAGCGTGCAAACATCTTCAATCTTTGTTAAACTCAACACATTCAACAATGGTCTAATACCACAAGATTTAAATTTTCAGAAATCAAAAGCGAAGTAGTAACAGTCAATAGAACACAAACAAACATAAACATGAAACTCTATCTTGACAATAACGAGTTGAAACAATCAAATGCTGTCAAAGTACTGGCTATGATCCTCGACAGTAAGCTAACGTGGAATGAGCACATACTTAATGTGAAGAAAGAGTGCAATGATAGACTAAATATTCTTTAAAATAGTAGCAGCTAATAATAATAATAATTGGGGAGCGGATAGAAATATACTAATTAATACATATAAGGGTATTATCAGACCTAAAATAGATTATGGCTCAATAATTTACAATTTAGCTAAAACTAATTTACTAACAATTCCAGATACTATACACAACACAGCTCTTCGAATAGTCGTAGGAGCGTTTAGAACAAGCCTAACATTGAGCATTCTCACTGAAGCAGCCAAACCACCGCTTATAATCAGAAGAAAGTTTCTAAGCGTTAAACAAGCCTTGAAAATAGCGTCCACGCCTAAAAAACCTGTATTTGAAAACACATTCGTTGAAAGAAACTCTAAATTGTATTCGACAAATTCTAGACTACCAAAACCAGTGTAGTACAACGTAAAAATGCTCGAAATATATATAAATAAGAAATTATCGGACATAAGCCAAAATAGAATTTCAAAAATTCCACCTCAAGTTTTGTAACACTGTCAATTATTTGGTATATAAATTTTTCCGTTAGTATCATGCCCCCACCATTTCCAAGAATATGCTTCATGGTGTTAAGTTAAAGTACAGCATCCAACAAAGGATTGCAGCGTTTTGCGTAAGTGAAATTTACGACCTCACGAAATTTCAACCGAATTGCGGTACAAGATAGAAGAGTTCATGCAGGACGACTATGTTTAGTATACTGTATAAATGTGATCCACATAATGAGTAATAAACCGGAAGGAGAATGGTTTAAATAATGCTGAGCAGACCTGGACCGCTTTCTTCCGGTCTATAACTTCCGTTTCCTCGAATAGCACTGCATGTCATATAGCTTTCTGGTGCTTTGCTACAGCTCTCGGTATATAGTACAGTGTACCTCTTATCTTTTATAAGTTGTATTCAAATTCTTTTCAGTATTTCCAATCTATCTGTTACTGCAAGAATCACTTGCAATATAAATCAATTGTAAATGCTAGAGACAAATGCGAATTCGTTCAATTTTAGTATAGTCCAGGTTACTGTGACGTCAAATACAGTCGAACCTCGATTACCCGAACTAAAGTTAGTAACAAGATTATTCACATTTTACATACGTTTCATGTAAGTATGATAATTTTCTTGTAGAATATAAAATACGCTGCGGTATAAAATTAAGTGTACAGTGTCACTAATGATGATTGTAGTTTGTAACTGACATAGGATGACCAATCGTCGGATGACCGATATTCGGATAATCGAGGTTCTACTGTATTTAAAAAGAGGAACTTAACACTTTGCACGCCAAGTATGCCTGTCAAGTACTGACAATGTCAAGCATTTCACTCCAAGTATGCCTCTCAGGCACTCCATTGGTTCGTCAATTTTATCTACTAATTTTGCGTAATTAAGTAAAGCGTAAATCTCTTATTCCGATTAAGTTTTCTTGGAATATCAATCACTGAAAATTAACATTTGCTCACAGTAGCTACAACCATATTGGTTGCATCATCACATTAATTATGCTGGAGTTGCTGGTCTATCGTATCAAAAGATACTTGGAGTGCGAAGGGTTAATAACGAAGTCCAACATGACACCTATTTAAAAAATTATGTTCCGAGTCCATAGCAACACACCATACATACCATACATGGCACTTCCGTATCAATCCTCTGTTGAAGCTAGCTGCAACACAGTCGAAAAATAGAAAAAAATTGCAAATGAACACGATGTAAATCTGGAAGACTGGGAAAATATCCATTGCATGAACCTAGACTGTAAAGAGCTGAAGGATAATTTTAAGCTTGTTTACAAAGCCACAGGGTTTGATGGGCGGGCGAGTGTGTGAGCTCGCACACGATCGTAACATTATTCATCCCTTGGGCATATTTGACCGAGCGTACTCAGATGAACGCTTTCACAAACGTTTCTGTTGTTCCGCAAAGTTTTTCCGACCCTCGACACGCATCGTACACCGGAGACGGAGCCTTTGAATTATTAACCGTTCTTTTTTTGGATAAATTATTCGAAAGAGGCAACCGGAGACCGATTGCTTGGAAAAGCGAGCCCCAAAAACCGACTTTGCGACGGAGGGTGATGCGATATGATAGGAACGTGGAATACCAATGTAGAGGGTAGTACAGGTGTGTAAGCACGATAGGAATCGGCATTGGAAGATGGGGACGCGAGAAAATAGAACTGTCGCTGATATTGGGGAACGGTGCAGGCGGGAGGAGAGTAAACCGAGAGACAAAGAGGGAGTGATACCAGGGAGGAGAAAAGGACGGCGTGAAAGAAGACAGGGGAATAGAAGTATTAAGGATGAAAACAGAGGAAGGATACTCGAATCGGCAATAGTACACGTGCAGTGTCTGCAGCTGCAACGCGCCCCGCTAGAATAGTAGCCGGAGACTATCGCTAAAATATTGTCGAGAAAATAACAAGGAACGAATGAAAAAACCGCAAGTGACGGGAAAGGTGGGGGCTTTTCGAATGTGGAAAGAAAAATACGCGGGAACATATCGAGGCGGTCGAATGTGCGGTATGCGGCGATGGCGGATTAAGGGGCGTGGGCGGGGACATTGCGAGTTGGGTACACAACAAGTTTCGACGACGCGTTCTTATTTTCTAAACAAACATGCCGGCGTACCGGCCGTTCCCTTCGGCAACGGGTTTATTTCGAGGATTCGTATAAGTGCGCGTACGAATTGCCGTGCGAGTGAAGGTCGTATCGTGTTCGTACGGCCAGCTGTTTGTTTGTTTGTGATAGAATAGGGTACCGACAGGGTGTACGCCGTGGAAAAGTTTTCGCTATTGGAATTCGAAAACGAGTGTATCTGGTCCAATAATGAATTGTCAACAGATAATGCGGAAATCGACTTTTCCATTTCGCCTTTCCCGTCAGTTCTTTCCTTTCTTCGTATAACTTTTTTAAAACGACCGTCGGGATTGCATTTGATAGACTTTCATCCAACCGCTGCCGAGGAGAAGCGTTTCCGTGACTTATAAAAATATCGTAGTTTTATATCTTGCGCGCTACGCTCCCCCTTAATCGTGCCGTTCGTTTTGAAGAAAGTAAATCCCACAGCTGTTTGTGGAGCTGAGCATATTTTTCCGTACAGTTTCACAATAGAGGTTCGTAGCATACAGAATGACATAAAGTTTATTTAGGACATTTCTGAAACGTTTCTCGGGATGTTTTTGTCGTGAAGCGAGGGGCGTTTAGCTTGAATCGGAAATAAATATGCACGCCTATAGTCTCTCCATTAAAATTGAATGGTATGATTTGTTGACCTTTGTTGCCAGGAAAACAAAAAGTAATGGCTGTTTCTTCGATAAAGGTTAGAATTATATTTTTCACTTGTTTGGTTTCACCTCAATTTGTTGTTCATATGAGACCGCACACAAGTTTGTTTCGTTTTTGAGATCGTTCGGGACATACCAATGGCAATCGATCGAATGGAACTTCTCATTTTCCAAGTGGTGTAGAATTTCTAGAGTGGGAACATACGCGATGGTGCACTTGGAGTTGGAAAGTCATGTCCCTGCTGATATTTTAGAGTGGCATCAAATAACGGGAAAAATAAAATAATACGGCGGATGGACTTGAATTGTGCAGACAAGAATAATATAAAAATATATGACAACACTACAGAAAACAGATTGAAGGTGTACATTATTTATGGTAAGGAAAAAGCATCATTACATCAGAATATTATCCCGCAAAATATAAAATCCGCGCTTTAACGAATATTGTGTGTTAAATAATACAATTGGACAACATTAATATTCTACTCATTATAACGTTGTATGACGTGATTCTGGTTAATAGCTATTGCTTGTTAATATTTTATTAAACTTTCTTATAATGAAACATTCATAAAATTAGGAACTAACAAGGAAAGCTACCGACGTGGTCGTCTCAGATTTTAATGAGCTTTTCCAAGATGCTAGATCATGTTCTTACGGATGTCCCTATACATGGTTTTGGACGTAGACGGTCAATAGTTTTAACAGATATTTGTCTTTTCTTTATTATATTTTAAAGTCGCATCAATTGCTTTCGTTATTACCAACTATAGGGTCCATTATACTATTCTTGTCAATAGATTTGTTTCCCTTAAGAACTTGATGAGGTTCATTGTCTTGTATTCGTTGAAGTTGTCCTTCAGCGGGGGTGGATTTTGAAGTGATGACCATGGATTCTGTATTTCGAGCAGTATAGGAGTAGATGTTCTACTGTAATTAGTGAGCCACAGTCAATGCATATAGGTGCTGGGTTCCTAGATAGTATGTACGAGTAGCTTACTCTTGTGTGCCCTATTCTGAACTTAAACATAGCCACCTGTTCTACGTTCATAGTTTACACGGGTCTTTCGGTGTTCGAAGGGAGTTACCCGAAAGATTTTTAATGTGCGGGGGTGCACTCTTGTTCCACTCTGACACCCACTTCGTCATCAGGTTCCTTCTGGTGGGGTTATTAGTGACATGATCTAATTTATCGCTATTAAAAAAAGTGTAAAACTTAGAATTGAACCTTGAGGGACTCCATTCTGGATTTCCATGGATTGCAACATAGTATTATTCGTCCGTACTCTTATGCGTCGAGCCTTTATGAAGTTTTCTACGGAAGTCAGTATATTTCCCCGAAAGCCCAGAGTCTTGAAAATAGATAATAATCGCGGTCTACAGATATTTAACGTAAAATGAAACTCTGCATAGCCACCTAGCGCCAAGCCTACTGCTCCAAGCTCTTATTCTTGAAAACACCTCTTATAATAAAGCAGATGAAACCTATTGGAACTTTAAAATTAAATATCTTTTAACCTATTGACCGTCTACGCCTAAAACCGTGTACAAGAACATGATACATTCGTAATAACCTGATCTATCAACATTCAAAAGCTTACTACAATCTGAGACAACTACTTCGGTAGTTTTCCTTGTAAGTAGCTTTTTCGTGAATACACTTCAAACTCGCGTAAAAGACAATCAGACATGTTAGCATTACATTAACTAACGTGTGACAATATTTACTTGAATGTAAATACAACAAACAAACAACAGCGAATAAAAAAACAGCACAATCATTTTATTGAGTTACAACAAATTCGAAAACACCGATGAGTCAACATTAAAGCACGCCTTTCTCGCACATAAGCGACCCATTTCTTAGTGAGATCGATGCCTGGTAAGAAGGGCGCCGTAAGCAGTGTCCTACATTGGAACGCAAACGCACCAGGCAAGTATAGTTAGAATACTCGTACGCATAGACCCACGGTCAGAATTTATAGACACCGTGAACGCATCTGTTAGTAAATAGTGTTGTTAATTTACGCAGTTAATACGAAGTGACGTTTGGATCGAGAGCACGGTTCCCTGAGATGAAGAAAGCATCAAGGCTGTGACCGAGAGTAAAAAGTTGCAAACTGCAAAACCCTCTGACATACAATGGCTCGCTAACAGAGAGGAACGTACGCAGAGATCAGAAATAAACCCCACTGCAGCGCTAGCGGGCGCATTGCGCAAAACCCCCTCGCGATCTCTCTCTCGCTCTCGCTCTCGCTCTCTCTCTCTCTCTCTCTCTCTCTCTCTCTCTCTCTCTCTCTCTCTCTCTCTCTCTCTCTCCCCCTGCTCCTCCTCCTTCTTCTGTCTCTCAGGTTCTATCTTTCTCACCCCTTACCAGTAGTTAGCGATGTTGCTCTCTTTCGCCTACTGCACATCCATGTCTACATCCGTCCTGAATCACTTACCCCTTGCTGCCGTTTCCCATACACGTTCCGCCCCCTTTTCACCATCCATTTTCTCGCACGGTGCCCGTCTTCTTATTCAAATATACTAGTTCTCTCTTTATCTTTCACAGCCATATTGTCTTCCGTCTCGCCTATCCGTTGTCTCCGTCACACCAATCTTCTTCTTCTGTTTAACTACGCCTCCTGCTTTCCTTCTCTTTACCAGATCCAGACACTCTTTTTCACCCTTTTCACACCTAATTGGGCATTTTATGCTGCCCTAGTAGAGATATTATCACGATAATAGCTACAGGAAGCATCGAACTGCCGGCTTCGCACAATAGGGTAATTCCGTCGGTACTTCTGTCCTCTGCTCTGCTTCTCGTTTGCTTTCTTCTTTCGTATTAACCTCTGCTACCGTCCAGCCGATTTCGAGAATTGTATCGTGCACAGCGGGATATTCTGAACCAGTTAATCGAGATAGTACGATTCTCGCTCGTCTTTCTGTGCGGTTTCTGTTCATTTGTAGGCAATTTAAATGTAAGGAGAACCGCAGAGCAGACTTTATTAAGTGTCATTGGTGCGACTATACGACGGTTATTATAGTATTCTTCGAAATAGAGACGGCTATTAAGGGATATACCGAGTTCCGTGGCATTCGTGGAGATATTAGTGGCGAATTTAAAATATTACAGCGTACGGTACGATACACGATTCGTGCGTCTTCGGAAGATGACATTGAGTACACTGCACTCTGTTTGCTCATGCGTTGACTCCATTAATATAAATTGTAAAGTCCGTGCAGATAACCCCGTTCGGGATACACACATAAGAGGATGTTTACCATTAAGGAACTGGGAGATTTACCCTCATACAAAATGCACCTCGCGTATTCTTTATGCTTGTGGATATTCCCGTATCATTCTCCCAGCAGTGTCGCGATTGTAATAAAATTATAATAGTAAAATAAAGATGTGCATCATGTGTGATTCGCATGTTATATTTTTATAATTTAAATAATAATTGACAGAAAAATATCCGCACTCTTTTATACTCTAATGTGTGATGATTTGATCACATGTTAGATTATTATTTAACTGATACAGAAATTGGGAAATATGTCTGTTGTTAGTTACATAAAATATTTTAATGAGTGCTCCTCTTTGGAAACATTATAAGCTTCAATGTCAGCTGCAGTACAACGTGCTTTCGTTTAAACAGTCAAGTGGTTAGGGGTTTCTGCTTTTATGTGATTTGAGAAGAATGTTATCTGTATTTGTAAGCTGATATTTTCGGGACAGTACTTTGTTTCAAACAACTTGCTCTATACTGTCGTATCCGCAGTGACAGGTATCTACATCCGTGCACTTTTGTGTGGTACACGAGAAGGTTCGCTCTGTAACAATATATCTAGTATAGAATAACCAGGGATAAAGATACGAATTTATGATATTTTTTATTTGGAAATGTTTGCCCGTTTCCCTTTCTCAATTTTACATTCCAGATGCACTTTAACTAATTTTTATACTGTTGGACATTAATTACAATAATTGCACGTTCAAAGTAACGAGAACATTTTCAAACGAAAACATAACGTTGAAGGAGAAATAAAAGGTAAGCAATTCTTCTACTAACGAAGCACTCCAGGCAGTTCTAAAGTTACCCAGAAAGCAATTATACGAATTCTATAGAAAAATGTTTATATTACCCTTATATGTACAATGTATTTGAACAATTACTCAGAACATATGCAGATGTCCAATTTCCCATACCTGAAGTGAATATTGTTGCGTGGCAATTAGAAATTTAGTTGTAATATTGTTTGCCAACGATGTATTAATGAACATTTGAATATTCATAATTGTATTTCCTCAAAATACATATTATACATTTCCAAGAACGAATATGTACAGACTTGATCAAAAGTATACCGTGTTCTACTTCTTATACTACTTACATTACTGAACATTCTTTTATGCCTGACTAGACATGTTTTATACTACTATTCCCATTCATTCGTGTTTCTATTTATTGATTCTTATTTCTCTGAAAGCAAATAATGTAATTGTGCGTGTGACACCGAATCATACCGTCAGGATCAGAATAAAAAATGACTGAATTTTTTATGTAAAGATACAACAGGATAGAAAATAATAAAAGTTTCAGAATATGAAGAGTGAAAATCTATAATATACTTTATCATACAATACACGAAAGTGATGTAAAACAACTTTAACGTTTCGTATGCACTTGTACCTGTGTCATTGTCTGTGACCAACATTTTCAACAGTTTATTTATTCATAAAATATAGAATTTAAAAACGTATTTTATTTCCTCAACAACACTTGATGATTTTGTACGCGAATACAAATCATAGTTATCAAGCTCTACCAAACGATGCTCTTACGAGAAAACAGTTTTTCTACAATTTCGACTTATTTGTTTATGAAGGGTTACCCTGTGCTCACTTATAGCATGTTTCCCGTCGTATCTATGCATCATAATGTGAACATATTAAATGATGTATTTCAAATTAATAGTCCACCGCCAAACAAAAGCGCCTGTATTTTTCGTTGTGTCGAGATGTTTAAGTCTGCATTTCAACCGAATCAAAAATACTGATAAAGTCTAGTAAATTTGCCCACGTTTCTATGCATTTAAATACATGTAAATTTATTATACGAATGATTTTATGAGGATTAACTCAATCAAAAATATTATTTTTGTGAGCCATACATGGGCATACTCCATTTTCATAATTATTAATTTCTTCGAACCTTTAAATTTTAACTATTTAAATTCCAGTTTCACTTGAATTAAACTATATTTCAGTCCGGTTTTGTTTATAATTAATAACAAGTCTCAGAATACCATTGTTTAATCCCAATACTTGTTTATTTATTGTTAAATTACATTATGTTTACTGACACGTTGCATGCCACAGTGAAAACTGTCATACATAGTCAGACAGAATATAATGTCCTATTTTAAATGTAAATTCTGGAGGAAAAGAATATTGTACTCATTGAACGAATAGGTAACACCTTATACTATCATTACAATATTAATATATCCTCAAAATTTTATAAGAATTATTAGGTATTTGATGAAAAAAAATTTGAGGTGCCGGTCACCAGTGAACCCCCGCGGCAGTCAACCTCTTAATTTAACATTAAATTTTATTTTTCATTTCGGACCGTTACATGAAAGCGTTTTGAAATATTTATGATACATAGGATGTACATATGTAAGGCAATAACTGCATCATATCCTTATATTTTACGGATGTAGGGGGTGTCACATTTTTACATAAAGGTGTCAGTATAATGTTTCCAAATCTTGGCGGTCTCCCTCATGCGGTTTGTGATAGATCTAGAGTTTAAAATTCCGACTCCTTCATGGATGTTTTATACAAAATAGTATACAGAGCACTTCTGTAAAACCTCATCCAATATATTTTGAGCCAGTTTACCTTTTCTACATCAGCATTCCTCTTTTTTAAAACTCCACTTTCTAGTGACTTTGTTGAAACAAAATCGTAGTGCTCTTCTATAATCCCGAAATCTGCGTCCTCTAAATTTTAATATGTTCGTAACAACGGGTATACTGCGGAATCGTGTTCAGACAACCTGTTCACACATGCCCGAGCACGAAATATCATGTTCAAGAGTGCAGAAGTCACGTTTAGATATTTTTTTGTGAACTTGAAGATTTCCATGTTGCATGGCGAACCTAATTCTTAGATTACTAGACTACTAGAAATGGACTTGCACCACTTTCGTAACAAATGATTCTGCAATTTTGTTGACCACTGAATTTTCAATTAATCGAAGCATATGGAAATTTTTAAATATAAACCGTAAATTGTCTATAAATAAAAAGTTCACACTAACAATAAGTCTAAGTTACTGTGTTCCCAATTTTTTCCAAAAATAGACACACCACTTTCATGATAAACGGTCCGTATAAGAAATGATCAAATCATTAATTCTTTATCAAAGATAAACGTACGATTTCCGTTACTTTAAAGCGTCGCGTTCCATTCGACCCGAGTAAGTCGAGCAAGCCTCGCATAAAAAATTGGAAAACTTGCGACAATGGCGAAGCTTTCGGTGGACTTTCCGCCGTGCGTAAACGCCCCTTACAAATTACCGCGATTCCGGCTAGCCATCGGGAATTGGGTGCACATTTCCACCAAAGAGGCAGATACTGCGCAAATAACCCCGCAACCAAGATTGACCGTCGCAATAATCACCGGGGCCCACCGTTTTCAGCTAATTTCTCCACTATCTTCGGCAGTCGGATATATGATCGTCTGTGCGACGGCGGTTCAGTGTGCAGGCATTCGTTAGCATAAAGGAACCACGGCTAACCCCTGACCCGTATCGCGACATTATCGGCACTCTGGCGCGGTCGTTAACGAGGTAACTGTAATTGAACTACTACAGAGACAACCAGTGGCTCTCACTTCCTTCCACTACTTTCGAATCTTCCGTGATCGTAATCCTCTCGCGGATCCCGTCTTACGTCCAGGAGAAATTGTTCTTGCCATTCGAGCCACTATTCGAACTGATCGGCGGTTCCGTTACGGCTAATCGAAGGATCAGGTTCCGGCGAAATCGAACGCTAATCTAGAAGCGCCGTTCCGCTTAAACACCTACAGAATAATCTACCGTCTACTCAGTCCGTGTGTACCTGGGTTTCTGCTGCGCTCGTTGATATCGAGTGTCCACTATAATTAAAGTGAGACAATGGCCGTGCAAACTGTAGCGATGTTATGAACCACCGTTACTGGCTCGCCGAATGAAATAAAGCGGAACCATGAATTATTGCTGCAACAACGGTAGAGATAAAGAAGCCAACTTGTCGGAATGTCAGCGAAATGAGAGGGACCATGTATTAGGTTGTCCTAAAAGTTCTTTTCGTAATTTGCATGCTGAACAAATCACCTCGATCCGTATTTTGTCAGTACGTCAAAGAATTCTGGAAAATTTTTTTGTTTATATATCTCCTTTATTCATGTAGCAGTCTTACTGTTGTTAGACTTTCTACGTGATTTTTGTTCCGTTTTATCCACGCATTCCATTCATTCGTGTTCACCCCTCACTTTCACGAATGTTCCAGTGGACGTACTGGGCGATTGTCCAGTAAGTGTGTTCTATGTAATCTTTTTGGTACTGGTATCATGCAGTCTTTCATCGTTGGATTTTCATGAGCGTTCATTCTGTTTCAGTGTCTACCGTTAATGATTTTGAGTATTTGTACATTGTACTATAATTTGTATCCATTTACTTCGAGGATAAGTAAACAATCTCCTCACATCGTTGCTCATTATTTTTCAAGCCAAATGTTAATGAATTTTGGAAAAATGGCATCATGAGGCTTCCAGAGAAATGGAGAAAGGTGATACAACAGAATGGTACGTGCACACATCAAGATTATTCTACCGTTCATGAAATTTTGTACACTTAATATGTAGTAAGAAAACGAAACGAACTTTCGGGACAACGTAATATATGTAATAGTTCAACTAAAGATATGATCTGTTGAAATGAAAAGCTGACAGTTTTGACGCACGTCTTTGTTATTCGATACCTTCATGTGGTCTCTTATTAACACGTTGAATGCAACAGTGCAAACAGTCATACCTGGCCAGGCACGATATAATATACTATTTTAAATAGTACGGAATCAAATAGACAATTCCAAAGGAAGTCACTGCTGGAGAGTTTCAATTGCAATGCTTTAATGCTACATTCTGTATGTTTTTGATCATGTAAAATTTCATACAAAGTAATTCACTTCATTTATACTAAAGACGGATATGTAAATGGCAAAGATAAATGGCTGGCAAGCTGTAGAAGAAAGAATTATTGCACGTATAATTTTATTATTTTAAAATGATTTAATTGCACGAGAATAGTTATGAATGATCGATGATTTTCTTGAAGCGAATAAGTTTTAACCCGTAACTACTACTATCCAAAATTTGTAACTTAAGTACTACTAGCGGGTTCCTGGGACCCACACCTGAAATTTGCAATAAAAATCACATTTTGCGTAAACAAGAACTTATTTCTTCTTAATGAAAGCAACTGACCAGAGAACGCTCTGAAGCACGATTTCTCCACACCAAAATTTATATGGTATTTTCCAAAAATTTTGAAGCGCCGGGTCCGTGGTACCTGATTTAGTAGTTACGAGTTAACACGGATAAGCTATAGTAGCAGAATTGCGGTGTTTACGTTCGATAAGAGAGGGTGGTGAAGAATAAAGAGGGAAACAAAGCATACGCGTAATATATTTACATGTACAGTAATAGTATGTGTATATACTAAAATCGGATATATTTTTTATTTGAGTTTGCTTCTAAAAGTCCTTGTTTATTTTATTCTTCATTTATAAACATGGATGAAACTACAAAACATCCCGTTGATACAACAGATAATGCGAATTTTTAGTCCAGGGTACAAAGTTCTGGTTTCACGAGAAACAGTTTTCGTACTGAAAGTAATATATTTTTCGCTGTTAGCCGTGAATGTTCGTTATTATTATTTTAAAAAGAATATTCGAAGCTCATGTTGAAAATTCCACAGCTTGTCGAGAGAAAAGTTAATTAAGGAACGTTTGGTAGGTAAAGTCCAGTGAATTTTTTACCATCTAGAAAGTTTCGCGAAGTTCAAAGCAAAAAATGACAGTTACTGAATAAAATATGCAGAGCATATTCCAAGCACGAACATGTCGTCTCTCCTCCTGTGATTTTTCGTAACCGATTTGTTCAATTTTAATAAGTATAAATCAAATTATAGGACCTTTAGTCAATTATTTTCTTCTCTCAAATTCGCCTTATGATGTTGAAAAAAAATATTACGTTTGCAGACATTCCATAGATAATAATAAAAACCAAAATATAATTCATCAGTGAACTGTAACCGTGCTCACATCATTATTTCAAGAAGATTTATCTTTGGCAATTTAGGTATTGTGTCGCATCGTTGAAACTGAGCGACATTTTTTTATTACTTTTTACCATAAATTAAATAAGAGTTTGAAGTATCGTTGCCGCTCAGGTGCTTTTTTCACTGGCCCATCTTTTGTTTTATTCATTTTTAGGAAATGAATTCTTGCTATTGTTCTCATTTTTCACTTTTTTGCAAGCGTCAGTTATCGGCGTAGAGTCCACTACTTTCCTCGTATAATAGAAAGCGAAATGTTTCTGAAAACAGTGAGAGGTACCCGACAGTTTCTAATTTTTTCCGAGAACTAATTTTCAGCTGTTTAAACTGTTCTTGCTTAACCCCTACGTTAACATCTTTTTTACTCGCTTTCCTTTGTTCCCCTCTTGCATTGTGTTCACAATTTTTTCTGCTCGTATTTCGTATAATGTATGCTGTATATTTCCATAGAAATAACTACTTTATTTAATAGCCTTATCTATTTTTGCTATAACTACTTTCTTATACATAATATCAAATTTAATAATCTGGTGCAGGTAATTTTGATTAAATTTTTATTTTCCTTATGAAACTGTTAAACTTGCATATCACTATAAATAGCTACAAAAATTATTTTAAAGAAATTTTGTACGATCTGTCTAAGTAATAAATATTTGTTTGACATAAAAAGATTAAATAATTGTATGAACGTATTGTTCAAGAATAGTTCATTAAAAGTATTGCCTTTGCAGATCCTCAAATGGACTCTCCTTTTCACGTAGCCATAGTAGTATTGCACAGGGAACAGTTGATAACGTGTAAAATAAATAATGAAAACGTAAACATAGCATAAAATGTCTTTTCGCATGGAGTGCACGAATTCATTGCTCGACGTTTGCCATGTAAATATTGACTGCACGACTACAGAAACAGGAATGTTCACTGCACGCTCGTGCCTCGGGTTACTCTCATACTTCTGTGCCAAATGATTCATTTATAAATTTCCCCGTAATTCATACCATACAATCCTATATAGCATCATTTACCATTTTATACAATTTTCGATACTTCATTATCGCTCGCCACGTTTCCCGGATTTTCCGAGAAATCTGAACCGAACCGCTACACGCTTCAGACGTAAATCGTATTTAATTAGAGAAAATATTTGGGGAAGAAAATGATAGCTATTGACATTTAGAGCATCGAACATCGCTAACGATATTCTGACTTGTCAGTTATAACATCGTTCACTTCGAAATATAAGAGCTAACACAAAAGTTCCATTTTGTAGTTTTTTAGAAATTGCAGTTAAGAATTTTAAACTTAGACAACATTTTATTCTATTGCAGTGTTGCGAATATTTTACAGAGACAATTGTTGTATTTTAAGTTCATAAATGTGATTCTTAATATTAAATATCTGAAATGGTTTTAAACGTTCAGAGTTCAATGTAGTTCTGATTGTCCCACGAGATTCTAATTGTCTCAACTAATTTTTTCGATGTTTGTGTTTATTGTTCCGATTGGACTGATTTTCAAGCCCTTTAACAAGAGTTGAGAGTTTTTTAAATAACGTAAAGTAACAGGAAACAGCAATTGCTCCTTTTTTTAATAAAAAATATAGGTAAATGAATTTACGTTTGACTGATATCTCATTTAATTTTAACACGTTGAGTGCCACAGTGAAAACGGACATACCTAATCAGACACGATCTAATTTATAATTTTTTGTATAAATCGTAAAGAAAAATATAGATTAGAGTACTCAGTCGTGTTCTTTTATTCCTACGTTATTGTTTCAGTATGAAGTTCGCTCAGAATTCTGCGACAATCAATAATTCTTTAATTAAATTAAATTTGAGTTGTCGATCACCGGTGACCGCCACGCCGTTCAACTTATTAAAAAGTTATATTAAAAATATGAAATATGAATTAATTACTTGATACTTTTTCATTACAAAATGCCGACCATTTTTATCGATACATAATTGACATTGTTGACATTGTGGATTTACCATTTGACGTATTTTCTATTAATTTATTACATTTTAATAGCCGTTGATTTTTCATTTATTACCGCATAGCAAAAATTCTATTAACTGCCACTGTGAAATATACAGTGTTTAGTACAGTACAATGCAATATTCCTTTCTCTACACAAATCATGTCATTATTCAACGGTACATTTGTTATTTCAAATCAACCATAGGAAAAAATTTTAAGTAAAATTTTTAAAAGCGTTCTAATATTTCTTAGCAATTTATTCTTCTTTCATAACTTTTAATGTAGCTTTTATAGACATGTGTGTACGTAAACTGAATTTATTTATATTCGTAGAATAAGTTAGCACAGTTTATTCGGTAAAAACTGATCACCCTGTATAAATCACGTATGCAAAAGCTACTTGAATGTATAGTACGTCAGTTGTTTTGAAGAGTACAGAAGAAACTCTAAGTCTTTCAACATTTAAGTGGAATTCGGAGTTTTTCGAACAGCAATTGAATGAATGAGAAACACGCCATGCAACAGACATAAAAATCTTTAATTTCAAAATTAGCAGAGTTACGATCGTATCATAAACCCGATTCCCGTCCTCAACGTTTCTCCCCTTGCTCACGGGTATCATTATTCCCCCGACCTGGAGAAAGATGCATTAATGGCGAACTGGAGAGGAAACTGCAAAGCTTGATCAGGAAACGATGTTCCAATGCATTCAAATAGTTGGATAAAGTATTTTCGAATGTATATTGTACATAGTTCATGTCCGGAAGTATTACAACACAGGTCTTGAAATAATGGGCTCCAGATACATCATTTTCGGAGTAGATACATTTCGCTTGGGAAACATTCCAATTCCGTTCCTTGGAATACTTGATTTTAAATATTAAAACTTATTTAACCCATAGTTGTATGCCATTATTATTATTATAAGATGATTTACTTATTATTTCTAAATATACTATTATTATCAAATTATTGTACACACATAATTAGTATTATACAAATTACAATAATTTATTCGTACAGTAGAATTTAATTAATTCTCCAGTTTATATAATATTAATATAAAATTAATTAATGATTTTAATTAGCTTTGCAAAAGAGTATTTACAAATAAATGAAAGTGTCTTGTTGAATACTGTAAAATAAGGGCAGAAACAATCCAAATGTTTAAGACTACAAGTGTCAGATTTTAGCAATTAAAAAGGAAAGTATCCTTGTCAATTTTTGATTTTACAATAATTGTTGTTTACTTTTAAATAAACACAATTTAGTAAAAATTCAAATATAGTAACAGCATTTCGGTAAAATAAAATGGTTATGGTTGAAAATGATGATTCTTCTGAAGTATTGGTCAATGTTGTTCGTATCATAAAGAACATAACAGCCACGCAAGGGGAACATTGCACAAATACAGAATATTTCAAGAGTAAATACAAACACTTTACCAGTCGATTCTAGGACAAATTTATATATAAAATGGCATGTCAACATACGTCTGATTCACTACGGTTATCGATGATCGTGCCAATAGCGGCAACATGACAATTTCGAAGGGGGTTCAACATCTGAGGACCAAAGTATGGTTTTTGCTTTGCTATTGTGCAGAATAAAATACAGATGTACTTTCAATAGCTACTCCAGCCTGACAGTATAGTAAACTAATTCTTATGAATTCTTCAGCATAAAATTAACCCTTTGAGCCCTGAAGATTTGGGGAAAAAGCGTGCACCATGCGCTGAAATTTTCTGCGGCAGAACACGCGTCAAACTCAATATGTCATTATAATAATATGTATGATGTCAATTGTACAGTTATTTTAACGCTCTAAAGCTTCGAAACATGTAACGAAGCATACATATGTGATTCAAATAAACTCTCAGATGATAATTCAGCCGAATATATAGGTTTATAGCGTACAATACGCAATTATTTCTGGACCCGTACAGTGACCCGTAGCACATAGTGAACGACTTTATGGAACGCATACATGTGTTTGTTATCCTCACAGGATTAACCGTTCACACAGGGGGACCATATTTCACGATTTTGTTAGGGATACTCGATTGTTCACGTCTTGCACCGTGTATCGAAATTCAAGATGGGTATTTCAAAAGCATTGTAGTATAATTTGTGTCCTTTCAGTTCGAAGATAATTAAACAATCTCCTAAAATCTGTTGCTCGTTATTTTTCAAGCCAAATGTTAATGAATTTTGGTAAAATGGCACCATGAGGCTTCCGGAGAGATGTAGGAAGGTGATAGAACAGTGTAGATCGTGCATAGTTCAATAATATTGTACCGTTCATCAAATTTTGTACACTTAATATGTAGCAAGAAAACGAAACGAACTTTTGGGGCAACCTAATGTGATAGTTCAACGAAAGATAGGATTTGTTGAAATAAAAGCTGACGATTCCGACGCACATCTTTGCTATTCGACCTCTTCATATGGTCTCTTGTTAACACGTTGAAAGCAACAGTGAAAACAGCCATGCCTGGTCAGACACGATATAACAGACTATTTTAAATGTAAATCCTAAAAGAAAAAAATAGTCGGGTATTCAGTCGTGTTTTCATGTTCCTGCATTAATGTTTCAATTTCAAGTGCCGGTCACCGGTGACCTCCGCGGCATTCAACGTGTTAACTAGTAACAACTTTGAAAAAATAAAATAATTGAGCAAGCATACGTTGTTGAACCCCGCTTACTCATGTTGCCGATTCTTCATTAAAAGGTCCACATTGCGATAACCATTTCGAAGCAGATCTATGTTGACATGAACTTTTGTATACAATATTAGTTCCAGAGTCTACTGGTCAAGCATTTGTATTTCCTCGGGGACCAGCCTGGGGAGGGTATACGGTATGCACGCCATAACGCGAATGAACCAGCTAGAAAACATCGGTCGTTGTTTTTCCATTAATTCGCGGTTAACGACACTTAGGAGGGCGGTATGAAAAGGGTAAACGGGAAAAGCAGGAACGGTATCTTTCGCGTGTGGGCATACGGTACAACGTATCCGGCAGGTATAGAGCGGACAATATACGTGCTTAATGGGAGCGAGCTCGCGAATAGCTCGAGGAAACTTCTCGAAATATCACTCTGCTGGTCCCTAAACCAACCGACACAATGGCCGGTATTCCTGTTGGAAGCGGAATAATATCAGCTGGAGGGGTAGCGTAGCAATTTCATTACCGTAACCACTGGGTAGCCAGGCATTCGTGTGCAACCGACAATGCTCTACACGTTTATGGAAGGGACAGCCTATACGCGAGATTACACGACTGTTCAAGTAGAGCGGGCCACGTTGTTGTTAATTCACCGGAGAGCCAGAAACTTCGCTCTGGAACGTACGGACGAGTGAACCGTATCGAAGTGACTTCCGGATGAACCGCCGTATCAGGGGTATGTCCCTACGTCTCGTACGTGTGCGGACGCTGTTTCAGGGCCCTCCTGGGGGAAGGTCCGAAGGGATAATGTAACGATTGCTCTTCCGCAGCCGGTACACACTGGGGGCTTGAAGTGATGGACGTTGAAGAAGGGCTTCCAAAAAAACCGGATGTTTCAATCGATTTCCTGTGATTAAATTCCACGGAAAACCGGGGTAAATTAATTAAAGGGGGATTGAAGCTCGTGAAAGTTTCCGGCAGGTTCATTTTCATAGTAGGCATCATAAAGTTTAGGAACAAGAGCGTAACGGTTTTACAAGTATCCAGTATTTTGCTTGAAAAGTTCCTTTTTTTCAGAGGAAGAATGTTAGTATTTCCTGTTTCGTAGTAATTTATGAAGGTTTCCTGTCTTGAATCGAAGCATTAAAAGGACGGTGTTAAGTGTTTCACTTAATCGTGAATGCTTGAAATGTCAAGCGGAAATGGCTAAACGCGTTAAAGTGGACACACAATCCTTAGTCATTTTCATTACGCACGAGTGGGGGAAGTAAGATATCCTACGGATCATTTGTAGTAATTTCAAGCAGGGAAGTGAATGTTGAATTTAAGGGGGCACGGAACATGGGGTCGGTAATGAAAGAAAAGTGTACGACTTTAATTAGGTTCACCGGGGCTAGAAACAAGCCCAGAGTTGACAAACTACCTCCATCCACCGGCGTCCTTCTGCGTCTCTGCTCCCTTAACTTAAGGGAGCATGTTGTTTCCAAGAGCCATGGTGGAATGGCATAACATCGCCCCCAATCATCTCCTAATAAGACCTTGGCTCTCTTATTTAGCTGGAACTTTTCTAGGGAGAAAAGGTAGTAAATTGCGTAACGCTACCTCGAAATTACCGGTTTCTCTGCTTTGTCTCGGTACCTTCTTTCATCTCTGAGCAAAACCAGAGACGGAACGAAAGTACGATTTCTACGGGCGATTATACTGACACGGTACAACATTGTTCACTCGAAACAGTCAACTCGAGCACATAAATATGACGTTGTTCAATATTAATCCCTTCTGTTTCATCTATCTGTCTTAAAAGTTTCCGCACGCTTGATACGATGAAGAATCCATTGTTATCAGTAGACTGCGAATATTTATGCAAATAGAGACTAGAACCTCAATTATCCGAACACTGATCATCCGGAAACTAGTCATCCTATGCCAGTTACAAGCTAGAAATTTCATTTATGACACTATGTACTTAATTTTGCAGAACTCGCTATTTTATATTTTAAAATAAAGTTATCATTCTTATGCGAAATATTGTTGCAACGTCAGTCGTACTATTACTAATTATAGTCCGGATTATTGAGGTACTACTTTATAAATATTTAAACTTCTATATTTCCTCTGTTAATGCAGTTAAATAAATTAAACTTAAAAAAAGATGGCATTTTCTCCTTAAAATGTTTAATATACGTAATTTTTATTTCGCTAAGTTATTAAATATCCATCATTCACCAATTTGGATATGTTAAATTGCATGAACATCCGCAGTCTAGTTATCAATATCGGTTTACCCAAGAAAGAATTCTATTGACGCTGATTTAAATGAATCTCAAGAAAAAAGTCATCTAGACGTAATTTAGTTCTATGACAGAACATGGAAACAGTAACTGATTACGTTTTAAGACATGTATACATATGTCCCTCGAACTGCAGGGAACTGAAGCGAGGGGAATAGACCTAAAGTGGGGGAAGGCCACAGCTCTGGTCGCCATCACTGGTTTACACCAATATTATTGTATCTATTTGAATTATTATTCATATTATAACGGAAAATTCAAATAAAAGTGACATGGTAAAGTCGTATAACTTTCATCTTTCTTTTTTAGAAAAATATGTTGAAGAACGAAAAATAAATTGTTAGTTTTTTAAGAGGATGGCTCTATTTATATGTTTAAATATTCTTGTAATGTTACTATTAGTGCATGAAGTAAGGGTATAAAATGTAACATTAATTCGATGGTGTGGTACTCTTACTACAAAATCCATGCTTTCCCTTTTCTTTTCTCTTTCGGAAAACTATAAGTTTTAACTATACTCTATACACGAAAAATTGTGATCACTGAATTCAACGTAACGATTATTCTGATTCTAATATAAAGAAAGGCTAAGTTGCCTTTAAAAAACACAGAAACTCGTTCTCAAATCCCTAATTAGTCTCCAGAACAGAGGGTCCGCTTCAGCCATTTCACAACATTTTTAAAACCACGTGAAAGGTCAGTCAAATCATTTGTAACTAGTTGTAATAATAGCGATGCAAATTCGGATTTTCGTCTCCCTCTGTATAAATATACAATGGCGGAAAAGTGAACCTGAAATTACTACAATAGTCACGTTAACAATAACGGAGATGTCAAGTTAAGCGCAAAGTGGATCCCGAGTGATTATAGTCCTATCATTGCAGCAGCGATGTTAGTATCGTAGTAGCTGCACCGAGGTACAATTACAGTATCAATAATGCTGTGATCGCGATATACGGTTATAATGCAAAAATAATGCAAGAATGGGAATAGAAATCGTGCAAACATGTAGTTCCTATGTACAAAAGTTATATGACTCATGCACATGAAACGAAATATTAACGTTTCATTGCGTTTTTATAACGTATTTTTCTGTATGTTTCTTTTCTTTCTCACTGGCAACGAACGTAACTAACGAGTTTACTTTCAAATTATTCTAAATTAGTATTAACAAAATGGAGATTATATGCTACAGAGCTTTCTATACGATTCCATGATTGCTTTTTATTGAAATAAATAGGGCTTAGGAATATACGATTATTCCTAATCTGTTTTAAACTCCGAAAAGCTTTACTTTCAGAATGTTTTTCATCTAATAATTTTATTGCATGTGTGAGTTGGTGAGACTTTGAAAGTAGATAGGAACTTGTACAGCTGAAGGAAAAATAGCAAGAACCATCTGAGCAGAAAAATGGGGCCCAAAATTATTGAAGCAATGTGCATAAACATTAAAAATCTGAAATCTAATCTAGAAAAGTGATAAAATTTTCATTGACAGTTAGCGTCGCTTGACAATCCAAAAATAACGCCACAGATGGCATTGTTCTATACCTTGTGAAACAAGTACCTTCTATAAGAAAGCATTTTCCTTTTAATACTAATAATGAACCCCTAAAATTGTAATCATCATAAAAACACTTAGTACATGTATATATTTTTCTTTGATAATTCTGTTAACGATCACTTTTGAGGATTTTTTATGAACTAAAGATTAAAATGAAATTAAGGTGGTAATATTGTGCTCGAATCATTTTACTACCTAATCATATCTTTCCAGTGCGCCTTACGTCCTCCTTGTAATGATCAAAATGGCTTATCGGCACAACTGTTTATTATATTGCACTGCTATCAAATCTTTAAGATATGTGTGATTTAGTACGATAATTCACGATATTGATTCATTAATTATATTCACACAATCCAATAGTAAAATTGTTTTAAATCATTTTTAGAAATCGTGTTCTTCTCAGCTCTTCTGGATTTACAACGTTTTAGGAATAAGCTCCTCGATCACAGCCACAATATTTTCAATATTTTCTGTCACTGCTATCTGCCAAGGGAGGCAATACGGGAAAATTTTTAATTGAATGTATGGCGTGACGGCGCAAAGTAACGTGTCGCGAGCTGGAAAGTATTCGACATAATATACGTCTTCGATGTTTGGCAAGCGAGTTCAACGTTTTAAATGCGCATGTATCAGCTTTGTTCGACGGGAACGTGTTACCCATACCATGTACCATTGTCTCGACTATCGACTAGGGATGTCATGACTATTTGGCGCATCGTTCCAACTGGGACTTCGTTATGCAAGCTCTTGCAGTCGCATTAACGTCATATTTGCTGCAGGCTCGCTGAGAACAATAGTCGTATTACTGAAACGACTATTCAACTTGAATTTCATTGTGATGACTGAGTCTAGAAATTAAGGACACTTATGTGATCAACTGTAACATAACAGAGCAAGAAGTTAACTATTTTTCATTTTTAAAGACCAACGGATTTAGAAATCTGTAAAAACGTAAAACAAACTCGCCAAATTTATCGGAGTTGCACCGTATCTGATTATTAGACTGCGGATCTTTATGCAATTTAATATATTTAAGTACGTGGAAGATGCACATTATACACAGTGAGTAAAGTAAGAAATAATTTTTGCAACATTTAAAGCGGAAAATATAGTTTTATCATAGTTTCATTTCGATAATAACATTAAAATAAGTAATATTTAAGTCTTACAATGTATATTTATATAAACATCCGCAGCCTAGTGATTATGGACAATTTTTCAATTTATGCTTTAATTATACTTCATCGAATAAAGAATTTGAGGAGAATGTTGCTAATTACGATATTCGTAAAATATTATTAAATTATTATATTTTAGAATATTGAAGGCAAGATGAATTAGCGGCTATACTATATTAGCGATACTGTGCAGAGTGAGACACCTAACTCTACGATTTCATAGTGCTTGCTCTGTGAAAATATGTTTTGTACAAAAATTGCATAGTAGCCAGGAGAACATATAAGGCAATAGTTCGCTTTTTACTACTTTACATTTTTATCCAGATTTGAAGGCCATCCTCAGTTTTTTCGATGTGATGCCCAATATTTCTTCCCAAATTCCGATAAAGTATCAAATGCTACGTGGCAAAGTATTATACCAGATATGCATGAAGTTAACAGTTATTGAGATATTAACTTAATTGTTAGAGTAATTCGAAAACAAGGTCGGATAGGATAAACGTTTATATGAATGTTTTTAATTATTCATGTGTGTTGAATCCACCACTCAAATTATGCCCACATATTATGATACATCTTATATAGTTCCATTCAAAAAAAGCAAACTTAACTTTCATATCCAATAATATAATAATGTAAAAAGAATTTGACTTCGCCTTCTCGTATCATACAACTTTCATATAAACAATCTTGTTGTATCTACAGTATGTTAGAATATAACGGTTTGTAACATTTAAGCACGGTCATCCTGTATTTTTACAATTCAGTCAGAAGTTAACAAAAAGTTGAAGAATAATTATTATTAATCATTACGTTACATTTCGTATTTTTTTTATACGGTGGAACCTCGATTATCCGAACGCCGGTCATCCAAAAATGCCTCTTGCAGGTTGATAACAAATTAAAATTATTATCAATGACACTGTCTACTTAATTTTATTCCACGGTGTACTTTTATATTCTAAACCAACATTATTATTTGTATGCGAAACATAGTTGTAATGTGAGTCATCTTGTTACCAATTACAGTTCGGATAATCGAGGTTCTACTGTAAATTACTGACAAAACACTTAGGGGGTGCGTTTATATTACATTTTTTTCTTCAATATAATTATAGAAGACACTCACACAGTTCGCGGGGAAAAACCTGAGACACCCCGTGTAAGGATATTACCAAACATGTTGCCAAAAAATCGAAGATGGACGTGCAATATTCTTACAGCGACGTTCCCTGCGTGCTTTTGATAAATTCAAATTCAGTCGTTACTCGCGATAAATGAACGTCGACAGGTTAAAACGTACACGTCAAACGTCTTCGAAGCAACGTACGCAACGTTATCAGCCCGCTGTTACGGAGTTAGACGCGTGCGCGCGTGTGCACGAGTGTGTATGCCAAGGAACAGGGAGCAACTGACAAACTTCTGGCAAAAGTTCGTGCTCGGATAATTGTTATTATCGCGTTGCCAGCTTAATTAGATGCATCGAAGGTAAAAGGGAGACGGAGTAAATCTTAAGAATTCTCGTGCACGATTCGACTGAGCCAGCGCGAGTCGTTCTATACACTGGGTCGCGGAAGCCTGTACACGGGGGCAGGTATGGAGATATATTTCTGGACTTGGCGAAACTCTCGTTGCAAATCGTGCGGCACGAACTGGAAAACTTCGCTCCGCACGGGAGTCTAACTTCGTTAAGACAAACGTTTTGAACAGAAACTCCGCTTTTGCACGGCAAAGCGTGGCGGTGACGTCGGGGCGGCGCGAGGGTCAGTAAGGACGAGCTGGTGGGACGGAAAAACTCACAAAGAAAGTGGAAAAACTTCGATGCTTAAATGTTGAACATCGCCGGGACGAAAGGCCCTCCGGCGATTAATAACATTTATGATGAAAGAGACTCGCTGGCGTTTTAAGAGAAAATGAATTCCCGTTACGTACGTACTTTTGAAACACAGTTCTCTGACTCAGGTCTCCGAATGTTTTTCCTCGCTCCTGGCGGAAAACGAACATTGAGTTTCAAGAGCACGCTGCTATTTAGCCAGGAAAATCAATTCCTTGATGACCCAGGATCGCTGTTGTTTCTCGTAACTGAAATAAATGTAGTGAGACATCTTTTGTGTGAAGCATTATTAATCTCAACGAGTCACGTTGTTAAATATGAGATCCAGTTCTGTGTCCTCTTAGACATATTTTTTACGGTAACTTGGGTGTATAAAACGTTTGAAGTTATGCGAGAAAATAAAGAATTCTTTAATAATGCTTTGCTTTCACTCTCGATTTGTATTAAGTATTAATTAAATTATTATGGAAACAGCATTGTTTAATATAGGCTAACCTGAAAACATACGAAATTGTTATTTTAAGTTTACTCAAATCTTAAACTGCGCTTAAATTGTTAACCGGATTGTTCTTTGATTAGGAGTATCTATTGTTTGTAATTAAAAACGAATAAATATGAGGTAAATTTTTTGTCCATCACAGTTAAATCGTCTTCTTCGATCAACTGGTGTAAACATTTATCAGCAAATACTGTGAGAACAATTAACGGGCGCCTTGCTTACGGCGGAGCAATTTTCATAGGACGAGTTAACTCGTCTTCCCCAGCTAACAGGTTAATAATGTAATCTGCAAAGATGAACTCATTCAGATTGAAAACAATGTACTGTCAGAACTTGTTTACAGTTCGATTAATTGAATTACTTTATGAGGGATAAATTGCAACGTTATGTACATATTTACTCGAAATTGCGACCCCGTTTGATCTTAAAACAACCCTTCCAACCCATTCTAATGGGTCCAAGCTGCTGCCAATGACTACAACGTTTGATGTAGTACAATGTATACATATACAGGGTGGTCCACGCAACTCGTTCACCCTGATTAACTTGTAAAGTACGCATTGTATGACAAAATTTTGTATAGAAAAGTTGTATGGTTTGGAGTTGATTTTTTTTATGTGGAGGCGTTTCGGATATTTCAAGGTCAACTTCGTTTTTTTAAATGAAATGCTATATTTTTTATGCCAAAATATCGAAGAGCGTTAAATTTTGAGTAAAAAAGTACTGACCTTTATTAGCCGTAAACCTAATAATTAACGAATAATTTCACTTTGTTTCTTGAAAATGGTCTGTGTGTAATATCAAGTTGGAGATTCAAAAAAATATATGCATTATGTAATGTATCCCTCCAAACCATACAACTTTTCTATAAAAAATCGTGTCATACAATGCATACTTTACAAGTTATTTAGGGTGAACAAGTTGCGTGAACCACGCAATAACTCACTTTTGTGTAATTGTCAAACTCTGTTAATTCAATAGCTCCACTTTATACAATTAACACCTTGAGCGCCGCAGTGGAAGATCCTGCAACTAGTCAGACATGCAGAAAAACCTTTTTATTAACATGTATCGTTGAATATATAAATATTTATTTATTTGATAATATACTTCTTATTTTGTACTATCATTGGAACATAGATGGATCTCAACATTTCGTTGGGGTAATCAGTTGTTTGATAAATTAAAATTGATACGTAGATCACCGGTGGTACACGTGACGCCCAACGTATTAACCCTCATCCGTCCCTCCTGTCAATTTGACACATTTTTCTCACAAAAATGCGATAAATGTAAAAAAAAAGCAGTATGCCTTGCATATCATTTTATTATTTGTGAACGATAGTTACAATCTTGTGCCTGAATGTACTGAATATACAGAAATTTCATTTTTATATTTTGAATAAAAGAGTTTTGCAAGTTTAACTGTTTATCTTTTCATTGTATTGATTTTTACCATTGTGTCAATTTGATACCAAGGGACAAATTGAAAAAATAAGGGACTGATGAGGGTTAAGCAGAAATCTAATCAAACTGATTTCTTACTTAACATAAATCACTTGCATTAAGGAATACGAGCTTCTTAAGAAGTACATTATGCATAACATTACACAATATTTATAAAGTCGCGAAAAATAAAGCAGAAGAACCGAAATAGAAATATCCGGTTAATATACCGGTCGGCATTCTTCTCTGTACTTCTTCTTCGACCTAAAAGTCCCCGAGCGTGCTCGGAAAATATTTCATGTTCAGTTAATTAGCGTAAGACAACAGGCGAAAGTTACGGCTTCAATGCGGGAAAAGGTGCTTCTTTTTTCCTTTTTTCCTTCTCCTGTGCCCTCCTTTACTGTCACCGCGAGGTAAATAATAGCGGCTAGACACGTTTTAATTTTTCGCTGAACGGCCTGTTTTGCATGTAGATGGGATTGAAAGAGACGCGTTGTTCATCAATGTTTTTCATACTTTCTAAACAGATCTAAGACTCTAATAGAGGCTGTCGCCTGGCACTTGGGCTACCTCCATCGTCGAAACAGTTGGAGGAATAGAAACAAGTGAGCAGTAGAGCTTCCATTGTCCAAACATATATTATGCGCACGTTCTATTGTATGAAGAGTATGTGTTCTTCTCGAACACTGAATACCTAGAGTGAATACAAAGTTCAGTCACAAAATTTACACATGCATTCCATACTTTTAAAGTAATAGAAAGGTTGTAGCGAATATGAGTGCTGAAACCATTTGTTCTTAAGACTGGCTAATTTTCTTATCCGCTCCGAAAATATGACTTTAGAAGACGATTCTAAAATAGTTTCACAAACTTTGTGGGCATAATCTGCACTGTAAATCTAAGAAAAGAATCTCAGTAAATATAAACATAGCTTATTGTAGTTGCTTAAATAGTTATAACGGATGTCAAAAATGGCCTTCATTACATTTTAAACTTCTCACGTGTTTGAAAATGTTTGGCGTCTTTATGATTCTTCAGCATCATCCAAATACGCTATTCCTCATTTGATACGAAACATGTTTCTCTACACTAACACGTACATGTATTGAAACCTAATGTTAACGTACCTTGAGTACAAGACTATTACAGATTTATGGTACAAAATATACTCACAACTTTTGTGGTAATCCTTTAACCCGGCAGTGCACACGTGAACTTCTGAAACATAAGTGTCTACATGGGGTGCTCATGGACCCTCGATAAAAACTAACATTTATTGACTACGATATATAAACATTTGGATGCTTTATGACTCTGTCAAAACTGAAACAGTATGGATCTAAAAAAAAACATGAACATTACTCGATACTATATAACAAAAAATATTAGTGAACAAATAACTTATAAACTAGTCAACAGACCAGTCATCTCTTCTAGGAGTGGGGGGTCTATTAAACTTCTGAGTTAATACAGCGCTGTACTTCGCGTCCTATCAAAGCATATTCAGACGTAGTGTTTACGCTTTTCCATACTAATCCAAACGAATTCGATTTATAATGAGTTAATATCAAACTAATCATTTATAAAATATCGCCAAAACGGAATTGCGTAGTATTGTCAGTTGAAACTAAACACAAAGTAATAAAGAAATTCAGTACGAATGAAAATGCAACAAGTTTAGCACAAAAATATGGTGTTTGGACACCACTAGCCTGCAGATGTTTATGCAAATATAAATTTTTAAACTGCAATATTTTCTGTTTGAACACAGTTGAAAAAATAGAACTTTGTCGAAAGTATATTTTGTGCTTTAAATATTACGCAGGGTACTTTTTATTTCGTTTGCTTTAGAAATTCGCATCGTTCAGGCATTTGAATATGTGAAATTGCATAAAGATCCGCAGTCTACTAATCACTAAGGTAAAAAACAAAAACATGCTAATAAAAATCATTTGTAGGAAGTTACTTTACCGGATAGCTCAACCAGGCCCAAATTATTAATGTTATTACAAAATCAGGAACCAAAATTAGTGATAGCGATCATAAAAACGTATCAGCTGATTCGGATGCAAAAGAAACTAAATGTGTTCAGAAAATTATATGATGGTTTGCCAAAAGGATTACGGCGTACGTAAGATTAATTTTTTTAATCTCATACTAAACTTGGCAAAATTATTAGAACATTTTGTCAAATTTTCCCGGAAATATACAAAACAGAACATCAGAAGCTTGTTCTTTTATTCGAAATTTCAATTGTTAAAGCACTTTTGTCCCCTTATTAAAGTAAACATTCGTCCGTAAAAGCTAACATTGAATTGTTTGTAGTATTTCAAATGTTATTTACGCTCTTCTTCGTTTATGTATATGCGTGCAGATAAAAAGTGCAATTATGCATTTTCTTTCAATCGGTGTTCCGTATTCTTTAATACATCGCAGGGTACTGTTTTTCGTTCTCCGTAATAAAAGTGAATTGTTAGGTTGTCAGGTGTAGTCACTCAGCTCGTATAAGTGTCCTCGGACACCCTGTATAAGCGTGGTACTCGAAATGTATCAGTGTCTCCTCGAGACTAGTGGTTTCGTCTGACTAGTTTCAAGTTGTTCCACTAACGCGTCCGTTACATGTAACACGATTTTGTAATGCAAAGTACCTAATCATGAAGAGTCTCAAAAAAGCTTGAACTTTTCCTCGAAACATTATCTCAGGAACATCATTGTTATCATATTGTCAGCGGAGATTAAGAATAAAGAAATAAAGGAACAAATATTTTACTTATTTGCAGATTTATGTTTTGCAGAAACTTAATGCGTTCTCCGCCACTGTAGAAAATTCCGTAATTAGACAGACACTTGAAGATGGCTATTTATTAGTACACGTGGTTGATTGTACCAATATTTATCTATTTGATATTACACTTTCTGTTTGCACTATCATTTTAACGTGAATGTTACTGCAAATTTCATAAGGACTGGCAGTTATGTGATGAAATTAAAATAGATGCGTGTACCAAAAACAGTACATGTGACAGGAAACGTGTTAATAAAAATACAACAAAATATTGTCCCAATAGCAATACAGCATACAATATAACAATGTTGTCGTCATGTTTTTTGTTAGGTTAAACCTTCACATTTTAAATGTTAAGGCGTGGCGTATTCAAAAATAACTTTCGAAATTCATTGATTAGATACGTGACAAAAATAATTTACGATAAGTGAAGTGACCATAAAATATAAGAAATTAATAAACATACATAAAATTATAGTATTATTGAGACATAATCATACTGTACGTTACTCACCCTCTATACTGATACACACATGTATGTAAATATTTATGCTTATATTTGTTAATTTATTGATACAGCGTGGTCAGTTTCTTGAAATTTACCTAATTTATACATCTTATTGCGAAATATACGTAACTATTTAAAAATAATTACAATCTTTTCATTAGTGATTAACAAAAGAGTCCCTGCTTATTTTATGAACAGTTATTTCAACAAGCAATTGCTTCAATAGAGCCACTGAATATCCTTAACCAGATACCAGGGAAACATTAATACTCTAGTAACAAATGACATTATGTGAAGCTTGATTCACGTCGGAATAGGTTGTCGTCACGCCTCGTTGATTAGCCGATTAAGCGTCCTGCACGACATTAATAATCCAATAACATTAAATCAGCCTCCGTTTATGATCTCAATAAAATGGTCGACGTTTCGCGGGCGAACCTATCGGATCGTCAGGGACGGACCGTAGAAATTGTAAAGGAAATAAGATTGTTCGCCGAAAGCAATCTAACCTCCTTCCACGCTGAAGATTCGAGCAACCAGGTCGATTCCCGTAGTCTAATGTTTCATCTCGGCGGTGGGCAGGCTTGGAAATTACCGCGGCGCTTGAAGATGCGATCGCAGCCAAGAGCTATCCCGTGCGCTCCATTATCATGCAGATATATACGCATAACAGTTCGGGAAGATGTACACGCAACGATCGTTCCTCTCTCCCCTTTCTCTATTTCTCACAGGGAACGCTGGGCCGTGGATCGAGCGCAAAGTGGCGCATAGAGAGGCGCAAGCATGCTCCGGAGAAACGTTGCAACAAAAGGCAACGAGATCATGGTCGGGCAGGTTGGAGAGGGGAGAGGCGGAAGAAAGGGAGGGAGCGCGGACCTCCATAAATAAGTTGATAGAGTTCTATCGGGCGTAGCACGCGGTTACGAATTAGTATATCAGAGGCAGTATACGCGATTGGCCGATATCTAACCGGTCCGCACAATGGTTAGTAAAGCAAACGTAAAGCCGAATTGCCGACCGCACGAGTACGGTAGACCACAGTAACATAATAACCGAGAGTAATGCGTGAATTATTGACTGCTTCCTATCTTGCTACCACTGACTCTACCGGTACGTATACGCGGCCTCCCGTGCACGCGTGCACGCGCTCTCACTCCACCTTTGTCCGCTTTCCGTATTAAATGGTTTCGTACACGTAGATTAGCCGCTGTCTACTCCACGAACGGGGCCGTACGTCACGCACCCAGGCAACAGAGAATCGTGTGCGTGCGAGTCTTTACGCACGCAGAAAGTCTGCACGTACAAAGATCAAGCTATTATTGGGTGTCCGAGGAACTTTGTGCGCTGCTCAAAGACCAAAAACGGATACATTCACTGCATACTGTTTCGTGTTTGTAATTAAATAAATAATTAGTTTGACTGTGTAGTCGTGGTACTTACATCATGATCGTATTGATAGATTTTGTCGATCAAATAATTTTACAATGATATGAACAAGTAGGTAAGGTAACCTGTTGAAGATAAGTCAGGCGAATATGGTGGATGAATCAAAGGTTTTTAACCGAGTTCAGTAATTTTTTAAAGCGTCTCTTTTGCAGTATGTTGTCTTTTGTTGCCTTGAAGAAACCCTTGCGATTTGCTAATCCTGGTTGTTTCCTCAAACGGTTTTCCTGCGCCTTTTCGAGTTCGATTGCGCATAAGTCTGCTGTAATAATTTAGCCTCTACCAGAGTTCAATGTGAGCAATTCCAATAGTTGTCCACCAAACGCACAGTAAAATTGTTTTTTGATCAAGTTTAAATTTAAATCCGGATGGACCCGGAAACCCACGTGATGACCGACAATGAAGTCGTTTTTTATTTTCATAAGTTACCTATTTTTCATCACTAGACAGAAAACGGTCTAATAGTGGCACTTAAACTATGGCGTTTCTCGTCATCGCAACGATGGGGTCGTACAGTACACATCTTCTGACACTATACACCTTCCTGAGACTGTGTAGATATGTCCGTATTTTTCCTTCGTACACATTCAATCTTCTACTGATAGTTTTACACGATGCTGTTGGATCCTCTTCAACAATGTCTTGTAAATCATCGTTATACACGAGGCTTGGTCGTTCATCCCGTGTTTCGTCTTCAAGAGTTTCGTCGCCATTTTTAAACCTTTTAAACCACTCTTATACTCGTCGTTTTCTCACAGTATTAATGCTGAAAGCTCGAGAAATATTTTTGGCAGCTTCTGTGGCATTAGCTCCAAGTTTATACTCGTAAAGAAAGAACAAACGAATTACGATGGCGGATGCACACATTTTGCAATAGTTTTGAGGGAGAAAACTGACTGATTTTTACATCTCCCTGTCCATACAAATGCAAAAACAGGTAAAACAATGAAGCATTTGTAGGTAAAAGGATAACAGGCCGTACGGGAAAAACCATGCGAACTATCTGGAACACTTAAGGGGACTAGGCAGTCAAAAAATGCATTTTTTTTTATTGTATTTTCCGAAAGTACTATCCTTCCCGAGTAAAATGCCGTTTGAATCATGTCAAAATTTGCAGAATTAAGGATTTGACAGCCGAAAAGTTCGATCGCGAGGTATGTAGTAGTCATGGTCTTCCAAAACTTTAAACGCGTTTTTCTCGAAATCATACTTTCTCCTCGTTTTGCAGTGATTGCGAAAAAACGGAGGTTCAAATCGACTTGAAAAAAATTTAGAAAATGTGAAACATGTCTAGTTAAGGCTTGTATCTACGCATAAGTCTGCAAAAACTCCTGTTTTGTCAAAAAAAAATATAAAACAGCTTCTGTTTTAATGAAAAATCGCGTTTCTTTAACTTTACTGCCGTCATTTTTACAATTTTGATTTTTTTTCGGTTTAAATAGGTTCAGTGCAGATTAGGGGCCTATAGAGTGCCAAATTTTTCAGAATATTTCATAATTCGATTCTTTATGGCCAGGATCAATGCAAAACCGCAACGACTCCATAAAAGCGCCTATACATCAGTCGACTGTAAAACCATCATATATAAGTATATGTTATTCGAAAAAATATTTTTTTACAGTTTGTAGTATTAGCAAACATTACCTAAAAGTAATAGTCACAATATGTATAAATTTACCTGTAATTAATTCTCAAAGAAAGTTACATTTTGTCCAAATCTGACTGCCTAGACCCCTTAATATATTTGTTATACATATTAAAGCCGTTCGGGCAAATACGAAAATTAAGACTAACTAAAATAAATGTATTGATTTACTAGATTACGATGCAGTTTAGTAAATATAAGTTAAAATTAGATTATACATTTATTGCAAACAATAATGGAGTGTCCTTGACATATAATTTTTGCGTATAACAGGAAAATGTGTATGTGTAAAAAGTAGGAAATCGTTGTATTATTTTCATATGAAAATACAGAAAAATTGACGAATTTAGAAGAGATTCAGAAGAGTAGAGATATACAAAATAAAAGTGTATTTATGTCAAAATATATGTAAATAAAACTCTCATTCGGGTTCGATTGACCTGAACGGTATCAATGTAATAAACATACATACTTCACATAAAATAACACTACAAACAATGTTTAAATGTAAGTAAATACATGTTTTTGAAATTGATATATCTTGAAGACCGATAAAAATTATGCAAACGAAATCATTTGATCACTTGCTGTATTTGAAACTACTTTTGGCGCAGAATATATTATTACACACAGTACTACAGGTAAAAACAAGCTACTTCTACAACAGCAGTAATAATGGTATTAACAATTTAGATTTCATTAAGCACACCGCTATGTTTGAAGGGTTCATTAGCAAAACGCCGTTCATATCTAGCTAAGGTATTCATACAGATTTACAATTTATAGTAAGTACAAATGCAAATGTGAACAATACCACGAAGAAGATTATATTGCGTATTCTGACAACGCAAAGGCTTGTTACGAAGATGTATACGATTCATGTAAACGAGTCATACTCGCGAACAGTTACAATTACCTGAATTCTTTGACCCTGTCTGCACGAAGATTGAAGTCGTACTTCACGTGAGCATGACACAGGACCTAACCCAACCTAAGTACGTACACAGCACGGAAACTCTTGCATGCACGTGAACCAAGTTATCATAGCTACCCAGTAGATGGATAGATATATAAACTTCCTGATGGGGAGACACGTATAATAGGTGAACGGAATTATAGTGCGATCGTAAATTGGGCCAGATTTCAGGCAAATTCATGATTTACGTGACGAAACAAGCAGGGACGAAAAATAACATGGACTTAAGAATCTTGAACATGGATCAAGAATGTTACGACACGTTTAAATTCTGAATAGTATTCCCTTGAATCTGTAAAAAGATTTTAAGGTTGTTCATTGAATAAAATTATGGAACAAGATTTTGGAAAACGCAGTTAATTGTCCAGTATACTTATGGAATTTATGGCCATTAAACTGGCACTCTGTTGGAAGTTTTAACGCTTTCACGAGTCGCCAACTTACAGGTATTAGTGTTCGAAGTTTGCAGGTAGTGATGGATTATGATACTTTTCAATTAGCATCGGTGTATAAAGTATCGCTGTATCAAGAGCACATGTGACTACGTGGATATCAAATTGTATCAAATCCTCATTGACACCTACTCGAAAAGATTAATCCTTCATAATTACTTGTGTTACTGAGATGTATCAATACACTCACAATTAGGAAAGATATGTAATTTCCTAGGAATTTACTGCTGATAAGAAAGAGTTCTACAGGATATACTCTACACAATGATGCGAATTATATGTTCTAAAACAGAAAATAATATTCAATTTATTAACCTGACAACTTACAACCAGTGTTCCACAAATAAAAGTGAAAGTTAATGTGATTAACTGTTACCTTCCTCAATCTATATTAATATTTTTTCTTCTAATATCCTTACATATTCTTAGTTCTGAAAATTGTCATTCAACAGCAATTGGATGCAGTTCTTCTGGAAACCTTAAGTTATGGTACCTGTCAAGTTCAAGAATCTTCCACTTCATTATAAGCATCACCAAAGAATAATTTTCGGAGAAACAATTGAATAGTAGACAAAGTAATGATTTGTCACATTCTTATAGAAGGAAACAAAATAGAACAGACTGTTTGCATAGCTCTTGACTAAATAAATTATGTATATTTCTAAGTGAAGTAAGATTTAAGTTACGACTGCTAAATGCAGTAGCTCTTGTTTAAGTATGCGAATTGGGGCCGTGCGTCACTTTGGATCTTTTACACGGCGCTCAGAAACTTACGCACAAGAAATAACTTATCACAGTTACTTACGAGATGAGCAGACATATCTTATCTGTCACTCTTAAAGTTTCTTTTACTGCAAAATTTGGAACAAATCTTCATAGCTTTAGATGTTACTTCGTACCATTGGAAATGATAACATTACGTATAACGGTCTATTAATTAAAAAATATTACATTAATGTCCTATAAAACTCTATGGATCAAGAACAATCGAGCAATTTCAATACATGGTCGTTAGAGAGAATTACAATTTCAAAGAAACTTAATAACATGCGAAATTAGTGCAAAGAGAAGTAATTATTACGTAAAGTCATACACTTTGAACAAACATTTATTAAACTAAAATTTGTTCGTTTTACATGCACAGAATTTCTTTTGATACAAAAAATCCCATTACTTCTGTATGTCAAACCCTTTTTCTCTGGCATAAAATAGGACGGTGAATATTTCTATGAAAACAAATCCGTGTATTTTGCGTCCTTTAACACTTTGGCTGCCACACTTTATTGGTTAAAAATGACAAACTTTTTAAGTTTCTATAGAAAGGAAATGTAATCGCAAGTTAAAATCTTCTTAATCAAGAATATTAGGAATACTCATAATATTTTTATTGGTACCATTAAACTTTAGTAAATAAATTTATGAGTACTAGAAATGATCAAATACATAACGTTTGAATCGAAGTTTCACCCTTATATGGGTGACCTGGCAGTCCAAGTGTTAATGATGTATTTCAACCAGTTCATTTACATTTCCGCATAACCTTACTGTTTCGAGAAAACACGTAAATTGAAATTCTACGCACTACAAACGATTCGAAAATAAAAGTACAATTTTTGGAATATCGTCGATTCTTCGACCTTTCTGATACACGAATTTACAAAATTGCTCATGCGTGTCACGATTGAACAATTGTTTAGCTGGTCGACTGTGTCTGCGTGACTCGAAATTCCTACGATAAACGATACCAGTATACAAAATGACGAAGAAAACCAAATACAAGCGAATGGGACGCGTTCGCCCGCCGTGTTGCTTATAAAACATAGAAAATAATATATTCATTCATAAAAGTGTGCACTTCCGTCTCCAATTTATAACTGAAAATGCAATCTACTCACGGAGAGGTATTGTACTCTGACAAACAATGAAAGATGTATAAGCAAACGTAACATTTAGCGAATCGGACTTTGCATTCACGGACATCCTAACGCATTTCTGCCGAGTACTCAAAGTTGTGCTGAAATTACGCGTTGAATTATTGTTCGCAAGCAGACAAACTAGCAAAACTAATTTGGAAGAGAGCTCATCATTCTCCTGGCCGAGCAGGAAAGAATAATTTAATAGATGGTTGTAAATTCTTGTGTACGTCATTCTGGCTCGTATACGCACGTAGACAACCTGTCCCGTTACTCTTGTGTTTGACATACGTGTATATGCGATCAGGGCATGAACTTCCTATACCCAAGTACAAGGTGGGTAGCAGCCGATGTCGCCTATCAGCTCGATGGAGGAGTCATCGATCAAACCTAAGCGAGCGTGGTAACGACGGTGAAACTCGGGAGACAATATCCTGGTTCGAGGTGGATAACTCGTTAAAGGAGCACGCTAATGGACAGAGCATCTGGCTACTATATAACTGACCGAAGATTCACTGACTAAGTCCACTCGCCATTACAGATATGAACACTTTGACAGATACAAACGAGACAACAATACATTATTCCATCTATGGATCGACTGTTGCCGTAGATACTCCGATTATTGGCTATACTTGATGTTCGTACATTCATCATATATTTCGAAATACATAATTTATTTATCATGTGAGTACGTTTAATTAGTTATATTCTATACTTCAAATTTCTTCATAAAAATCAGCTTTTGAATGTAAATATTATAATCTTTGAAAGTTACGTGTTTAATAATTCATTAGCATTTATTGAAGAATTGATCATTCTGCTTTATTTGTGTTTAACACGCTGAGCGCCACAGTGAAAACGGCCATATCTAATCCAACACGATATAGTTTACTATATTTTATATAAATCATAAAGAAAAAAAACATTTGAGTACTTGATCGTGTTCTTCTATTCCTACATTATTGTATCAGTATGAAGCTTGCTCAAAATTTTGCGACAGTCAATAATTATTTAATTAAATTAAATTTGAGGTGTCAGTCATCGGTGACTGACGCGACGTTCAACGTGTTAAGTAATTTTCAAAATACGTTCGTCGAAACATAAAACAATGTGAGATCCATTCGTTCTGAAAATAAATATTCTAAATGATCTGCGGCTTGGAGCAACAGAATATTCATATCTTTCATTAAGAAAAACATTTCTAAGGGATTTTCCTAACATATGTGAATTATATCAACGAAATGATCAAAGAAATTGAAACTTCGTGTTGCACCTGACTTGTATACAGAAATATAATGTTCGTTGTACTTTTAGAGACTACCATCAGTAAAAATTGACTTCAAGCAAAATTTCTGTTAAGATCACAGCATTGTTAATAAAATTGAAGAAAAAAAAGTTGGAGTAAAATAAATTTTTAAATTTCATTCAAAGTAACACTAATATGATCTCACTTGGTAATAGTTCTTAAAAACAAAATGGGAAATTAAATTAATGTAAAGATTTTACTACATTTTTGAAACATACAACTAAATTTGACGCATCTTGGCATATATTTATGGATATAATTAAGTATTATTATTAACGGTAGACATTAATATTGAGTGAGTCACACAATTGGAACGGTACATAACTTCAGTTTGGTTCGAAATAGAAAAAAAGTTGTAAAGGAAAACGTTGAGTGGTACAAGAATGTAAATTTTTCTGTAAGCTCATTCTTTTTAATAAGTGCAACGATGCATCTAAAAAATGCAAGCGCATTGTGTTTTTACATGAAAATGCGTGTTTCATTTACGTGCACCGATACTTCGAAATATTCCGCATAAAGAAGTATTATGGTACAATGTTAAAAAAGCCAATATTTCGAGAGACATTTCAAGTTTTTTAATGGTCAATTTTCAGATACAAGGCGACGAAAAAAATGGGACTAAACATGAGACACACACTACTCATCAAAACAGGGCAAAAACTCTTCATGAACAAGCATCCACAAATTATTTTTAATAAATTTTTAAAATATCTTTCAATATACCAAATTTGATACCTAAATTTCCTAGCTTGATACCAAAAGCTGTTTCACAGAAATATGTAGCTTCTTTAACAACGCCTTTCATCTTGTCAAACAAAAAGTGTATACCTATTTTATCAAAATTTATATTAAAACGACCCATTATACAAATAATGAAGCAAAAGGAAAAACTAAGGTCGGTCTCCGTGACACTATACCATCATCTGATACAATAAATACGTTCTATACAATTATCAAAAGACTGTACCTGTATACTATTCTAAAGTGTGTATATGTCTAATCGTTCTTAGTGTGCGATGTTTAATAAATCATTACTCAACTGATTTCGAATAGCTGCACGCTGGAAGGTATTACCCTATTACTAACACCTATACGAACGTCTCTCATAAATAAAAAAACATTCTTGTGCTCATATTAATTAACAGTTTTCATCAGTGAGTTTTCTTACCACCCTGTATACTCAATCAGAGTTTTATTCTTCCTGAGCGAGTTCGACTAGCCTGCATAGTTTCTCTCATAATTCAACGACTCCCTCTACACGGGACGAAAAATATTGGTGGTTGTCGGTAGACTGTTTCCCCTGTCAGTGACGCAAGCACACCAACACTTGAAGATAACATCCTGCGATGATAGAAGACAAGGAAGAGATAACTTGGATGAAAAGACGTAGCGGATGGATGTTACATCCTACCCTCTGGTGAAGACGTGGAATGGGTCTCACAGTGTCTAGGACAGAGAGAAGAGGGATTGGGGAGAGAGTGGGACAGAGACAGTTCAAGCTCTTAATTAGCCGCAATTACCGCAGCATAGCAATGTCGAGCGAATCGCCGGAGGCTCATCCTCCGTCCTTCCATCTACTTCCATCTGTATACCGTTCCTCCTTCCTGTTCCTGTTTCTCTTACGTCGCGTCTCCGTCGTCATGTGGAACCCCACGATCCTCTTCCAACCGGTGCCCCCCTTTCGAGCTCCATCTCCGAGCTATTCCCCGTAAAACAGCCAATTTACGAAGGAATGTAAACTAATATGCGGAAAATAAAAATCGCCGTGGCCCGGGCTTTTTTCACCCCGAAGATTTACAATCATGCCACGGCTCTCGTGTCGCAGCTTTTTTCACCCTCGCGGGCGGAAATTTCAGGGATACCACACGATGTTCGTAAGAATAACATGGTGAAGAACATGTTGTATTCTGGTCGTTTGCAACTACCACAGCTTCATTATCGTATCCCTCGTTGTTCGGGATTTCGTTGGATAATGAGGAATCTTATTTGATATAATGGTACATCCTGCTGTATCGGTATCCGTCAGAGAAACTTTTGTTGCTTAGTCTCGGCCGTGGTAACTCTTCTTAGCCCAGTTTCTTTGTGTTCCGTACTCTTTTCCCCTCTGCTGGAAAGTATATTGCTTTCGTTATTTTCATGTTCCGCGTGTAGCTTCCGGCTACGAATGTATAATTCAATTAGATGCATGGAAACGCACGGTATCGAGACGTTTCTTTATGACGCAATACCAAGCCCGGCCAATGTCGCACAAACATGTTACTGACGTCGTCGGGTTGATTTTTGTATTAAACGTTTCGTGCGTATTGGAAATTCGTTGCAATCACTCGCGAGTTTCTGTATTATCGTTTGTAATTTTCCATTCTAGTGCGATTCAACATGTATACTATACATGCATATTTTGTGTGCCTCTCATTGTTAATTCCGTGTATAACCTCTTTATTATTAACACGATATTTCATTAGGTTAACGAAGAATAATTAAGGTGACATATTGACTGTTTTACACCTATTTGGTCCATACTATTAATTTCTGTTAATAAAAGATGACCGGAATCAGTTCCGAATCTGTTATTAAATAACATTTAATTATACTGTTCCAAATCTACGGCCCCTTTCCATACATATAAACCTGTATTTTAATTATAATACGATAGTATTATTGTGTAAGACTCCATCATCGTTACTACTACAGTTACCACCCGTACTGCTATTATCAATATTTCCGTTCTTATTATTATCACTGCTATTATTATAACTGTTATTATTATTATTATTTCAATCATTATTGTTATCATCATAAGAATTGTTACTCCTGATATTATTGTAACTGCGGACATCACCATCACCGTGGCATTACGTGAGTCGGAAGGGCCCAGATCAGTCCTAAGATCCTTTTCTCCCACCATATGGCCATAGCCCCCCCCCCCCCCCCCCCCCCCCCTCGAGTTTTGGTAATTAATCTTTCCCAACAACACACGCACACACACACTTCTGCTCGAGCGACTGAACAGTTTTGAAATAAATAAAACAGAAAACATTCAGAAACGTTCATTTTTTCAACCCGAGACTTGACGATTTCAATCGTTATGGCTCATTCCAACAGTACACATAAATAAAAATTATTGTAAACAGAACTGTACTAAAATTAAAAGTGTAATTTTAGTAATTTATCTCAAAATGGATACTTTTTCGGTACGTACTTCTTTAAAGCAAGAAATTAATTGAATGAGCAAGGCTGCAGATTAAACATTTTACTTAATAAAATTGTTTATTATTTTTAAGTTATCACGGAACTGAAAGTAGGTCGGACTGTTTAAGTAAGTTCTGTTAACTATGTTTCAAAGAGTCCGTTTCTAGGTACTCTTCAATGCATATTGTATCATAATATAGAGATGCTTATTAACACGTGGAATACCGCAATGAAAACAGCCACATCTAGTCAGACACAGTATAATTTACTATTTTTAATATAAATCGTAAAGGAAAAGAATATTCGGCTATTCAGTCGCGTTTTTGTGTTCCTAAATTAATGTTATAATATGAGATTTGCTCAAAATTGTGTAATAATACGTAGTTATTTAATTAAATTGAATTTGAAGCGCCGGTAATTCAACGTGTTAAGAACGTTTACCAATCTATGGTATCTTTTCTTACCATAGATATAAGCATATTTGAAAACGCAATTACACCTTTCTTTATCCGCACGTCTTTCGTCACCAATTGATTCTTCTCATCGATCTACTTTTAGAAAAAATTGTACCAACTTAAACCCCTCACCTATTTTTTTCTGCTCACAATCAAAAAGGGAACACGACCTGTCCCAGTTGCGTGACTCATCCTGTACTGCTTGCGGGAAAGTGACAGAAGGAGATAGATAGGTGAAAAAAGTCGAAATTTCATGGAACGGTGGGAAAAACGAGAGAGGAAGCATGTGGAGATGAACGTGAAGAGTGGCGAATTGTATTTTAGCAGGCCGATGCCAATAGTTGGTGGATTCTGTAGTGGTCGGGTACGCGTCACCATGTGTACGTTCCGCATCTTGGTTTGCCTCCTCCTTCCATCGAGTTGACAACTGCTACGCCCACGATCACAGACGGAATTATTTATGAGTTTGAACATGAGCCAGAGCTCTTTCGCAAGCCACTAAGATGCTTCCCGACTCTAGTCGCATTCTCTGAATATTGGGATAAGGCGCAGGACCAACGTGATCTTGCCACATTCTGGAATTTCATCATGATCTCGGTTCAATTAAAAATGTATAACATAGCGCACTTTGCATAACGCCAGGCTTCATGTACATAGTTGCTTCAGTGGCCACCGTTACTGAATGCCTGGCTAAAGGGAATTTGTCTAAACATTAAGGGCTGATTAAACCATAACTACTCGATGTAAATATTAATAATCATTGCTTCACGTTCTAGACGTTTATTAAGTATTCAGGATTTACAGGGTAGGTAGTAATTATTGTACTGAATAAAACATTCCTAGTACATATGTATTGAAAATCAATGTTATTTGAATCACAAAGAATTTTCTGTTTGGCATACGTAAGAAATTATCTCCCTGATCCGCCGATCATGATAACATAATTCAAACGATAAAGCGACAAACATATGTTAAGGAAGGCATCAATGTAAAAGTGCTGAAAAATAGTCGTCTGTCTTCGTACCGTATTCTACGAGTTAAAGCAAGTGTGTCATTTACATAATCAAAATAAAAAATAGTTTGAAACTGGAACGATATTGATTTTTCAGCATATGTTTTATAGATACTTTGTGCGGTTTAATGATATACCCAGTACGTTTTAAATACTCTTTTATTCACGACTTGCATCATTTTTACCATCAAAGTATCAGAATTATTCAAATTGTTTAATGAGCTGCATAAAATACAATATTTTGTTTATTACAGATATTATTTGCTTTGATACATATTCATTTGATCGAGCTGTACAGTGTATAACTGTTGCACAGATACATGTTTTAATAACGCAATTTTTTTAAAGGAAATTAAATAAGGAAGTAATGAATTGCGAATTGGATTGTATCACTGCAAGAGTTTTCGCAACTAACCGTGCTGTTGCTCATTTGTAACAGTAGCCTTTGCCTGATATTTAAATTATCATGCAGTAAATATTTGGCTTCCATTTAATCGCGCGATAACATGTTCCGCATTTTCGTTTGCTTCCGTTATTATGAAATTATAAGTACAAAGCTCGTCGCATTTGTTCCACATTGTCTGCCGCTTTACGTTGAAATTAATGGCAATATGAGAGACTGAATGCACACAAGATAATATCCGCAATGGTATCCCGTTGAAACTTCATTAAATATGAAATTACGAAATAAAAGTGGATGTTAAGTGCGTTTCACGGATGAAACCCACCTAAAATAAATTATAATAATACGTAATTTATTGCGCGCACGCAATATTTCTATGGGCCGTTTATTTCAGTGATTGATCCGTTGATTTCGATCTTTTCGTTTGTATTTTTTTCAGTTTTAGAATTCGGCCCGGGGTCATGTGTGCACGACACTCTTCTAATGCTGAATCTTGTAATCCACTATTTAAACAAACCGTACATTCAGTGTTTCGTGATTTGCCCTCGTGCGATGCATATTCTACATTCGTGCAAATAGTTTTGTAAATCACGCTAAATAATGATAGTAAGGAATATTTTTACTTCTCACGGCGTGTAACGTCGAGGTTCTTTTCCAGAAACGTTGTTCGGTAAGCGGATTTCGCTGGGTAAAAAATCACGTGAGGCACATAGCAACACTGAGGTGATCAATTGTATGAAAATTTGTTGCAGTGGGCTTGGGAACAAATTCGCGTGTTACAAAAGACCATTATGCGTCATGTATTCTTCTTCATGCAGTCCACTAAATATGTAACTTAAAAAATAGCACAAATAGATTCTCGGAACAAACGTATTATGACAGCTGTTATCACGTAGCTTGCGTATTATATTTATAATACCGTTTTCTACTTCTATTTTCATATCTTTATAATAATTACATATTTGAGAAAACATAACAGCATCGCATGCTTTTACAGTCATTTATATTTTTTAAAATAAGTAAATAATAAATGTAGTACGAGCACAGTTCATAAAATTTGATAAAGTTACGAAGAAATTATTTGTTTTCAGAGACAATTAAATACATATGACCGTCATACCATTTACAAAGTATCAGGTTTGTTGAATGAGAATATACAAATTGGAGGAAAACTATAAAACAAAATTATTGTGTATCTGTGGAATAATGACATATAACTTTAACAGTACTTCGTGTAATTTTGCACATTTTCCTAATCATTTATGGGCTTTCGCCATGTTTAATGTAACGGCGATATTATAAAACAGCGAGGAATGAAGTTACAGCTTTCAAAAAGCACGCGTGACTGGAATGTCGATTTAGTGATCTGAATAACGATTTCCGAGAAAGCATCTTCCGCAGCTTCTTTCCTTGCCCTGCATCAATGTTACCGAAAACAGAGATGAAGTCCTTTCGGTATTCGAACGGAGAGTAGCATTGCAATCACTCTAGTTCGATCTGCCACCAGGGAGCGGCGCCACTTAATGGATAAGTAGACACGACCAGTATTGGGTCAGACGCAGTGGTTTCGTTGGCTAAACGATCGTACGGCTGTACCTTCGATGAAAATCAAGTTAAAGATTTCAAAATACATACATGAAAATGCTGCATAAGTTTCTTAAATGCGTTTCACCTAAAATAGTTACACTCTCCTCTCTTATAAATGTGATATACATTGATACCTGACAAGTTCAAGACTAAATTACGATATATATATACAATGTTCAATTTGTGCAATATATATATATATATATATATATACATATATATATACATATATTGCACAAATATGTATATGGCAGTGCTCTATTGTATACTTGACTCTTTTATTGCTAATTTTCCATCCCTAAAATCGAAACACGTTTCACTTGAATATTTACAAAGCAGTTATTAAATATATGAGCCCCTTAGTTGACAAGTGAATTAAGGCCCTTTTCTTAGTTTTGTGAAAATTGCACTTTCGTGTAATACTTTATAAAAAATTAAGAACAGAATGTAGCTTTATTGTAAGAATATAAAGTGAAAGAATAATAATTATGATAACATAACTTAAAAGAAAAACTATATTTTTTAATGGAGTAAGTCCAAAACCTGGACTTAAGTCACTATTCCAGAGACTTTTACAGTCACTTTACTTACGATGTAAAATTGACTCTTATTTTTTATCAACATGGAAGAAAATATACGCAAGTTAATTTGGTAAATAAAAGAAGTATTCTTAATGCTTACTATTTCTGTAATACACTCATTTTTCGTAATTTTGGATTTATGCCACTCGTCAATTGAGGGGCTCATATATACTGTCCGACATTGTTTATGAAGTAACTTTAGTATCAAATTACGATATGAATTAACATTTTCCTCTTCGTATACAATACTTTTATTATAAGTAAGCAATTTAAAAATAACGTTATTAAAACTGCAGGCAACAGTAATCCGATTCAATGCAATCTACGATATGTGCAATGTTACATAATGATTTGCGCATAAACTGTTTATTTAAGATTAAATAATGAACCGGGTCAGTTATTGTCGGCACGTTAGTTCCTGCCTATATTTTGAATTGAAACAATGATTACGACATAACTTTCTAAATAACTGAAACATTATTGCGTGTGAGTAATTAACTGTAATGGAAGTGATTTTAATGGTAACGCTACTGCGTGTACATTTCTGAAGTTTATTTGCCGTGTAACATTTAATGGACGTGAATGCATACAGTACATTTATTCCCGTAGATTGTAGAAACAAATTTGTTTGTTTCTGAAATATTTGTTAAATGAAAAGAATGCAACATAAATTGCTCTTCTATCTCACTGATGAATACATATTATAGTATTGCATAGTACGTTAAATAATCAACTACAGTTACGCTGTACAGTTTGAAAATAAATGCAAATTGATTGATACGAAACAAAAATTAAGGAACACTTTATACCTGTTTTCTTACCAATTTCATCAAAATCGAATGGTACGTAATTATCTTTACGTCAAAAGACAAGATCCTCAACGTTTAAGTGACGATGCAAGGCAAGTACTTACATAATTTACGAGTATTGTTACAAATTGTCATAATTAAAATAAAATAATTATAAGAATCTCATGATGGAAAGAGTCGTAACTTACTAATAACTGCAACAATTTTTAATCAATACATAGCTGCAGTATAACAATTTTTATTATGGAAGTTGTAAACTAGAATACGATTCCTTATAAACTTCCGACATACAGATAATTTACAATTTTGTGTTACAAAATATGTAAAATGTAGCATTCTACAAAGAATAAACCAAGAGAAATATTAAAAAAATGTATGTTGTGGATCCTTGGCATGCAACCGTGAGTAAAAACATTCGCCTCGAAAGAAGATTCCCTACTAGATTCCCTTTGAAGATAAATTTATTCTAGCAGTAATACCTTCAGTTGAAAGTTCCTGAAGAATATTGAAAATTCAACGATAAGACTCTTCCTATGCAGAGGTAAACATGCTGCTGACACTGTAAAAGAATGTACTGCGAGCCCTTAAGGGCAACTTGCTTGAGGGCTCAACAGCAGATTTCACTACGGGCTTGCAACAGTGCAGACGTTTCACTCAAACTTCAGTTTCGTTTCTGAAAATTTTCGGCAGTATCATCGCTATTACATCAAACTTTTTAAACTGTATACTTTATAAGATACGTGACGCATAATTACTTTTGAAGAAAGTAAATCCCCGACTGTCTCTTCGCCCGGAAAATCTTACGAATCTGTGGAAATTCTTAACACTGATATATGGCCCGCAACTTATTACGATTTGAATTTACATTTAACCTTGACATACACTTAACGGTATAACGTATTGTATATAATTCCCCTCAAATGATTATTCAATTTTTACTGCGTACTGTTTACATAAGTTACTTCAAACATCTGACTCGAAAAGCAGTGCAGTATCAGCGAAAAGTGCAGTACCATTTTAGGATTCGATTTGTATTAACTTTTTATGAAATGAAGTATGAGCCAATTCATGCAGATTGACAGCTTTTATATACAATGCTATATTTCGTGAATACTTGGCCGCTTTACTGGAAAAGCATACAAATTTTCAGTAGCAAGTATTTTTTTTGGCGAAGACGTACCGCTAACCGCTCTAAAGCGGTAGTCGATAACCATCAGGTATGGAAATAGAGCTGCCAATCGCCGAAAGAAGTTCAAACATCTGTAGGGCATTCCAAGTGAAGTGAATATTTCCAGAGCACAATGCAAAGTGTTTGCACAGTAGATGGCACTAAACGAACACACTTCCTTGAAAGCCAAAACGCGCCTTCTAGGCTAAAAGATTCACATAGAAGTATATCGATTATCGTTTAAAAGTATATGCGCTTTGCATATGATTGTTAATTGCTTTGCACGTCATCGTGAATGCGAACGTTCGAAACTAAGTTTGCATACGTGTGTTAGACAATTGTTAATGATTATCGTCAGTGAAAATATTTAATTGTGTTCTGTTAATAAAGTATTGGTGGTGGGTTCAGGCTTTTCTATCGATATTCATCGGTGTTATGCAACCATTCAGTAGAAATGCTACAAAGATATTTAGTTTATTTTTAATACATCATTGGAACGTCTAAGAATTAGTGCATTACTTGGTAAATTTTTATTCTGACAAATGCAACAATTTCTATAGTAATGAGTTTAAAACAATAATTAAGGTACAACTGATAAAATATATTTCAGTTAAGAGAAATATAAATGAAACCTGAGATATTTTTAGTATAAACTCCGTTTATCTTATGTCAGTTTGTCTGAGTAAAAGTTTGAAGATCAAAAAGAGAAAATTCTACTGTAATTAATACTATTTTAAATTCATTCTGTGGAAACTCTCGTTATAGGAAAATATTCAGAAGTCCATATTAAAAAGACAAAAGAAGAAAATTTAACATATTTCAGATTTTGCAAGTTTTATAATGTAAAACCAGCAAAGAAAACTTACATTACTGTAATAATATCTTTATATAAAAATTTCACAACATTTGAATCGTGAATATCACAGGATCCTACTTTTGACTATTTCTTACATTTTAAAAACCTTTTATTAATTGCAAGTAGTAATTTCATTTGTGGCATTTTCCGACTGATAACACTGGAACTATTAAACTTCTACTTTTAAACTGATAATTTAACTAGTCACAGAATTTATTTCAATCACATTTTCATAACAAACATACTTGTATTATAATTTTATAAAAAATACAAATGCCAACTGAAGGTGTTGAAGGGAATACTAAAATATTTTCATAAATATACTACGCATCAAGTTTTCATTCTGCGCAACTCATAATTTGCTGTGCTGCATAATAATATATGCTTGCTTTCTAGCCAAAAAAATTATTTTATACAAAGTAAACAGTTTAATAATTTTAGAAAGAGCTTTGAAGTTTCTATTTCAGAAAAATATGAACTATATAAGAGTAATTTTGATAGTTATTGTACATGGAAGTTGCATTATTTGATAAAGTAGTTTTGGAAACATTTGAATGTTCAATAACACTTTGTTTCGCCTTGACTAATGTAATAAAAAAATTCATCTGTACACGAAACACAATTCTAATTATTTATAAACTACAATCGACAGGGATAACTGCAAGATAAAATGTGAGATCCTTCTTACTATTACTTTAATATAACATTTTTCCTCCATACTAACAAACATTTTAAATGTACGAATAATTTGTAAAGAATTCTACGCGTGCCACTCAATTTTATCTCAATATTCTACATACACTTTTAAACATAACGAATATACATGTTTCCTTCATTATTTAAAAAAAATTCAGCTACGACTTTTGCACTACCATTAAATTAACAAAATCACTTTAAATTAAATCGTTATTAAGTCTTAACACGTTGACTGCCATCGCCTCACATCTACATTAATTGAATAACTGTTGCTTATTACAAACTTCATATAAAATTAAAAATTTACAATACAATCTTTGTAATAATAATAATAATCAGAGGCGTAAATATATAATCCAATAGTCAAGCTTTTTATTCCTGAATGACTCATATTTTAATAACCAAAAATAGCAGTGTGTCTGACTAGGTACGATTATTTTCACTGCGGCGTTTGACGTATCAGAATTCGGTAAAACTGCGTTAACGTTTCCAGCCATTTTTGTTGCACATTTTTGATCGTGTAAAAAAAAGTATGGATGAAGAAGCAGAAAAGCGAAGAAGGAAGCGTGAGTAATTCGAAAGGACGAGCGAACTCGTGCATTGGCCGACGCATTGGGCAACACTTTCGGCTTGACGGCGAGCGAGCGACTGCTGGCTCGCGTCTTAACTCGTGCGATTCCGCGGACGCTCGGGAACGCCGGCGCCTCTGGGCGTCGCGACGTCGGGCGTCCAGGGCTGGCAGGCAAAGGCAGGCGTCCCTTCGCGCTCTCCCCGCCAGACGAGTTCCGACTCTACGCTCGGCCGGACGTGACGTAACGCGCGCAGCGTGGAGAGCGTAGAAAACGTCGTCGTCGCCGCCGTCGTTCTAGTCGTCGTCGACGTTGCCGTCATCGTTGCCGTTTCTGTCAACTCTCCTACACCGCAAACAGACACCTGTGCCCGTGCACGTCGAGATACCGAGCCGTCCGACTCGGTGACGTTTTCTCCTCGCGGACTAGTTGAGTGTCAACGATATCAGTCGTCGCGACGCGCGTCGTCGCTCCGTTCCGTGTAGACACGTCACACGCAGTACCGCGTGCGCTCGCACGCCACTGCGTTAATCGTGTCGACGCTCGCAAAACTGACGCAAACCAAGCGAAACAGTCGAAGGACAAGTGCAAGTGCGATCGAGGGAAACTCTTGTGAGTGACGAATCGATCGAAACGGGAAGAGTTTTGTTGGTGATTTTTTTGCGGGATCGCTAGCCGATCTAGATCACGTTCAGCGGCTTTGGAAAAACGGTGCGTTCGTTACGTTAACAGTGGATCGGTATATTTACCGATCGATCGCAAGAGATCGCAGGGGAACTTCGACACGTTTCACGGTGTAGTTTGAAATTAAACTCGTGACGATATCCTTATTGGAAAGGAAGCGGAGAGGAGCGAGGCTGACAGACCGCGAGAAAGTTTCGGTGAAGTAAACTCGAGGGAGGTGCACGAGGTTTGAAAGGAAGCAAATGTCAAGAGATATTGTTGAACGAAAGGAAGGTCGCGCGACGATGTAAAGGAATGTCACGAGGGAGAAGAATTGCCGCGATCTACGTGACATCGCGATAGATAGATCGCAGACGGTAATATGCAGTGACTCCTCGATCTCATCGACGACAGACGACAGCTTGCCAGCCGGTTTAAAATATTACTGATTGAGTGATGCCACGCTCGAGGGACATTAACGTCAGCGATTGATCCACGGTAGCTGCGATCGCTGTCATACCATCGATCCACGCGTTGCACCCTGCACGTTTTCAATCACGCGACCGTCTCACCTGTCCGACGTTTTTTTCTCCTCGATCAAACGTAGAGAGGCCGCGGTGTAACGTCGTGGAAAATTCGCTCGGTGCCACGGCAGAGTAATCCTTATTGGTCACGTGACGGATCGCTGAGGAAACAGTTCGCCACGGCGAAACGGGAACGCTGCAAAGATGCTGACCATGTCGACCTTGATGATGCCCACGACGATGACCACTATGACGAATCCAGGCCCTATACCGGCGCACAGCATGCCGCAGAAGATAGAACCGCCTAAGCTGACCGCAGCAGCTACGCTCACCCACACGGCAACAGCCGCCAACAAATCAGGTACCGCTTTATACTACAGATTTATGGCTTTGCACTATCATTCGAGCGGGGCTCTAAGATAAATTTAACCGGTACATTGTGCTGCCGAGTATGCTCCGTTGCTCCCGTCAATCCGTGAACGATATACGTCGGTAAAGTTACGCTGCCGGCGTTCGAACGGTACCTTTGTTCAATTTGCACTGTTAAAAAAGTGCTTAATGCCCTCCGATGAAATTATCGTATCCGCTCGAACCGAACTGTTCGTCGGGTAATGTTTTGACGACGCCATCGATCAAGTAATTATGCGTAGTTAGGAGACCGAATCAATTCTGTTCGCGTCGTGACTGTAATAAACGATTGTCGACGCTCAAAGAAAGGCATTAATCTTACTAAGGAGGAAGAAAAAAATTTCAAAATAGACCATCATGTTATGAATTTATCTGTGTTCCTTCTTCCCGTTTCGTCTATTTGCGATCAATTTACGAAGGCAGTTGAATTAATTCTGTAGTTTGCGAAGTTCCCCGGACGGTATGTTTGCGGTGCCACGAGAATTTTCGTCGACGTATCGCCGCAAAGTAAAAACTTACTAAATAAACTCCGCGTTCTCTAAACGTCTTTATTTATCTTGATGTACGGTAAGCTTCCTCTCGTCGAAGTATTCCGCGAAAGCAGCGTCTTCAGCAATTTTTATTCCGTTTCCTTTCGTACGTATCATTCTGCCACTTTCGTCGCGAAACTACCGCAATTCTGTGTTCCAATTCCGGCGGTCATAAAAAAAAGTGCTAACTTCTTGTTGGATGCGCGAGAGGGGGGTAGCAAGGCCGGCTGATCTGGATGTGACCCGCATAGAAATTGGAGTATACTGGCTTTCTAAGATGGTCGCGAAAGTAATAACGTTGATCGCCAAGAATTAATTGTTCCCATTGCGAGTGACGTTTTTTTTCTTGATTAGCGTAGCGTCCGCTCATTTTCGCCCGACTTCGCCTCGGCCGAGGGATCAAAACCGCTCGTGCAATTATCTGTCGGTAATTACCGACTAATAAACATTTACCGTGAGTCCCGTCGAAACATTACGGCTCAATTAAAAATTTATAACTCGGCAGTCGGTTTAACAAAGCCGCGGAAAAAAGCTTGGCGGATGTCCAGGACTTTGTAGTCGTTGCTCGAACGACATTCCTGCCAGGATCTTTCCTCGTTCAAGTGAAATCCTCTGCATCGTACTTTAACGTTGCGTACCGTTTCGAGAAACAATATCGCGTTCTGTCATGTAAGTGGCCTTTATTGGGTACGATCGTGCGCTTGTCATTTCGATACGCGTCTTCATCGTCGTCGAACGGAAAGTCGCGACGACGAATCGTTCGATGGTTCGTCGCGAAAAAATCATTTCGTTTGCTACACGTACGTACTCCCCTATCCGTGAGTAAACCAAAGCATGAAGTGGCTACATTGCGATAGGGGAACCCTTAACTGCGCGTACTTAGCACGTACCAACTGTACCTGTGTTACAATGAAAACCGTTGTTATGGCTCTGCTGTAGCTGTAGACGACGTTGTTCAGCTTCGAAATACAGGATGTGAGTGCATACTTATCGGATAGGCAAGAACGTTCGAAACTTTTCCAGACTTTTTGATGATAGAATTGAAAAAGTGCATGAACTGAGTGTTACCAAATACGGCTTAAAGGCACACGTTATTGGCGTTTTCTTTCGACCAACTTCGCTGTATCGATTTTTCTCGATTATTCAGTGTTATTCGTCGAAGGTGTATGCTTTATGAAGTGTTTAACCTTCTCAGAGATGAATTTGTTAATGTAGAAAAAACTAATGCAGGAATATGTATATCTCTGTTTTCCTATTTGGAGAATTTCATGGTGAATAATAATTAATAATAATAATTATTCATCATGACATTAGTTACATGCCTGGTAACGATATTTAAATGTAAAAAAGGTGTCATTATACCCTGAAGAGGTTAAAGGTTATCTGCACCATCAATCTGAGAAAACTGTATCATTCAACATGACATTATAATCGTGTAACATGATTCATTGATAATGTCATACAAATGAACCATTTTGATCGAAATTACACGGCACATAATTTGCGACTCTTCGCTATCAGTGGAGAAAGTTAGTTCGTACGAAATCGCTGCAACGAGTTTGAACTTCAGCTTTCGAAAGTGTATTTGGTCACGTATGCAATTCTAAACGCTGCACACTCGAGGCTATCTATAGGCTAATTTTGAACTGTTGACGGTTAACATTAAACTATAATCGGTGGCGAATCGTAAAATAATGGTTATATAATTTCAAACTTCGAATAGCTAAATTATTATTGAACGCAAGTGTTCCATCTAATAATGTGTAACAAGCATTACAGAAAACAAAGTTCGATGACCGGATCATTATCCTGTGACATATTCATTTACAGATTTAAAAATGAAAGGGATATTCAATTTTATCTCTCCAAATATACTCTTTTTTGTTTATTTATATTGTTAAGCAAAGACACGAAATTATCGTCATGTATTTGTAATTTTCTCGAGTGCGCTTCATAAAATGAAACACAGGGCAGACAATATTTATTTATTGGTGATACGTTAAATTGCATTATAGTTTTTACATTTGTGCTTCAGCAGTAGTGCTTTCATAGATATTTTTTTGCAATTGCGCATTAAAATCATCATTAATTAGCCGAATCAGTAGCAAACAACAAGTACCACTTTTACATTGTCAATAAATGAGCAGTGGTTAGAGTACTGAAATTAAATACATTCATTTTTAAACTGTGATATTTACATCAATAGAATATCAATGCAAATGTTTTAAAATAATATAATTTTTAGTGCTGTTGTACGTAAACTTAAGTATAGTACGTATGGCCAAAATCTGAAAACTGATTTTAAAAAACTCATACAGCCAGCAAAAAAGTAGTTTAGCTTCTGCATTTTTCTGACGCACATTTTGCCCAGGATAATAAGATTTACACGGCAACTGAAGGATAAGTAACATTTTTTAAATGCGAATGAGGTATAATGCAGTGTTCCAAGTTTCAAGAGAAATTAATTTTTGCACTTTAAATTCATGTTCTTCTACAAAAAACTGAAACAGTGTATTCTCTCGAATATCGTACAGTGTCTGAATTTCAGAAATACTTGTTTCATTTAAAAAATGTTGCTCTGACAAATATACGTTAGATCGTTGCTGTACCGAAAGAACTGTCAAGTACGGTAATAAGTTGTTATTATTTAGCAATTAATAAATGAATTCATACTTTTAACCATTTTAATACTGTAGAAGCATATTTTATTCATCTGAACGATTAAAAAGGGATCATGTAAACATAGACCCCACAGATCTCTTTTCTTCTTAGGTTTATGCACTGTTGGATTACAACAGAGCTTGAGAGAAATACCTATCGGGTATAAAATTAAAAAACATTGTTATTACTTTTTTCTAGTAAGAGTAAATAATAATAGTACTTGCATTTCAGTGAATTAACGTAAGAATTCGAAGATTGTTAATTTCTGTGGCCTGCTGTTAGTATAGAAAAATTCCAAAAGCTCTTTGTTGCTTCTTCCGACAAAATTTGAATTAATTTAACACTTGATAACGTTAACACGAGTTTTTGAGGACTCAATAGCATATATGTATTGCTTCAGAAGAAAATAATTTCCAACAGTTTCTTTATAGCAGTATACTTATGACACTGATGTAAAGAGAATGTTTTTACCTGAAAAAGTAAGAATTTTTGAACCAATGCTTTCCTGACTTAATTTTAATCTTCAGATAAGTAAAACATGTTCTTACAGTTTGCCCACCTATTCCTGCTACAAACTATAATTTCATTGAAACATATCTTAAATTCAAGTACATAATTATTTGCAACGAATGAAAAATCCTGTCACAAAATTTCCAGGTATATTCCACAGGTCAAAATTAATAAAAAATTTCTAATCAGTGTGGTGCCAAAAGCCTTTGCTTCTGAGGTGCTGTTACTTTCAGTTATAAGAAGAACTGTCCTAGAGGCTTCGAAATTAATACACGAAATAGAACGAATGTGAAACAACCGTAAAGAGAGTATACGTATCCCTATTATCTGTTTATCAGCTATATTAATACATGTGTGATCACAAATACAGCAGAGTTTAATTTTAAGATAAATGGTTCTAGGAACCATACTTATTAGCACTTTATCGATACTTCTGTGGCGTAAAATATATCCGCAAATTTTGTGATATAACCAGGCGTTTTAGTAACATGATACATTTTTTATATGCGTAATAAAATGGAGGGTCATAGAAAGATGAAGCAACCTTCAAAAGACCACTTCACGAAGAATGATAAAATCAGTGGAATACTCGAACGCTTTGGATCTATACATTTAACGCTTAAAAATTAAAGTGTCATTATTAACTACGAAATATTAATGGACAGCTTAGAAACCAGAAGAATCACCTCTGATGTACTTTTTGTACAAAAAGCATTTAAAGACAGCAGTCACAGTAGCCCTCTCTTACATAAATTCAATTTAACTGCGCCTTCTAAAAGAGTTAGAAAATTTCCTCTATTCAAATCCCGATTCTATTTATCTTCTGAACTCGGGAATTCAGATGCTATTACCAGGTTAGACTGCGAGAAGGTTGACATTCTACGCGACCCACTACTATCCCTCCGATCTAACCTACGCAATGCAATGCGAAGTCTTAATTCTCACTCATAAGTAACATGATGACTGCCATGTCACCCGTATGCGGGTGACATTTAAATCAAATTATTATTTATTTGACCCTATATAGCATAATAAATATACCTAATATAATCTAAGAGAATCAACGGAAAGTTATGAAAGTCATTAATATTATTAATGAAAGCGGTTAGAATTTTAAGTTATATTCACTTTGTATAAAATTTTAGGTTTGCCATTTTCGGATAATAAAGCACGGCAGTCAAAGTGTTAAATACACAACACTCTAGATATATTATATTTACGTACAAAAGGGTCTGCTCCGTTTATGATACTAATAAATAAATAATAGAATAAGTAAAAATAACCTTTTTTATTTTGTTTATTTTAAGTCGCATCAACCACTGGGTTGGGGTATTAGCGACGCGGTCTATACTAACAGTTCTTATAATTTTTGGAGAAGATTGGTATTTTTTAAAAATCTCAGTAGTTGTATCATCTTTTTGTCGGTCAAGTTTTCTCGCATACAGGAGTGAATATTGCAGTGAGAATTTCGTGCAGGAGAGGACAAGGTGCACGATGGTTAGTGCAATGTTACATATGTCACATGTTAGGACGTCTGCCTTGCTCAGAATATAAGAGTAGGTTATCTTGATATGCCCGATTCTGATGCGTGATATTGTTATGTGCTTTCGTCTTGTAAAATTACGGACGGCGGTGTTATCAAAGAAATTGTTTTCTAATAATAGCTTCCGAGGAGGTGCGGTTGCTTTCCATTCCCTGTCCCAGTATTAAAAATAATCTTTCTGTACTTATTTTCCGTGAAATTTCCGAGCACACCACGCATGCCGAAGAACCGTCGGCTCGGAGAAGGATTGGCGTGCGGAACGTTTATCAGACTGGGCAAAAAGTCACCATAATGCGTCGCGCGACACTGTTCGAAGGCGTGTTTACCCACGTATGTGTAATCCAGAGCGCGAAATACGTAGACCTGCCAATAGGGCAATCCCTAGCCGTGCACACTTAGCACGTACTAACTGTAGTTACCGTTACATCGCAAGTGTACGTGTCGTGGGAGCGTAACAAGGGCGCAAGTCCCGGCATCGTGCCACTTCGCCACGTATACTACCTGCGTGGCATGCACGTTAGCTACGTAGGCAAGTGGATGCATGGAATTTATCGAAGACCACCAGACGTCATAGTATTTGTCGACGTATCGGCCTCCGACGGGAATCAATCCCAGTAATTACTTCAGAATTAAACACTTAAACGGCCCTCCCAACGAACGAAACTGTCGAAACACGAATTTAAAACTTTAGCCCTCCTTTTTCGGGCCAGTTTCTCGTTCTAGGGTCTTTTATGGTCGGCCGCCTCGCGTACGTATCCCTGCAACGCACGCAACGTGCCGGATACCCAGCCGACTGGCTGGGGAGCAGGAATTTTTGCTCTCACGAAGGTGTTAAGGTTCCTTGGTTCGCGAGCAAACGACTCGTTTGGGATAACGAAGACATCTCGGGCACGGAGGTACGGCGCGCTGACGAGATAAAACGTTCAATTATTTACAGCCGGTGAGAATATTGGACGAAGAATGAGGTGAAGAGGGAACGTAGAGCTCTATAATAAGAAAATTAATTCTGTTTACTGGAATTTTATGGAGGCAACTAGCGAAAGTGTAAAGGATTTGTTGGAAAATTTTGTCGCAGCATTTTCCCGTTTTTATGCTCGACCGTCTCCGGATAATTTTATTTATTTCAAGTTCTTTCTTCGGGACCTTATAAAAAGACTTGTTATACGATATGGGTTAGAGTCGCGTACTTACAATTAGTCGTGCCAGTTTTCTTTAATTTCGTTGTTTCGGCAATTCTTTCGCCTAATCAGCGGCGATAGCGATGCACTGACACGTTCTTTCGTAACGTTTAATTGGATTCTCCAAATCCCCTCGATGCTTGCAAATGCATACGCGCACATGCAACTAAAGAGTAACTGCTCGAGAGCTCGTCTGCCTGTTCGACATACTGTAGTAATCAGAATGCCAATAGTCACTGGTACTCAAAACTCGTTTAAGCAGAGTTCAAAGAACATTATAATCCGAAAATTGAGTTGAGAAGTAGGTTTAGAATGTTTTCATTACCCCGATTAATTAACATGCGCTTATATGTATCCAACATGTTAAAAACTAATGAAAACTTAAATTCCAACATGCCTCAATGCAAGTAAAAATTAGAAATTTAGGAATGGAATGAATTAATGCGTTTCATTCGAGTGAAGTGCAGAAAATATCCTTTGAAAATGAGTCGTCATTTAAAAAGAAGCGAGTTAAGTATGTAAAATATTTAACTGAAAAAACGTAGGTAGGAACTGAAATGTACTTATATAAACGTAGTATGTGGCTGCGTATCTTTTAACGATTACGCAATACAAGAATCCTTAACGCACACAACAAACTATTATACCTGTGACTGTCAGAAGGAACACTCTGCACACAGTGTCTTAGAGTAGCAGTTACACGTTACAGGGTATCTATTACATATACACAAATAAAAAATCAATTTTGACGGTTTCCGTACCATTTCCCCACTCATCAGTTGCTCCATTCTTCTAATTCTCTTTGTGAAAGTATTTCAGCACAAACTGAAAATTTATCAGACATCACTAAACACTTTGAACACAAGGTGTGTAGCAAACAAAAATCTCAAGCGGCACTCATCGTGCAGGATCTCAAGCAGCAGCCCAGCAATCTCACAGGCCTCGAATAATCTTGAAAAGAACGCTAATAACTTAATCATCATTGCGTATCCTTTTGACATAGCAGTGAAGGTACATTTTCTTCCTAATCAAAATCTCCCCATTCCAGCTGATTTTTACTGGCGACTACCAGCGACTCTGACTTTCTTTGCGTGCAACGAAATCGATGAACGGAATTCGAGGAATTCCAATTTGACTCGTAATTCGCTGATTTCTCGAAACAGTCCGGGACCGGGGGCGGAGGGAGAAGAAACAGGGTCGTGAAAACCGACGACGAGGAACGAGGGAGCCAGCAATTTTCCAAGATAGAACAGAAGTCGACAATGGCTGCGCCGACGGGAAAGAGGCCGACGACGAAAGCGGAGGCGATGGATGGCTTTAGCTTCGGTTTCCTGACGAGGTTACCGAAGTTTCGTCCGCAGATTCAATTTTAGTTGGCGCGCTAGCCCGCGCCACCACCATCCGCGCCGCTGAATGCCACATAGGTACCTTGCAGGGGTGGTTACGAGCCCGTCTTTCTATATTCACCCCTCCATCGCCAGCACCCACCCGTGCCGTCGCCGGCCTCTTGCCAACGGGCTGCTTCGAGGCCACTTTATTCAGACCCCGCTTAAGTTTTCGCGTTTTCCGCGCCTTCCACCTGATTGCGGCTTGTTTCGATCTCTCGCGTCGACACGTCTCCTCTACACATGCTGAATTTAGCAGTGTGACCAATAAGTAACGACCCTTCCTGCATACAATGAAACGAAGTTTGCGTTTGGAAAATTTATTTAGTGTATTCAACGAGCGTTCCTTTAGCATCGATTCACTGTCTGGTAGTGTTCATCAATTGCGAGGATTTTTTCTGGTTCACTTTTGGAATCGCGTACCCCTGTCACGGGTGTATGGATCGTTTCACTATCATAGTGACTTTGATCGTTGTTTTGAGATTTAGAAATTCTTCTAGATGTCTTTTTCGATGTCCCGATAGTTGCCTATTGACTTTTTACTAACAATTTGACTGCCAACACTTAGGTTCAATCCTTATTTATTTAATCATTTCTAGTATTCATAAATTTATTTACTACAGTTTAATATTACCAATACGAAAATTAGGAACGTTTCTAATATTCTGGATTCAAAAGATTTTAGTTTGAGATTATGTTTCCTTTGTATAGAAATGTAGAAAGATTGCCATTTTCAACCAATAGAGTGTGGTAGTCAAAGTGTTAATGGATGCAGCACGAATTGGTAGCAAACTGTTTGTTTATTCAAGTCATTGTATAGAATGTTGTGAAACGTTCGTTTAGAGATGTTTGAACTTCTCTGCTAAAATTCTTATAGTGACATTCGCGTCAATTATCAATTTTTTACAAAGCTTCTCGACGGGATCTGATGTGGAAGTCGTTATCAAACAATCTTGTCGCATTTGCATTCTATACTATCCTGGTTGTTCCTAAAACTTGTAAACCACTCAGAACTCGTGCGTTTGGTGAACAATTACTTCCGTACACACTTTCTAATAATCCAGAAGGTTTCGTTGTAGTGTCAGCAAGTTTAAACTGGAACATTATGGTCACTGGTTTTTACATGTGATTTTTGTGACTACGTACAATACAAGACAATCACTTTCGCTTCTCTCCTACGACACCTGTGCATTCACTGTTCTCTAATTTTGTACAGGATGTTTCAGAAGTAGGAGATGATATCAGCGTATTCTATTCATTTTGTAGATGAAGAATGGTTATATAAATATGGGTTCTCAAACTCTTCCTCTTTGATATATGAACCCTTTTTCTTTACGATGAAGTCTCATAGAATACCTGTTGTATGCAGAATTTCAAATATTACTATAATTTTTTGGTGTTAGGTAATAATAGCAGTATTTCTGATTGAACGACTCGGTGTGACACTTTACGATCAATTTACATTCTAATAAATATGAATATTATCAATTTCTAAGGATTCTTCCGCAGCTGTGAAAATATTTCAAAATTGCATTGCGGTTTATGTGATAAAATTCGATGTACCACGGGTATCTTTCAACGATTTCGAGAGATTTTGAGACTCCGGCATCACTATGTATTGCTACAGAAGAAAACAACGTATGACTGTTTCTTTATTGTAGCATCTTTGCAATATTATCGTAAAGCAAAAGTGTTGGTAACTCAAAAGGGAAGCATTCAGGACAAATATTTATGTGACCTTTTATTCATATGATAAGTAGAATACGCTTCTAAAGTTTGGCTACCAATTTCTGAAATACACTGTATAATATGGGCATCAGATATCAGATATGGAAAACGCTACTGGCAATGAACGGCTCTCGTACAGGATTTCAAACAACATTTGTTTCGTTATTTTTTGGATAAACAGTGTATCAAAGAGAAATCTTCTGTTTTTCGATCAAGTATACTCGTTCGTCGTTGATGCCTCCGGTTACATTTCACTGTAATTATTAATTAACTACCCTGTCGGCCAGTGGAAAGTAACATTCTATATTGAATGCTGATCAAAGGTACGGGGCCGGTATCGGCTCATAACAGTTGTTAACGTCGTTAATTATATAGATAATTGTTGTTATTAATTGCTGTAAAATGCGACTGCGGCACTGAATCGAATTGAACCTTCGAATCGCATGTTGCTCCGGTTACGCGCAAATTATTTTCATGCAAATTAAGCGCCATCGATTCCCATATCCATTGGACAATTTTTTAGATCATTTCACGCTCGAAATACTTTATAGAATATTACGGATGGCAGGAGAAGTGATAACAAGCGTTTGTACTGTTTTATGTAACATTTTAAAAATTGTTAGCGTTCGCATTTTGCGAGAACTCTCTTTTTATTCTTTGAATTATTTTATGTTTTAAAACGGTATACGTGTAGCGAAAATTTTACAAGAGGTTTTCATAAAAGACAAAACAAAAATTTATTTCATTTCATGCTGAAGTGCATGCAGGGTGGAGCTTGTAAAGGACAACGCCCGAAACTTTTCTGTGAAAAAAATTAGCTATTCTGTCGTTGAAATCTTTTGAATGAATTTCTTTGTTTTTGTCATTACAATTGCTCTGTTATACCAAAAATAAAATTAATAGCCTGCGGCAATGATGTCGTTATTGTCTTGAACTTTATAATCTTTTCCTCTTCATATTCTATTTGCGATAATAATATTATTGAAAATGTGAGGAAATTAGAAGAATTATAATGAGTGATTGTTATTGAACCTAGAGAAATTAGAGATAGATTGAAGTTAGGCAAATGTAGCACAATTTATGAAAGTTTCAACAAACATAATATTTTTATTTAAACATACACGATATGAACTGAAAGTTGACATACTTATCAAGAAATCAATACTAAAAAAGCGAAAATTATGACGTGCAATAATAAATGAAAATATAATAATTGTTGAGAAGATAGTTGTATCAATTTTGCTGAGCCGTTATTATTCACTTGTTCGCAGGGTATACTGAAGAATAAACAGATTTCTCAAAATACATGTTAATCACTTTTCAATTTCCCATTTCTAATATTTCGTATTCTATACAGGCCGTTATCTTTAATTATTATTGTTGGTGTACGGTGAGTGCAGAAAAAATGCCCGCGAAGCAACGATATTATACAGACATTGCATACATTTTACATTGTATAAAAATGTTTTATAATATTCAGCATAGTTTAAAACGTTGCAATCGCAAATAACCAGTAACAAATAACGATAATACTGCAGTGATAAGTATGTGGATTAGCTTCAAAGTGGGCTCGTTCCATTGATACGAAAGAAAACATATCCGTAGGAAGTGTACAGATAATTATAAAAAAGAATAAATACTATGCATTTAACACTAAAAGTGCCACGACCGGTCAAATGCCCGTTCTTTAACTTTTGATTGAAAATTCTGCAATCATTGTTATCGCTTTCTTCACTTAATTTCACGACTTTTCCTATAATGTACATGTAATCAATTTTTGCCCGTACTAAATTGACTATTACCTGCACTTAATTACAAAAAATATAACTTTTATTTAAAGAACGGTCATTTGACCGGATCGGTAGAAATAGGTATATATAAATTGTCGATAGGTTTAGTGTTAAAGGAACACTAGTGCCATTTTTACGTTCGAGTGACAGACAACGATGTCTACGTTTCATAACATGACTAATAACTGCTTATGAACAAGATTTTGAAATTTTAAGTAAGCTTCTCTGGATATATGTGTATAAATTTATTAACAACAGTGTCATTAATCAGCAGAATCTACAACTCTAGGCGACAAGTGATTCACATTGGATATACGAGCATAATTTCCAAGTAAAAATAAGTGTTAATGTTTAGTGTAGCATATAGGGTAGGTACCTATTCCGTCCGTATTCTTTTGAAGAAAATTTAAATTCTCATCGGTATCTCAATTTTCTGCACGAGCGACTTTCAGATTTATTAGAAAATGTTCCGTATAATGTACGAAGAGGAATGTACTTACTTTCAGCAGCATGGTTGCTCAGACCATAATGCTCGCATAGTTCGAAATTATCTAACAACGGTGTATGGAGATCATTAGATACGCATATATGGCCCATGCAGCTGGCCGGTTTGTTCTCCGTATTTATCTCCACTGGATTTTTATTTCGTGGTACATTTACAATCAATGGTTTATGAAACACCGGGGTCATGAATCGGGATTCTAAAAAACTCGAAGTTTATTTGCTTCTACGTATGCAAATTTAGTGAAAAGAACAGAACTGTGTGTTGCGGAAGGCGGCATGCAATTTGTGCACTTGTTAGGTGTCAATAATAATACGATTATATACCATGGGCAAAAGGTCGAATTTATGACTAGTCTGTTTAATTTTTACATTCAATTACAAAGTATCATTGAATTACATTAGTGTTTGACTTATGCGTTAACACGTTGACTGCCACAGTGAAAATTCCCATACCTGCTGGACGTACTATAATATCCCATTTCAAACACAAATCACGAAGAAACAAAATATGTGACTATTCAATCGCATAGTCTTGACTTTCTATTCTTATTACAGTATTGATTCTATTTCAAATTTTAATAACATTAGGAATTATTTAATTAAATAAAAGTTGATGCGCCGGTGCTCCCATGGCAGCCAACGTGTTAATAAAGAATCTTATTACTAAGACTGCGGATCTTTATGCAATTTAACATATCCAAGTTTCTGAAAAATGCAAATTATATGGAGTAAATGAAACAAGAAAAATGTACTTCTAAATTTTTAAACCGCAAAATGCAGGTCTATCATAGTTGCGTTTCATCAGCTACATGGAAATAAAAAATATTATAGTCTAAGGATGTATTTCTGCATAAAAATCCGCTGTCTACTTATTACATTTAAGAGTGATTTTCTAAGCAGGTTATCGAATAAAAGCAACTTCATCTAACATCGTTGAATTTTTTATTGAAAGTAAGTGTTTTCGAAATTTTTAACGTTGCAATTTGTTGTCGGTTGAATGCTGACTAATTTCGTTCATTATACTTTTTTGTCAGATGCTCGGAAGTGTTTAATAAATTGTGGCGACCGTTACGATGAACACCCTTTATACCTACATTTTCAACAAGAAATAAAACATAATTGCTAGACAGCGGTTAATATACATTATCAACACGTTGAACGCCGCAGCGGTCACCCGTGACCGACACCTCAAATTTAATTTAACTAATTAATTATTGATTGTCACAAAATTCTGAGCAAACTTCATACTGAAACAATAATGTAGGAACAGAAGAACACAATTGAGCACTCTAATCGTCTTGTTCTTTGCGATTTATACATAAAATAGTAAATTATATAGTGTCTGATTATGTATGGCTGTTTTCACTGCGGCGTTCAACGTGTTAAAACGTGAAACTCTATCTTCTCGAAATCGTTAATTCATTCGAGCCAATTTAGTGTACAAAATCTTCATTATAAATCGAAGCAAGCTTGTCGAATTGATGACTGAAGAAGAAAGACTGATTTACAAGTAGTTAATGAACGATGCACCGGTGTCTCGGAAGCGTTGCAAACAAGTTGTAATCCTGGTGGAAAATTGATTATCCGACTGGTCCCATAGAAACGACTGAGCGTACCGTATAGGTACAATAGTCACTTCGGGAACAACATTTACCGAGCGGCGTAACGACTGATCCGTCTATTCCCAGTGGCAACGAAAACTCGTAAAACGGTACTTGGAAATTCGCTGCGCCAAGTTAAGCTTGATGGAGACGAAGGGGTATGGCTGAGGGCGCTAGTGGTGCAGCGAATGCTGGTGTTTCTGCCGCCCAGTTGGATGGGTTCTGGTATAACCGAGACCCAGAGGACCGAATGGCTGTCGGTGTAGTCCACCTACGGGTTGCGACGCGAAACCCCGACCCCACTACCTGTCCTGACCGAAGAAGTGACCCGAGAGAGAATGGAGAACCCTATACCGGGGGATGAAATGATATTGTTTTGGCTGAAAACGAGCCCTCGGTCGATGCTTAGAAACCATTTTCCTGGTAAAAACCGAGCACAGAAATATCAAGCAGTCACGTACATTCTTCCCCCGTCGCTCTTCGAATACGGCATATGGTGCATAGCGGGACATTCAGGAAGAAATGGAGGAAGACAGAGGGGTTAGAAGGGGCGCGAGGGGGGATAGGGGGCTAGATATTGTCGCGAACAAAGATATTCAGTTGCGGACAGAAATATTCGACGATACCCAAGAATACTGGCCCGGTGGAGGGATAGGGGATGGTAGCAACGGCGTCGCCAAGATACATCGACGGGACGAATAATCGCGGAAGTGGACGACGCACGAATCGAGATCTTCCTTAAATTCCTCTCTACCCTCCTCTATCCGTTTCTACGAGGCGAGGTCTCGTGGATTACACGTGGAAAACCGCATGGATTTGCGTGCAGTTGGCCGGCTGCCTTCACTGCCAGAGCAAAATCTGACCCCCTTTCAACGACGGATAAATCTAAAATTTGGCATGAGAAAGACTCAGCCGTGAAAGACGACTCGTAAGAAAAAGTTTCACGGTTAGACTCAATCGACACTAGACGTGGATTCCATTTCAGCGAAAAAGTGTCTGGTGAGTGTGCTCACCAGATCTCCTCCTTTTCTTCGCTCCGATGGGAGATAATGAAACCTTCTTGCGCATTGTACGTTTTCAGCGGAACGATGAATCGCGTACTCAGCCCGAAACATTCGAATCATATATTCTAGTGTGCCAAACGAATGATCGTGAAATGGTTTTGAAAATCCTCGCGGAACTAACCCTGTACAGGGTGTCGAAGTAATCGCGGTACAATTGAGAAGTAGGTGACTCCTCGTGGCAAAATAAATGAGAAGTATGCAGTCAAATTTATTCATACGGGGCTTCGCTTCTTATAAAGTCAAGTTCAAATATTCGTCAGGTATGTCTGTAGTTAATTAAGAATAAAATTGTGAACGTATACGATGTTATAATCCGGTAATGATTCAGAGTAATGAATTATATGAATCATAATAATGCTTCGATAACGTTGCGTGTGTTCCACTATAAATTACTGGATATACCGACCTCGTTTTCTATAAATTCTTAATTAACGAAATAAAGAAAAGTGAAGTGATATTAAAGTGTTCTTAACATCACCTTCCACCTATACATGTTGCCAAAGATGATCCCACATAATTTTATTTGTAATATCACATGTAAGAGTTAAGTTATGCTTAAATAATTGAAATCATTTCAATTTAAAATTCAGGATCATAGACAGTCTTAATAAAATGAAAAGTCAACTTATTGTTAATTAAATACTAACGTCCTCAGCAATATTTAAAATCGGTTTATTGAATTTCGACTTATTTTTGTAGGAGGCAGTACCTCTTTCTCGGTTGTTCCACAATTACTGAGATACAGTGTATGCCATTTTATGGTAGTGTATGCTAATCAGTAGAAAAAGAAGTAAGAACTAACATAAGCTATGTATTAATTTAAATATTTAATTTGTTTCACATATTTCATTTTAATATCAAGCTTTATAGGATGGTCCAGGGTTTTCCTGTGAAATTGTACCAGTAAAACAAAAGTTTGAAGGTAATTCAATCATACTTATCTAATGTATTTGTGAACCTATGTTTAGTCTCTGTAATCGCTTTAGATAATATGTTCAATGTAGTTTTTATTAATCAGCAGACTGCAGATGTTTATACAAATAAACATTTCTCGTCGATATTCTTTTCGATGTAGTTAAAGTTACAAAACTGACAAAATTGTATTTTGTCCTTTAAATGTTTCAAACACCTTTTTTACGTTCTTTCCATTTCAAAATGCCGACCATTATAACCAATATAAATAAACTGATTATCATTCAAATTTCGTGTTAATTCTGTTTTATATTCATCAATGTTTACACATTTAATAACGGTCTAATGTATAGAAGGCTGAAAAGGTTTAAGCCACCAGACCTGCAGACAGATCTGACTAGAATAAACCAAATTCTAAGAGTAACAAATCCAGAGAACAAAGCATCAATGGATGCTTACTCTGAATTGTATATTATTTTTCTGTTCCTTCCTATTAACATAAAAATTATTCATTGTTATTTTATATAACAGATTATAATTTACCAGTGTATGTCATTAATACAAAAACAGTAACGATCTCATGTAAGTAACATAGCTTCATCATCACACTAGACAAATACCATTAAAGTATTCTTACACTATTCCATACAAGAAAATGAGTTTACTGTGCATTTCATATTTTTTATGAGTTTTTAATGAAGCATTTATGAGCAGACGTTTGCCTAACATTTTTTGCTTCTTTCTACTCGTAGAACATAGTGGCAGCGTTGCCAAAATATCAATTGAAACAAACATTATCACTGGCATTAAAATATAGTATGGGGGGAAGGAGAAAAGAGCATTTACATAATTTTACTGAGAACGGTTCCATACTTGTTCGAATTTAAAATATCGCATTTTGTATAACATCAGACATACGGTTCTGAGGACGTTAGTATATTTTCCACGATTCTTCTTTGGTGAAGTAAAGACAGGTCGATTTAAATATTTCACGACATGTACCGACTCGACGTGTTTGTCGTATACGAATGTATTGAACCCTTTGACTGATTACATGATCTCATCTGTATGGCTGTGTAACCCTAACCGTGGTAGAGCGTCCCTTGTGTACGTCTTTCATTTGTCTCCGTATGTCTCTACTTGTGTCTTACGGTGTCTCTCGGGCATGTCTCTCGTTTGTCTCTGTGTGTCTCTCGTGTATGCCTCTAGTTGTCCCGATGTGCCCTGTGTGTCTCTAATTTAAGCCTTCTTAAATACAAAACCAATTTGAGGAGGCGTGATTGATTTGGGTGAATCAGTTACCGAATTCATGAAAAGCCCAGGCTTCTTATTTTACAATTCACGCTGTCTTTAATTTGCAATTTCCGCTTGCCATGTATAATTTGCTTGGTCAAGAGGATACGTGCGAGAACTCTAAATCTATGGCTGGAACCTTAGAGGGTTTATGATACGTTAATCACTATTGAATGTAAGATTCTAAAAACGCATGTGGTCTACAGAAACTACACGAATTTCTTAACAATATACTGACCTTTAGAACTTGCAAAAAATAAAGGTGCAACTATGTCTTAATATGGAAACGATAATTGCAAAACCAAACATTATGGCCTACCTTTATGTCTTCACTTTCCTAAAAGAATGTAACTTACGTGTCTAGAGACATGTAATTATAGAACCTGGAAAACTATCACTGATACAGTTAACAATATAATTCATACAATTATACACACACACACACACACACACATGTAAATATACTCATATAAGCAAAATAAACCTTCATTGAGGTCTCTAATAAAACAAGATATATGTACTGACTTTTAGGGCTTTAATTGCGCACTTTATCCACTAATTAAAGCAAACTTGCGCTGCGTCTCTGGTTCACAGACGCTTCTCAATAATAGCTGCATCCAGGGAGTTGTATCATTAACCCAGGATTGCAGTGATCTTAACAGAGGTGTTGTCACTTATTATATCGTGGTTTATAATAAATTAACACGCCTGTAATACGGTACAAATTCAATTATAACTATATTGATAAAATTATCGAAAAAATTAAACAATAGACCTGTGACACTGCAAATTTTGATAGATACTGTATTAAAAACTAGCACGCATTAAACTTGCAAATTGACACCAGAAAAGATAACAGTGAAGTATCCCTGCACATCCAATATTTTTCTACGTAAATGTACGGTGAAAGCTTTTGCGCCACACATAAATTGAAATTAAAATTAATCCGTTGGATGAAGGAAAACGTTTGTCGTGGAAATTTTTAACGACCACCCATTCATTTTATAATCAAAGATTCTCGGTGCTGATTCGCTAACGCTTACTTGCACGATAAAGGATCTTCGATTTCAAGAAATCTTTCCGATCAGTTCAACGTTGTTTCGGTAATTATATCGATTAGACCACATCTCATCGATTTCAATGACTTTCAAATATGTTGTGAAGATCCACATTTTGAGCAATTTCATTTATACATATAACCGCCGTTCGGCTTTAGTTTTCGAGATATTCATAAAAATATTTTTAATACCTTTTACTTTGGTGTGGCTTAGGTTTGGGTTGGATTAGGTTTTTTATGTATTATCCAACTCAAACCTAAAATCAAACTAAAAAGTATCAAAGAAAGAAAGTTTGTCCTTTACTGAAGTACATGCTTTCAAATAGCTAAGCCAATTATAAGTTATAAACGCATCGCGGTACAAACATAATATAATCATGTCCGTACATAAACCAAACTCAAACCTAACCCAAATCTAGCCCATACCACAGTAAAAAGTATGAAAAATATTTTTATGAATGTCTCGAAAACTAAAGCCGAGCGGCGGTTATATGTATAAGTGAAATTAACTTCGAATCATGACCCTGTCAACATATTTCGAAATCCTTGAAATCGGTGAGGTGTGCCCTGATCGATATAATTACCTATTTTTCTCGAGCTCATCGAACTATTCTAGATGTTTCAATAGATCAAGCAATTCATTTTACGCTTATCGATTATTTCTTTAATAAAATCCATGCTGTTACGAATCACCCGGTTCTCTCATCCCTCTCTGTAACCATCGATCGGTGGTAAGAAACGTGTTGCCATGTTCGGTGTGTTCGTGTCGCTGCGTGTGCCCCAGACGTTCCAGAGGAGGTATGACTATTGTAAGTTCCTTCTTATGTTTTCCTCGGTTAACGGCGGGTGCTTCGGCAACTAGCAGGTGTCAAACTGGTACAGTATCTGTTCGTGTGTCAGCTGCTTGGTTGGCTGACTGGCTGACTAGATGGCTGACTTCGTCTGTACTGGTTGGTCGGGAGACTAGAGCACACCGTCGTACACCCACCTATAAAGCAGCAGCTGTTAGCCGGATGCGGAAGTCGTGTTCGCCGAGCGACTCGAGTTCTCGCGTTTCAAGATGCACTATCTATCGTAAATCGATTCGTTCAACACCCCGTCGAAATCGGCTGCCGGTCTAATCAGCGAATGGACAGTAATAATAATGTTTTAGAGGCTTGACTTATAAATCGCGCCGGATCCTTTATATTAACGATGCCTTATTCCAACGTCAATTATGAGGAAAGAAGATGTTATAAGATTAGTATACAAGTTTCACTTAATTATAGATTTTGAATTGGTGACGATGATTGTAATGCATAACGGTTAACTCACCTGTAACATGTAAATCGGCATCAGTAATTTATTCAGTGTCAATTTTACGGTGGATTTGGAAAGATTTACGTATATAATACGATTTATTGATGTTTAATTAAAATATTAATATTAATTATCGACCGGACTCAATAAAGTGAGTTACTATTAATCGATGCTTTGATCCAAAACGATCGGTTTTCATTATGTCAGATCGCGCTGTAATTGAAATAAGCATTTAATGCTGTGCAGGTAATTCAAACGGGCGGTATAATTTTATCTTGTTCGATCGGCTTTGTGCGGTAATTCGATGTCTGAACTTCAGGTGTCTGCGGTATTTGTGGACTTTTTAGAAATTTTATACACACAACGAAATCTATTGCGGGCTCGAAAATTATTTCTACCGTGAAATCCGCCTGATTTAGAACGACGTGCGGCGCGCAAGGGCTGTTTCAAAAGACGAGCATGGACATCGTCCCCCTCTAAAAGCTCGTTACCCTTGCAGCAAAATTTGCAGTCATTAGACACGGCCACGTGTCAGCAGTTGGATGTTCGTTACTACCAATACTCTATTGTATTCTTTAAAAAATAATAAGTCCTAATTGACGCGGTTAACTAAAAATTGAAAACTCGTTATCAGGAAGAATAACCTACCATTTATACAACAGCATTTCCTTTCACGCACATGCCACATTAATTACAGGAATGTTTGTACAACATTTTTTTTATTTATTATATTTATATTTACAGCTGGCTCTATTGATCCAACCAACAAATTTAATAAATGAGAATATAGTGTGCGTGTGGGTAACGCTCAATAGTGTTTCCACTGCATTTTATTATTTATTATTTCTGTAGGCCGGACGGGTTTGCTCTTATCAATCTTCTGATGTCTGGAGTTTGTCTTAAGCTTCTTACCAGCTCGTTAGGGTGTCCCTTTAATCTGTTTTTGTGCGTTGTCGCGAATTTTTGTATTAGATCTTTAACATATTTTACTCCTAGATCTTTGTAGAGAGTCTCCACTGACATACCTTGGAGCAGCAGATATTGTCTTTAAGGTTTTATTTCGGAATCTCTGGATAACAGTTAAGTTGCTTTTTTTGGCACATCCTCAAAATTGGTGCCGTATGCCCATATTGGAATAATTCCGGTTTTGTATCAAAGTATTTTTGCGTATTTTGAAAGGAAACCAGAGTATAAAAGTATTTTGTTTTCTAGCGTTAGAGGGTTTGTATACCAGAATCCAGTATACGTTTTTCATTCTTAGGTCTAGTTGTTTTCTCTTCATTTTTATATGATTGTACCAATTTTATGTGGTACAAAATTACAGAACAATTTTAGCAATGAAGTATTCTACACAGACGTTACAATTTTTCCAGGCAGAATGAAATGCAAATTTGAATCTCTTCACAATTATACGAGGGCAAAAGTAATTAAAAATGATACTTTTTTATTACCGCTACTATTTAGATTTAATTTGCGGTACACTTTCTAAATTCAATCAACTCAATTTGCCATGTATATTTTCGCAATTTCATTCGTCTATTTGTGATTAATTTTCTTACCAAAGCATACTCGCGTTATATATTTCGCGTGCGTCGTTGAATTGATTAGCAGATAAGCGAACTCAATAAACGATAAATCATGCCTCGTACATGCGTTTACCGCGTTAAAGTTCCAGTTGTTCGTTGTCGATGCGGCACACAACTTATCAACATAACACCTTCTTTAAAAACTTGTGTCATCATCGAGATGTCGGATACAATATGGACGTTCGCAACAGGCGACGGATATTGCATTCGCTGTAGCAACAGCCAAAGTGGTTGCTCGCATTAAGTGCGTTTCACGCTTGTGGATTTAAGAGAGCAGGTAGCGGTAGGTTGATCAATATGCTAATATTTTGATGCTTCCACTCCGCTCCGAGAATTGAATTACGCTCGAAGAACGAAGGTAGATAGAAAATACGAGAAGAGGATAGTAGGAAGAAAGGGGGCTGAAATAGGATGAGATAGAACAGTTCTATGTTTGAAGATGGATATTACACAAAATACCACTTTCCATCGCGCTGTAGAATGCTTAAACAACGTAAAGGGCCTTAAATGTGTGTGCATCATTGTTGATGATAGTGCGATGAGGCCGATACGTTGCTACATGTGAACCTAACGTATAATAGAAATAATTACAGTTACATCGTTTCTCCTCTACTTGCTGTTACACTCTTACGGCAAGTATAGTTCCGAAAATTATCGATAAAGTAATTGACGTGTATTTCGGAACAAAATGTATAAAAATTTAGGAAACTTATAACTCTAAATGTAACATGTTAGAAATGGCTGTCAGCTGGTTTAAAATTATACACGATAACTGTTTACACAAACGCGATAAATTCTGCCTACATTTCTTCAACAAGTAACAAGAAAATTTCAATTTTACACGTTATGTAATTTTCATGTTTCTTTGCACAATAAAGAAAGTATAAAATTTTATTTAGGAGATTTCAAATGCTATCGAAATTCAAAACGTGACAGATAAAAAGTATGCCTAATAACAGAAATAGTATACTAGTTGAAACTTTATAGAACAGAAGGTTGTTGGTTCGTTGATATAATTTGAATGGTAGAATGTTAAAACTATATAATATATTTAGAACATAATAACTTTTTAATGAGAAAATTTAAAGAGATTAGAATGAAATGTCAATTATGCGTACCAAAATATTAATTATTAGATTGAGAGGAAAATATTTTCCGATCTGTCTTCTCAAATTTATTGATGATTTATTACAGGCTGATAATTGTTGCTTCTACAACATATCTACGTTTTAAAGATTCTTACCTTTCAATATGAGGCAAAAATCAGCAGCCCAGATAAAGTATTTGTACTTTTAAAAAGAAAAAAGTATGTTATGTAGCGGAAGTTATTTAGGACTCAACCTAATATTATTATTACTCGGGAATATAATTTCGAACGCTTTAATAAAATTAGCAAGTGGAAGCCATTGCAGAGCGTTCTATTACAAGGAGAATTATTCTTTCGAATAGTACATTTAAAGTCACTTTCATTCGTGTCGCAATATCGAAAATGCTGCTTCAATGAAATTAATAGTAGCCAGCTTTTAAAGTCGTTTCGAAGACTTAATACCGTCGAACTTCGTACCTAAAAGAGCTGTTACATTTCTAACAACACGTTCTGAATACGATTCACAATTTTTTCTACGCTCGGCCGGGAAATAGATTGTTTTTATCTGATTCACGTATTCAACGTAAACTGCGACCACGGTCTGTCGAATCTCCGATAGGTTAACGAGGAAAGTTTGTTTGCGTATTTATTACTCTCCCCGGGAAAGGATGCTATCTTAATGCTACGTCATGCGGGTCCTACCGCGTGAAACGCTACACTTCACTCTTCTACTGTACGTACAATAATCTCCCTTGGTTTATCCGCATACTTTTTCGTTGCAGCCCTATCATGGAACTTCCTTTATCCCCGCCACTTTCAGCCTTTATCCTTAAAGGGACAGTACCCGAATCCTTGCAGTATTTCTTTTATCGCTCTGAGGTCGTTTGAACAACACCGATGTCGCATGGCCGCTTTAACATAATGTGCTGGTGCGGTTATGATAAGTTTGATGTATAAGGTATTCATCGAAATGATCGTTATGATTTTTTTGCTGGTTCTGAAAATTAAACAAAGAGATTCCGACAAATGTTTGTTCATTTTCTATATGGAATTGTGGCTGTGAATACTTCAGATTATTACTGTTTTTTATGTTGATTTCCTTCACCATATTACGAAAAAATTATGCGGTTCCATTTAAACGTAGTCAATATAACCTTGGATTGTTACGGAAAAAGCAGTCATTTTGAAAGGTACATAACAATTTATTTGTTACTGAAAGCCAACAATTCAAATAACGATTCATTATATATACAAAATAAAAAAGTATGTCATATAAATGTTGATTTACATAAAACTGTTAACAAAATATAAACATTTATACACCATTTACAATACAATACTATGTAATGTTGCAGCTAGGATATCATGTGTACAAAATTACGAAATAAATTTTGAACTTTAAACATATTTTTAGTTGTATCGAGAATATAGAAGAAAAATTTCTCTATGTGTAATATTTATTTGAAAATTGAGTCGCTAAAGTAAAACGAAAGTAATACGTAATTCAATTACAAAATAAGTGAGAAGAGATCAACTGTAAAACTGATTGGTAGTATTATCTACTTACTCCAATTTACTGTTCCTTAATTGAATACTTAATATTAATAAGATGTCACATTTAATAAAAATTTGCAAGTTTTTAAGATTACACTTTTCAATTACCGATAAAAGGTATATCATCTATTAAAGTTGTCTAATATTTCCAACAGGAGTAGAACATTTAATATAGTACATACAGTACTAGATACTATGTATAATACTTTATATAGTACATTTAAATCTTACAGTTTCATTTAATTAATAAAGCATTGAAAAAACACTGCAAACAAATCGAAACTCCATTTAAATCAGCGCAAATATGCAAAATTGATTTAATGTTTACACCTTATATGATAAGTTAAAATAAGAAAAAGAATAAAGTCTGATCTAAGAAACTGATTAGCAAGAAAGATCTAATATGCATTCTCAGCAAGAACGGATTTTGGAGCAAAACAGGGTTTGGTCCTGATACCCCAAAAGTGGTAATAACGTAACCGTTCTTGATAATTTCGATGAAGATCGACTTATCGGAAGGAGCTTATTTGGGCAGAAAAGGAAAGGAGGGTTTAAGGAAAGAAGGAACGCGAGATAGAAGGTGGAGGTTCTGAAACAAGAAACGCCAGTGGCGGATTTCATCCCTGTCCAGCTATCTTCTAGTTTCCGTGAAACTGTGGGATACCGTTGTGAAAGATAATTCCAACTGTGTGACATTTTCAGTCACCGTGCGTCTGTTTATTTGCTCCTGTCACGAGAGATCTACGATATTACGGAAATTGATTGTCCTTCAATTTTTATAAACTTTTACAAACTGCTTTGTAGCAATTTTATCAGAGCAAGGATCGTATTTTCTGTTAAGTTTATACTCAATCCATGAGCTTAAAACTACCTCTGAAAATATGTTCAGCATTTCCTCATCTTCTGTAATATATTCATAATTATAAGGAACAGGAACAAAATGTTCAAATACAAATTTAGTGGTCTAGTATGTTCTGTCGTTATATTCGGTGTTTTTACATTTTCATTTATAGTTAAATTAAACAAAATATTCCGAACTGCCTTCTTGTTTACACATTTTTATTTCCTTCTACTGACAGAAGATATACAGAACTTTATTCCGAATATTAATGCATGCCTTAAGTTTACTCAATAATGCAAAATATTTTTAAGAGTAACATAGACATGCATTTTTTTGTAAATCTGTTTGCTTGTTACTCAAATTTGACAAACTTACCAAAGTTACAGTTTGTATCAGAGTCGGATTAAGGGTGAGGCGAACGTGGCCTTTGCCTCAAGTTCAAAGTACTAGGGGGCGCAAAAATCTCAAATTCTCGTTCTCAGAATTACAAAAAGCCGCGGTTGACTCTGCTTTTAAATATGAAGATGACTTAAACCTTGTTGAAATTTTGGAAGAATAGCAGGTTTTAAGATGCATGCTATGTCAATATTGCCAAATGATAGTACAGCTTCTAGTGAGGTTCTTTTGAAGATACTTTATGAATATGGATTGATAGAGTGCTATCCAAATTTGGAGGTGACATTAAGATTGTTTCTAACAATTCCTGTCTCTGTTGCATCTAGAGAAAGGAGTTTCAGCAAACTTAAAGTCATCAAAAATTATTGCGTTCAACATTGGAGCAAGAAAACTTAACAAGTATGGCAATAATATCAATTGAACAAGCTTCGTCTAAAACTATTAATTGCGATACAGTAATTGATGAATTTGCTTCACTTAGAGCAAGAAAAGTGCAATTTTTAAATTAGGAAATCAATGTTGTTTTTTTAAGTTTAATAAATGTAATATTGTACCTTTTTATATTGTTTTATTTGGTTAGTTATAAGAAAAAAAATTACCAAATGGGGGCGCAAATTTGGGCTATGGCCTCAGGTGTTCAAGGCCCTAGATCCGGCTCTGGTTTGTATATTCGCAATTTTTCTTTTGTCATTGTAAAATACCTTACTATTGTATATTACATACATTGGGGTATGCTACAACAAACAGTTTTTATCAATAAAATCAGAATGCTACAAGGAACGAAGATGCTACAACGAATACGGAGAAACACTATCGGCCAATCCGCCGATTCTCCCTCTCCGCCTTCATTTCCATAGTACTACTACTTCTGTGTGAAATTTTATGATTCTATGATTCCCACTAAGGAAACATTGTTTATGTTTTTCAAATTCACGTAGTGTATAAAAGTTAACCCTAACTCATCCAACGCACTACCGATTTCTTCTTCCTGAACGCTTTTGAAAGATCACCCCTTAATACGTTCGCTACCAGCGTCACATATGTGTGATGCGTCGATTCTGTTTTGTGAGCTCGACGTCACATACGTATGACAGAGATAATTGATACAAAATAAAGCGTGGTCTGTGGTCGACGTTTTTCTCGAATCGACCATGGTATCGAACGTGTTAATGAAAGTTTTGACATTTTATTGGCATATTATAGCGTGTCTGACTATGTATGGAAGTTTCCACTGTGGTAGTGAACGTGTTGTGTCGTTGTTGCAGCAAATGAGCGATATGATCCCGTCGATTCGTACAGTCCGCGAGACCCACTGTTAGAGGGGTGCGATAAAATCTCGGCCAGCCCGCTTGTCCGGCTAAAGCGGCGCCTTCGTCAGGGTACGTTATATCTCTGGATCGCTGAAAAAGACCGCGGTCGATTTCGGGGAATCTAAAAATGCCGTCCCGAATTGGGCGTAGTGCGACGGTACGTGCGACGTGGAGCGATCGTACCGGCAAGATTGCAAGCTAGGTCAGTAAGCGAAGCCAATCAGATTTACGAGGCGGGACATATCATGATCGCCTTTACGACAATTAGTCACCGTCACCCTCTTTCCACTTGACGCACCGCACACAGGCGGTCGACAGTAATGGAAAAGAGGTAAAACCGTCGTAAAAACCGAAGCTGAACCAGCCACGGTATCATCGGTCGTATTGCGCGACGTTGACTTTGAAGTTCCAGCTAACGCCACGCCCTAATTTATACTGATTAGCTAGCGACCACTGTAAAAGTCAACTGCAACTGCAATCGCTGGCCGATACTACGATCAAGTTAAAAGCCGCATTTGATACCTGTGCCTAGTGATGGGATTGATACGATACATATTGGTGATACTGAAACAATTCGGTACCTAACTAATCAAAGGAAAATATCGATAGTAGAGCTGTTGATTTATGAGATACTCGAATACATGAGATAGTCGAGAATTTCTGTATGGAAGCCAAGTGTCTTTCGTACCATAGTGAATTGTTTGCAAGTTATACGGTTCATACTGATATTAGTCGAAAATGACCGAAAGACGATCGGATTTCAAATCCAGATTCTCGACTATCTCATCTTTTCGGTTATCTTATGGATACCCGGGTAGTCAGGTAATTTTTCTATATCCGGGTATCTCACGGGTACCCGAGTACCCGGGTATCTTAGACAGCCAGTTCAAATCAATAGCCCTAATCGAGAGGTATCGAAATCTCGGATACTCGGTATCAATTTTCAATACCGATTCCTTTTGGAACAATACCTATCAGTACCAATCCTATGGCGACCAAGTAGGTATCCATGAAAAAAAGTATCGACATCGTCGGGTCGTTCAAAAGTCGGAAACTTCAAAGCACTCTATAAAAATACGAAGTGGCTCAAATTACACTCTTCGAATATAAACATCAGATTCGAAAAGAAGTATCAAATCGGTACCGATATTTTCGTAGAAGTATCAAACGGATATCGATACTTTCGTAAAAGTATCGAAGTGGTATTGATTCTTTTTAATACCTACGTGTTTGATACTACTTGATGGCAGATCGAAATTCCTAGACCGGTATCGATGGTATCGATGCGGTATCAGTTCCAACACTACTGATTAGCTAGTGACTAGTGTAAAAGTCAACTGCAACTGCAATCGCTGTCCGATATTACTGTTGCATGATCAACCACTTTTATTTATGACTATGTCCAACTCATCGTCTACACAGAGTCAACTTGTTTACACGAATCTTTCCAAACCGAACACTGTCTCCAAATGAACGCTACCCTTAGTCATCAAGGGTCGAGTTCGTCAGGGCTCATCGTCTATACCCCTTCCTTTCCCCTAAAATATTATATACATGTACGCCTAGGGTTAGCAAGGTCAAAGAGATTCTTGTGGGACGCCACAACGTATACCAGAATAAATCTCTTCTTCGATTTTAAAAGTGTTGTACTCGATTCCACGACACGGAATCCAACATTATGATGAAGTTAAAAGACATATTCCATACATGTACCCGGTTTCACTTTATCTGGGGATACCGATTGGACGTTACGCATCAATGATTTAAGACGAACCGACCACGCTGAATTTACTCGGATCGGATTCGTCGAAGGTCAACGTGGCGTTCGGATATAAAAATTTACTTTTTGTCCAGAAAATGAAAAAGTCACCGGTGGAAGTATCGTAATTGACATTCTCGTTTAAACCTTTCATCCTTCCCTTCTTGACAAATCGATTTTCGCAAACTTCACACGGGCGCGGCAGTAACGATAGTGCAGCCACGAATGACGTGATTTCTCGAGAACAAATTTTTTTTTTAAGTCTATTTTAAAGCGGTCGCCTTAACAGGAATGGTATTAACGACCACGTTTTACAGTATAACGTTTACACATATTTGTACAGTTTGATTGCATTATGTCTACAATTTAAATACATGGTATCTGATCACACGAAGTAAATTGAACCAATAGCTTTGAAGAACTATAGTACGTTTTCGATGTTCTTGAACTCGTTCAGAATCGTCTTCAGGTCTTCTTTGATGGAGAATTGGTACCTTTCTGGTAAGAACCTTGGACACTCCAGTATAATGTGTTTGATACTTAGCAACACTTCGCAAGATTCGCATTCAGGAGGACTTTGCTTCGTTATCAGGAATTCGTGGGTTAGTCTTGAGAGAACAAATTTATGTATCTTTTGTAGTAATTTATTCTGTAGCGGACCTGGAAATATATACGTCTTTGAAGACACTGAACAAACGGATGATGTTTCAAAGTTATTCGGTGCACCTGTTTTTCAAAAGTGAACTCTGAAAAAAAAAACACTTTTTTGATATTTTACATTTTCAATTTACATTTGAACGATGAATTGCTCTATTTAAGTTTATTACCCTCGCCAAAATGCCCTCAACACAGTGTGAAAGTATTCCAATGTGTAGATGTTCATGCGGTAACCCACGATAACAGGGCAGATTACCTATCGCTATCGAAAGTTTCACAAAGTTCCCGTATTTGATTGACCACCGTGGGTTCGCGAAACCACGATAAATCGCGGTTTAATTGGCGTCGTAATTAAGGGCGGCACTTGGTATTTAGATGAAATCGGAAAACAGCGTTGCTTTCTCTTTCGACTGCCGCCACGTGAAAGCAGCGCATTAACGAATCCACTGATTTCAATGAGCAATCTCGTGTTCTGTCCAGAGAAAAACATGGAGCTCCAGCTTTCACGCATGCCCCCGCCGATATCTCTCAGTTGAGCTACCCGCATTTTGCGATCTGCTGTTCACCATAGACGGATGAATTCCTATGCGTTTTTGCCCTGACCAACTCGAACGAACCAACCACCTATCCAGCAGCTCTGGAATAGGGGGTGATGGGCGACGTGGGAGGGCAGGGTGGTAGAATAGTGAGCCGGGATCGATGGAGATAATGCCCATTACCCTTAATACGAACTCGCTCTTCTTCCATCCCTTCCTCCCTTCACCTTTAACCCCTCGCCGGTCTCTCCTTCACCCGAGCCATTCCATTCTCGTGGCTCTTCGCAATCTGTAACCGATGCTTTTTATCGTCTCCGCTGACTCGATTCGAGAACTCGGCGTTCTCGTCGTTATCATCATTGATCAAAATTTTGAAATCCCGAATAGAGTGTAATGCCACTTCCATGTCCTCGACGTAACTTTCGCAAAAAGCCGCTCTTCAGCTCAATCGCACCTCTATAATTCTACGGTGATCGGCATCAACCCCCATGGTCTGAATGCATTTCATTCTGCCTCTCTCCATTCTTTCGTACCCAATTTTGGTTGCCACACTTACGACACACAGTTACTTCAATCTGTTAATTTAGTCCGTGTAGTAATTACAAATTCATTTACAATTTTCAGCAGCATCTATATTGTAATGTATGTACTTCCCTAGATCTGTACTTTCGACATTAGTGAAATCATCACTTTTGGTGCTGCATATCCGTACTTATGATCCTATAGTTCTTTCGTAACAACAATAATCAGGATTCCAATCGTTTTACTTTAAACATTTAAAAAGTCAAATGTACGATACGATACGCAGTGTGTGAGAAAGTATTACAGCCACTCAATGTGTTAACAGGTTGACTGACACGGTGGTCACCGGTGACCGGTACCACAAATTCTATTTCATTAAATAACTATTAATTTTGACTATATTCTGAGGAAATTTAACAATGCAACGATAATATAGGAGCGTATGTATAATACTGGATTCTTAAACATTTTTCTCCTTTACAATTTGTATAGAAAAGAGAAATTTATATTGTGTCTGATTAGCGATGGCTGTTTCCACTGTGGCAGTCAACGTGTTAAGATACGGTAATGCAGTGTGTCTGGCGAGGTACGACAGTTTCCACTTTGGTATAGAACGTACTAACGTGTATTAATAGTCTTTCTATATAAGTTTCATTATAACAAACTGCAATGGTACAACGACTTCAGAATGTAGGTTAATTTAACTTCGAGTGGGCAGCTCTAAATATAGGTTTTATTTCGTCGACTGTCGACGCTCGTCTCAACGTTCGATCACTTAACCGTTGATTACGCGATGTTCATCTTTCTGTTTCAGTGAATTTATTTCGCCCTAGAACGCATTAAAGCATGATTTTTTCGCGAACGCGCAATCACCGATACGGAAGAAGGATTCATTGTTTCATGGGGTGAACGTAACTGCACGAGTATGTACTTATCAGAAGTGGAGCTGTAATGAGTTTCCCGTGAAGGGCTACTCTCCTGTGATTCCACGTGAAACAAGTTCTTCGTTACTGATTTAATTGCTTTGCTTACCTGTAGAAAATGCAGGCCGTGCTACAGAAACAAAACAAATCGCGTTGAATGTACATACTGTTACAGTAACTTGTGTGTGGGCGCACTAACCTGTTGAGTGTATTCGCGTAGGTGGCGAGTAGTAGATACATACACGCGCGAAAGTCTGGGGATGAAGTTTCTCGAGGAAACACACGCGAGACATCGTGCTCGTGAGAATTGTAACACGAACAATAGAAAATACATCGGAACGAAAAGCTCGGATAATAATACGTCTGCAACGCTATGCGGGAGCGTTCTCCTAAAAACAGAAAAAAAAGAGGACTGCACGGTTCGATGATTGAAATGACAATTCACCGCATCGCAGTCAAGTGGTGAGATATATTTTTTCACCATTGTGACACTTGCTAATCAATCTATACCTCTTGACATCGAACTCTTATGCTTTTTAAGTGCAACTTGTTTTTTATGAAAAATTGATATGTAATTACGAAGTTTAGGATAACAGTATAAATGAAGCTGCTAGAAGCAAATGTGTGTATTGTTAATAGAAAGAATTTTGTGAAGTAACGGAAAATTTATTTAATTATCTTTGTGAATTTGATAAAACTCCGGAAATTGGTGTTTAAAAAAAGTATGATACAGGTGCTAAAAGTTGAAATTTAAACTGACGATACTTAAATATGTATTTATATTAGTACTTATATATGTTTTTGTCTGAATATAGGCTCATGGTTGTTTCTTCGTCAGGAGTGAACGTTTTCAAAAGTTAGAAGATGAAACGGTTGTAAATTACTGGCCCAATTAAATACTGCAATATATGTAGCTTTCAATAATTATGGATATTGAATCATGCAGAATGATCCTTGAGATAGGCATACCGATAATAATGATACATAAGGAGATTATTACATATAGAGGATATTTATACAACATGTAGTTAAATAGATAGAATATTGCACTCTGTGGTAAACTGCAAAGGTTCGTATAACCCATTGAGTCGGAATAATCACGTTTGAAGTATTAACACGAATATGTTGATACGTGATTGCCCTTTGCCTACTATATTCTATGAGTCTATTCTCGGTTCCTGGAGACCCTTTTCTAAAACAAACTATAAAAGTATAATGGGTGGCGACATAATTTATCAAATGTAAAGTATTCATTCCTTACTTCAGTTAAATAATTATTTCGATATTGTCTAATATTTACATTTTAAAGGTACACATTGGTAACAATATTTTGCAATATTATGATTTGTATTAAAAAAAGCGTTGTGTTCACACAACTGCCTGTGGCTTCACTGTCTCTTGTTATTCTTTTCTTGATGATTTATATATATATATATATATATATATATAAATTTATCAGTAAAAACAATATATCACTCTCCCGTACTTTATACGCGATGTTAAACAAACGAAAAAGAAATAATATTGAACTCAAAGTGGACTGCTGTAACTCTAGCAAGTGCCATCGCCATTTTATTTTGTTTTCCAAGAAGTAAATCAGTTACTTAAATATGAAAACATGCAAGTTTTCTCAAATATTCTCTTTCTAGCTATAAAAAATTAATTTTCAAAGTAACTTCAAGTAAGAGATTACTTTATCTGCTTTCGATAATTTGATTACCTTCAAGAATGTATAATAATTATTTGGTCATTCTGGATTTATAATTTCTATTAAAGACACCATGTAAATATTGTCTGTAGGTTTGAAATGCTTTCGCACGTTAAGCGACTTTTTTAATAATACATATCTTGAAGCAGAAACAAAATTTCCCTTCAAAATAGACATTTTTTATGTCCAGAAAGTTTGAAGTGTAGTTCGTATTAAATTTGAGTCAATTATTTTCAGTTAATTGTTTTCAAAACACATACGAATACACACGAAGACGAGTGTTCTATGTGTATCATTAACAGTCTTTAAAACAAAATGATTGATCATTTCGAGTGAATTGGCAAGTTTTGTGTAGATTCATGAAGTATTTTTGTTGTAAACATAATAACATTGTGAATTATATAACAAAAACAGCGATAACGCCGTGCAAATGTAAACACACACTGTGAGTAATGGTGTGACCAACTTCGACAATTACGTTACACTTTCCGTTTACCTCTAAATAAATGAGGGTATCCGTGCCGTTAATCCGTACCTTCGTGGTCTCTCCAACAATCACTTGGCAATTAAGTGCACCATAACGGAAGTGATCCTGAAAGTTTCGAGATGCTGAACTGATACCGACTCCGGATAACGGATATTACAGATTGTTTTATAGCTGAGCTTTTCTATGAGCCATGTAAACGTGTCGTACGGCCTAAATCGGCCAACACGATAGCAGGAAACAAATGCAGGATAATTGCAACCGCAACAGCAACCCTTAATTTTTGTCCAATATTTTGAAAATAATAGAAATTATATCCAGAATTTTAATTTAGAATCGTATAATTACTAAACGATATTATTTCTTCGTAAACACTATGTACAATAAAGTTATTCATCCGTAAGTTCCAAACAGATCCAAATATGTTGTAAGATAATTAGGTATCCGAAAACATTGGAAAAAAGGTGTACTGTCTAATACCGCCGGGTGGTATCAGTCAGTTTAAATAAGAAAATGTAAGAATAATCGATATAAAGGCACAATGTTTTCATTTTATCAGCTAAAAATTAATTTATGGTAATTGACTACTTCGATATGCGAATATTATTAGCATACGTTATATAATACCACATAAGTGTAGGTACATTCCATCAGATCGATTAGTTGATGAAGTACGTAACTCAGTTCCATAGATCTTACCAATAAAAACGTTGTCTGAATGGAAATACCGTCTTCGTGCTATCTTCTACAAGTATAACAATTTACCTAATGTCTATACTGACAAAGTGTAAAGTATATGGGAGATATGTATATATAAAAAAGACAAAAAAAATTGATCTTAGATAAAGTATTAGTCACGGGCTAGTACATTACAAGTGACACAAAAATAAGTAGATTCATGTCCGTAGCCTCACGTTATGCGATTTACTTTTAACTTCTGCCCTGTCATTTCGAGTTTGACGTAGCGTATCGACGAACAACGCTTCTATTTTTCGCTAGGCTCGTAATTCATGCATCAAAGGGTTCACAGTTATGTGATAAACACGTGTTTTGATCCTCTGCCTACATACAGTGCATTCGTGAATTACGTCATCAGGTCGGTCGCGGTATGCTTTGAAATTAGCGGTGTAACGTGGTCGAGTGTCTCGCTACGGAATAACAATGTCTGTCGCGTGCTCACTCGCGTGTGCACATGCGTTTATGCCCAGCTATTGTATTCATCTACATTCTAGCAATTTCAAACCGGCGTTGATGTCATTTCCATTTTCAATTAATCCTTTAACGACCGCACGCAATCATAGGACACCGTGGATTAACTGTTTCAGACACTGATCTTTCAGTCTGTCGGAACGCTTATCGTGCAATTTTTATTTATATATTCGTCGTTTCGTATTCAAATGTATTTATTTGGATAGTATCCTGTACTCCGCTTTCTGAGACTGAAACTCATTTATACAGGAATTTTTAAAGCATAAAAACCTCACCTTCCCTGTCACGACAACGAATTAAATTCGTTTGGTATCCTAAACATTTGGTTACGTGTCCACTATCGCCTTACAAGAAGATACACGTTTTGGACGGAATCGCGTTTAAAATATAATGACTCACAAATTTAAAGTAACTCAAGAATATTAAGGGCTTCTGATTAGACTCAATTAACTTCTTGTAATTGTAATATTTAATCTGCACTTTTTAAAAAGAAGAGTGCTTTTGATTAGACTTCTTTTAACAAGTGGACGTTAAATATTACAATTTCTTTCAGCACATGGAATGCTTGATTAGTTTATTGATTTTTCAAAAACAGTGGTGAATGCGGTGCCAGCATTGAGAATTGCTAATTCGAAGAAATGGGATTCAAGTCTCCGCTTCTTTATTTCAATCCTTTTTTTCAAATTAGTTGTTGTTTTATTACTTTTTCTTCTTTTAATCCATTTTGTACCGCGCCATGCATTCATGAATGGCACCAATACAAATGTTTCCAGCACTTGCGAGTTATTCATACTTGAATGGCATTTAAAAATGTATTAACTGCAATTAAAAGTAATTTAAACTCGACTATGTGCGCGAAACAAATTTTTTTTGTGGAAACAATTGTAATAAACAGTGTTTTGGAGACATTTTTATGAAATTGAGTTAATATTGAACCTTCTGAAGGTTGACAGACCTTAAAACTGTGTCACAGCACACACACGTCTACCATGGAGCTCAAGTTAGCAAGAAGTAGAATAGAATACACTGGAACATTATTATTTTATGCCTGACATCCATGAAAAAGGATTTGGTTTACAGAAATAACCCTTATCTCTCATCACACACTCTCTTATTTTCACATACGTTCGAACTTCCTACTACCCGCCTTTTATTTTTCCTTTTTTTCTTTAATTCCCTTAACACGTTGAGCGCCATAGTAAAAACAGACATTTCTAAGCAGACACGACATCATTTACTATTTTTTATATAAATCAAAAAGGAAAAGAAGTTGTGAGTACTCGATGGTGTTTTGTTCCTACATTATTGTTTCAGTATGCAGTTTGGTTAGCATTTTGCAACAATCAATAATTATTTAATTGAACTAAATTTGAGGTGTCACCGGTTATTGACACGACGTTTAACGTGTTAGCCATTCTGCTGTATCCGTACTTCTTCTGCCGCTGACTATGTCCTCAACCCTTACTGTCCATCTCTCTCTCTCTCTTACTCTTTACAATCCAGTAAGAGATAATAATAGACAATATTTTATGAAAAATAATGAAGTATGTATCCTTTCCACGATATTAAAAAAATCTGAAAATACTGCTAGTTAGTCTGAATTATCCATAGTCTCTCGATGTAGGGCAAACATGAATTTAAATACGAAAAACACTGACACAACTTTAATCTTTTTTATTATTCTTGCTCATAGTTTAGCCTTAGACTATGACCACGTATTGTCAAAGATAGTGGATGTGATAAACAGTGATGATAAATATTAAGGATAGCAAAGTAAACAGAAGCATGCCTTACGGATAACTGATATAAAATTACTATACTCCTTACAGATAAGAATTTCTAGCTTTCTTAACATAGAAAGGCATGTATACAATTGAGTACTTAAACATTTTCTTTCTCTATGATTTACAATCAAAACAGCAAATTCTGAAGTGTCTGGTTAGAAATGGCTGTTTCCACTGAGACAGCCAACGTGTTAAACAGTATGTTAAAGTGTGTCTGACTAAGTATGGTAGATTTTACTGTGCGATTGATATGTTAACATTTCTTAGTTTTCTTACGACTGTTTCGCCAGTTAATTAACTTCAAAACGATCTTATTCTATACAAAAAATGGTTGGTGCTGCTTCTGAAATATTAAAAACTATTCTGTTTTACACAATGTGTATTAGAAACTATTCAATTAATTCAATACGGTCACATTGATTAACCAAGTGTTACAAACAAAGTCAACTGCACATTGTTGATTTAAATAAAGTAGAAGGAAATAATACTCGTTTCTAGACACAGTTAGAAACATGTACTTCATGTTGTTTACGACTTTTGGTTAAACAAAAGTAAAAGAATTAAAAACGAAACGGGAAGCCCTTCTTCCTAAAAAATGTATTTCCTGTCAGATTATACTGTAATTCCACGATTAAATTATTTACCTAATCCTGGTTTCCGGAGCAACGTACACGGAATGCAAGTCCAGTTTGTGGTATGTTTACAAAATCAACCTTGCAACGCGGTCGAGAATTTCACAACGGTATAACAATGTTTCTGGTGTGCTGGTTCGTTTACTCACATACGTTTATACCCGGCGTTTCGTTAATCCACGTCCCGGTAATTTTCAAGCAGCTGCAATGTCATCTCCATTTTCAATTAATCCTTTGATGACGATGTGAAATATATTCCGGCGGCTGGGTTTACCCAATTTTCCATGGTTACCATTCAACGTGCTCGCGGTTAATACTTCGAAAAAGTTTATGAAGAGTACATTTAGGAGTTTGAAGAGTAGATTTAACTTCCTTAATGGAATTCGACTTCATTTGCATAATTCGTTATTTTATCCATTTATTTCTTCCTATTTGCTCTTTGTCGAATAGATTTAGAGTAGCGCTTTTGTCGCGTGCCAATATCTCGTGTTTAGTGTATTTTAGTGGTACGCTATAGTACGCTATTAACCGACTATGATTTTATAATTACCGACTTTATAATTATTTTCGAAGCATATTCCAGCAGGCCCACGGTACGTTTATAATAGCTTTTTAATGTTTGAGACTTTAGGTAAATTCTTAACATTTAAATGAAGTTCCTTAAAAAAACGTTTCTTCTATGTTTTACTTGTAGATTAAAAATCATATCACTAGGTATATATGATATATTAATTTAACACACTAAGAGTACATGCTTATCATGTACATAAAAACAGATACCTAGAGATTGGGTATGAGGTCTTATAAAATTTTCTGTAGGTTATTACACTACGTAATATATGCTTGTTTCTGGCTGAATGATTGCTAATTTTATTTAAATAATTCAAATATGATATAATGAATATATTATTACCAAAAGCTTTTAGTATAACACTTAGAGCCTATTTAATTTACGAACAGATTAAAATATTGGAAGCTTATTTATTATCATGAACTAATACGATAATTTACATTAATTATATTGAAGTACCGTTTATACGCAAAATATTTCAGTGTTATTCTTCACGTAATTTCAATTATGTTTTTCATGTTGTACTATCACAAAGTCAACAGAGCGTTCGAAATCAAACAGAAAGAGCATTTAATAACGTATACGTAATTAACTGCTTTCAATATTTTCCGACGAAAAGTGGTCCCCCGTTTCGTGATCGAAGACTAACAGGAACACGAATTAAATATTCAATCGGGTTTCGCGGTCTGTTTCGAACATTAGTATTATGATATGGTCAAATGACTTGATGACAATAACGATCGATGCATATTCTGTTGCGTATACATGATTATCTATTGTTTTGCATTAATACACAACCAGATCATTTTGAAACCAGCTGTGGTTTCAATTGCATGCGTGAAAATCACATAAACTATTATAAGGTTCGGAAGTCGTCAAATTACATTCATAAATTGTAGTCCATGAAAGTAGAATGTTTCTCTAGGAAAAAAAAGGACACATGGAATCTCGATTATCTGAACAGCGGTCATCCGATAATTCCTCTTCTAGGTTAATTACAAATTAAAATTATCACCAATGATACTGTGTACTGAATTTTTTCCACCGTGTACTTTTATGTTGTCAGCCAAAATTATCATTTTTATGCGAAACGTAGTTATAATGTGAGTCATCTTGTTACCTATTACAGTTTGAATGATCGAGATTCTACTGTATTGTGTTTGCAGGTATCAGTTAAAAAAATTTTGTTTTGGGTTTTCTTTCATGTCAGACTCTCTTTTATAGTATATTTTCTGATTTAAATCAACGTAATGTGCAACATAATTTTGCTTACACACGATTAATATGGAATAGTGTCACTGTTTCATTACTCCCAATTTTGCCCGCATATGTCTTGTTCAATTATTCATTTGTAAATGTCGCCTTGAAACCACGTGCACAAAACGTTATAAAATACCGTATATAAAAATAGACTTCATTTTACAGGCTGATGTTTATTCAGGTACAAGATGATTAAAACAATATTTTCCTTCTTCTTGAGACATTCACTGATTATGAGATTTATTGGAATGCTGGAAGTTAAACGTGCAGACTGAGCAATTATTGATACAAGTTACAATCAATTACGGTAATTATGACGGAATTGTAAATATGTATAATATCTATCACTTTGCCCATATTATTCCCAGTCATTTTTATATTTAAATGTATTCATTGATAAACAAATGAATAAATAACAGGAAATGGATTTCTGATATACATTCATATGTAGATACAATGCATTAATATACATATATTCATATATACAATGATTTTATGTACAGTATGAAATAATTGACATAAAAAATTAATTAGGAGAACGTATATGTTTTACTGATTCGAATATATTTTAATTATAGACATTCTTAGTGCTATCCTATGAATCTGCAATCACTTTTTCTGAATCATGTCATTGAATAAATATGCAATGGCTTTTCACCGAAAAATATGAATGTGTTAACATAATTGACGAGACTGCAGGAGCTTTGATATCGATTTAAACGAATAGGTGTATCTTATTTGGAAAACTCGAATTCCTATTAACATTTTTCATGTTTGCATGTTTATTAAAATTATTACAGTTACAATGTAGCTTGAAGCAAGTATAATATCAACATGAATATTTTGCACATGCATTGTTTTACTAAAACTTTGTCTATACTGCGCTGAAAAATTTCAACAAAACTGTAGAAACAGTAATATTAGCTTAAGAACTGCCGCATGTCAAATATTTAAATGGCAAAATAATATATTCTAGAGAAATATTACGAAAAAGAAAGCATAAAACTAAAAGCTCCTCAAACAACCGTATAACACCTTCGCCAAATTTGTTTAATTAACATGTAGTTCGACTGTAATCTACTAGTCTCATTTTTTCGTTAGTGCATGCAGAAAATAAACTTCCGCTCTACATTGTAATCGGGTTTGCTGAGTATATGTCCTGACACACATACATACATGCGTATTGCACATGAACGTTAACTATATAGCAAAGATTACTTTATTCGCGATTCAATGCAATCCATAAGATTATTTAGTTGAGTCATTTTACAACCATATTGTTAAAGTACTCTTCTATCTCCAAGCCACCTCTTCATCAGCTGAGGAGAATGCTTTGTGTTTGATGGAATATTAACACTAGATTCATAGACGATTAACGTGCACGTATTTCAACGAATCGATCAAAATGGCACGTTTTAGAAAAAATACGTAGTTGAAGGAAATAATGTTTATTCAGGGGCAATTCAAAGTGAACATAATAGTCGTCAAAAATAAATCGTACGTAGTAAAATTGCAAAGCAGTCATTGTAACTACCTTGGTAGTTCTGGTGTTAATGGACTAATGCATTGTCCATGCTGTTCCAATCTGACGACAAAATTACAATTAAGAACTACTGCGATCAACTGATATGACTCAATGAAAAAGTGAAAGAAAAGCATCGGAAGAAACTCGCGAATAGGAAGGGAGTTGTATTCCATCATGACAACCCCAACTCCATGCTTCGTTAGGGACTCAGCACAAGTTGAGTCAACTAGGATGTAAAGCAATAATTCATCTCCCTTGTAATCCTGACCTTGCATCGTCTGATTACCACCTGTTTACATCATTAAAAAACCTTTTGTCAGGAAGAAATTCAACCGTGAAGAACAAGTCCCGGACGCACTGGAAGCATATTTTAACACTAAAAGCGAGACATTTTATGCGAAGGAGATAAACAACTTTCCAGATAAATAGACAGGTCGTCAGTAACAATAGACATTGCAATTAACACGTTGAATGCCGCAGTGAAAACAGCCGTACCTGGCCAGACATAATACAATTTAGTATTTTTAACATGTTCCCTGCCACATGTACCGTTTTCGGTACACACATCATTTTAATTTGATCACATAACTACTAACTCCCATGAAATTTTGAAGAACATTCACGTTAAAATGATGTAACAATAGAAACTGTAACATGAAACAGATAACTATTTGTACAGTCAACCACGTGTATTAACCCTTTGCACTCCGTTGCCTCCGCTATGGGGACACTCATAATATATTCTATAACTCCATTGGCTCCGCTAAGGGGACATTCGTAATTTGCATTACACACCCCAGCATGTCAAGAATGCACATTGGAAATTGCTTCTAAAGCTACTTTAGAATTTTATCAAAATCAATGTATGTACATATATTCATAAACATTTATCGTGTTTTCTTTTCAAATCAAAACTTATGGTTTTCAAAAATTTACATTATCAAAGTATGTTGCAGTTGCTGGTCGATCGTATCAAACAATGCTTGGAGTTCAAAGGCTTAATAACTAGCCATTTTTAAGTGTCTGTCTAGATACGGAATTTTCTACTGTGGCAGAGAACATGTTAATATAATTTACAAAAAAAGAATATTAAAATATCTAATTGTGCAGTTGTCTTTCTGTACTATTCCTGTAGTGCCAAATTTCCTTAGAATTATATAAAAATCCACAGTTATTTAATTAAATTAAATAAAAAGTGCCAGCCACCGGTGACCCCCATGACAGTCAACGTGTCAATAAAATTTAAACCAATTGTCTCGTTTCCGTTTGAAAAAAAAACGACAGAACTATCAGATCCAACTTAATGTATTACCGAAAGCAATTTATTTCTTCGTGGCGCGCAATATTTTGAATAAAAATCGGAAAATTAATTAGTTGATCCGGGTAGACCGGGCGGGGTGAAGGAGGCACCCGCGCGCCGGGAGGTTTTGACAATCTCGCAAATTAAATATTCAAGTCTCACCCTCGGTGTACGGTCGCGATATTAGCGTTGTAACGTGGTCAAATGTTTCGCGACGGAAATGACAATGTGCAGTGGTCGGGCTCACGTTCGCGCGAGCGCAGCTGCACGCGTGTGTACGTGGCATTGTGTCGACTGTTAAGCATTTGATACGGCCGCCTTCCTGTCGCGCGCGTCCATTGTCGTCGGCGACGTAACCGAACCTCGGTGTGCGAATCACCCGGTGATACGATATAACGATGCTCGCCTGGACGACAGCGTTTCCCAAACTAATTTATCCACCGACGACTTTTCAACGACCTGCACGCACGGCCTTCCAAGGAGGACCGATTGAAATATTCTATTAGCATTTTGGTCTCGCTCTGCATTGGACAGTTTACCTGACCGTCTTTCCTTCAGCATCCGCTGAAGGGTGACTAAAATAGGTTACGCGCGTTTAAAATTGAAAATCTGTCCCCAATTGCCGAATCGATATGGGACTCTATTTTCGAATAATTTATAATTAATAACTGTGGTCTCGAAGCTCCATAAGCAACTGTATTATTATTCTTTCAAATTGCATGTGAGCGAAGACGTTCAAAAATATATCTCGTGAATGTGTCAGTACGAAATCGCCTGATCCTTCAAGTTTATTTTATAATCTGTTATAAATGTACATATGAAGAGTAAGAGAAAAACAAGGAATATAAAAAAAACAGCTTCATTGAGAAGCAACAATTTTTAATACTTTAGTGCATCAGTAAAGAAACAAGGTCCAATCAATGTGACTACGTATATTGTTCATGACATGCGAAAATATAATTGTTTTACATTATTTTAATTTTTCTTTCAAGTTGAGCACTGCAGAATAAAAATGGACATACCCTGTTCTTCCTCCTTACCCTTCATATTCAATTGATACTATAATGTGATTATACAACAATACGTATACGCAATATTATGAAATTTCTTTTCATAATCCTCAAAAAGATGCGTATTTAAACACAGAAAGTTTAACTTGATAAATACCCCTACTCTCTGCGACACTTTGGGAGACGCTGACATATAGGACTTCATCCAGTTTTAGTTTACCTGTGCACGCAGCTGTGTGTCGGGGCACACGGTCGACCACTGTTGCACGCTTTACAACAGCACGTAAATGTGTTTGTACGAGCTTCCTTAAGGTAGGTGGTCGAGTGCTTTTCAGTGCAACTCGAGCCGCTTTAGCAATGCCTACGATATTCGGTGAATTTTCACGCCGGTGTCCTCGCTGTCGCCACGCGTATTCTATATCTTCGCAGTTTCCGCGGTGTAACCTTCGCGACTCGTGTTGGCAGGCAATCGATTTCAGTGATAATACAACGCGCGGTGCCACGTTGAGTGTTAACGAACCAACGTTGCACGTGTATACCTTTATCGAAGCCGATAGTTGATTGTTTTGGGATTCGTTTCCAATTATATTCCCAAAACACGCGAAAACCGCGTAATATCGTTTCTTGCGCGAAGTTTATCGATCGTGTGATTTAAACATTTTCCGCGGCCTCGTTCCAGCCAGTTTTTACGGTTCGCCGCAGCGTTGCATAGATTACGCGTAATTAAGGAACGGTGATACATTCGTAATTGCAGTGCTGGTGATTTGAAGTTCGTAAAATGCGATTATCGGTTTTTGCGGAATTCGTTTGAAATTGTTGAGCGCGGAATTGTGACGGCATCGAGTGTCTGTGTGGTATAGTGTTGTTCAGATACTGTAAGTAATTAGTCCTGTGCGCAGCCATCGACGTGAAATCACTGTACCGTTATGGGGTTTAGAAAACAAACACGCTTGCTATTAGTAAGCGAATACGTGCCCCAGTCAATTAATCGCTCGAATATCTATTGTATCGTGAAGTAATCGAAACGATTAGGATGCAAATTATGTGTATCGCGGTGGAGGATCGTTTGCAGTTCCAATACCAATGAAATTCGCCAATTTTTTCCTTGTTCTAGCGGTTTCTTTCAACGCATATGCCTTCATTCGTTGAATGTGTTTAAGTTTTATATTTCGTGAAAGGTACACAACAATTTTTCTGACGTATTTATGCCTCGTTTATAGGGCGCGTTTAATAAATTGTAGCACAAATTAATAAACTACTTTATGTTTGCAAAATAGTAGGTATACAAGTACTTGCAAGATACTTGCTGTATGAAAATTTAGTATTTGTTTCCATGATTAAACGAATTATTACTGTATATGTCGTCAGTTTTTCATGTATCGGAGGAATGGTAAAATACAATAATCGTGGCGCAAATGCTCCGACCGCGGCAATTTTTTGCAAACTCTGTTAAAAATCATTTCTCTCGGGAAATGCAGGACCCATCGACACATTTATTTTATGTTCTCTTCTTTTTTTCATTATAACTTCTCTACTCACCGTTCGCATCCCGATTAAATCTATACGAATACATGAATAAACGATACTGAAATTTGAAATTTATTATTGTGATAGCATCGCGGATTTCAAACTGTTGGAAAAAGCTGTTTCTCGTTACATAATTACGTGTTTAATCTAAAGCGATATTTAGTCCCATGGTTCCGTTAATTTTTATCCAGGAAAGTGTTTCACGTCGTCTGTGTTTCATGAAACCCATTTTTGTAAACTATATTGTGCACTGTATGTTTCGCATCTTGTAATATACAAAAATACTTCATACCAGATTCATTGATCATGCTACACCTTTTCTAATTTATTGAAAAAATATAACATATAGCTTTTTTTCCAAATTAACACGTTGAATGTCACAGTGAAAACGGCCATGCCTAATCAGACACGATAGAATTTACCATTTTTTATATAAATCGTACAGAAAAGAAAGATTTGAGTACTCAGCCGTGTTCTCCTGTTCCTACATTATTGTGTCAGTATGAAGTTTGCTCAGAATTTTGCGACAGTCAATAATTATTTAATTAAATGAAATTTGAGGTGTCGGTCACCGGTGACCGCTACGGCATTCAACGTGTTAAAAAATTAATTTTTCTTTTTGGTTGCGTTTCAAAATTCTGAACCATAAAGACGTTTAAGTAATTTTTATTTTTAATGTTAATAAACTAACATCAAGTATGAGCAAACTGCAGTTTTAAAGTTATAACTGCATAATAAATTTCGCTTATTACATTTTTTGATGACGCATTCGCTTTTGTAGCACGACACGCTCCTTTTACGACACGTAGCATTCATGGCTCAAAATGGCATGTAATCGATTCCGGTGATAATTATATGCGCCAATAGTTCGAGCATGACGGCGCGACGTCTATTGTTTCTCACCGTGATGACTTCTGTCGGCAATGATCAATATACGGAAACTGTTATGGGACAAATCAGATGTAAAACGAACCGGATGAAACACAGCCAGAAACTCAACCGGATATGAGACTGTCAATTACTGAAAACAGAATCGACCTGACAGAAATCGCACAAATGTTTACACGGATAGTCTATGCGTTTTTTTTCAAGCCAGGCGTCGCATTTCCTGAGTCGATAATTTTACGTTTATGTTCCTTTCAAATAACATCCGTCAAATGCAAGGTGTTTCTTATCAGTGTACATGTTAACGCTAATGTTCGAAGGTCGTTAATCTTAACATTCCCTAGTTATTGTTAGCATTATCTGAATGAAGCCGTTAAAGTGCGAATAAAGTATTATTTTCACTCCAACCAACCCAACCCAACCATGTATTCTCTCTTTCTTATAGTAAAAGTGTTTTTTATATGAATAAACAAGATCTGACTTGTTGATAGAAACTTATATCCCTAAAATATATAACGCAACGTAAAAGGTATGTACTCCGTAGGTAATTTTTATGTGTTTCAACTGAAATTCAAATTTTATCTAACTATTTTTAGTTAATGTGTAGATTAACTAGTTAGTTGAAACATTATCCAGTTAAAGTATTGAATGCATTTTAATTTTTCAACTCTAATGGGAAGGTCCTGTTAATGTTGACAGTAACTAGCGAATGCTAGCATTAACGATAATTCGCACATTAGCGGTAACATATACATAAATCTAAATTTATTATGAATTGGTTAAAACACAATTGGAAATGTGAAGTGTCAGAAGTCTTTTGCACGCCACTGTATGTCTACATCAACAAAAGTTTCGTATGACGAATATTTTACGACTTATGTGAGATCACCGAGGAAGGTAAATTGCCTCGATTAAAGATTCAGGAATATTTTCAGGTTTCCTTTATATCGTAATTTCTTTTTTATTTCGTGTTTTCGTTTAAGTAAATGCAATATACAATTTAATTCAGCCTACGAACAATTGATGTATAATAATCACAATGCTCGTTTTTTCATTATTTTCACCGTATCTTATCCCCTGTAGATATTTCATTTAAGTAAATTCATTGATAAATAAATTAATGCATTGCAAGAAACTGACTTATGACATATCGCTCATTTGCTGCAACAACGACACAACTCAGAAAGAACGATTTTAGGGAAAGTGAGTTTGAATGTTTCGAATTACTGCAATTTTATAAGAACATCTGTCCTCAACAACCGCCCACTCGTGGTGAATATTATAACTTCAGTTATATCGTTCTAACAGTAGAAACTACAAACAAAAACAGTTACTTCTATACCAATAACTAAAAAATTGCGAATTTTTAGCTGTGCCGTTATTGCAGCAAATAAACGATATGTATAGATAATAATATATTAATGTACGTAGAAAATTTACGTTCATAATCAAATCATAAATGATTGGAAACTACATGATTGACCATGTTCAATATCTTAGTAGAAGTAGAAAAAAATACACTTCATCTTTTGTAATTTATTTTAATCATAAAAGAATATTCAACGTATTCCATTTAACACTTTGACCGCCACATTACGCATATATGGGTGACAGATTCAATCATTACTTATTTAATCATTTCTAGTATTCATAAATTTATTTACTAATATTTAATAGTACAAATAAAAAAGTCATGAATATTCCTAATATTCTTGATTAAGAAGATTTTAATTTGGGATTATATTTTCTTTGCATAGAAGTTTCGAAAGATACCCATTTTCAACAAATACAGTCTGGCAGTCAACGTGTTAAAGAAATCACCAGACGTCCGTATCTTGAAAATAAGTTAAAATAACAAGAAACCCGATCACCGCACGCTATACCACGCCTGCAAAAGTATTGTACATCAAATACTTCATGAGCCATTTCGGATCATCGAGTTAGGTGAATCAGCCGGTATTAAGGTCGGGGGGTATCCTTAAGTTTTTAAGTTCCTTAAGTCATTGGAAGAACTGCGCAAAGTAGGAAAACGCTAAAAGCATTGAAGCGTAAAGCAACGACAACGCAATCAAATGGGGACCACGTAAGCGCTCGGCGATCGTTTTTATCTATCCGAGCTTGCGGCATGCAATCAGAGAGGCGCCCGTTGACTCGTGACGCTTCCGGTCCAGGCTTCCGGTCCGCGGAACCGCACCGTTTCCGTTCGGCTGGCCAGCCCACCGATTCGACCGGTCGTCGTCGTCGTCGTATATCGTCGCTCTCTGTCCGAGAAGCACTATCGAAATCACTGGCAGCGTCTCGTCACCATGAAACATCGATGCCATACTCGTTCGTGCCGGGATAATTGACTCGAGTGATTTTCGTTGTCGTTACAGAGTAACGGCGCCCTGTCGACCGATGCCGTCGTTCCGCGTCGATCGAAAATCGAATTTCTAATATACGCGCCGGAAACGGGGTTACGCGCGATTCTCGGGCCAATCCCGGTTGTACGAGAAGATTTACCAGAGTTCCAACTTGATTCGACTCCATACCGGTTAGCTGACTGTCGGGGAACTTGTGTGCAATTACGAACGGCGCTCGATAAATTACAGTGACGGCCGAACATATAGATGTGCGGTGAAAACGGTAATTCACGAGGTTCCCTCGGAAAAATGACACCGGCGCGAATGTTATCGGTGCGTCCAGACAGAGTGTTTTCAGTGTCGACCGCGATCATTTAATAAGCCTCCTTTTAAGCTATTCGAACAGCGAAAGTTGTGGAAAAGCGTCGAAAGTTAGAGTGCACGCTGGAAATGCACCGTTTTACGGTGTCTTCGATTTTTATGTCTCCATTGCGAAAGTTTCGATTGAAGAGCGCGTCTATTTCCTGATAAATTGTGTACCAGTCCTAACCGGACCCTCGCAGAACCGACGCTCATGAAAGACGGAATGGCAGGGTGTTATCGACGTTATTGAAAACTGTTTAAGAGCCGCGATTATCTTTTTAATGGATATAAATTTGATATTCCGTCGTCATTTGCGACAAGGATACCGTTGCAGTAATTATTTCTACCGATTCTACCACTAGAAACTGAAAATTAATACCTAGAACCTTGATTGCCGTGTCGCCATTTGCCTATTTCAACTTCGAAATTTCCTTTGTAACGGATATGCATGTTAAAAATGAATCGAGCCCAGTCGAATATTGATATTAAGAAACTGTAGTATCAGGTATTAAAAATTTACAGAAACTCACCAGAACAATACAATACAGCGTCCAAGTTTGCTCATGTCTTATCGATTTTCAAACACCAGGACTATCCTCGTCTCCAATAATCGTTCCATTACAAACAAGCTATTACCTCCCAAACCGTGCGTTTGATATTCCGTATTCCACCTACCGATCAACGATGTAGGAGTGTGTTCGAGGTGTTATACCAGATGGTAAACGCAGTGTTACGCACGTTTCTACGGTGTTTGTCGAAGAGGCAATGAACCGCTTGTATTGCCGAGTGCACGCCTAAAGTTGGGATCAGGATGACCCGACGCTGCTGTAACCTGGTCGGTGATCGAAGCGGATAATCGGCGTCGATCATCGCTGAACGAAAGGAAAGTAATAATCGCTGGACTGAAGCAAACACAGCCGCAGGTGTATCGTGGGTTGAGCGCGAAAATGGCGTTGGTGCCGGGTAAGAATAAATTGAAAATGGGCAGTGCAGGCCGATACTACAGTGCCTATCTCATCTACGACGTGGCAAACTCGTGCCTGGCCGCCTTGCACGCCAAGATGCCTCCTCCGGCCGCCGTCACGCGAGCCAACCCTTCGTCTCCTCTGCACGTCCAGAACCCCCGTAAGTTTTCATCGCAACTTTTCTATTTTCCTTCGCCTAGAAACCGTGTTACCCGCGAAAATGTTGCCGCGATCTACAGGCTGTCCCAGCTTATCTGTTACAAACTCATATTACCTAACTTACCGAAGATCCAAAAAATGTTTTAAATGGAACTTCCATGGTACGAGAGGGCACATCTTTTGGCGAAGACAAATTTTTTTACGTTATTATTTTAAGAGATATGAAGGTCCAGTTCGTTTTTTTAAATGGAACTACATATTTTTCTTCGGGTCATTTAATAGTGATTCTCAAGATGAATTTACTGACCCTTAATGTATGTACTCAATTTTTAGTGGTTTGCGAGATATTGCACTTACAAATTTACTGATTTTCAACAGAAGAAATTCGGCCGAATAGGAAGTACCAGTAGTGGTCTTGTTCGCGCTTTAAATTCCACGTGTTAGACATCGCATCTTGGAACAGATACGAAGGGCCTGCCCCAGGAACGTCAGACACAAACTTTGGATAACAGTTTTCCATCATAAAGTATCAACGATAACTTTCTCTACACTGCAAATGCTACATCTGTGTATACAATATCTGTATGTACAATTGTCCAGAATTGGGCCTGCCGTTCCCGGTGCAGACACTTTGTATTTGTTTCAAGAGGCAATGCCTAACACGTGGAACTTAAGGCGCGAACAAGACCACTACTGGTATTTCCTATTCGGCCGGATTTCTTCCGCTGAAAATCCGTAAATTTGTAAACGCAATATCTCGAAAACCACTTAAAATCGGGAATATACATTAAAGGTCATTGAATTAATCTTGAAAAGCACTGTAAAATTATCTGAACAAAAGTACATAGTTCCATTTAGAAAAACGAACTTGACAGAACATCCTAGCGTAACGTCATCGCGAGGGAACGGTGTTACGCAGAATGAGCTATCGTTCAAAAGTATTACCCGGACATTTGTTATTGTATCAGTTATAAAAGATGTTCAAAGCGGCTTCCTTAGAGTTCTAAACATTCCTCTGTTCCGCGTGTTATCGATGTTTTCCAGGCTAGGAATGTTCTTTGCGTAATGCTGTCAACAACTTACGAACTTTGATGGTCGTGGTTAAAACCAGTCCTGTTTGGAAACATCGAATTTTGAAAGACATGGTCGCGTGAAGGACTCTTAATAGCGTCAATGCATAAAACGATGTTAGGAACTCTTTATAGCTTTTTACTGATTCTATTAGATCTTTTAAGACATTGTTACTAATATTATTTGTAATCAGATAAATAACAATTCAATTTAAGCGCCACACATATATGGGTGACGTGGCAGTCAAAGTATTAATGTTCCGTTCGGCTATGGCTGCTTGAAGTTATATCTCCGTTCAGATTCGCGACGATATTATTGAATGTGAGTTAGTTGCAAGTGGAAACACGCCTTAACGCGTTGAGTAACATGGAGATTATCAGTGACTGATGCCGTTGACATAATTTAATTAAATACCTATTAGTTCTTACATCATTTTGCAAGACATTAAGGATGCAATAATAATAATAAAATACAAATTATATGATCGGATAGTTCACGATTTTTATTACAAATAGCAAATTCTAGGTCTGACTAGGTATGGCAGTTTGGGATTCAACGTGTCATCACCTTGTCGCAGAGAATTTTTGCGAGCATACGACTGCACATACCGAAAAGGATGCTGCGCGAGAAAACTGATAGACATGCTATTCTGAAATGAAGAATGAACCATGTTTCACGTTACGACAAAGGTTGATTGAACGCTCTTACCCAGGTTTCATGTTTGATCGAGTAAGGTCCAGCCCAGGGTGATTTGATGGATGATATCATTCGCAAAATTGATCCCTTAAGACCGCGATAAGAGTGCGTGCTCTTATTTAAGAACTCAAACTCTTGTTTTTGCCGAGTTGCGAGTAATACTTCCGGGCCAAAAGATAGCGCACGTGTGTTATCATATGGTTTATGTGGCACACTTATGATGCTTTAAATGCTGTGAACTTCATGAAAACATTCCTTGCGTCTAACAAAATGCTGCATGGTACAGAAAACTAGGTCATTATATTATTATTAGCGAAATGTAGATTCTTTATTGATTAATGCACTATCAGTAATATACTGTATGCGCAATAATGCACTATTATTGATTTTAATCATGACTAGTCTATATATTTTGGATAAAGTTTGTGATAATTTTGGGAGGCGTCTACAAAGGTGGCAAATAATTTGAAAACACTAACCAATTAATATAGTGCGTTACAGAAAGGTGAACTAATTTGCCGTGAAGTTACATTAAAAACTTATGTGGTTAATTAGTAACGCCGAAAGTCAGAATAGTCAAAATCAAACTAGACAGTTCTACACTTTATTTTAACAGGAACAGAATTGTATCCTTTCCTTTACTGGATATTTAATAACTGTTTCGCTTTTGCAAATGTTCTATTATTTCGTCATTCCCGTTTGGCAAATTATTTTGATAAACGCGAAGAATAATAACAGTTTCAATTTACCACTGTATATTACACAATTGGCACATGATGCTTTCATAATATTCTCTGCATTTGGGAAACTATGAATGTACCCGGAAATTAATAATGTCCCTACTCTTTTGTTCGAGAATGTACAGTTGTACATGATACACAAAAATACTAAAAAATGTTTAAAATTACAATTCGAAAGAAGTAAAAAATGATAATATATTTGAAAATTACAATATAAAGAATGAGTTATTAAAAAATACATATAAATGCTTGAGTAGTATGTTGCTTGAATATTACATTAAAATTAAATGCGCGCTTCGAGACACTTCGAGTAATGTGAAAATTCAGAATTATCCGCGTTACAGTATCATATTTTGCACTCGTGTACGGCCAAATAACGATAGTTTTACCCCAGGGGATACAAAATTATTAGACTATTCATTTTAACGACAAACATCGAAATATTCTGTACATTTCTATCGAGTCCCTCGTTCCGGTCTCGCGCTTTACAACCAATTTTTGAGGCAATATCTATAAGATTAAAAATTCAAAGTTCAAATACGCTCTCTACTGTTTACAAACGATAGTGGCCTGCTACAGTAATGGTTACAGTACATTGCCTCTTTATAGCGATATTACGGCGCTCTATATGCATACGTATCAGTAGCGTACTCTCTTTCATAAGAGGGTAGAGAAGCACCCATGGGAATATCGCATGGAAAATAGATGCGATAAATTTCACATTGAGAAAATAAAATTAAGAAATAAGACATATTTCAGACTTAGATTATAAAAATTCAATACGAATTACGATTCTGTTAACCCTTTGAACTCCTAATTTTATTTCAATTTTCGTTTCAATAACTCCCTATTAATTTAAGTGTTTTATTTGAGATGTACTTCAAAAAACAGTTGACTGATAGGAACCAATGAGGTATAAACAATCATGTACCTAAACACTTCATGGACTTTTTTTGTTACAAAAAAGGGTCATATATATATGTAATATTGCTTATCTAAGTAAAAAAAAAATATTGCGAAATATAATACACATTTAAACTGGTACTTTAAAAATGTCGAGTGTAACTCGACGTAGGAGTACCTGTGAATAAAATCGATGTCGAGTCACACTCGACAAAGGAGTTCAAAGTGTTAATACTTAATGCCTAAAAGCAAGCGACATTAATTTATTTCAAGTCATTTTTTAAATAATACAGAAGATCAAATAAAATCTTACGTAAGGAATAAAATATGTACAGCCGTCAACTATTTAACAGTAATAACAACATATTATTGTGTTCGGTTTGAAGTTCGAATAAAAAGTTCTATTGCTTTCATATTAAACGAATATCAACCTAGATACTCAATCGACAGCTCTCAAACGCATTGCGGGGAAGATTTCGCAACATCAATTGTTCTCGTCCTTCAGAAGGAATTAATCTTACCTCCCTTTAACGACGTCGTCGACTTCGAACTGGTTAACCAATGACTCCTAGCAAACGCAATAATACACTACTACTTACAGTAACTTGGATACGTCTTGTAGGACTGCAGTTCCCTTAACTTTCCTAAGAGCAAAGCTATTCTGCTTCCGTTTCGCTTGTATTCTTTATTTAAATATACCTATGGGCGTTAGAAATATCAGGATACAGTGCATTACAGGTTTATTTAATATACATATTACAGTAGAACCTCGGTTATCCGAACACTGATCATCCGGAAACTAGTCATCCTATGCCAGTTACAAGCTAGAAATATCGTTAATGACACTGTATAATTAATTTTGCATAATTCTCGATTTTGTATTTTAAAATAATGTTATCATTTTTATGCGAAATATGGTTGCAACGTGAGTCATGCTATTACTAATTATAGTTCGGATAATCGAGGCCCTACTGTATCTATTATGGAACGTAGTTTTCATAGAAATGTTTGTCTTTCAACCAACTAGCTGAGATTCAGATTTGTCGATTTCGGTAGTTATTCCATTATTACTAACACATCATTTTTTTGCTTTTCTGAGGAATATTTACAGCGGTGTGACACGTGTCTGAGACTGCTGTTCTATTGCAGAATACATTTATTATTATGTCTTTTTTACAAAGTCTCTAATCTTATCCAAAGAAAGACATTTCCAAAGGAAGACAATTGGACCTCCACAATTATTTTGTGGTATACGAAAATCTAGGGAACGTACCGAAACTTTTTTTTTAACGATAGTGCACGTTCACGCTCTGATTCCTTCCCATTCGATTCTTTCGAATTCTCGCCTCTCTCCAGGATCGTTCTTTTATTCTTAAGCCGCTATCACCAGGTAAAGAGGTAAGAAGGCATAGGTGGCGGCGCAGGAAAGGGTGGAAACACCCTATGAGACGGGATAGCGTGTCTGTTTTGATTTATAAGAATTCGCCACGAACCCCTAACCTACCTTCCTACGTCTGGCCTCACCCCGGCCTCTTCTAGATCGAGCTAGATCAACCCCCACCCGTTGCACCTATCTTGCGCGTGAATAATAGGCAGGTACCCAACTACCCGTCTTTCCGCTAACCTCGCCTCGTCCTTTATGCTTTCTTCTTCTTTTTCTTTGGACGTCCTCTCTGCCACTGTCTCCCTTGACGGTACACCAATCGTTTTTCTCGCGGCCGACGGACGAGTTTCGCTTCGTTGTTGGTCAACGAAACTATCTATCAATCCGATTTCATTCGCACAGGCACCCGCATAAGCCATCAAAAAGTCATGAATGATTGTATTTTACCTTCGTGTACGTTGTTGTGGTTAAATATGTAAAGAACAATTGGAACATGAAATTTGCCGCATGGTGTGTCATGTATGGCACAAACCAAATTTTCATTAATTTTTTGTGTAAAACACGCATCACAAGCCTGCTTCGTGCTGTACCATGTTTAATACACTATGGTGCGATGATTTTCAAGCATAATCTGCCATTTATGTTCGGAAAAGTTAAAGTTCTGCGATTTCTTTACACTTTTGTATAGCTTATGCATCTCAACCGCTTTGTTCTCGATATTGTATAACGAATTCCGAGACGTTATACGTTTTAGAAAGCTAAACAAAAATTATTAAAGTAATTTACAGTGTATGCAGATTACGTAAAAACAGGTTATTTTGAATTTGATTCGTTAGTTTTAGTATAAATTGCTAATATAGTTTTGTGCGGAAGCCGGTTTCTGTAAAAAAAGATGATTTAATATTCTTAAAAAATTTTTTCAATATTTTTCCCATAAAAGAAACTCCTTATACTTAATATATTTGTTCGTAACAAAAAAGTCATGCGGTAAGGGGTTAAGTCATACTGGTACACTAGTAAAAGTAAAACAAAAAACGAAAATCCTACCGGTGTTATTTACCTGAGGGACATTAGCCACGAAAACATGATCTATAATAACATTAATCGAAATTTTATAAATGTACAATACTAATAGAAATTTGAATGATCCTGAAAGATACCCGCGAACTAAATATTTATGCTTAAGTTATAAAGTAGAATTGAGATATGTATGATAATATGAGTTTAACAAACGTCTGAACTGTAATATTACGATAGTTCGTATAAAATAGAAATGTTGACAATTTTTGTATTTCTGCGCTGATTGTTTATTTAAAATATGTTTGAAATAATTTCCATCAATTTCAAATTATTTTCTAACGTGTCAAGTTAAAGAGTATTGGTTATTTTAAGACAACGTATTCAAATTTCACGCGTGCTTGAATTAGGTATAGTGCTGTGAACAATGATCAAACAAATTTCGGTTATTCATGGAATGTATAAATGATTAACTAGCATAAAATTAATTGACTGGGAAATTGACAAATGTATTGGCAAGTTTCGAATTTGCAATTCAATGTGTGGGTTTATTGATACAGAGAAATGCGGCACAAGTTACTTTTTCCAAGTGTTATGTTTAACTAATAATAGTATTTAATACTTAACGTAAATATCATTTTCTCGTTAAAAACAAACGTGTGTAATTATAAATATTGACACTGTATTCGTATAGAAAGAAAAAAGCGAAGCTACAGTTATTTACGTGTATAATTATTAATTTCATTAGGTAAGAATTATTTTTAAACTACTTATGAATTGAATTCTCGCAAATCGATTAAAAAATGATTTAAACCAATTTAAAACACGGCGTCTCCTCTATCGTATTTCTCACTTTTATTTGGAATATTGAACAATTTACCCCGTGTATTGGAAGCGTACCAAAAGTTTTTAGATATTTTGTACTTACGAAGGTCAAACTGGCAAGACTGCACGTTTTACTTCGACTTTTATTCTCGCTACACACAACGAGTATACAAACTTCAAGAATACTTCTAGTTTCACTCTTCAAAGTGTTGAAGGTGTACGATATAAAAATTGCATTGATAATCCTTTGAAGTCGTTGTATTACACCGAGGAACTTATAAACCTACTGACAAGAAAAATGTAATGGTTTTTGGAGGAATTTTTTTAAAGTTAATCCATTTCCAAAAATCGTGTCAGTTTGAAATGCACACATTTATTAAAGCCTATTACTTCATTGTCAATTGTTCCAGTAGTTGACACTCGAGTGTCAACTACCAGTGCGAATCAATATTTATGTATCCAGTGCTCGACATTCCCCAAACATTATGTAATTCATAGTTTATAATGGTCAAATATTAAAGGATATCTTCCTTTAATATGTATAGTGGATTGAGAATGTGCATGTTTGCATTTAATAGCTAGAAAAGAAGATAATTCTCTTTGACTTGACTAACCTCCTTAACAAATGTATTGCAATGAAAGTAATTATATATTTTCACACTAGAGTGAATAACCTTTCAAACTGCGCACTATTGGAAATCATTTTGTTAGTAGAAAGCTTATTTTTGGTGACTGAAAATAAAAGAGTCAACTATTGGTACACTGTTAACTACTGGTACATTTACTCTAAAGCATGAAACTTTCCTCGCTTTTTCTTCATTGTTACATGCTTGGATATCTTGTGATCGCGTACTGATCGACCTCCTCGCAAGCGACGGACGAGCTTGATCTCGTCGTTGGTCAACGAAACGATCTATCAACGTTTCTGTTAGAACAAGAACCGTTACAAAACATTAGTGAGTCACGAGAGATTTTGCATCGGCATTTCGCAAGATCTTGTACATATCAGGGACGCGTCATCAATCTTTTTACTTCAATGCGCGTCAGTCAGACTTTACCGTGGCCGAGATGAGTCGCCATGCTTGAGAGACGAACTGCGTTAATTCCCAGATGTCACAGTCTCACGTTTCTAAACGCAACTGTCTGATTTTTAGTGCTACCATTGCCTTTTGCCACTTCTAATTATGTAATTCTACACGATGTGCTCACGTTCTGTTACTTTTGTGGCGGCACTTCCCGATCTCGCCGACAGAGGGATCAGCAGCTCACGACTTTCTCACAAGTCCTCGACCTTCCTGCGATTCGTACATATAGGGTGCCCCAGGGTTTTGCCGACAAACTGCGGTGGTTTGTTCTTTACCTAAAGATAAGAAAAAAGCGTTATATAAAGTTCTGCAATAAACGTTTTGTTACAAAGCTATAGGTAAATAAATATTGTATGCATGTAATATAGGTAGTTCATCTTGTCCGCGGACGACATTTTGACATAAAAATATGAGTTGTAAACTTATTCCTCTCCGGACAGTCTTTTGGGTAAGGCCCATATATCATTAAATCATGATCGAAAACCGCCAGATTTCTGTAACAATCTTAAGAACATGTTTCTGAGTGTTAGGCTAGAGGGAGACTGGTTTACTTTCAGTTTCAAGGACAAAATGAATTTCCATGCATCTTTTAATCGGCATTCAAAGTAACTGGATATTTACCCCTAAAAGTTATGACAATTATTCTTTGTATATCCCGCACATGTATTTCCTATTAATCTTGAAAACAGCTGTATCGTAGTCTAATCCAATTAATCGATAATGTAATGGTCACTGTTAAACAAAATTGTGTGCCACATCTCATGTAGATGGTGCACTTCTTTACATAAACGTCCTTAGCTTTATGTTTGTGATATTACTTTCATGTAGGTGTAATAAATAACCAGGCTTCTCTTCAATAATACGTGTAACTGTACAATGGAGGCGTGATCATATGGAGGATTGCAGGATTAATGGAGGAAAGCAGTTGGCAGCGTTAGAAAAAGATTCATAGTGAAAAAAAGATTCAGACATCGAACAAACACCGTTATTGGTCGATGACAGGAAATGAAATGCCTAGAAACTTTTTCAATATACGCTTGTCGACCTACTTATTTTCTGAATGAGAATTTTCACAGTGACAGACCTTACTACCATAATGCAGCTGTCGGCGTTAATCTACACAATTACCGATTGTTTAAAAAGTTATCGCCACGTAGTCCATATACGTTTTTTACCGTGAAACGGCCATTGTTGGCGCACCAATTCGTTCGTGTCCACGTTTAAAAAATTTGACGTCTATAAAACAAAAAGTGAATTTATGATTTATAACAATGAAATAGGAAGTGTACTAGAAAACCTGGTCTTTATCTTCTCAGACAACGTTAAATTTTATATTTTAAACGAATTACTACATTTCAAGCGCCATAATTTTCGAAATATATTCAAAAGTTAAGAACACTTGAATAAAAAAAATTTCATTAAATTTATTATGAAACGCGAGACACTCCACTCACTTTATACATCACGTACATATTTCAGAATTCATGAAAGATCAATTTCACGTTTCTGCGTAATTTTATAAGCTTTGTTCGTAGATTTAGGAACGATTACGTACAGATAATTTCAATTTAGTACTGGCTTAAATATATTTGTATAATCATTCTTTCTCGGTCTCATTGTTATTTGTGTCTTAACCCTTTATGCCCGGGCAATGTTTCATAGTAACACTTATATTAAAATTCTGCCATGAACCAAATATGCTTAAAACCCAGCTAGGACTTATAAATACAGCTCCTTCGAAGTTCTCTGAGGTGCTATGAAATGATATCAGCACTCAGAGACACCATATTTACATACGCAGAGAGGAAGTTTCATGGTATGCACGCGGTGACGGTCCGTTTGTTTCCCTAGAAACAATTGCCTACTGTTACAATACCTAGAAATAATCTCCTACTGTTACATACTGTTGTGTTTTTAAAGGCATGTACTGTTATAATTAATTTTTACAGTACAGCAATTTTTGTATACGTTCTGTACAGAATGTTTCACAAGTGGTAAATATTTTAGAGGGTGATTCTACAAGCCAAAATAAGAAAAGAAATACTGTAAAAAATATTGAAACTTAGAATATGTGTTATTTCAACAGTTTTCAAATGTCTGGAATGAAAATTACTGTAAAAAAATAACGATAACATAATTCAGGACTTAAAGTGTGACTCATTGTCAGTTAATGTTAAATAAGACGTCGTATACAGAAATTTTCGTTATCTTTTTAATCTGAACGCTTGTGAAGTGGTGCTAATCACGCAATTCATACAATTTTGTCTGAAATATGTACTCTTTTCAACACTAATTGTACCCTGATTATTTAAATGTGATCTGTAGATTTTAAACACGTTTAATGCTACAGTGAAAGCAGCCATACCTGATCAGACACGATATAATGTATTATTTTAAATGTAAATTTTAAAGGAAAAAATATTCGGGTATTTAGTCGTGTTTTTACGTTTCTACATTCATGTTACAGCGTGAAAATTCCTCAAGATTGTGTAGTAACAAATAATTGTTTAATTAAATTTAATTTGAAGTGCAGGTCACCGGTGGCCCCTACGGCATTCAATGTGTTAATTATGTTAGCTGCCTACTTTGAAGTCTAAGGGAAAAACCAAGGAATACCACAAAACAGCTTCATTGAGAAAATCAATTTTCAATACTTTCGTGCATCAGTAAAGAAACAAGGTCATACACATAGACGACAGAAAAAAAATGAGCGAAAATTTAATTGTTTTATATTCTTCTAACACGTTGAACAGTGGTCACCGGTGACCGACGCCTCAAATTTAACTAAATTAAATAATTATTGATTGTCGTAAAATTCTGAACGAACTTCATACTGGAACAATAATGTAGGAACAGAAGAACACGACTGAGTACTCAAATCTTTTTGTTCTTTACGATTTATACAAAAACTAGTAAATCATATCGTGTCTGATTAGGTATGGCCGTTTTTACTGTGACTATCAACGTGTTAATTTTTCGTTCAAATTGAACACTGCAGAATAAAAACGAACATACCCAGTCGTTTCCCCTTGCCCTTCATATATTCTTCGAGTAACATGTTCCTTGTTCGTTAAAACTAGAATCCTATCACGAAATTATTGATCGAAATAGAGAACTTTGAGCACTCTTGTCATCGTTACTCGTGAGAAGGCGGAGGAGTTACTACACGCTCGTTATTCGCAGACGTGTTTCGACGCAACTCGTAAAATTCTTAATCCGCCTCTTAACCCGTGATTGAATGTTCCATCGGAGACGAAAAGTACGCCGTGAGGAAGGTGGAAATTCTACAGGTCGTATGGTTAATAAAGAGAAAACGATTCCACGGCCAAGACGAGTATCTGCAGCGTATATAAGCAACTTTCGTGCGTGTTCGAATTTAGATAAAATCAGCAGCTTTTATGGCTGGTAGATTTTTTCGTTGATCTACCGGTATAAATGCAAAGGTAGTTACCGGCGTACGGCACCCGAAGAAAATAAAGAATTAATAAAGAAATGGTAATATTTGAACGTGCGTGCAGAAATCTTAATTTAAATGAACAATAAGTCACCGATTGCGCGGAAGTCTGTTATTACGTGAAATCCGGAGAATATCGTCAGTCACTTCATATCCATAGGTCGAATAATAGCCTTTATCTTAATTAAAACGGAACGAGGCACATAAGCCGCTGCAGGTCGTTCATAAATGATTGCTTTGTTTTGATTGCAGGAACAATATTTCGCTAACCTCGTAATAACCGATGCATGCACCGTCTTTGCACCTAAACATTCGCTTGGTCTTCTTTTTAGAATGAATGTAAAATGTCTCGAGATAAGTGCTGTTCGAAATAACGTCTGAAGTAGTTATAGCAAACAATAGTATAGGCCAAGTTGATATGAATTAAATTATTCTTATCTTTCTGTAAATGATATTTCTGGATCTATTTTTTTTTAAAATGGAATAACACATTTTGTAATAGGTACACTGTAACAAAATAATGTACTATTCCAATTAAAGAAATCAAGTGGTTCTAAAAATATCTTTACAAATAAAGATGACTAAAATTGTATTTTTATGTCATGAAATATTATGTAAAGAATAGAAAATATTTTCTCTTGTGCAGGGTATAACTCGTAAATTTAGTAAATTGTAATTAAATAAATCGTAAATTTAGTATTTGAGTTGTTTTTTTTTTAAGGCGGCACTTATTTTGGAGCACCTTACATATAGTGTAGGATGAGATTTGTGGAAAAACGGAAAACACGTTGATTGAAAACACCAAATATTATTATTAACAGTTATTAACAGTTACTTAACTCAATTGAATTTGAGATGCCAGTTAGAACTGAACCCCATGGTATTCAACGTGTTAAATGTCAAGTGTCAATCAATCCTGATAATAAAACACGATTTATAGAAAAAAATGTATAGTAATGGTCTATAACAAAATTCGTTGTACTGAATATGAATATCATTACTGAATATCATTAATGATCAAAATTTTTTTTCTTCAAAACGGCTTCATCGTGAAAAAATATATTGCATTGTCTTAACATTGCATTGTTGGCACAAAAAGTTGTAAAAATCTTATATTTAGGTTCCGAAGTGTCTGTTTAGTAATGTAAAATGCTATTTGCCACAATGTTACAATAAGAGTAAAATATAAATCTGATCGTAACTTCAGTTGCTTTTGGAGCATTCCTGCAACCCACATTTGGGTATATTGAAATATTATTATTTCAAATCTAATGTGAAATAACATTATCCAATGTCACAATTTCTTGACATAAGAAACAAGGTACTCAGATGTTTACTAAATATTATATGTGTTTTATGTTCTGGTTTTGTATTATTAAAACAGAAGAATATATAAATGGATATATAGAGAGATTACTATCTCCAAACTACGAAATGGCGAATAGGGTATGTGTACGTACATCTTTGTTTTATTATCGAAGCTGATTATACTAAACACAAGCAATAAGTTCATACGTAGTTAGCTTAACACGTAGTCTCAACAATAATTGCAATTATTTCAGTTATTACGCATTTTATATTTGAAATAAAAAAGTGTAGGAATAATATTTCGAATAAACAGGAATTATTTTTGTTTTCCAGATGGCACTAATGAGAACAACAGCCTAAACTGGCATTTCAAATTATTATTCCGTATTCTTGTTTTAGATCAACTTTCTCCAGATCTGCTGTAACCAATTATAAAGCATTACGTTATTAGGTTTTATTAACATTTTGCGAACTGGGTAAACGAAGAAGTATAAAAATCCGTCGATAGTAGGTTTCGATAACAATCATACATTATACATTTTTCGGCTACTCTTTATCAAGTGCCTTTCACGGCTTTCAATTTTTATTTTAAATTGAAAAATCTGTTGAATTTCCGTCAGCAGGAATTAAAAACATGGAAACTCTCGGTAAAATATGAAAATGTAAAGTATTCATTATTGAAGTTTCAATATCCACCGCTAAAGTGTTACCCTTTGTTCTGGGTAGTCTCTCGATTTAATCGTGTCCGTGGCTGTACATTTTAAAATAACAATCCAATTCCCGGCCACGAAAATTTTATACTCTTACTCTCAGATATTTGTGGAATCGAGTACGTATTACTCCCTCGGGCACATTGCGGTCCCCTTCTGCGTGAAATTATTTCACGTAGCATATTCACGAGAAATAGAAGTGTCATTCACGAAAAATTAACTCTTTTATGCAGCATTAAAACAATTCACATACAGTAATTACTTTCTGCAAAATTCGCTCTGTAAATATGGAGTGAATTTGCCACTTAACCGATATCGTTGATAGATTTTTCTAAAATTTTGCTGAGAATATTCTAAAATTTTATAGCCTACAGTTTTAATAAAAGTAAAAATGAAGGTACACAGCGCACCCGATACTACATTCGTTATTCCAAATTGATACTACAAATTCTTATGTTACAGATTGTAATTGAACATACCCGCATCCGTTTTTGTATAGAAATATTGTACGTTTCATTTTATCGCTGTATCCTTAAAAATTCATCTCCTTGAAGCAAGACTGTCACTTATAATTTTTCATATGACCGTATTATTAATGAAATAAGTCATTTTTACAAAAAGAACGATAGTTCTCGTAGTAGAAGAACTACATCCGATAGGTATATCGCTATTGCGAATAAAGCATAGGAAACCATTAAATTTTTATTAAAATTATTTTCTTCTATTTCTTACAGCTATTTAGATATTAATGGAAATACGAAAATATTCTCTATTTTTCACGAAGCCGAAGAAAAGACTGTTCCCATACTTATTGTTAGATCAAACTCTTCTACAAACTAGCAAATTTTTAAAAAATCAGAATTTCCGAGTTATTGAAGCTCCTTCGACAGAAACAAATGGTTTTAACATGTTGAGCGCCACGTCTACCACCGTTGACCCATATACCAATTTTAATTTCTTTAAATGACTGATTATTCCCAATGAAGTTTTGAGTTACATCTATATCTAGTATGTTACAATGACAGTACAAAATAAGAAGTATATTATCAACTAAATAAATATTTATATATTCAACGACACATGTTATTAACACGTTGAACACCGTGGCAAACACCGGTGACCGACACCTCAAATTTAATTTAATTTAATAATTAGTGATTGTCGTAAAATTCTGAGCAAACTTCATATTACAACAATAATATAGGAACAGAAGAACACGACTGATTGTGAGTACACAAATCTTTTTCTTCTTCAAGATTTATATAAAAAATAATAAGCCATATCGTGTCTGATTAGGCATGGCCGTTTTCACTGTGGTGTTCAACCGGTTAAAATAGCATTTTCGCGTGTCTGACTAGTTGCAGGATTTTCCACTGCGGCGCTCAGGCTGTTAAACTCCATGTTTATTAAAACTTTTTCTAAGTTTCGACGTATATCATGCGTCAGCAAATTCTCTGACAAGACCTTAGATTCACCCTGTATATCGAGTGCATTGATGAGAAAGTCTTTGGCCAAACTGTACCGTAGGGCTCCCAGTCAAATGCAGCTTGCTTATAAGCTTTCTCCTTGGCATCCGAAAGCGGGGATGCAAGGAGAGCTATCCGTGCGCAACAATAACGAGAAGCCGATGCACGTTTTTCAGCGATAGAGTTTCACTTTGATATAATGGCAGATCGTTCCCGGGTTGGGCCACCGTTGAGCGGTTTTATGAGATGTGAAATTAAGCCTCTAGCTGCGGACCCGTCTTGCCGCTCCTTCCACCCGAAATCGGCTTCCGACGGTGTTTGAAAAACCGACCGTGTATCGGTCGCATCAGAAAATCAATATCGTTCCGAGAAGTTATACCTAGCGTAAGCAACGGAACGTTTCAGCATGCCAAGTGGAATGTTACGTTCGCGTATTGATTGATGCCAGCAAAATAGAAACTGTACGGTTCGGTTTTCGGGGACCGCGACTATTCAATTACGCAAATTTCGTAGATCTGCACGCGAGATACTGTGCGTCCATTTTATGTACTTATTATTACAACTATTAATTTGGCTGTTCTACAACTAATTCGTTTGGAAACGTTTGTCATCGCTCATACTGCGCGACCACTTCGTCACGGAGGGATGTTGAATGTTAATCCTTTGAACTCCTTTGTCGAGTGTGAGCCGACATCGATTTTATTCACAGGTACTCCTATGTCGAGTCATACTCGACATTTTTAAATTGCCTGTTTAAATGTTTATTATATTTCGCAATATTTTTTTTACCTAAATAAGCAATATTACATGTATATAATCCTTTTTTGTATAAAAAAAAAGTCCTTGAAGTGTTCAGATTCGCGATTGTTTGTACCTAATTGGTTCCTATCAACCAACTGTCTTTTGAAGTATATTTCAAATAAAACACTTAAAATAATAGGGAGTTATTGAAAAAAAAATTAAAAAGAAATTGGGAGTTCAAAGGGTTAAATGAATATGGATATGGTCGTTAGGAACCGACCTAAAATTGTAAGTCTCCAGGTTAAATGATCATTGCAGCCGATGCTGAGTTACATACAAAGAAGAAGAAAGAGAATATGGTCTTGATGACTCCAGAAATAGACTTACGATAGAACATTGAAACTGAAATTTTGAAAGTAAGCCACTTGAACGTTGGCCCAGTCAGATTATACGAATTAAGAAAGATGGTACATTGATAACGAAGTCTATTTATAGTGTAGCTTACAATTAAATCTCTCATTCTTTTTTTGAATCTAATAATAAAGTTAATTCACGCGTTAACTGTCACTTATTAGAATCAGTTTATGAACTAGCCTGAATTTCGTAGTTGTACGATCCAAGTAAACTCTTGACTGACAAGCTGCTAATGCCAACTTTAGATTCTTCGCCTGACTTTTAGCTTATTTTGTTCGTGAATGAATTTAATTTTCTCAAGTTTGAATAAGATTTAACCAACGAAACTTCCCCTTTGTTTCCATTTTCATTTAACTTTAAAAGCTTGAATTCCGCTCTTCTAAAATAATTAGCTGTCCTGGAATCGTCTCAATGAACTACGCGCATTGAAAAAACAAAATTGTACGTATCGTTGAGCAGGGTAAGCTAATATACAGAGAACGTATCGTTATTACAAGAATTTATCGCTTAGGGAATGCTTAATATTTGTCTGGGTAATCGTAGGATGTGCACATAAATATTGCAGGTTTCCTCTATACAGCTTAGCGATGTACTCACACGGATTAAGTAGCGCCTTTTTACATTATCCGACTACCGTCAGAAACAACCGGCTTTTTTTGTTTCGTTCTCCCTCGGTCCACCTCACCCTTCCGTCATTTTTTTGTGTTCATCCCCCTCCCTTTCCCTTCCACCTTCTTCCTCTCCGTTGATCCCTTCTTTACCTTCGTCGGGACGTCTTATGGTCCACTGCATCTTGCAGATTCGTTTCCTCAGCTTAGCCGTTCTTGCCGGATCCAACGCCGTCGCTTAATTACCAGCCGTTTAGGTCTTAATTGTTAATTTAGCGCGTTACGTTATTCTTCGCGGTGCTCGTTAAAGGTGAAAATGCGGGTCGGTTACGTCGCTAGGCGGGGAAATGAGATTTCTCTTGAGAACCGCGAAACGGAAACGAGAAAAACAAGGACAAGCGGGCGGGCGAAAAAAAATATGGAAGAAGGACGGCGCTTTAACGCGACTGTACCGTTAATGGAACGTTGTAAAATGTATACGAGAGAAGTATAACCGTGACAGTACGATAAGAACGCTCGAGAGATAACAAGTTTACTGCCAGATGTTAACAAGTGTCGCGTTTCGAGTACTTTTGGCGAATCGCCTCAATTGTCGCACCACTCAGAAGCACATGAATCCTGCGAAGAGTGGTGTTAATACGGGGCAAAATATTTAGCCAACGGTGCCAAGCAACGAATTACCTTTTTTCAGGTTCACTGCTTCTTAAATGCTTTTACTCAGTAATTCGCAAACACAGAATAAGTTGCTTAACCCATTTCTTCCCAACGTTGCGCATACGTAATATCTAAGAAAATATTTGAGTAATATTCAAAAAATGATGAAACGAATAGCAAGAATGGAAATGTAGCGATGAAAATATTGATGTATAGTACAATACATTCTCTAATAAGGCTGTGGGAATATTTTTTTTTACTAATGTGTCACGAAGTTTCTTCACTAATAGAAATTATTCTCACAGGCTTATTAGAGTACTGTACTATACATCAGTATTTTTTTTTGCAATATTTCCATTCTTTCTATTTTTTCACCATTTTTGGAATGTTATTGAAATAGTTTCTTAGATGTTGCGTATACGCAACGTTGGGAAGGAATGGGTTAACTTATATACAGTGTACGCCTGGTTGATTTATATTACCGAGGTAACTATATTTATTAGTTAATACTGAAGGTACTAAACAAATAGGTAATCAAAAAGTATTTTTATAAAACAGATTAGCATTTAGAGAAAAGAAATTGTTTTCATCGATTTAGAGAAGAATTGTAACATGTTATATCTACTAACTGTAAGTGACAAGTTTCTAAGGGATTACTTGAAAAGATTTTACATAATAATAATAATATGTTCAGTATATATAGCAACTAAAACCAATCATTATTTAATTTCCAAAAAAATTGCCATTATTCATATCGTTTAGTAACAGATTCGATAGAAAAGGAGGGCATATAAATTGAGTCGGCAGCAGTGAGCCATCGAATTTTCTTGCACGACCTGCCAGAGATTTGATATAAGCGTCTCAAGAAGTAATTCACGTTCCTACCTGTGACTGCACGTCGGTGGTCAAGGTCCCCTCGTTAGACGGGGCAGTGGTATTTTCCTTATATATTTCAGGGTCGCTGAAGAGCAAGAGTTCTCTATCCTTCTTCCGTTCATCCTTCCGCCCTGCGTTCCCTTCTTCTCTGTTTCTGTTCGCGCAGAACCCACAGGAGAATATTTTGGTCACGTACCGGCCATCGTTCTCTCTCAAATGCCGGAGCTTCCAAGCTCCGCGCTCAGTGCACTTCTCTGAGTGATATTTTGCCATTTAATCCTCTCCTGATCTTCAACGCCGCTCCACGTTCCACCTTCTCTCTTCGCGCCGTCTCCCTAATTTCCCGGAGAAGACACCCCGACTGTTATCCATGGTCTTCTGGCATGTCCTTTGCTATGTTACCCCTACCTCCGGATCTATCCTGCCCTTTCGCAAGGTTGCAATGGGTACATTGGTCCCGTAGCAGGGCATCGAACCTGAAATCCTCCGTTGAATCTCGGCGACGTAACAACGGCTTGTTCTGCGGGTTACACGAATGACCCAACGACAATTTTTCTTCGCTGGATTCTATCCTTTCGCTTGGCGTTCGAGTTCGCCCTTTTTCCTCTTTTTCACTCTTTCTCTTTTTCTCCCCTCTGCCCTCTGCTTTACTCTCATCTTCCAGCCATGTCCTCTTTCTTCCTCCATTGTTGTCTACCTCCATTGTCATTCGTCGCGCGAGCGACTCGGCCGATAGCGCGGAACGGATTAACCCGTCTTTGTCGATAATACCAAGAAAGGAAGAGGTTCTTCTTCGTCCATCGGAGCTGTGCAATTAACGTCAAACGTCCTCTCGTACGTTCAGCTCCCTTTTATGCTTTTGAATCGAAGACGGTCGAATTAGAGGTTCCCTGGATATCATTTCAGAGTTATTAATGTTGATAGCGGTGTTGGATTTGTGATATCGGACAGAACGTAATTTCGAGTTTATGTCATTGAGGTTAATCCAGCCGGACTGAAAAATCGTTACCATTATGACTCATTAGGTATAACCTGTCCAATGGGTCAGTTTTTGTGTAGAAGCGCACATTGCTCGTGTATAAGAACGAATCGAGACGAGTTACCTTGTTTTTCTCATCATAAAAGCATTTTCAAATGACGAGTTGAATCGTCTTCTTCGATTGCCGGATTAATGTGTTCAATGCTCCGTGAGAAATGACAACTCGTCTTCTTTATGGCGGAGCGATTTTCATGGGGCAAATTAATTCGTCTGCCCCAGTTAACAAGTTAATACGTCTGCGCATATGGTGGTCCCGTTATACTCCGTGGAGGTACAGTAGAACCTCGATTACTCGCATTTCAACTATGTTTCGTGTAAAAATGCTAATTTTACTACAGAATATAAAATACGCGGCGGCATAACATTAAGTACACAGTGTCACTGATGATAATTTTAGATTATAACAGAAATATGCTGACCAACTGTTGGATGACCGTTGTTCATATAATCGAAGTTTTACTGTACCATGAACCAAAAGAATTTTTGATTCATTGGAACTAAATTTTAACGATTTTTCACATAATAGTGTTTCTTTGTTGTGTGGGGACAATGAAAGATAATACAAAAAATTGTTCTGTTAAATAAGATTTTTAATTTTTGATCCAGCCAGCGTAATTAAATAATAATGAAGATCGATTCATTATGTTAAGAAATATTCCTTGAATTTAATATGGCTGGTATTATATAAATTGTTGATGTGGTGAACAATTTATAAAAATTTCTGTCTTAATTATTAAATGAAATTGAAACGATACTTTAACTCAAAGATGGGATTAAAATTTAAAGCGATTCTAAACATATTCAAGACATAAAACTATCAACAGATCGAGAGGGTTAAACAGGGTACAAAATAATCTATTATACTCTGGTGAAATTTCTTCTGCCCTTACTAGTTATTAGATCACTAATTGTCATCACTAATTTTCGCTGAGAAATACTGACCTTCAGAGCTTAAACGAAACGTTAAACAATGAAAACAGCAGTTATCATACGTTGAATTCATTTAAATTGAGGTACAATTTACGTATTGTAATAAACAAAAATCTCTAAGATCTACATTCTCGCAATTTCATGTTGCATTTTATGAAATTTTCACAAATTGCAAAACATAATTCAAAGAGTAGAATATTCAGCTGGATTTCATAAGTTTGATGAAACATTTTCGGAAGGTTTAGATGGGTTACCTCTTCAGGGATAAATTTGTTGAGGGAGCCGTAATATATACTCAATATAAATCCATATTTACAAAATAAGGAATAATGGATTAACAAACTTTAAAGATCTGTAAGAAGAATAATATACACGTATAAACAAACTAAACGTACACATACATGTCAGTATCCCTGGAGAGGTTAATGAGATTCTTTCATGACCTCAGTTGTCTTTCAACCTCTAAAGATGAGACGAGACAAGAAAGAAGGAATAATTACGCTCGGCCTGAAATGCAAGCATCTTAAATTACCTCGGTGTTTCATAGCGTGATACTTGCTGCTCGTAGGAGCAACTTTATTAGCTCCGGTTCCTATTTATAAACTAATAGTGATTTATAAACGGCGGCAAAACAATGGCGAGGCGCGACCATGAATCACCAACGTCGACGAAAACCGTTTCGCGTTGTTACCCAAAACACGTTAAGCCTTTGCGAAAATTAAAGAGCTTTTGCGGAAATTACGAGGGACGCGGTAAACCTGGCCAGCCGGTTACGTCAAAATTGCATACCATTTCGAAAGAGATATTGAGAAAATATATAAGTCGAAACAGTTTCAATTTAGTCACCGCAGAACCCCCTGAATCGCCCGGCATGTGATCTTTCGCTGGTGGCGTTGAACATATTAGATTTTAAATTAAGGACGGAAATGAAATACGAGTTTAGATAGGACGTTTGATGATATTTGAGTTACCAGCGACGCGTGCTCAATCGTTGAATTTGCCGTTCATTTTCAGCGTTACTTTCGTCCTGTCCATCAATCTTGTTTCAAAATCAATTATTAATACGAATAAATTTTTCTCGTTAAATCTAATATTTTTTAGTAAAGAATATCGGTTGTACTATTACTAAAAGTCTAACCTCATTGTAGTCTACATGATCTACGAACGATGAAATAAACTTTTTCTCATATGGTAGCGGTTTTCAAACAGCAACGAATTTGATTATAGACGACCTTTATGACGTCTTACGTGTTTGCGCAGGATAAAAGTGTATTGATTTTTAAAGTCAACAGGAATGGATATTTGTTTTTTCAATGTTTTATCTTTTATTTCAACAACGCACTGTTTGCGATGTTTTCACTGGTGCTTGTCCCACGTGACTCTGCAATAAAAATAGGAGAATTTGGGATGGAGCACTTGTTTCGTTACGCAGCAAATATAAGTCTATGTTATGGTAGAAAAGAAAGTCGAAATATCCAGAGCCGGTAAAGACAGTTAAACAAGTTGTACAGACAATGGATGTATAAGTAGGTCAGAGAATAATAGTAAGATGGAGTAATGGTCTTGTTGAGTGAGACTGCAGGATGTGAACATGCATTTCTTTGTCTGAGAATAGTTTGGCTTTATCTTAATTGCGATCCACTTATAAATTACGAGCTTTTAATTCTACATTTAATGTAACTGTTAAGAATATGAAATTATTGTGAATTGAACACTCATACCTTTTTCATTAAAAAGAAAAGTTACATCAAAATTATTGTTTTGACGAAAGGTATCAAAATATGATGCTAGAATTTTATTTGTTAAAACTTTAATTACGCTCTAACAAGAATCAATGTGTAAGGAAGAGTGAGGTAAGGCGGCCAGTCGAGATAAAATGTGGATCCTTAAATAATCATGGTTGTAAGTAAAGTAATTGAGTTAATAGTCTCATTCGATGCCCACACCTGTCCACCTGCAGCAATACGTGGACTCTATATCGTAGAATATCACCATAGACATACAAGGAACACTGATTTTTATGAAATTTTGATATAATTTAGTACTCAAAAAAAATATCCCACATATATTTTTTATCGATAAACAGTCACTTTAAAGGTGCGAAGAAAATCATCGAGTACAGAATGTGTACATTATTCACGTAATGATATGCATTGTAAGGGTAAAACTATAAATTCCAATTTGTCTGTACTGTTTGTCTTGATTTATAATTTTTATATGTACATTTTATAAGGAAAATGGGCAAAAGTATGTTAATTTTTAATATCTTACGTATCTGAATTGATCATTCAAAACTACAGACTTTGCATTGTGAATTTTTTCTAGTACACTATGTTGTTAAGCACAAAATTTATGGGCTGCTTTCAACCCTTCAATGTGGACGTTTGCCAATGACTCAATCTTGATAATAACCCTTGTTACACCTGGCGAATATATGTATGCTTTCCGCAGGTTTGATGTAACTTTTGGTTAATTTCTTAGTCCTAACACATAGAATAAAATATCTCTATTCTGACTGTATTGTATGCATTCCATTATGAAGGATTATGGAATTTCCAAATAAACATGTTATTATCCGTAATTAGTATTTCTAAAAAATGAAGCTTCTTTATTCTCAAAATCGCTGTGTGAGGAAAGGTATAATACAAAGACACTGTTTTATTTCTTTGTGATCTACGCAGTTTAGATTATATTATTACACATCTGAAAAAAGGTCTTTGAAAACAAGCAATTTCTTGTGATAATATAGTGGAAGCTACTGAATGTCTTTGCTATATAGCACGATGTTTGAAATCCAATCACTGTGAATGCCACACCTAGTATATTATTTTGAATATAAACATATTATATTCTTAATGTCTATTATTTTTGTAGCAATGAAGAAGAACAAAAAAGGGTACCAGTAAATATTTTACTTCCTCACACGGGAATTTCGTGCACGCAAAATACGAATGTACAGTTATGTGAGGCATACATAAGTAATAGTGCACTATCTTTCCCTAAGCTCCTTTGAAAGGGTAGAAACTGTAATGTGTAATCTGTGCTTTCACATAGAATTCTTCTAAAGGATGCACAAAAGATAATTTTTATAAACGTAAATGATATTACGGGATGTTCAAATTCGTGCACACACTCGTTTAACAGAAATTTGTTTTCTGTTTGCAACAAAAAATGTAACGATTTCGGTCGAAGTATGATGGCATGTATTTTTGAAAGATAGTTGCTCACTTATGCAGTGACAAATCGAAAGCTGGAGGATTAAGGGGCCTCATAATCCACCACTATCCTTCTTTTATTTGCCGAGATAGATAAACGGCGTTTCGTGTCTCTTGGAATAACCGGCTGCGATACTGCGGCATGAAATTGGACGACGCTGTCACAAGAATCGCATTAGTCGTCGGGCGTAGCGTGCTGGAAAGTGCACACACAAGCTAATTACAGGACGACACGAATGCCTCTAATTACTTTTATTCCAATTCCAACGAAATTTGTTGGAGCGGGAATCCCTGCGGGTGCCTATATATACCCCCAGGTGTGGAAGTGTCGCGTTCGTGTACCTGCGTCTACATATTACTCTTGAACGTCCGTACAGGTGCACGAATACGCGGTTGTCTGGCGGTGCATGCTTACCGATCGAGCCACTATGGCAATTAAAATCCGCGATCGAGGATAATCCGTAAATTGACCGAAATCTCGATGACAAAGCGTCGCCAGGCAGTTTCACGGGATCGTGAACGGCAGACCAGCGTGTACGCCACGTGAAACTCGATCGCCGATATAAAGACTGATTTCCATCGACCGTGGCCTCTATCTAATTCTACCCTCGATTCGTTCGCACCCTTTGGCAACGCGAAAACCGTTCATTATTTCGCTCGGTCCGCCATGGCCACGCAGCACGTTTTTCAGAGTTGTTTGAAAAATTAACGGAAGCTTTCGCTCTCCTGTCGCGTTCGTTTGCGCTCGACGGTAACAGTGATGCAAATAGACTGTCATGCTTGAACGTGGAATATTAACAAGCACTTAGACGACACAGGGGAAAAATGTGGAGGAGAATATGGAGGAGGGCAAAGCTGCTTAAGAAAGATCGAATCTCTAATTTTCTAGAAACAACTACTGTACACTCGGTGCGTAATGTGCAGTGACGGGAGTTTTGTTTCGATTCCATTGGTATTGTTACGGTTTAAGTTGATACTTTTGTGTCAATCCGTTATGAAGCACGCTTACGAAGCGAATCACGTATCAAGTAATCTAAATTTGGTGTACATTTCAAGCAATTGCATTAAATAGTTACTGATAAATGGTTATATTTAATGAAGCTCATCATGGACGAATGTTTGTTTATAGCACAATACAGGATTTATATTATCATGTCACTTGTGTATTGTGTATTACTTTTCGTTTCTATAATAACTATTTAAAGAGATAAGTTTACTTACAATGTTATCATAAAGGAAGTATTATCCTTTGTCAGTCTGTTTTGGGAGTATACTTTGGAAATTTATTATTAAAAAACCAAACGATATACTGTTCTGAAACTTTACGGATGTATTTGTATACATTTACACTACATTCATGAATTTTTGTACATTGTTATAATCTAAACTATAATAGTTATTCATCGGGCAAGTAGATAGGTTGAAAAATTTAGCTAGCACGATAACTGTCGCTGAAAGTCCTTTGAAATTAAAAACTATTAATTAATATGAGTGTGGCTAGAGGAAACTAGTTATTATAGTTCAGGTTCTAACCATACTGACATTAATTAGGAGCTTTTTTATTTTCAATTTCAGACTACTTCAGTGGCAGTTATCATACGAGCCAAATTTTTCAACCTGCCTACCACACCGGTGAATAATTACTATAGTTTAGATTATAATAATGTACAAAAATTCATTAATGTAGTATAAATGCATGTGAAAATATCTACAAAATTTCATAAATCATATTGTTTAGTTTTTCGAAAAAGTTCTTAAAATACACCCTCAAAACAGGTTGATAATGGAGAATACCCCCTTAAATTGACTTTGTCTGTTGTCGACAAGTGTGCTAGATTTAGATAAAATTCTTTCATCTGTTATGATTTCGCCTATACTGCGCATGTACACTTGGACTATATTAAATAAAAAACAAAATTATTAATGTTTTCTAACCAAAATTTTAATATGGGTTTCTTCTTTCTTAAAACTGGATATTCTAATAATCTTTTAATTTCTATTTGAATATATGATACAGTATTTTTTCCTAAGTTTATTTTTCCGACTATAGCGTGAAACAATACCAAAAAATAATCGATACTATTTTTCCTATTTCTCGAACATTCACTACACACATTAAATGTTTCCCAAATCCAAACAACTTTTTGTCGTTTCGATATCTAAATTTGTTTACATTTCGATAAATAATATAACAAATAGGTAACAATGCTTGCATATATTTGGAATAAAAATCATAACGCACAGCATGTCTTAGCGTGACAACATATCGCTCACTCAGATGCTCACGCAAAAAATTGGCTAGAGAATTTATCACATCAAATCGAATTAGAGCCGATCGCAATAATTTAGCTCTCGCTCGCATTAGTATTATAAATAACCCAACATGTAAATCTAACTATGAAAGAGAAGATATAAACCGTGTAGTTTGGCAATACAAACTCTACAATCCTTAAAGAGCCAAATTAGTCAAGAACTTGCAAAGAATAAAGTTGCAAGCGATAATTGCAAAACCAAACATTATGGCCTGCCTTTGTGTCTTCACTTTCCTAAAAGAATGCAACTTACGTGTCTAGAGGCATGTAATTATAGAAACTGTGATACTATCAGTAATAAAGTTAACACTGTAATTCATACAGTCATCTACACGCACACACGCACATATAAATATACTCATGTAAACCTTCATTGTGGTTTCTCTACTAAAAAAAGAAAAAAAGATGCGTGTGCTGAACAGCCGTTGCAAAACTTCCTAATGAAAATTTGGTGTGCGTAGAAAATTGAGTAAGAGGCGTGTGTTTTGAGTGGTCACGTTAACAAGTAACTTAACGGGGAATAAAAAATGTGTACTGCTGAAAAACGTTTTAATGCACGTAACGGCGCCGACTATCGACCATGCGTTTTATCTGGCATATCCTGTTATTCCTTTTGCCGCGCAGTTAAACGTCGAAACGAGAGATCTTGATTGTTGATGGCAGCATGATAGACCTCGTGCATGAACATTTACGGTTGAAAGCGTGTAGTTGAAACGAAATCAATATTTTGCTTCAACGCATCCGTCGTTTTCTTTCGTGAATAATTAGAGGATCCAAGATTTTTCCACTGAATAATTTGCGAGCTCGGGTAGGAGAGTTGAATCCACACGCCGCTGTACCAATTGTAAACAGAACGTTCGTGTTATTCCTGCATTGTGTGGATATCATTAATATTTCCGATACAGTTGTTCGTTAGTCAGTAATTTCAACCCGCCAACTTCTACCGCGACGAATTCGATACGTTCGATATCATATGTGTCTGGCGGCTCTCTGCAAATCCTGTGAATTATCTAACATGTCAGTTTTCAATCTTCATTACCGAAATTCCATGAAAATTGCCTCTTGTAGCGAATCGTTGAACGCGTTTCAGCGAAATTGTGGAGATATAATGTTCTTTTTCCCTCTGCACCGCCGTATCGTTAACCGACTGTTTTACAGCCCCGTATGATTTAAATGAAAATAAAGCGGCGCGGATTGAAAAGTATGAAATGAAATGGCTAGCTGTTGGAACCGCGTGTTCCGTTTTAATTGAAAAATGTCTTCTGAAACGTTACATGCGTTACAAATTAAATCAAGTCATCCTATTGAATTCCAGAAAATGAGAACCGATTGTGCTCTGCCTTTTTAAGCCCTTTAACAAGAGTTGAGAGTATTTTACATGACGTAAAATAACGGGAAATATCAATTCTTCCTTTTTGTAATAAAAAATACAGATAACTGGATTTACGTTTAACTGATGTTTCATTTAATTCTAACAGGTTGAACGCCACAGTGAAAACGACCATACCTAATCAGACACTATCTAATTTATTATTTTTCATATAAATCGTAAAGTAAGAAAAAATTTGTGTACTGAATCGTGTTCTTCTGCTCCTACAGTATTGTTTCAGTATGAAGTTTGCTCAGAATTTTGTGACAATCAATAATTATTTAATTTAATTAAATTTGAGGTGCCAGTCACCGATGACCCCCGCAGCATTCAACGCGTTAACACGTTGACTGCCGTGGGGGTCACCAGTGACTGGCATGTTAAATTCTATTGTATTTAATTAAATAATTATTGATTTTGACAATATTCTGAGCAAATTTTACGTTGCAATACTAGCATAGAAAGGCACGTACACGATTTTATATTTAAACACTTTTTTCTTCTGTGATTTGTGATGAAAACAGAAATTTATATTTTGTCTGATTAGGGATGGCTGCATCCACTGTGGCAGTCAACGTGTTAATGAACAACATTTGATTGTTTTTCGAAATTTCTTGAAAGTTATGATTGGCGGTTATAAAACTCTTCACTTCTAACACGATTCACTTGGTTGAAAATTATCTGGTTCTGCACGAGAAATAATATCTGACATTAGGACGCCTTTGTTAGAATTTATTCATAAGCAATTCGTAATAAACACAATTATGTTTTGCAAACATGTCAATAATTTATGACATATGACAACAACGTTCTAGTAAACATGAATTCCAGTACTACTTGTTTTTGATACATAACTATTTTTAGTTGAAGCTTTTCCTCCTAAGATATTTTCAAAGTACTTTCCACTGATGGCCACATGTGCATTGATACTAAATTATTATAATGTGCTCATGTTTGTCTGTGCTACACTGTAAGGGGTCAAATAAAGTTTGTATTGAGATTCCTTCACATTCTTTCTGTTTCTTATACTCACTCTTAAAGGTATTAGTACACTGATCCGTTTCGACTAAAACCTGTGAAATTATATTTATTAAATGTCTTTTGTATCGTGAAGAATTCTTGCATACCTTTCGAAGTCTCTAGAATAAATATTACATAAAAAATAAGATGCTCGCAGTGTTCATGAAAATATTACGAAAAGTTTAAATATTCATAAAAATGAGAGAATAATAAGTAGACGGCGGACATTTATGCAGACATACATTTCTAGATATCCATATTTTCTGTTTTAATATAATTAAGTATATAAAACTTCAACAAGACTGCATTTGCTCCATGAAATATTCAAAGTGCGGCATTTTGATTTTGCTAAGCTATTAAATGTCCATCATTCAGCAATTTGGTTATATCAAATTACATAAACACACTAATAAGTATAATATAACTGTCAGTGGTTGTACCTCAAAACCAAATGTGTATGGGAACCATGTTTGTTAGATCTCTTATCTGTCAGTGTAAGAATTTTTTAACAAGACTTCGCACTTTCTATTCGTTCCTGTAATAAAATGTCTTTTAAACGTGAGTCTTGTCAGTGAGAACAGGGAACCGATAAGAAATCTTTCGATGTAGAATTGGAAGGTAGAAGTCATTCGCCTTCCGAGAGGCATGGCAGATGTCTTAAGCGAAACTATGGTACTGATAGGATACTGGAAAAGCTGGTGCTCACACAAAATTGCTTTACTCTTCGGGGACCACGATCTCATCCGACTCGCTGATACGCGATCTTGTCGTTCCGGCAGATCAGTGGTACCAATCTATTTCTATTATTAGATAATTCAGTGTGTCGCTATCAAAGGGAACCTTTGAAATAGAGTATTAATTATAAAATGTTAGTCAAACGAATGTCATGTCTAATTTTATTGTTCAGCCTTCATTATTTCAGTTCTATTTAAATTCAGAGAATGAAATTTAGTATAGTTTAAAAATGAACACTACAAATACAAAATCACGCGGAAGGAAAATTGAGAAAAAGGAAGTAATGTCAATAATTTTAAACTGGAGGTCGGACACTGAATATTGAGTTATTGTCAAAGTACTATGGAAAAGAATTTTAAAAAATAACGGAATAATAATTCAGCTAGTATTTAAGAAAATATACCGTCATATTATTTATTGTAAAAGGTTATTCTAAACAGATGTCACAATATTTCCAGTCACATTTTACATTTCAAATATCAGGGAAAATTATAATAAGCATGTGTCTTGTTTTCAGGATAAACTAATTTTACATTTCAAGATGTTTACATGTTAATATAGTGAAATATATTTTCCATTGAATAAAAAGTAGTATATTCTGTACTAATATTTTAAACATCTATTGTGACAACATAAGCAATTACAGTAAACTAAGTTCATGTTTATTAAAATCCTTTTGTTACATTTGATGTGTAGGTTGTGCTCGAAAATGTTATGAACCTCGTTTAAAATCGCACTATAAACTGTCAGTCACGTTTGTGAAACGTCTGAAGGTAATAGATGAACTTTAAAAACAAATTGCATTCAGATCCATATTTACCAAACCTTTTTATTTCTTTTGTGGTATAAAATACGTTTGTAAATTTTTTGACAGAACTTCGAATTTACCCTACATTGTTTCAATTTATATAATTATTCAAAGGCATAAAAACGCAACATTTCGTGTAACCAGCTCGCTGATAATTTCATCATAAAACCTTCGTTTCCGTAAAACAGTGAATTTATTCTACACGACGAGAATGGTTTCATAAGGTGAGAACATGGACCATTAGCCACAAATCTGTTGAACTGGTAATTCGATCGGATTATTGATGTGTTCCGTTGTAAGGAGATGGAAGAAAAATGCAGGGAACAGCGCAACCGGGCCAGGATACGAAAGATCAGTTTTCGTTCGTCCGGAGTTTTTGTAAGTCTGCGTCAGTCTACTTTGCTCCGGTCAAAGGGAAAGCGTGCGCGGTATGGTTGCTTTTTAGCCTCTCTAGTTTTTCATCACGAGTTCAAAGGAGATATTATGGGAATAGGGAAAGAGTGAGAGAATGAAGATACTCTATTTCTCTTCCCTACTTCTTCTTCATCCTCGGAGCTTCTTCTTCTCCGTATCGCATTTAAAAATACCTTGACGGTAAGGTGGCTGAATGAGTGCAAGCTGGAAACTTTGGCAGGCGACCACCTAACCACCTTAGCGGCTTGGTAATTCAAACAAGACTAACCCTACAGCGAACCTGGCCGACTCCATAAATCGGTAAAACGAGAGCAAAATACCTAGATTGAAGAAACTAGAGGGTAATAGATAGGTAGGCGTAGACGTTCCCTGGAATACCAAATGAGTGAGAATAGAAGCTTCTCCCAGTCACATGTTCCCTACCCACTGTTTCAACTCTCGACCTTTAATATCCCCTTAACCTATCCCTATCCGCGACTCTTCCTCTTCTTCTTTCATTCCCCGTTCCTTTAACCGACTTTTAGCCGTGCCATCGTGCTTCTTCCTCACTGCAGCCTGGCAAATCTTCCCACCAATATTTCCAGACCACCCAATTCTACGCGAGACCTGCTAGGAATAACTGAATTCGATTCGCTGGAGTGACCGAAAGAGGCAACGAACGAAAGTGTGAGCTCGTTACGACCCTATCTATGCTTTTTCCTGGATACGTTTGCCGACCAGTTCACATGATTTCAAGTGGCCATCAGGTCGATCTTCAGACTTTTAGTAAAGTGAGCTATTTATCGGATTTATGGAAATGCGTTAAGTGGAAGCTGCTTTCATAGCCCTGGTGCTATAATGCTTTGTTTTTAAATATTTTCTGCTGCGATTTATTCTTATTTCTATGCATGTCGTAGAATTATGTGAGTACTATTAGCGAGAGAATCATCGAATGTTCAGTCTCATTATTTCATCTCTTTGAAATAATAGTATAAAAGATATAAAAGTACAATAGGAAGGATACATTTTCCAAAATGTGAATGTTCCATTAGACTTATATAACCCATAAGATTGTTGTGATTTCTAACTTATAAAAATCGTGTTTTTTTATGCTTTAATTACTAATAATTGTATATTGAAAGTCATTGAATATTTGATCAACAGTATCAGGAAAATTCATTAAAAACTTGATGTGTACTCTTTCTACCAAACAATCGTGGCAATGCTTTCTCGTTCTCTTTCGAACTAATTAAAATTTGTATTCCTTTTGAGGCCGCTGTTTTTGCAAACGTTGAATAAAATCTTCATTTATTCTATGAAATGGAGCATTAGTTAATGGCTGAAAATAGGTAAATTCTTCCGTCACTTCACAGAAGATTCGTTCAAAAACGAAATGCCGCTGTGAATGTACAGAACAAAAATTCTGTTGATTTCTTTGGTGTTCAAAAAGGGAGAACCTTATCGGGCTTACAAAGACAGTTTTGATGGAATTCTAAGAACTTGGGAACTAATAGCTTTGATGGTTTAAGAGAAGGACCAAACGAATGAACGAAGTCGCGAAAACTTCCGAACAGTTGTCAAAGTTCGTCTCGAAGTCGGACGGTGAACAGGATGCGCTATGTCTAATTGAGGGACAGGAAGAAACGATTGTCGTAGATAACCTTGAACTCGACTTCATCTCTTCTCCTTTATTTCTTCTTTGTTTTGCACGTAGGCATTTCAGTACAAACGGAACTTGATAAAAATTAAGCAAACAGTTTCCCGTAAAAAGTTTGTAGAAATTTTTTAATGCTATCGCAGAGACACTTAGATCGGGCCGTTCAAAATCATTTCCTCTTCTGCAGCTAACTATTCGTTTTTTTATTTTAAAACTTGAAAAGTGAAGAAGAGTTCAAAAGGGAAAAATGAACATGGCGTATCGCGGTGGAAGGAAAATGATTGTTTACCTTCAAAATTAGTGGTAATCTCGCAAGAGCACATGCCTTTGAACAACTAACAGTTAGTCTGGATGCCTCTGGAGTACGACAATGTAAACAAACATAGATAATCAAAATTTAGGAGAATTGTGTGTTTTGTTAGAATCTTTGGAAACTGACTAGAATTGAAAGGTAAGGGGAAAGAACAGGGTATGTCCACTTTTATTCTACAGTGTTCAACTTTACAGAAAAATTGAAATAATGTAGATGAATACAGTTACATTCATTGGGCCTTGTTTCTTTATTCACGCACTAAAGTATTAAAAATTGATTTTCTCAATGAAGCTATTTTGTGGCATTCATTGTTTTTTCCCTTACCCTTTGACACGTTCGATGCCACAGTGAAAAATTCCACAACTAGTCAGACGCGTGAAAATAAGTTTCTATAAATACATAACGTTAAAAACACAAACATTGAATTGTCTTATGATATACCATTCATTTGGTACTATTATTGTTGTGTTCGTTTTAATTGGAATATAAAGAATATTACCATTTATTTAGAATAACCGAATTTCGTGCGTGAGGCGCATACGACCCACGCGGCACGGAACGTATTAATTAAACATTTAGAAAAGGAGAAAAGAACTTAATAATAAAAAGAACACTTTACAGTACACAGTGTTATCAATATGGTGACTGCAGTTAACCTTGTAAAAATTCATTCTGTGTGACAATTTTCATCGTCAAAGTGTATGAGTACTAAAACAGAATTAAACAATAACAAAACTGTAATAATGTATATGGAAGTCATTACGCCATCGAAAGCAACATCATTAAAATAACAACTCGAATGAATGTCTTCTATTGTTACGAAATTTGGACAACGTTCATTGGGAAATACTAATGTGCTAAAAAATTCGATACTCCTGCGAGTTGCACTGGGAGGAGATTTCATCGTCAGAGTATTGTTTGCGCCGTGCTGACGATGCGAAATACTGTCAATACCGTGCTGCGACAGCGTGGACATTCATTATTACAATAATGGAAAGTTAGATCGCGAAAAGTGATACGAACGCGAGTAAATAAAAACTAACTTTGCGTCTGGCATTCGTTGGTGAAACGAACATACTGTATAGAACGTGAACGCATTCGACGCACCGGGCGTTCTCGTGTGCTCGTTTCATAAATTCTCGTTGGCGTAATTTGACTCACTGCATTTCATCCCCTTTATTACATCGCAGGTTCAGAAGCACCGCTCGCGCAGATTCGTGACATTTTTTCTGACACAATGACTTTCGGCGAAATATGCCGTTTCCCGCGAATGCTACGAAGATTACGCGGGTAAAGGTGTACTGCGAACAAAACGGTGAAATTCTTTTGTGTCGCGCGATAGATGCCTCTACTATACGAAGGAATTTACAATTTGCTTCATATTTTGCACCCTTTATCGTTATAAACTTCCATCGACGTAATATCGTAAAGCTCCTTCCACGTGACAGTTGAACCGTGAGTAATTAATTAACACATTAACTGACACAGTGGAAGCAGCCATCCCTAAACAGACAAGATATAAATTACTGTTTTTATTATAAATTACAAAGGAAAAGTATTTAAGTATTCAATCTTGTACATTTGAGGAGGTAATAATAATGTGGTGTAGAAAGCAAAGTGTGCTCACTAGTCTTGCCTCACGTCAGTCTACTTCTAGTAAACATCAGAATATCACAATTTTTTGCGTTCAAATAACTTGAAGAGCTAATAAAGAACTATTCGGTCGTTAATGGTCAACACATTTCTTAATATATTATTTCTGCTAATTAGAAAATTCTATTTTGATGTATATTCTTCGTGTGAAGTTTTTTCATTTTTAAATTTTCCCTGATAGCAACAAAAATAATGTAAAAAGATCTGTAGATATTTTAAGCTTTACTCATTAAGTGACTGACTTGTATATTCCCAATCTAATCGTAATGGATCTACTACTCTATTTTTTCACGTGGAGTATAAAAATCCTATGAAATAATTCGACATGAGTCAGAGATTTTTCAAAATGTACAGAAAACTAAAATAAAAATCTCAGAAGGAATAAACTGCTGTCCTTACCTGTGCTACATTTAATTATCAGTAGTATATTGACTGAATCTTTTTGTTTATTTTACAGAATACTGTATGACCTTATATTATCCAATCCTAGATGTAGATCTAATACCTGTATAAATAGTTTTAAATGCACATATAATACATGCAAAGGAATATCGGACTGAAAACGTAATTTTAAGTTTAGAAAATATAAATTTACTGAAAAGAAGAAGAGAAATGTATATTATCCACAAATAATTAAACAAAGTGTTGACAATCATTGAATATTAATTCAGTAAACCCATTCCTACAGCATTTAGAAAGAAATTTGCAGAAAATTTGATACTATTAACTTGAACAAACGTCAGGGTCCAGAAGTTGGTAGTATCCTGTAAGCATTTAATTCGACATTAAACATTTTAATTTTGATTGTCTATTCGAGAATGGATTCTAAATTATTTTTTACTTTAGACAAACATTCGAAATGTATACAAAATGCATACAAAGTACAATCAATGCTTTCCTATGAATTATAAAATTGATAGGAAGTATATGTACGTTCCATTGCTCATTTAATACCATAACCTTTTCTTCTACAAGTGCATCAACGATAGAAAAATTGCATTTTGCTTCTCCCCGAAGGCACTGAAATTATTTTGTTCCATTATTTTTATGTATTTAATACTGAAGAGATATTGGCGATTCTAACGGTGGTTAGGGAATACAGGGAAAAATAAAATGTAATTTTGCGCCATTTGCTCGGGGGCAGAGGGAGTAGGATTGTCGTATAGACCATCAGGCGACGCATTGGACGCACCAGTCGTACTCGCGTGGCCGTTTCATAAATTCTCGTTTGTGTAATTTGACTCACTACATTTCAGCTCTTTTATTACATCGTCGGTGCAGAAGTCGCGGTCGCACAGATTCACGGTGAATTTTCCACGAAGCGCTGGCTTCCGACAAATAACATCGTATTTTCTGATTACAAGAAAAAACCAAATGGCAGAAAACAATGGTGCGTAATCTCTCAAAATGGGCGCCAACTATCTAATGCTGACCTCCCGATACGTTCCGTTGTTTCGTTCGAATTCGATTGCAGGACCGTTCCGCTGCGTGACGTCAAATGCTCCACGTTCCCATATTTTTTTTTTCAAGTTTCCTTGAAAGAGGAAGAGTTGTTTGGCGAAAGCCGCGAGCATTCCCGGTCAGTTATCGAACAGAACGAATTCACCGTTTACTAATCCGAAAACAATGCAACAATGAAACTCAAATATTTTTAAGCTTTGCTACCGGTGGAAAGCCAACACGTATGCGCCGTTACGCGTTTGGGGATGAGCACAACGTGCATAGTAAATGGATCGACCAATATTTGCGGGCTTTTGGCAAACAATCAAACAAACAGAACCTGTACGCCATGTTCGAACTAAATGTTAGTTAGCGCAAGTCAGGTGTGTGTTATTTCCATTAGTAGCGACCGTGATTGTGTGGCTGTAACGTGCGCCATCCCTTGTTAGACTCTGAGTACACACTACCCTGGTGTATACTTAAGGTTCTGAACATTTATATGTGTGTACAGATGATGTGTGTACGACTTTGCCCGTGCGATAGGTTTCCCGGCGCTCTTTTGCTTCGCGTAATTGTAAGTGTCTCTAAATACCGTTGACCCCATTTACATTTTCAGAGCGCGTTCGTTGACCACGTATGAGTTGAATTTCCCGATATGCCTACCTGTATTTGCGGAGTCATAAACGTCTTGCACAGAAACCAATGAACCCTTAATGAACTAATAGGACCGGGACTTTATAGTGAAATAACTAGCGTGCATGTGTGTACAGAGAAACTTCATTAAAATCGTAGCAAAGCAAACCAGCAAACGCCACCTTCCTAGCCATTCCATCGTTTATATGCAAAATTCTGTTATAGTATAATTATTTAGTTACACGAAGTTCTCCTAAAAACAAATATGTACTGTTCTTTGCATACAAAGAAACGTATTAAATTAGGAAACTAAATGTCTTTAACCTCTTCAGGGACAAATTCGTCGAAACTAGGAAAAGTAATATTTATATAATATAAATTCATATTTAAAAAACATGGAATAAGGAATTAACAAAATTCAAAGATCTGTAATAAAAACAATATACACACACATGGCCGTTAGATGTCATATTTTTGATCTACAATCATTGAATTAGAGAATGAAACTAAACATACACATGCGTGTCAGGACCCCTGGAGAGATTAAAATTCTGTATTACGTCATCGTTTTCTATTTCTCGGGCAGAACATTTTTACCAAAATTTTCACGTCAAATCCAGTTCAGGTGTCATACATCTGAACAGTTTCGCTCGAGAATGATTCACGTCGCCAACGTCACTGGCGCATAAATCAAACGTTTGCGCCGTTTCAATAGCATCAATCGGTCGACTGCATGCAAGATTCAAAATTGCGCGTGCTGGTTCCCGTGCGAGCCGTCGTCTGTGCGCGTATTACTCAAAGACCGACAGTGACGAGTTAATTCCGGTAACACGAAAACTCGTCCTTCCCGGATGAATGCGTGTTCGTACGAACGCATTGTGTACATACATGCATGCATCGGAACGGCCGAAAAAGCGAAGATCGTAATTCAAGCGGCCGCTGTAACATTTTTCTTCTGTGCGGTAGGATCCATTGGATAGATTGAATCGTTGCGGGCAAACCGGACGCGTCCGTGTAAAGCCGACTACCTGCAAGCGACTTTGATAAAGTTAGCGACTGGCCGGAGAATACGACGCGTCCGAGCAAATGGGGGGATGGTAGTAGGGTGAAGAGGAGGGGCAGGGGGGTTCGAACGTGGGGGAAGCGAGCGGTGGCAAATGTCCTTCGCGCGAGAAAGTTTATATCAGTGATGTGGCCACGCGACGGATGGGTTTTCAGCGCAATACCGCGGCGCGAAAGTCAGAAAGCAAGGGGGTGAGATGAGCGGAGCGGGATCGGTTCTGGGTAAAAAGAGAGGAGAAAAAAGCGAGGACATGGAACGCGGAGAGAGACCCCGAGGTCCGCGTTTTACGTATTTACGGCGGGTACACACTTGCGCGTACAAGCCGCATAACTCACCGTCTGGTGACCCATATCCAACTAATTTTCAGATAATTAATATTTCAGTCGCGGCTTTGTTACGCGCGAGTTAATTTCGATTTGGCCACGTTTCAGTTTCCTGCAGTCCTCTGCTACCGCCCATTCTATGCCGCGTGAACCGCCCATCCTCCCACATTACCTCTTTTATCCTCGTATCCTACCACCGCCGCTCTCTCGCTTTCTCGCTATTCCACCCCTGTCTCCGTCTCTCTCTCGTTCTCTCTCTACCCCTTTCTCTCGCCTCTCTCTAGTAGCGCCGCCACCCTTTCCCCTCGGTTAAGCCGTTTCCTGTGAAAAGCGTCGTCCAACCAACCGTGCGCATTCGTACGCGAAGTGCGTGCATAATTTATTTTCAACATGCTTTACTTTCGGCCACGGTGAAACGACCGCCCCGAAACGTTTGCTGGCCAACCATTTGAAATTCACCTATCGGAATTGCGTGTCACTTGTTGTGCTTTCATTCCGCTGCCCGATAAGAAACGAATAACAATTTGCGTCTTACCCGCCGGGGCCGATTTATCGTGCTGTTCGATCACTGAATTGCTGCGGTTACAGGCGGCCGTTTCTGAAATGCGAATTAGGGGCCTGTACCTGGCGATTCGTAATTCGATAACTGCTTGTTCGATATTCGTGTTCAGAGTGCAATTGCTCGATTTTTGAAATCGATGGCGGTGAAAAAGTTTCCACGAATAATACGACATGAACGTTGTTGATCGTTTATTGAATGAATAGTTGAACATTTTATTTGCAAAATAAATAAGTCTTAAATCCAAGAAACATATGCTGGAAAGATCTTTTAGAGCTACTTATAATCTCTTCAGTGTCGAAGTACACGTCTGTATCATAACATGAGTGTTGGAGAACGTACTTTGAAGAAAATCTTTAAATTAATTTGGACGCACATTGTTAACCAATAGACACACACTTTTCTTTTCTAGATTGGCCTCAGAAACACACTTTTTTTTTTAAATGTTTCTTTATTGTTACAAGATGACTGTTATAACCGTCATTTGCCAGCACATTAACAAAAATCTAACGGCTATAGCCGTCATTTGCGGCAATGGATTAATCGAACTCCTGCGAAGATCATCTTGCTATAGATTACTGAATTACAAAAAACGTTCTAATATTAGCCATAACGTCGCATCGATAAAAATACTCATTGTCATTTAAGAAAAACTCACCTTGAAATCTTGGGAGAAACTCTTTATCAGTCGTAACATTTGCCTCATTGAATCAAATAATTTCTTCCTGAAACATTATTCTATATCTTTAAAAACAACGATATTCGATATTGGAGGTGGTTAAATTAAATATAACACTCACAGTCAGTACATTTTATATTATATCACAAATCTTATTATCGAAATGAATTAAAAACTAAATTTTCCTTTCAATGATATACCCGCCCCGTTTCTTGATTACGATTTCGTGTAGCTGATGGATGTTTGGGAGTTTGAAAGGTATAGGCGCGAGTGTTTCAAAACAAGTGTTTTGGACAGAGCACAAGGGACTGGGTAACCGTGCCTAGTTATGTAAAGTGGCTGCGAGTGCGTTTCTGAGAGTACATGTGTCTCTTCGGGTGAAGAAGAGAGAGAGAGAAAGACTGAAGATACGTGTGATAGCAAAAGGAGTATTTTTTAGGTGCACGGGATCAGTTTGTGAGAGAGGTTCGTAGAGAGAATCAAATAGCGAGCATTGTGAGTTTCAGTTATCATGCCAGCTGCATCGTAAGATTTTATTAAATAAACTGTTTCCAACCTTTATCGGCAAAATGAAGAATTTTATTCAAATACAGTAGAACCTCGATTATCCGAACATCGATTATCCTAAAACCGGTCATCTTATATCAACTACAAGTTAAAATTATCATTGGTGATACCGTGTACTTAATTTTCTACAACTACGTATTTTACATTGTAACATAAAATTAAAATTTATATGCGAAATATAATTAGAATGTGACTCATCTGATTATTAATTACAGTTCAGATAATCGAGGTGCTACTATAATTCCTACACAACATTAAACCCCACTTGAAGTCCTCCTGTCTCAAAGATCGGTAGCAATGCCTTAACCCTTTGAACCTCTATTTTTTTTCTAATTTTCTCTAAATAACTCCCTATTATTGTGTGTTTTATTTAAAATATACTTCAGAAGACAGTCGGTTGATAGGAACCAATTAGGTACAAACAATCACGTATCTGAACACTTCAAGGACTTTTTTTGTTACAATAAAGGATCATATACATGTAACATTGCTTAACTAGGTAAAAAAGATATTGCGAAATATAACACATATTTAAACTGGCAATTTAAAAATGTCGAGTGTGACTCGATATAGGAGTACCTGTAAATAATGTCGATGTCGAGTCACACTCGACAAAGTAGTTCAAAGGGTTAAAGATCTAAATTTGCACTGACTTGTCGAAAAAAATCTAACTTCCTGGGTTCTGATTTCTCAATCCAATCCGCCCTCGACGTGTTTCCTGTGGGGTGAGGGAAGCAGAGTGCCCATACTGTCCTCGCCGGTGGACGGGCTTTGGCAGCGGTGAGGAATTTCCTCCATGTTTGAGTCACGACCACAGTTCCTGTGAACAGTTAAAAACTAATTTCTGTTTTACCTTGACAAAACTCCGGCGTTTATGATACGTCAGCTGAAAATCCTAACTATATGCCCCTGCAACTGTAACTTTCTCATATAATAATATCTTTCATATATGCTAGGCGGATGCCGACCTTCCGAAATTTTGGAAACTCCAAAATAGCAGATTCCCCACGACCGTGTTGCAAAATTGACGTTCTGCAAGTTTTAACATTTACTTCTGAAGTAATTTCTAATAATAAGTACTCTAATTGTTTGTACCACTTCAATCAAGGATATAATTGTACGTTTTGGTGCAACTATTTTGCTTTCGTCTAGCTTACCGCATTTAGACGATTTTTTCGAGGGCAAAAATAGAGTGGTAACTAACTGCAGGTAATTTCTTCTAGACAAGATTATTTAGTCCCAAATCGAGATACGAAACCTAGCTATTCAGTTGAGGGAAAAACATGTCTTGCAGATATGCAGGTCAAGTTTATACGTCATAATTTATTTATGCAATGCTTTTTGCGTTCGGTATAACATTTAAACGCTACCTCTATAATGTAAATGATATCTTTCACCGCTTAGTATATTTGTCTTGTTCTGAATTAAGAAATACAAAATCTGTATCAATGTATTACTCGTAATATATTGCATATATGTTTATATATTTACAGGGTTTTTGTATTTATTTTAACACCATTTTTTTACAAGAATAACAGACCTCATTACGTTCCGGTAAACGCAACAAAGCTTAATTCAAGTTAATATTTACTTAATTCGATAAGAACAGAAAAATTGAAGACGAAAAAATGTACAAATGTCTTATTATTCCGATATACGTATTATAACTGACTACTGAAGAATTCCTTTCATAAAACATTTGACTTCATTTACGATAAATATTTTTTGTAGAGAAAGAATTCAAGTTGTGCATAATAAATTAATGTATCAGGATATTGTTTGACAGATAACGAAAACATTTCAAAATTAATATTATACATTCATTTATACTGTACTGTTAATTATCCGTTGCATAATTTTTTACATTTGCATACATTATTCTGTACGCCATATGGACAGTAGGTAAAATATTAATTATATTTATAACTCGTTCGCCATATTGAATCGGTTAGCGTATAATATATTTATTTCACCTAGTGTTGTGGCTCGGTTAATGAAAACACGCGTTGAACCGTTGCTGATCGACTCATTAACGTTTCATATCCATTGCTTGCATTGAGATAAAATGGCTCCTACTAATTCAGGCAAATGCGTTCAAATGTATTTGTAACTGCGTTCCAGATTTATTAAATAAATCCGTAAATGAAAAATATCTCCTATAGAAAATTAAAAGCACAAATGAATTGAAAATGAAAGCCAACGGCGTTTCAAATGTTATCTACCCTTAATGCATTATATGTTATTTCATTCATTATTCTTATTTATGAAATGCATGTAATTCTATATTTTTGTCAATGCGCTTTGTTAAAGCTCGACGTAATATTTCAAGCTGACGCATTTACTAGGAACATGATATTACATAATAAAACCCCCCAGCTACGCTAACATATTTTAAATATATCTTATAATTTACTGTTTTCTTTAATCAATTTGCAGTTATCGATGAGGCATGCAACAATTCTACTGTAACTGAATGTTAAGTAAACGTAGGAAGCAATAATTTTTTCTGATTTGGACTGTCCTTACACGATTGTACGTATATAGTTCATGTATGTAGTTTATACTTTAACATAACGGATTTCATTGCTCTCATGAGAGCTTTATTTTACAATAATGTTATTACGAATTCAAACTTTTCTAATGAAACAGAAACTACATTCATCTTGCTAAAATATTCAGAGAATAGATCGCCAAAAGTGAGACTGTACTCGTTGGGGGTTGATGGTTCAGGATTGGGTTGGGAGTCTTCGCGTCACCAGGAAATGGCGACCGTTTCCTCTTCGTGGCCCACCCCCCATTCCTCTTCCCGCTGAGGGTTTAACTATGCAGTGTCTCTCAACCTCCAGCAACAGTTTTCTTTCAAATAAAATAACCTTTTCCACTTCGAAAAAAAACCGTTCAGCGTGTTTCCTAGTTTTTTAACATTGCTCTAGTTGAGTCACAGTTTCTGTTGAAAATTCAGTAGAACCCCTATTGTTTGAACATCAGTCCTTGATGATTATTCGGACATGTCAGCAGGAATTTAGGTTTCTTTTCATCTGAATTTTTTGGCCGGGTAATCGATACCTGGTATACTATTACCGATTTATCGAACTGAGGTACCATCTAGCTTGCCCGAACGATGAGCGTTCTCATGTATTGCATAATGCAGTAATATTTTCTTTTCTGCTCTTAAAAATGAGCCACTTTCTGGACACCAGCTATGTATTGGTCTACAACAAATGCATGTGCCATAACACACAGGATAAGTTAAATATAGTGTAATATTACTTCATTGAAATTTTTTGATCAGATTTTAAACTATCGAATTTCACTTTAAGTACTGCAATTTCGTTGTAAAGAATTCGTACACAAGAAGTGCAACAATATTTGTTGACTCATACAATTTGAGAAATGTATGATGCAGTTATTATCATAATTTTATAACAATTTTAGGTAATTATCACGTTTCTGTGGTTAATTAATTCTCATATCTAGTTGTGAACACACGCGGATCGCTTATATATAAATCGTTTAAGGACGGCAGCAAACTGATAAGGTTATCTTTCGATAAGAAAAATAAAACAAAATATCTACAGAAATAATTGCTGGTCAAGCTGTACAATTACACTTCCTATTATGGCATTATATCTATAAACTGATAAGAATGTACAGTTAAATAACTTTTTGTATGTTTAGCACACATAAAAACAACAATAAACATACAGAATGTCTAAGCGTTGAGTGATCATACTTCGTCAATATGTTGTATAAGGGGAAATAAAAAAATATATTAAACATAGATCCAGAAACTCTTTGCTGTATAGTTATAACTAAATAAAGCTGTTTTTTTTTTAAATCTCTCAGAAGACTGGAATAATTTTCCCTCTCAAATAGTAGAATTTCATAATTGCGCTAATAGTCTGCTAGACGCTGTGGAATGCGACATTTTTCTATTACTGGAACAGTTTGAATATTTTTTACAGAAGGTGAAACATTTCTGTTGTAAAGACACTTATACGAAGTTGTACTGTACAGGGTGTATCAAAACTATAGGTCAAGTCAGAACTAACTCGTACATCTCACAAAAGTAGACGAAAAACATCAACGGACACAGGCTCTCAAAAAACGTTTTTTAAATGCTCAATTTCTTATATTTAAAACTAAATAAGCTTGCCTATACTACAGAACACGTTTCTGTAGTCTATAAATACAACTTGAATTGAGGCTCCACTGAAAATAGAAACAAAACTAAAACATGTTGAAGTTATTACTAGTTATTAATATTTCAAATATAAATGTCAATAATACTGTAATATCTGTAATCGATCGAAGTACTTAATCTAATAAAAGCTGAGTATCTAAACAAACGTCGATTTTCTGGGCCAGTGTTTATTGAGACATTTTTGTATTCTTTTGTAAGTTATATTAACCAATAAAGCCTTAACCTATAGTTTCAATACACCTTGTACACTATAATTTGCTATTAATACAAGTCTTTATAATTAGCAGTAACAAATACAGTATGAAGGAACATATTTGATAATGCTGAAACATTGTAATCTTTACTGTCCCTGTACATAGTTTTTGTCAGAGTTCTATAATGCCGCGTTTCTGGATACATGTTTATATGATTTTTCACCTTTTTTTCACTCGTCAAACATATGAGTATAATTTGATCGTTAAACTCTGGAACATCCTGTACGATATTACATGTTACGCTACACTTGGATAAATAAACATTTTGACGGTCACAAATATTTTGCGAAAACTGGTTGACGTTGCACATTTTTGCAAGGGTTCACTCAACCGCCTAAACATTTTATATTATTCCGTTTATGTCGATTATTTTTCCATTTTAATTGTATGTGCACTTATGTATTTTTTGTATCATTGATAGGTATGCTCTTTTATTTATTTTAGATGTGTAAGATTCGAATGAATAAAATCACGCACATGTGACAACAGCCATCAAAGCGTTAACAGATGCATGTTGTGTTTGACTAATTACAAACTTTAAAAACTATGTCTAAGGCAAAGAGTTTAGAGAACAACTGTAAAATGTACAAATCTTCGGGAACGGACTCACACACGTGTCAAGTACACAGCATGCAGGATACACGTGTATCATGGGGTAGATATTGGCTTCTTTGCCCACATCGATATTGCATATCGAGGTACAATTTCTCAGATCATTACACTCTGGCCACCGTAGGAAAGGGGAGGACGAATTTCGAGTTAAATCATGCGACGACCGCCACCACCTATCACCAAGATTCTCTTTCTGATTTTTCCGTGTCGCCGATGCCACCAGCAACGATGTCGGTATAGGAAAGTAGAAAAAGACGAGAACTAGTCTGGCCTGACTACGTGTCGCTGAATTTAAACGTCTGCTTAAGCTGCTTTTCTGCATTCAGATCATCATGGCATCTATACGTACAGCGCGCGAGTATGCTGTTGGTAGTGTTTGCGATTGTTATGCGCATATACGTTCACACGTGCGTTCGCATTATTTCCCGATTCACGTGTACAAATAGCCCTCGTACGCCGAAATCGATTGGAATTTCGTATTGACAAAGAAATCGCATTGTTTGAAGTTAGGATTGTAACGAAAATTTTTAGGTCTACCAGGTTCATTGTAGACCGATGCACTGGATATTCATTGTAAAATCAAGAAAGCCAATTGATTTTCACTGGAATGGAGACACGTTATGTTGGGTTGGTGAGAAAGTAATTTCTGAGTGAATTTAGAGGTGAAGCAATTGTAGAAAATGGAGAGGATCACTATCTTCATCGTCATTGATTAAATTAATTAATAGTATTTAAAAATTATTGTTTTCTTTTTAATGTTAACAAATGGGAACTTCCCCTCCAACCCAATATAACGTACAAAACAAACTATTCTGCACACCATAATTATTGTTTATGTTCGGGGGAAAAACTTTTAACACGTTCCTTGCCACAGTAGAAAATTCCGTAACAAGGCAGACACGCGACAATGGCTATTTATTAACCCTTTGAACTCCTATGTCGAGTTACACACGACATTTTTAAATTGCCAGATTAAATATGTATTATATTTCGCAGTATCAGATCTTAGCAAAGTTCCAATGCTATTTCCAATATAATTACTAAAAAAAAATATTTAAATTCGTTTCTAACAACCAACTGTCTTTTGAAGTACATTTTAAATAAAACATTTAAAATAATAGGGAATTATTGAAAAAAAAATAATGAAAATTAGGAGTTCACAGGGTTAATGCACGTAGCTGATTGTACAAATATTTATCTATTTGATATTACACTTTCTATTTCTACTATCATTTTAACGTGAATGTCACTCCAAATTTCATAAGGGTTGTTAGTTATGTGATCAAATTTGAATTGATGCGTGTAACGAAAACGGTACGTGGCAGGGAATGTGTAAATCAATGAAAAACACACGAGCTGTTTCTGAAGTATAGGTCAGGGCTTAACTAACTCATAGAACGCTTGAGAATACAAGAAAAAAGCTTTAATTTTTAATCGCATGTTTCACATGCGAAGAATGCCGTCAAACGTTATCACGCTTCTACTTTTCTGATAACGGCATACGACTTCAAACATCACAATCAACAACAAATCGATGAAAGATTTAATATTTATACAATTCGTTCATCTACTTTGTATCGTGTTAAAACACAAGCGTTGACTTTGTGTAGGAGTTAACAGAATCCTCAAAATTGTAGTGAAAACTACACGTATTTACACTGAAAATTCATGCACACGTGGCGCTTTTGGCATATGTGCGTTTTCGTAGATGACACAGAAATGGTTAATGAATGTACTCCGCTAAGTAATCGCATTCTCGATATTCAGTTTATTCTATAAGCTATATTTTTCGTGTTACAGATAACTTCAATGTAATCTAGGAATACTATTAAAGTAAAGTGTTGTACTATGAATGGAAACAAACTTAGTACACGTAAAAGTTACTATAACGTTTTAATATTCTGTGCTGTTCTTTTCATGATTTTATGTTACGTATGTACAAATGTATGTATATAGGGTGCACGGAAATTCCTAGCATAATTAAAACATGGTTGACTCTTCATGTAAAAATTAATTGGAAATATAAAGGAATGCATTAGGTCACTGCATAAGTTTTGTCCGCTAATAAAGACATGGCACCAAGGAATGAACGGAAGAACTTATGGAGCAACCTAATATTTTCACATGAGGCTCCTGTTTTCGAGGAAATTAATTTTGCACATTCGTCGAGTATACATAAAATTAATTACAACTTGTTAACGTTAATTATTCAATATTCACTATTCCTACTTTTGTTAATGTTTACTATCTTTCACAATGAGATAATTTAAATAATACTGTCTAAATATGCATACTGTCTATTTTTCGGAACGTTAAAAATTCCTAGTCACGTCGCGTCCCTTATCAGATTCAGAGTTCTACAAATGAATTGAAGATATTAACATGTTTTAATTTTTTTCTTGTTTCAAAATTTTAAACAATAACGAGGGTCAACTGATGGAAAGTAAAAATTATATCAGCATCATTAATGTTTACTCATTTAACACAATTAGAAATATTCAGACAAGTTTTCCAAATTGTGCTCATTTAGCCACATCAATTTTCTTTAAAATGAAGTTCTGCGAAAACAAATTTTATTTCACGCTTTTCATTCTGTATAAAATTTAATTTTTAAGATAAGTAGCCGAATATCTCAAAAACAATTAATTTGCGGATCTACGTTTACCAATACTTCCTATTTTGCTGTTTTGAGTTCCATTAGCCACAGATATCTCGATCTGTAGTTCTGACACAGCCTCTATATTTTTGGTGAAATATCTATCTATTTGACACTGAAGATATAGAGTAACAATCAGCTTCATTCAGAAAATCAATTTTTAATACTCTAGTGCATCAGTAAAGAAACAAGGTCCAATGAATGTAACTGTATTGTTCATGACATGAAATTATATTCTAATTAGGCAACAGAAAAAAAAATGAGCGAAAATATAATTGTTTCACATTATTTTAAATTTTCTGTCAAGTTAAACACTGCGGAATAAAAATGGACATACCTTGTTCTTTCCCCTTACCCTACAAGTATGCATCTTGAAAGAATAAAATATATTTCATAGCATTATTCACTTTTCCTCAATTCGCTATTCCGAATGGTATTTGTTTCTCAGTCTTCTTCGTCTAGAAAAGTATAGTCGAAGTCGCTGTCTGATCAGACACTATCTAGCAAAGTTACGATGCTCTACCACAAGGAATATTTTGTTCTATCGACGTCTTCAGACGGGGATGCGCACAGTCAGGAAGAAACGTCGTTCTATTTTAATTCCGTTCGCTTCCCTACGCATATTGTTTCCCGCGGATGCTATAAAACACAACTTCGACTTTCATTGAAACATATCACCGATTGCGGTAAAAGGACTTCGCTCGTAGCCGTTACCGCGAAAGGAACGGAGAGAAAGAAAGACGAGAAAGTCGAAGAGTAAGATTGGATTCCGCGTTTGGTTCGAATACGTACCGGTTCGAAGAAAATCGTGAGCCACCGTTCCGTCTTATTCAGCAGACATCTCGAGCATTCGGTTCGAAAGGATACGTTGGTAGGTATCACGGCACGGTAAAGGTAGATAGGTATTATCAAGAAAGGAGACCGATCGAACCGTTCGAATCGAATTTTGAAGAAACGACCAAACTGCCTCCTGAATGGGGCAGGGATCGTGTGCCATGACAAACACTAGATAGAAAGGGGAATAACATTGTAAAGGAAGAATCGAGCGCAAAGTGAACCGATTAAGCGATCCCAAATGAACAATCTCTACAATCAGGATTAATCTAACGTAACAGTTTAATTTAATAAATGCAAAAAGTAAAGAGAAAAATGAGTCATAGGAAAGTAAATTTTTAAACAAAACGAATTTCTTCGTCAGATACCGTGTTGTATATTCATTGAGCATTTTGTTTGTTTTCATTAAATAAGCATGATAATAGGATGCATGTATGTTAACAAATTTAAATACACGGGTGAGCATTATTATGTTCTTCTTATTAATATGAGTAACTACCGCTATTCTGCGTAGGTAACGATAATAAGCTTATTGCTATTGGCTCGATAGATGGTCAATGCTAAATCGATAGAGGAGATATTAAATTCTGTACGCTTTCATCCTGAGAAAAATAAAGAACTAAAAACCTGAGCATCAGTTTAGAACTGAAGCACAAATTTATGCTATTTCATTTTAAACGCGTGCACGGAAAAATGGTACGAACAAGAAAGTGGAAGGGAACAGTCGGGAGTAGGAAGTACCTACGAAATAGAATACAAGACGGAGTATTTCCCGCGGGGAGGAAATATAAAAATGAGTATTACCGTAAGAATTCCGTTTGAAGGAAGTTTATAGAAACGAGGAAAGTGTCTGTTCGATCGAGGGTCGTGCACAAACACGAATTGCAAAGATTCCGTGCGGAGGTAGGAGCAGATCGGAGGCTGGATAAGAAGATAGAAATAGAAGAGAGGGGCAGCAGACGAGAGAGAAACGGAGCCATCAGCGTCTCGGGAGCAATATCGTAATTAACCATAGTCGATGAATGCGAAATCCGGGATGAACAGCAGCAAGATCGAGAGCAAGGATCGACCAGTTGTGAAACTAGAAGAAGGGAAGGAGAGAGTGTGGGAGTTGCGCAGGTAAGGTGAAGCAAGGCAAGGAAGAGAAGGACTTGAGTTTGCACAAATCAGGCTAACTTAGCTTAGCGCCGATTCCAGAAGAGCACCGAGTCTGCCGGTGGAACAGCCAATACCCGACGGGGTTGCCGGATCTTGACTTTGCCGGCTGCTGCGGGCCGCCCTCGTAGTCCCCAATAAACCGAAAGATGAGAGCAAATATTGGCGGGCGGCAAAACTAGGCCGAAGGGTTGCTCCGGCGGATGCAAAAAACATCACTGGAAAGATAAGGAGCAACTCACGGGACCCTGAACCGCTTAGCTCGTATTACGAAAAACGAAGAACGGATAGAAAGAGAGTCGCGATCGGTAGAAAAGGAGGAAGAAAGGGCAAGAGATGGGATGTTGGTGACGCGAAAGAAGCTGAAGGGGCCAAAGCCACCGAGGTGCCTCTCCTGGGATGAAGGGGACCAGAAAAAGAGAAAGGAGAAGAGTACGCCCACGAGGAGAAAGAAGTGAAGCATTGAACAGGGATGGGAATAGATACGGAAAGAGAGGGAGGAAGGGGACAGGAAGCGTGGCAGCAAGGCGGACAAACGGATAGGCAGGGGCGAAGGCGCCGAGTGCGCTTATTTGTCTTGAACGAATTTATTTTCCCGTCCGAAGAAGCTCGGGATGACGTCGGTGTCCCTTGCGCGCGTCCCTTAGGATACTTATTCTACTTTGTTATGTCACAGGGTCCCACGGTGACAACCGGTACGCATCACTTCAATGAGAATGTTAGACGATTTTCAATCTTCAATACTATAATACTTTCTTCAATTGTTTCTTCAAGCTGCAAGAAAAATGAAACCTGATGGCATAGGTTCTTGTCCCTTTGAAACTGTTGGAAAAATTCAATTTTAACCCTCTGTAGCCCAGATTTTTTTCGTGGCTATAAAAAAGTTTATATAACGTGAAACCAACAAATATCAACCTCTAAATAGAAATTAACAACGAATTTATGAATATTTGTTTTATGGATTCTTTTTTTTGGTATCTCAGGTTAAAGTTGATAATCGCTGCAAAGAATCTTTTTGGTTACCAAGGAGATGTTATAAAACAAAATGTATACGCCACATTGCGGCAAAAGATTGATTTAAATCAACAAGATATCGATATATTGGTAAGTGACTTCAAGTCACGCCGAGCTATAGAGTGTTAACACCATTCTTTGATATTTAATCAAACGGGACATACGTGTCTGTTTATATTAGCACTAAGGAAAGACGAGAGGATACATTCTAATTCGATTTTTTTAAGAACTATGTATGGTTAACACGTTCCGCGCCGCGAGAGTCGTGTGCGCGCCACACATTAGATTCGATTATTCTAAATAATACTAATATTCTTTATATTTCAATTATAACGAACGCGATAATGAAAGTACAAACCAAAAAGTATATTACAACATAATTCAATGCTTGTATTTTTAACGGTATGTATTTATAAAAACTTATTTCCACTTGTCTGATTAGTTATTGAATTTTCCACTGTCGCAAGGATCGTGTTAATTTATGGAATAAGAGAGAAACTTTTTTCTAGTTATATTAATACGATATTAAAATTAGTAGGATAAGTCACGAATAGCATTAAAAACACGGATAATATAATGGATTATAAAACAAAGGTAACAAAAAACATAGAGAACTTAAAATTAAGCCTGAAAGGAAACGTAAAAATACTATGAAGAAGTTTTCACTAAAGAACTTTCGTTTGACATTTTATTGTGGAGAAATTACCACTACATAAGTAGTAAATAATGCGGTCACGGTAGAAAACTGCCCACATGCGTGATACGTATTGGACACTTCCGGTTCACGAAGACTAGAACGTCTGGGATACACGATTCCAACGCAAGGGATTAATGGCATCGAACCCAATATACTATGAATATGAAGTAACGAAAAAATTCAAAGAAATAAATCGTGTAACTAACAAATTTGAAAATTTACGCGGATTGCATAATAATATTTTTTTATACCGTATATACGATACTTTGGTCCATAACTATTGTGCTATCAAATCGTGGATATCGTTGGTATGTTTTATAATATTGTGATATAATTTCGTATACATACATTTCGAGAAATAATGTGTACAATTTTTCACGTAAACATTTGACTCGCATAATTGCTTGTGTCCACCACAGTGATTGAACAATTCGATAAGTCAGACGAGGAACCGCATCCAATACAGGATTTAAAAAAAGGTTCAGAACTTTAAGGGTAGATAGTACTCGCCAGATGGAGGAAAACTTCCTACTAAACATACGTCAAAAAATTAATATTTTCAAATTTATAAACAAATTTTCGTTTCGGTTAAAGCGCGTGGCTGGAAACTCGAATAAAATTAAATGATGCATTAATAAAAATCGTACAACTCAAAAAATTTATTACAGTTATTAGATTTACACTTTTGTAAGATTTTTCATCGTGGAGTATTTCTATAATTTTTTTCCTTTATCATATTTTAGGAAAAAACTTGTAATGTTTCCCTGTGTCAGTTTAGTCTAAAATTATTGTTCAAGAGAAATTTATCTTAAATTCTTTACGGATATATTTGCAGCCATTAAAATTAGATATCACAGTCACGTGAAAATATTGCACTCTAATGTACGTAATAGTATTGCAGAAAGAATAATGTTACTTAAACGCACATTCGAAACGTGACGGTTGCGAAAGATTCACGATAATTACAAAAACATCAGTCTACCGTAACGTGTTTCGGCGAAGCTGCTGTAATTTGTAGAACAATTTTACGGTAAAGGGAACATACTACAAAGAAACCTGAATCTACGCGGAACGTATTGATTACCGTTAGGTCAGCCCGAACTATCGCTTAAATTGGTGGGCATCCCTAGACCATATTTATCAAATTACACTTTAATTGGGGGGAATAATCTAGCCCGGCGCATTGACACAGAAAGTCAAAGCTTTGTGCGGCAGGGTAATAATGTTATTCCCATGAGTATCCAAATAGAAGAGAGGGGTGGATACGTGTAGGGATAGTGGAGAAGAGGTACTACATGAAAGAGGGCAATACGATACAGGGAGAGGAATGAGAAGTATGAGAGATGGTACTTAGTCCTTGTGGCATGTACTTGATTGTACACGTTTGTACATACAAGATTACAAGACGGGGCTATGTTTGTAACAGGTTCGCACTTCCTGAAGCTCTGTATCTGTATTACCGGTGAAACATTACCCCTAAATGGTCGAATTATCCGTGTACGTCTGCGTTAAATGCCAATGGCCAAGATGATCTAATTGCATTGCATTTTTGATTTCGTACATAGTGGATATTCTCAGAGAAATGTTGAAAACCAGAATTCATTTGGTTTATTATTTCTCGACAATGAAAAAACATTTTAATGATGCAAATATAATAGGTGTGAACCATAATGTTAACATATACCAGCGCTTGACAAACACACATTTCTCTACGTAGCAAATCCAAAAATTATAATATTCATGTATGAATATATTTTCCTAATAGAATAGAATTATTTTTGATCAATGAAGGACATATGTACGTTAATTTGTATATTGTTGTTTGTAACAATTTTTAAAAGAAGTTGTCAACTTGTTTAATGTTCAGCTTATTATAAAATGTTTCTAACGTATAATATATATATCTAGAGATGTTTTTGGAAAATATCTCTGCCAAAAGCTGAATAATGACTGTTTCAGCGCGTAAAAAAATACTCGCTTTAATTATTCCATTTTAAAAACAAAGGTGTGTAAATTTTTAAATGACATTGTTACACAAGAGGTACACGTTGTTAATTAAATTGAATTTTGCTGGCCATACTTTAAGTGTGATTACTGCTGCTTTTCAGATTAAATTGATATGAAATCGTTTCTATACGATATAAATAAAAGTACGCCACTTCGAAAGCAATCACGTTTCTCACATTATTATCTTAACCAAAAATAGACCAGCTTTGACAAAAGTGGCACTATTTCAACCAAACTACATGGAGATAACCTTCTCCTTCCTTGCGGCATTCACGTACCGGCAGTATTTTCTTGACGACGAAAATGAATGGATTTTAGTTTTTAGAATACGCAAAGATAAATGCACTCCTCGACATCATAACCAAAGTTTTGATCATTTTCAACTTATATCGATAACCATTAAATTTCGTTATCTAATTACAGAAAACAACTCTTCAGAAGGAAACACATTTTGAATAGTTCGAAACGATTGACAATAAACTTTGAAACTAAATGGTGAATAAAAGTTGTAATTCTATAATCAGGTTGCTCCGATTTGGTAAATAAATGTATAGCAGATTCAATCTATAGAGAACTGTGTAAAAGCGCAAAGACATTTTCACACCAGCAAAGATACACATTTATCAATTTCCTTCTGATTCTAGTAATGCATACTAACCTACATACGCAAACATTCCACACGTGTAAAACTTAAATTACCTTGAAATGTTGAACTGAACTTCGAACTACTGTTCGAAAGATTAAACAATGTTGTCCTACAGTCAACAAACACGGAATATTCACACTAAACGTACAATTGATTTGACTGCAGTTAATCGGATTAAAAATAGGGAGCGACTATAGTTAGTTTAACATTAAATTTAAGAAACCCGTAATATTATAGGATTTCTTTATACTCATCAGTAGACTGTGGATGTTTATGCAAATATACAATTTTAAATATCAATATTTTTTGTTTTAATGTACATGAAGAAATAGAACTTTGACAAAATTGTATTTTACCCCCTAAAAGTTACAAAATGTATTATTTATTTCACTTACTTTATAACGCGTACATCTTGTACACGTTTCAATATGTTATATTACCAAAAAATCCGCAGTCTACACATCAACTACTACATTTTACGGGCGGCCTCTTTCAAGAAATGGTAGACTCGACCAGCACCAGTGGCTGTACGAATCATTCACCAGTCCTAGATTCTTTGGTGAGCTTCGAAAACGTAACTCTATCGTTTGGTATCGATCGAACCGGGAGGAAAGGCCTCGTCTGAATTCGACAGACTAGCCGACGTGTCCCGCAGTGTCGCCTTAATTAAAGCTTGCTCGTGGTCGTGACTCCGCCGGCCTGGACACGTGAATTCGAGACGACAGCGTGCGTGGTTTCTCGGCGAGGAGGATAAGGAGAAGCGAGCTATACGTTATATAGCGGTTGAATTGAGTCTGGTTAGAAGATGGCACGGAAGCAACTAACTCCTCGGCAGCGACGCGGCCTGAAACGAGAGCGTGGCAAGGGGGGCCCGGTGGGACGAACGGAAGAGGAGAGAGTCAGAGAACGAGAGAAGAAGGTTTCTCGGTTGGATAGAATATGTGGGACCATCTAGCATGCTGCTCACGTGCCTCTAACTGCCACGGTGTGTCTGTTCTCCGCCCTGGCGAGCATTGTGAGCTATACTTTAGGCCGTCAGCTACAGCTACCGGGCCACCTTAACTTCCGATCACATAGACGTACTACCTCTGTCCTCCAAGGTTATCCTCCCGTGCTTCATCTATCGAGTTTTCCACTCTCCTCTTCGGATCCGTCCATCTAACAACGAAGCGGTAAACACGCGACGAGCGAAGAATCTAAAGAGTGAAGGTGGGAACGAAGTGAACTCGATCCTTCCTAGATAAAAGTCGCATTTGCGACAGGATACGGAACGGAGAGTGAGTGTAATCCTTCAATTAAATCTTTGTTGTACTTTCAGATGCGGTTCGGTGTACTCGCATTAAGGTTGACGTTGTTGCGGGTGGAATCTAGCGGCTGCAAAGCGGTCGGAATTGAAAGCTCTTGTTGTCGCGATTCTTTTTCCAAGAACGCTTCTTAGACTCGATCCATGGATCTCGTTAAAACGCTACTAATTGCTTTACGTAGTTCGTTGTATCGTGTAACAGTTTTTAAAGAGATTTTCGTTGACTCGCTGCCTCCAATGGAACGACTACTTTCTCGTGAGATTAATTAGTTTGAACGTAAATCGCAAACTAGCTTAGAAGTAATTATTGAAGTATACTTTCCTGATAATACCTCATCAAGGCAGAAGAATTTTATAGCATGAAATGTTGTATCGTATTTACCGATTATCCGTGTCAACGATGCTTTTGCTCGAATGGTGATTCTTTTCTCCATCGAGTGTCACAGTCTCGACAAACTTTGGCGCATGGTATACTTCGTGGTATTATGTATGTATATGCATGAGAAAAAATTTGTAATTATCATATGCAACAGTGCGTGCATACATATGCATCACTGATACATTTAATAGTGGCATTTTTCAACCAATTACTATGGTAATGGCGAGATTTCTGCGAAACGAACAAGTCACGTACTCTTATACCGTACCTACTCAGAAAAGCGTGACCCGTTTATTTTTAGATTTTATGAATTTGACTGTGGGAATTATATTTCATTCGTACGACAATCATATATGTTCCTGAAAATGAAATCTTAATCTCCGCCATGCAACGTCTTATTTCATGCGCCAAGTAACTCATTTTAGCGGTGTTTTTATAATTCCTGAACGTTGTACAACTTCACATGAACCATTCCATAGCCGTACACAATTTTGTTGTATACATAAGAATATTAAATAGATCTATAATTTCATAATGTACCAAAAATCTTTTTTTAACTAATCTCCGCAAGTTAAAAAAAGATTTTTTAGTACATTATGATATTATAGGATGAAATTATCCTATTTCGAACACAGTTTGTTATATTTATATAATAAAATATACAGTACGACAAATGTTCTAATTATAATGCGTCTCTATAAAGTTTTCTAATCTACACGATGACAAACTGAATAACTTGCAAATTAAATAGGCTACAATAAAATTGTTACACGTTTGTTAAAGTATAATAACTGTAAACTAGTACAAGTAACAAGTTTTTCTCCAATCCTATCGTAATATGTAAATAAATTATCATTTCCTAGAAAAACACTTCTATTGGTCCAATTTTGTTGCTCATTGTATAAATGTATAGTCTAATTCGATATAAAATATCTAACTTTTTTGTTTTTACGTCAATTTTCGAACTTCAAAAATAAAGATCGCAAGCACGATTGATTGATTTCCTCATTGCACTTTTTTTAGCAACTACTCCACTACGTTATTTTACGTGAATTACCATCAAACATTTATTTGAAAAGCTTCCTCGTATCAGTAACAATTTCTAAGCATGATGGTAAAGGTCAATCTTTGGGAGTGATTTTTACATTTGAACACTTTTAGTGCCACGGTGCATTCGCTGAAAATGACAAAATTTCTAAATTTTTATACAATACGAATATACTCAAAAATTCTACTTTTTTTAATCAATGATAGCAGTAACTATTGTCATTTCTTTACTGCTTCTATTAGACTTTATTATGTACGTTTAATAATACTATATGCAGTCAAACAAATAATGATTGAATCTATGTGTCACCCAGATAAGGGTGGCGTGGCACTTAAAGTGTTAACGTTGTATTTAATCTTATCTACTCTGGAAACCTGCGAAGTTTCATCAAAATCAGTGGGAGACACTTGGAAATGTTTCCCTGTGAGCTATTACTGTTCTCGTTCCACCATATTGAAGCGGAGGCATTCAGGATTTTACGAGGATGAAACGCTTTCCTGCATAATTGCAGCTGGCTTAAAGATTAACCGTCGGCGCATGTTTGCACTGTACTTCTAACTTATCCGGAGATAATCAGCGGATTCGTCCGCACGGTTAGAATCGCGATACGATGAAACCGTACAAAATATACTAGAGTCTTATAACGCTTGCATTGATCGGGCCACGGCGCTTACGGTGGGGTTTACAGGGAAATCGCATTAAGTTCAGCCGCGACGCGATTCATAATTCCATTATTAACCCTCACGAAAGCGGTCCGGCGATAGGTCGCTTTGTTCGGCTTTGAACGAGTGGTTTTACGTTATACCCGGCTGCTCCGTAAGTTCGAACATAACCGAAGCCCGTCAGCAGGAAAAACATGGAAGATCCGTACTTCGGAATCACCGGGTCGCAAAATCACTGTTAACTTCCGTACTCCCATCGTGGTTCATAAAAGCTTTAGATCGAATCGTGGCTTTACATTAATGCGAAAGGATTTTACGATTCGTCAATTGTATAATGGTGTATTAAAATGAAATCAGTGACGCAGGAAACGTCGGTGACAAAGATGCAAAGTGAAAAATCGATAAAACAGAAAAACCTGCTTTCTTTTTACCATTAAGCCTAGATTCACAATGTTGGGTGGTGGGTGACCCCGTTACCTCTAAAATGTGACTTTTAAACTCTGGGGTAAAATATCTAATCTAAGTAACATATTTAACCCTGGATAACTAACCTTTCGTAAAAATGATGATCGGAACATTTGAATCTCGTGATATCGGACGATTCGCTTTCTACATAAACTAGTTAATAACTAAATAATCTATTTATTAATAAATTCAATACCAAATATAACCGTTTAATTTCATGTATCCTGTTTCTCTATAAGATAAAATATTTTTGTTGTTAAATAAAAAAAATTCAATTATATTCGTGTTTTGAATTGACATCGTCATTTTCACGAATGCTTAGTAATAACGTTACTCACGTAATAGCTTACGCCCTAATAGCTAAACGTCGTTACGCTCATTTGGAAGAACGGTTTCTCTTATTATTCAGTGGGCAATTTTATTTACATACTTATACTGTAAAAAATATCCAATTTCCTAATGTTTTATTATCTAATTATCCATATAATTGTTTTACATTGCGTACTTATCCTGATCAACACGCAATACCATATTTAAAACACATTTTTCTGCGACGTCACATGCATTGAAGCAACATTTGCACGAAGTGCATTTTTCGCTTACACGACTGAGTGAATATCTAAAGTATTAAGCTTCTGTGTCATAAAGCTTGTAACGCTTTAGTAACGCTTGTAACTTTATAGATCAATTTTTATCCACTGAAACGATACTATACTTTTAAATATTCATGCGTGTATTCCACTTAAAACGTAGAGAAAGAGAGACAGAGAGAGAGAGAGAGAGAGAGAGAGAGAGAGAGAGAGAGAGAGAGAGAGAGAGAGAAGCGGAATTAACAGAAGGAAATAGAACATCAGAGCCGTGGTAATACAGTAAGTACAGTGCGTGGTTCCTCTCTGAAATTTCGCTCCTCGTTGCCAACTCCTCTAACACAAAATGAATTTCAAACATCTCCGCGGTTTATATCACTCAACGATTTCCGTGGGCCGTATCCCATACAATCAGCGTTGAACGTACGCACATTTATATTTGTCAGGACCTCTCGAAACGGACATCCACATCCCGGCCACGTTCGTCTGGCCAGGGAAATTCTGGGTCGCGAGCGCCGATTCGAAAACATACCACGTCAAAAGTTCGTTCATCGTGAACCTAGCACGCGTATAGCTCGCGGGAGCTCGGAAAATGTACAAAACCGTTTAAATAGAGGCACAGGTAGGCACACGTAACCGTTTTTCCGCGCTTTTGCGCTTCTTCTCTCATTTTCGTCTTTTCCCCTTTCCTTTGCTCTCTCTGTCGCTCTCTACTCTGCTCCTCTCTCGCTCTCGCTTTTTCTTTCTCTGTCCCCCTTCCTCCTTGATAAATCCATCAATTTGAAACGCAGACAGGAAGCAGGCTTGACCGACAGAAGGGTGAAAGGTAGGGGATGCGCGGCAACCGGTGTGGCAAAAGGAGGGAAGGGAGGGTTAACGCGATGGTAGCAGGTAGGAAAGAAGGGTAGGAGGGCACAGCAGGCATCCGGGCAACCAGGCAGGCAAGTCTTCGCTATAGAATGCATTGAATCGCACCGAAATAAAAACAGCCTTTTGAATGTTTTATATACAAGACTGCACCCAACCACAGTTCCACCCCCCTTTTTCTGCCGCCCACGTGCGCAATCCCCTTTGCGTTATCAAACTCCCCAACCTTATGCCAACGAGGCTTCCGTCTACCTCGAACTCTGCTCGTTACCCTACTCTCACCCTCCCCCTCTCCACCGTCCCGCATTCTCCGCCGCCCACCACCCACAGTGCCCTCTTTTCCATTCGTTCCTTTGCGCCGCCGTTCATTTTTTTCCGCGAATGCACGCTTTGCTACAGTGCATCGTGCCAGATTGAGCACACTTGTGCGTGCTTTTAGAGCTAGGGGCTAAAAGAAAAAGGAACGCGGATCGTTTGAAATGTTTATAGGTCCTTACTCTGTCTCTGTTTTTCGCGTCGGTTCGATCGACGCGTGTATTCGCGGATTAACTAACAGTGTGATTTAATTCAGATGCATCCGACGGGTTGCTGCCGTACGTGGCTTCTCAATTCTGTGAAATTTTTTCACCTAAAGTCACTGACTTCGTGTCATTTGAAATTTCAAGAGAGAAACATCAAAATTTCGTACTTACAATCCGCTCAATTACCGTTGATGAAACCATGGTTGTTTTGTTTAGTTTAGCTACTTGTAATCATCATGTTGGTGTCATTTCTACTGTTGTTTAAATTTAAATTTATGTTATTTATTGTAACTGTAAATTGGTATCTTGAGTCAGAAAAGAATTTCTTCTATTTGTTTAAGTTGAATGCAATCTAATCCACAATTCATTATATTAGTCATCGCAAACCTTCGTAATATTATCGTGACGTCTCGCATAAGAAAAGACGTTACGAACTTCTCGAATGACCTCATATTAAAGCGCGAAAAAGTCAGAAATAGTAAGTGTAGTTTGAATTCGTCTCATCGACATTTTTGTTGCTGCTTAACACTTTGAGTGCCACGTCACCCATATCTCGGTGGCAGATTCAATCATTCTTTGTTTGCTCATGTAAAATATTAAAAATATACCTAATCAGCTCTAATAGAAGCAGTAAAAAAAATTATGAATGATACTGACATTATTGATTACAAAAGGTAGAACTCATGGTTACATTCATTTTGTATAAAAATTGAGGAAGTTTACCATTTTCAGCTAATGGAGCGTGGCACTCAAACTGTTAATATGTTTGGTAAACCAGCAGAAAAATATCAAGGCGCAGTAGATACTAAAATTACTCTTTAACGCGGATAGATTGAAGTATTCGACACGCTCGAATCGTAATGAAGTCATGATTGAACTGAATTCGTTGCCTGCAGCGTCCGGAAAATTGAGGGCGTTGATCTTTCAGCAAGTAAATACACATTTCTGCTGTGAATTTTATCTATCGGCTAGGGGTACAAATTCATTTTGAAATGGGGGACTAAAGAACGTGTGAAAAGCTGTACAGGTCGCATCTTTTAATTGCTCTGTACGCTCGCGGTGAGCCGATATGAAAGCGTTGGACCACTTGGAGGCTGTAAATACCCGCCCCTCTCCTGGCAGAGCGAACTCAAGGGGTTGGGTGAGAAGGGGGTGAGATAGGTTATGTATACTGACAGAACCAATGGCGTAAACGTTTAAACTTGCATTATTTACTTTAAATTTCGTTCACTCCCGAGTTTCTCTTCGCACTGTTTTCACTCCCGTTTCGCATCCCTACTGTCCTGCACTTTATTACCGTCCTCGTAAGCAAGGCGTCCCTTATTCTACTGCTTTCAACGTGCACCCACACTAGCCAACTCACGGAAAGTTCCACGTTGTGCAGTTTGTCACAAACCCTCGTAGGTTAGGTTGGCAGGTGTGCTCGCGGCTAGGTATGGACCACGGCTCGCTCGCGATTAATGGAAAACGACATAAGCTCCCCTGATTCCGGCAGCCCTGCCGCTAATGACCTCGAACTCCGTCAGAAAGCGGTGAGATCTTCGTTTTACTCATTAACGGTGAAGCAGTACAGGATAGAGATTGCCACGTCGCGGATGGAAAGGATTTCAAGCTCCTCTGGAACGAAATTCCAAGAATTTATTCGGTGAACGCACGAACACTGCTTGGAAATGCCACACCGGAAACAGCACCGTCTTCGTTACGACCGCTTAACTGTCAGCGTGGAAATTAAAAGTTAGAATGAATTTGAAACGCGTTCATTATGTCGTCGCACTAATGTCAATATAATTGATGAGGCTTATACAGGGGTTGGACAAAATAATGCAAATATTGCTTATAAGTCGTGTATTGTGTAGTCGAGATTAGTAGCCGTGAAGTTGTACACATTGCAATCGTACTTGAAGAATGGTATAATATCCCATTAAATATTATTCAGGATTTGTATGATTCCGTTCCCAGGGGAATTCAGGCTGTATTAGACGCCAATGGTGGTCCTACACGATATTAATAAAGAATTCTCTTAATGTACGAGGTGTTTCCATTATTTTGTCCAACCCCTGTATAGGTACACTTCTTCAATTTTATTACTGACAATGAGTTTATTAATCAATTAAGTAATTGTGTTTGAAGTGAATAATATAATTTTCCTCTAGCAATTTGCTTTGGGCGAAAAAGCACGTCAGTGATGACATAAAATACTGGGTTAACGGTAGTTTTACAAACGGTTTGTAAACGTAATAAGTGACAAATTGAAAATGTATTAGCGAATAATCAGTGACAAGGGAGATTTGTGAACAGGAAAACGAGCGTATAGAACGAACCTACGGAACCTATAAAGAAACTGAAGTTTGTAATCATTCGAGTCGAAAATGTTTCTTTATGTATGTTACACTTTATCTGCCCCCGATAATATTATTATTATTGTTATTATTGTAATTGCTCCTCCTATTACTACTGTACAAAGGCGCGACTCGACTACGCCCCAAAAGTTCTTCCTCCTCCGACTTTTCTCGAGTTTTCCCAAGACGGAATAAAAGTCAGTCTTTCCTTCACCATCGACTTGCTCAAATTAACCAGTTTTTTCAATGAAGTCATTATATCATTACATCGAAACAACGACCATCATTTATCAACCTTATTTCTCTGACCGGAACAAGGACAAAATTACTTTCTTAGGAATATAAAGAATGAATATAAAGAGCGCCAAAATTCTGAAACTGTGATCCGTTAACTCTAATTTCCAAAGAATTGAATTAGATGTATCTACATGATGAATGAATTTTGAGAAACAAAAATGGTACCATTCTTTAGAGCGTCAAAAACTAATTCTAGAAAGTAAAAACAAATCAATGTGTATTATACCTAAATTTTCAATCCGTAATATGGGAGCGACACTTCGGGGTCACAAAAAAATATCTAAAATAGAAAAGTTTCTATTTAGAGTGAAATTTCAAATAACAAAAATTTCATTGAAAAATATTAATTGGTTTTCAAGAAATCTTCAATCAGAATTTCAGATTTTTACACCCTTTATCCCCATGAGAGGACATTTGCGAATCGAATGACTTCAAAATTAAGCTGTTTTGCAATAAACCAACAAATCTGTTTCATTTTTTTGCTAAAATTTTTGTAACGGTTTGTGGACCTCTCTCTGAATATCTACCATTCGCTGTACTTAAATATAATTACTGATTACCCGCGTACTATGTTTCATATTTATCATTAATCAAAATACACTGGGTCTATTAACTAATGGTACAATGGAAGAAGTAATAACCAGTTATTGTAACATTGGCTGGCAAAGAATATAAATGTCTGAGAGTTTTGCAATATGAGTAAAAAGTCGCAGCTATTCAGTCTGTCTAGTGGATTATATTTTTAACATATCTTAATTATCGAATAATTAGTGTGAAGTGTCTCTCGAGATTTAAATATAATATTAGTCTCAGCGCTGCTTTATCTCCAACGAATCGATAGCGTCTGAACTACCTCGAAATTGCTCGATTGGTACGTCCTCGTCGCCATGCTTTAATTAAAACATTTTCTATTTCAACTGAACGAAAAGTCGTGGTACGAGAATGTCTTCAACGTACAGCCACATTACAGATGGAAGTGTTCATACATTACAGTCGTATGCAGCGTACGACTGCATGCTGATTATAAATTGTTCAGTCGTTGTTATGGCCTGCAAAAATTCACTTAGGACAAAGCAAATCGTACACCCGTGATGTCGACATTACAACAGCTTGGTTGCACGGTCGGTCAAATTATACAAATTATTTCATATTGCACGCGTTATATCTGAAGCGTTATCACCAATCTTCAGAAAATGATAAGAATGACTACAGGGGTGCCATGAGAGTAACATCCGTTCTATACATTTTGCTTACCTCACTTTCCAAACTTTGGTACATCCCTTCAAGTAATAATTGGTTATTAAAAATGTAAGACCAATAAAATTCTGTCTATATGAGCCTTCATTGTGAGATATGAAACACTAACGAATCAATGATACTATAATTTATCGTAAGAGCAACATCGCATACAACACTACCACCAACTCTTTCTCAAGTACTGACTTATCTATACGTACTAATAATATATAAAAATATTCAGCATGAAGAGTGTTTTCGATAATGACAAATTTATTTCCACAATTCAAAATTATCCATCGTTGTAGGATAAGAGTGACCCTGATTATGCTGATGAAGAAAAAAAGAAAAATACCTAGAGAAGGGTCATTGTTGCCATGTACGGCGAGGAGGAAATTAATGAAAAGCCTCCCTTTTCTTCTCTCAGAATATTAATGGCATGAACTCAGTGTTTCTTTTTCACTTTTTGTAGTAGCCCTTTCATGTAACAGTCAAACAGATAGAACTTCAAACTCATCCGTTTTCCAAAAAAAAACCGTTGAAGAACGTATGTTTGAGACAAGAAGATATTTTTAAATAAAGAATGATCGACACCAAGCTATACAAATAGGTGGATACTGTGTCACATAAGTATCTTTCTATACTTTATTCACGGACGTGTATCTGATACGCGTATCGCGATATGCATATTTCCGAGTGAAAGACCTCTGACAGTACTCATCGATGAGCTAAACCATTTACATGCTTTTGTATACCATACGTATCTTTAATTACATAGATCATTCGTCTTCATTTCTTTCGTATTGTATCTGGGCAAGCGTAAAAAGTGGTTTCCACAAATCTATTTCACTAAAGGAAATGAATGTTTTGATTTCCGCGATGTAGCTGATCCCAAGAGAAGTCGGGGAAAATCAGAATCGATCCACCGCGAGATACGATTGGGAAACGAATAAGATTTGCGGAAACACTGTAGGATTCCATAGAGAGTGAAGCATCGGTGTTCGGTGAATGGAGATGAAGCTCGAATATCCTGTACGCATCCCCAGTGGTGGACTTCATAATAGTGCGTATCAGTAGAACATGAGCGCGGTAGGAGAGGTATTCAATGGCATACAACACTGCGACACGGTAGCCAATTATAGATATCCCACGGTCGAACTTCGAGCGGTTGTATAACCAGTTCGATGTAACTCAGCAGATATGATGCTGCGATAATACTGTTAACAAGAATATACACAACAATTAATTTGATGAGACACTTTTCCGTACAGTGACTGAGGAAAGTGTAATTGATGCTTAAAGGAAAAATTATCACGACTACCAAATGCAGACAGTGTACTATAGCATGTGTAATGTACTAGCCCGTGGTTAACACTTTGACTGCTATGCCACGCATATGTGGGTGATACATAGTTTCAGTTATCATTAATTCGATCATGTATAATATTAATAAATATGTCGAACAGTGTATCACAGAAGCATTAAAAACATTGTGAAGGATACTAATATTATACTAATAATACTAATAGTCTTGACTAATATTATACTAATAATACTAATAGTCTTGACTAATATTATACTAATAATATTAATATTATTGACTAATATTATACTAATAACACTAATATTATTGACTAATATTATACTAATAACACTAATATTATTGACTAATATTATTATTTCATTCATATTGTATAAGAATTTAGGAAGTTTGCTATTTTCAGCTAATTCAGTGTGACAGTCAACGTGTTAATACTTTAGCTAAACCCAACTGAATCATACACCGACATCTTTCCACATCGCAAACCTTTCCCACGAGACAGCCTGCGACTCATTTGTTTTGGACCTTTTCTATATTTTCTCCCTACTTCAAAAAACTCCGCATGAATCAGAAATCCCTTTAAAAACCTAGGTAACCACACTGTACGAGTTCAGTGTGTCGCGTTAGCTCGGGATTGCAATAGCTCTGTCAGTACGAACTTGTGTCAAGATTACAATAAAACTCTTTATCAAAACTTGGTAGTCCGAAAATTTCCCTGTGTAACTGCCAGTCCATTACACATGCTCGTGCTGAGTTTGAGAAGAATTAGGAGTTTTGATCGTTTGAAGGATATCGAGGGTGTTTATAAGGTTTCTAAAATGTTGGCTTTGCTTAAAAAGAACTTTGACTGTCTCAATGTAAGATACATCAAAATAAATCGGCAGATATTATATGAAGGGATTTCTGTGAATATTTAGTTACAGAAGCATATCTGAAGTATGCAATATTCATGGCGTATAGTTACATTCGGTCTATGTCTCTAACCAACATGATTATGATATTGAGACAGCCTTACCAAACGTGGAATGCAATTTGAGCATTGATTTTAGAGAAGTTTTATTACATCAACCTACTTGAGAGAACAGACAAATTACATAATGAAAGTATAATTAATTCAAGGAAGTTATGACTTTTTGTAATCGTATAAAGCACAGTAATACGTGTTCCTGTATTTTGGAGCTGTATATTTTATAACAAATTTATTTGAGATCAAGTTTGTTCGTCGTACATTTAGTTTATATGTTTTCCACTAACAATAAATGCTGCCATGACAATTTCTTATCATTTATTTTCACTTTTTTTACCGATTTCTTCTGGTATAAAATTGCAAGCAGATACTCTGAGATCTCCAATTATTATTTAAATGTGAATGTAAGCTAAACGTTCTCATTTGTGACTAATTATTTTTATCTTTACGGACTAATAAGATGGGTTAAGATGTACATATTTTTAAGTCGTTACATATAATATCAGAAATAATACAAACAGATACAGTCATTAACAGAACCAAAATTTATCGTGGCTAATAAAGGGGACACAAGACAGGCTGCAATTTTTAGTATAATCTTTGTATAAAAATTCATTTCGTCATTGTAGTTGAGCTAATTTTAAAAGTAAAGGGTACAGTTTATTCCTGTTTAATTATAAAGCTGAACTTGTAATACAATTGTGTAACTATAATAGTATGTAACTTATAAGGTACATTAAATTTTGATAAAACGAAGGTATTTCTGATAAAGATGTACGATTTCAAATTGGAAGCATAAGATCAGGAAAAATGGAGAAAATTAAACTTATTTGAACTTTCCAGATAGCTATGTACGAATTTATCAGTCAAAAGAAGCTAACTGAACACCAGAATGTGCAGACTGCGGATATTTATAAAAATATACATTTTTACCCTTCAATGTCTTCTGTGTCAACGTACTTGAAGAAATTAAACTTTGACAGAGCTATGTTTTATCTTTCAAATACTTAAAAATTGTACTATTTATATATTTTACTTATTGAACCTGTATCCTTCATACATGTACTTGGATACACTAAATTGCATACACATGCACAGTCTAATGAGATAACTGTTATCAATTTTCCTGAATATTTAAAAAGTTTCAACGTAAACGTCATCCGTGAATGATGAGTAGTGACACGCAACGATCGATACGTTCACCATAGTGCAATAATAAAAGCATCGTACAGTGTGATACTGCTTGATTGCCAAACTTGAGTGCTTCACTCGAACGAAGCCAAAACTTTCCCCCTCAGCGTGTTCCATGAACAGCCCCTCCCCTTTTCCCTCTTGCTCGCGCCTTACTGCCGCCGGTGGTTAGTTTTCGGATATGGGTAATAGTAATTCGTTTCAGTTTCGGCGCGCGAGCTCTGTGGGGTGGGTTCTTAAATCATCAGATAATTACTTTGGTAATTAATTACAACTCTGTTGGGCTGTGGACCCACCAGCCACGCCAGTAGTAAAGTAAGGGAGAGAGCGTGCTCCACTAATAAACGAGCCGTCGACGCGCCCCTCACTCTTCTCACCGTCGTTCACCGTCCAACCCTCTTTCCATTATTCTTCCTATTATAAATCACTCATCAACCTTTTTTAACTTCTGCCGCTCTACCCTACCCTATCCTCTTGCCCGTATTCCTCCGGTTCGCGCCGAAGACGTGAGAAGCCGTGCTTGATGTCGCTCAAGAATCCTCGATGTATCTGAGCTCAGGAAGGGAGCAATCGTTTTCTCATCGGTACCTAGATAATTACACCGTTCAATCGATGACATGGGATTATACGGTCCTTCTTTCATCCTTTACAATATTTTGTATAGTACAGTAGAACCTCGATTATCCGATCATCAGTCCTCCGAAGATTAGTCATCCTATTTCAGCTACAAGCTAGAATTTTTTTTAGTGACACTATGTACTTAATTTTATACTACTATATATCTTATATCCTAAAATAAAATCATCCTTTTTATGCAAAATATAGTTCCATCGTGACTTATTCTTTTAATTATTACAGTTCGAATAATCGAGGTCCCACTGTATCCCCGAAACACATAGCCTGGTCAAATGTAGGATCTTTTAATCCAACCTACGATGTCATTATGTCGAACTTTAATTGTGAATGTTATGCGAATCTAGTATAACTCTCAGAATGTGGGGATTACAACAGAAATGTTGACTGTGATGTGATTATTAATGGCGCCTTACTAAAATAGATACATATGAACCTTTTACTTGTCTCATTTTTTGTAATGCAGCAATAGAAAATTTATTTGACACTAGGAAAGTGTTTTATTTAACGGTTCTGCCTTACACTCTATTTTTTCCAGAAAAGTTATCGTCCTAAGTACATAGTTTATATCTGATTAAATCGTGTCACACTATTATATCCTTCCTTTTTAAAAGGAATTCCCCCAATCTCTACATCTGCGATATTACACGGCGTATCGTCATTAAAATTATTATTTAACGCTGCAGCTGCAGATGCGTCACCCTTTACATTCATTTCCTCTGAAGTCAAGTCACATTTACCGCGATGCAACATGGCGTATGCCATAGATATCCGAGCGGCCAAGTTCGACGACACAGGAACCAGAAGTTCTTTGGTAGATCATGACAACTTAGAGTCAAGCGCAGGAGGGATGTTTATAAGATACGACTCAATCCAGGAAGTTGTGGGGATGTCTAGATGCGGAACTAGCGTTCGCATAAGTTCCTGGGACGGTCGTCCATTAGTTAATTGTGGTTTCCGGATCAGTATTCTGGCAGGCATCGCGTGTTTCCACGCTGGATTGCTAAGCGAGAACGGCTTAAGAGCGCGCGGTGCAGGAAGTAGGAGTGTAGTACGAACGGGGGAAGGTTGGGTGACGTTGTGCGAGGTCTAAGGGTAAGGGAGTTTGACAAACCCTGCGTACCCACCGCTGATCAATGCAAGCAATCAGTCTTGATCTGGTGTCTCGACATGACAGCGTACCCATCTTCCGAGTACCCGCTCGCTCTTTGTTCTCAATTTCACCCTTCTCTTATCGGTAATCCAACGTTTCCCATTACGCAAACTTTTCTGATCGTTTCAGTTATCGGGATCAGGGAGAAAAGTGTCCGACTCTCGCGCGAAACTTCCTCTTCTCTGTTCGCTGTTATCGCCCCTGAAAAGAATTACGCGACTGCATGTACGTATCAAAGTAAACGCGATGAGGATTTATTTCGACGTAGATCGTCGCATACTTATCGCGCCCGTTAAAAAATTACGAAATCTTCGCTTAAATATAAATAATTCGTTAGGACATTCGTTTGACATTGCAGATCGATATCAAGTGGAAAATTCTCCATTCAATCGAAGTCGCCAGACTTTTCAATTCACAGCCGCTATATCGAGAAACAATCGCGTACGTACAGATACTTCTAGGAAAGCCATGAAATCCAGAGGCTTAAGGCTCGCTGTGAAAGGAACTGGTACCGCGGCAGTATCCGGTCGAAAGAGCATCAGGTCTGAAATACTGGAAACATGTCCCTCCTTCTATACGGCGAATAAACCGGCAATGATTTTCCATAGCGATGAATAAATTGGTAATCAAGTTATCGGGATTCGTAGTCGATAGAGACTGGAGAAATTCGAAATCCATTCAGTCGGAGTGGCTAGAGCTGGTTTCGGGTACGCCACGCGTGTCAGGGAACTCATGCCGATGGGGATAACGCTCTCTCCAGGGCGATAATGTTGCAAATTTATATTCCGAAGGCGATCGAGCAAAGCTGCTGAATGTGCACTCTTGGCCGCGACTGGTCTGCCCTTCCCAGAATGCCACTCCTTCCACCCCTAAACCACTTCCTTCGCGTCTTTTTTTCCCGTCTAGCACTGCTCCTTCTCGACTTTCGTACCTTTTGTGGACGTCACACAGTTCGACGGTACTCAAGCCTCTTCTGTCAATCAAGAATTGACAATCAATTTTTCATACTACTCAGGTTTCCCGGTCTCTTTCCTTTCGAGTTCTCTTTTCTCCGACTGCTGCCAACGGGAACGAAAGAAATGAATCGGCGATAAAGGAGACAACTTCATTCCCTTCCTGAATTGAATCTGCAATGCCACAGTTTGTTCTCTTTTTTGTGGGTTAATCATTATCTACTAGCGTAAACTACATTTCCAAATATTTCTATGTGATTCGTTAATTGAGATCCTGTATCGTAAAGTGTACTGCATTTTCGTCGAAAAACTTCACATAACTTTTTGTGAAAAACCTTAACAATCGATGTTCGTTATTATTTCCTTCTGTGAACTTATTCCAGTTCATCCTACTAATAGTGGTTTCTTCCATAATTTTGGTTTATATGCACAAGTAATAATGATTGAAAACTGCTGAGAGGTTAGATGAGGGTATGATTATGACTCTAATTGCTCTTTTTAAGTTTTTTCAGCTGTTTCTGATTAATGAGTGCATTGTCTGGCTGAAGTATCCTTAGAGTTATTATGCTTGATCTCCAATATCATCTCGTTAAGCTTTGGAAATATTAATCTGTAACATTGTTAATTTTTCGTCCTGTATGTTGTGTTATTAAAAATGTTTAAAAATTTGTAACCATTGTAATACATGAAATTTTTATCGAAAGAACACAATTCTTTTTTAACATTTATATATGCCATTTTGTAGATACCATTTCGTTTTTATTCAAACTGCTTGTCTCTGTCTCTTATAAATTAACAGTCATATGCGAATGTATAAATTCGAGTCTTACATTGAGGGCTGATATTACCTGCTGCAAGGACGATTGGAAACACATAAAATTCACCGGTATTTATTTCACAAATAATTCTAAATCTTCATAGTCTTATTTAACACGTTGAGCGCCGCAGTGAAAAACCCCGCAACTAGTCCGACACGCGAAAATACCTTCTTATTAACATGTATCATCGAATATATAAATATTTATTTATTTGATAACATACTTCTTATTTTGTATTATCATTGTAACATAGATGTAACTCAAAATTTCGTTGGGGTAATCAGTTACTTGACGAAATTAAAATTGGTACGTGGGTAACTGGTGATACACGTGGCGCTCAATGTTTTAAATAAGTGATTTCAGATTGACTTTTTTAAAAACCAATACGCAATAATGTGAACGTGTATAGTGTAGTTGTTAAAACAATTACAGAAACATAAATCCACGTATAAACGGTAAAACACATAAGTTTTAAGCGGGCGTGTATGTGCACGTACATATACACATGTATAGATGAAGGGATTAAATGGAGTAATTTAAATAACGCTTTTTGGGTTTACTGTGTTTTACTGTCGGTGTAACTTTGACAGATTCTCAAAGTTACATCTCTGAACGTTATAACGTTTTACACCGAATATACTATTGCTCGCAAGAAGTTATGGATGCACAACGGCTAACATGTTGACTGACACAGTAAAGATTGCTACGCAGTAAAATTCCCACATCCGCTGGTTCAGTAATCGCGGTTGACTACGGTTCGAAAAATTAAATAGAAAACTCTAAAACACACTGAATCACTCATATTTAAGAATATTTCTGTCGACACAAGGTCTATAATAGCCTAACACTACATCACAGCGCTTATATCATTCACCTCCCTTCATCTCATCACCCAGGCATTGTGTCATCATTGCATCAGTACAAGAAAAAGATAGAGTACAATAAAATAAACATTTTAGAGAGGCTACACTCATATAATCTGTATTATTATAATTGTTATATTTTATTATTAGTCATTGTTCTTAATGTCTTATCATACCTAATTTGTAAAGTAAATGTGATCATAGTTATGTACAGCATGTACACATAATGTATAGTGTTGGCTGCCATCCGCGACTTCAGGTATCGGCTCGGGAGATTGGAAGCTATTCCCGCAGATGCAAGGTTCTACTGTACTTTTAGTCAGACACATTATCAGATGTTTTTTTAAATTCAGATTCTTAAAAGTAAACGTTACTGTTTTTTTGTATTGTTTGAACTTTTTCCAGTATTTTAAATGTTAAAACTATTATAACAATTATTGTTGGAATACCTTAAAGAAATATATGTTAGTGTTAAGGGTGAATGGCAAGTGGAGCTGAGAAAGCCCCTGGAACATCTACAATCTTATTATTATAAATCTGTGTATACATACCGTTAAGGTTTAATAAACAATTATCATATCATTATCATTAAAAGCAAAGCATTACACCATACGATCGTATACTATCATTTCAACATTAATAACAATCGTAAGTACAGGAGAATTTATAATTATTTAATTCGTCAGTGTTTTATGCATCGACTCACATAACCCAATGCGGCAGTCGTGTTAAAGCAATACCATTCTCCGCTGCTCGTATCCGCAGAGCTGTATTTAAAGCCAATTTCTGTCTCATTTTTCTTCCGTTCTATTTACGCGCTGTTTAAGCCAAACCCCAACATCCTTGCGAAAAAAAAGCTCTCTTTCCAATGCCCCGTAGACGTCGATGTATCCGTACGACGTCCCGCTAAGCGGCGTCCGCAAAAGCTGTCGTCCGTGGTTTCCAGGAGTTTTTAGACTGCCTAGATCGATAGGAACGCCTGGACGAGTGTCGAAGAGGCGGTCGGGAAAACGGTGTGAGGTGGGCGTTGGAAAGTTGTGAGGCGGTTGGAGGGGGTGAATAGGTTGAGAAGTGGTGGACGCCACTTTGTGCTGCATCGACATGAATTTGTATCCCTCCGGAGCTGGTCGGTCACCGTTTTCACTTCTGTTCTTCACGCTGGTTTGTTCCTTTCGACACGGCCTCTTGTCTCCTTTCTCTATCCTTTTTTTTGCCGGACTGCACTCTCTGGACCGTCACGCTTTTTCTTCCGGAAGAGGTCCAACCTGTACAGACTCGTCGACATATAAAAATACGTCACGTCTCTGCCTTACCAGAAGCGAAGCGATATTTCGAATATCAAGGGAGCATGCTTTCGGATCAATCTGTCATCGATTTAACGACTTCCCTTCTGTTAGACGGATAACCGATCCTCGGAATGCAGCAACGTTCCTTCCTTTGAGTTTAACGCATGCCAGAGAGAATTCATGTCAGCATATAGATTTATTGGAACAACGTCAAATAATAATAGTTCATAAACACGTGTATAATAGATTTGTTTCTTGTAAAGCAATTGGTGATAACGTTCAATGTGTCTTTTGCCCTTTTTATCAACCCTTTGGAGTATGATTGACATCGTAAAATATACACAGTCGGTGGACTTCGTCTCTTTTTAATAAAATGAAGTTTTTGAACAATTTAATTTTATGGGCGTTCTATTGAATCTGTAGTAACGTTTATATATTAAACAATATTCATGTAACCAAAAATTTTAATTTGTTCAAGTACACATAATTTAGGAAGTATGATTAAACAGATATCATCGATGTAGGTTAAAAGGAAAGTAATAAAGTTGGAAGTATAGTGAAGTTTCTTGAATATTTACGTTATTTTTGACAAGATGTTTCATATGACAAAAGAGTTAAATATAATGTAAAATGATTATGTATTCTATTCAACTAACCTGTTTTTGAAAGTTCAAATTGAAGCTCTACTATTTTTCGAAATCGAGATGACCAAGCTGTTAAGAGCAAATTAGAATCCAACGATAAAAGAGTGGTACGTAGTTTTAGAATACAATAGAAAACGGAATGTCTGAAGTTTTCTGAAAAGATCCAGTTCTATTCTTCTTGTTACAGATACCATTTATGACACGCTCGCAATTCAGAAAATACGATCAGTTATACAATTCGGTCGGTTGAACTTTCGCTTAACGATATTCATATCACGGGAAAGTGCTTGTGGCGCAAAAAGCCGACTGCGACGTGACACTCGCTGAACCCTGTAATCGCGATCCTCTTTCGATCATCGTAAAAAGAGCATTTCCTTTTCCTGCCTCCTTTATCACTTCCCTCGAACTCTTCGAACTGACAGCTTTCCGCCTACCGTCGCTTAAACTCGACCCAAACGTGGTCAAGCAGTGGTCGATACTCAACATTGGTTTAGCTACTTGCAAATATTTACCATGTTGTCGGCAAGATTTCACAGACCAAATCGATTAAGCGAAAACTTGTCGCAAAAACGATGTCACGAGGTGAGATATGCATTTTGTAAAGACAATCAATTTTCGAGGAAAATATATGAAGGGTAAGGGAAAAAACAAGGAACGCCACAAAACAGCTTCATTGAGAAAATCAATGTTTAATATTTCAGTGCATCAGTAAAGAAACAAAGTCCAATTAATGTAACTGTATTGTTCATGACGTGAAATTATACTCTAATTAGACGACAGAAAAAAAAATGATCGAAAATATAATTGTTTTACGTTATCTTAATTTTTCTTTCAAGTTGAACACTGCAGAATAAGAATAGACACACCCTGTTCTTTCTCCTTACCCTTCATATGTTATTAACAGCAATCTGTAGATAAAAAATGTTAAGGTTTTTTCCCCTCCAAGACCGCTGTATGAGGTAAAATGGAGTATTTTTAATAAACAATGGTGTACAAGAATGCCAGGGAATTCTAGTATGTTAAACCTCTGTAAATACTGTTTAAAGAAGAGTGTGACGTAGGTGTGTTGAAACCAATGGCATGACCACCGAAGTCGTCAAATATCAATCTCATCTAGTTGCAGAACAATACATAAACATTTCAACAAACACGACGTCTCATAACATAACGCTTATTGTAATAAAGGTTTAACACTCCTAATCCTCAGATTTAATACATTGTGACACATTTGACACCTAATATTTAATTTAATTAACACTCTGAGTGCCACGCTGCACTAACTGAAAATAACAAACTTTCTAAACTTTTATACAAAATTGATATAACTATCAATTGTACCTTTTTTAATAAATAATATCAATAAATTGCATAATTTTTCTACTGCTACTATCAAAGCTTATTAAATATATTCATTAATACTATGATCAAATAAATATATAATGATTGAACTGTTGTGTCACCCAAATATGTGTGACTTGGCACTCAAAGTGTTTAATAATTATTTATTGTCGCAAAATTCTGAGCAAACCTCATACTGACACAATAATGTAGGAATAGAAGAATGCGGCTGAGTACTCAACTCTTTTTTTTTTCTTTACGATCTATATAAAAAATAGAAAATTATATCGTGTCTGATTGTGTATGGCCGTTTTCACTGTGGCGTTCAACGTGATAACAAAATTGGTACTGTCTTATCGCTAGAAAGCTTCTGAGCACCCTGCTTCCTACGCAATGCATACAAAATATCGAGCTGTAATGTATATTTCTTACCTAGAGTATTATTCCAATAAAAAGGATGTACTCATTAGTCAACAATGATGCCACCTGGATTCAGTTACCTCGGCGTTAAGCGACACATGTAGGGTGCTCAAGCGATAAAACGAAGAAGCAACGAACCGTGGCCGACGCGTATTCGACGGGCGGTACGGTTCGAAATTAATATCTTGTCATCCAAATATCTTCGCAAGGTATAATCACGGCAGGTGAAACCACCCGTTCAGTCGAACTTTCTCTATTATGTCCCGACGTAAATATGGTAGCACGCTTAATCACGTTTCCCGGAAAGTTTCGCTTGTAGCGGCGGCTCATTCTATCGGTTTGTCACTCGTCGACGATGCCGCTGTGCCACGATACTTCGCTGCTAAGCTTCCCCTGGCGACGATATCGGGTACACTCGCAGCTAGCTACGTCGATGGATGGAACGTATCCATAATGCGGCGAGCTTAGCACGCGCGTGTTAGGATCGTCCCGGTACGACCGGGCAGATTGAGGCTTAGAGCGACGGCAAACAGCATCAATTTGGCATTGCGCCACCACGCACGCTGATGGATACACGATAGGTGTGTATACAACGAGCGAGTACGTATAGAGATCCTTACGCACACGCACTTTAGACGCCGCCCCGCACAGACCATTTAATTAAGCTGATTCAATGTAAACGAGATTGAGCCATAAAGGCATGCCAAAACGTTGGTCGGGGACGCTCGTTAACTCTACCAACTTCCCCGGTGATACTTTTTATCTTATCGATTTACGTTCGGTCACACGTTACGCTCATCTCGTTTCTCTTCTTGCGAGGGTTCTGTAGAGTTTGCTGGCAATAGTAGATATTTCGAAGTGAAAAACGCTGACGAGGAAGAGTCGCGAATTGGATGTGCGCTTCTTTATGTGACCCGGCTAAAAATGTTGTGGGTGATGCATACGCATAAAGTCTGGAATATTCAGCCCTTTCCGCAGGACTTTTTTCTTGTTATGAAAAACATATATTAAGTGTAAGCTGTGTCTTTTATTGGAAAAATGTTGAAAAAAGTTTTTGTCCATATTAAGTCGGTTATTTAGTACAGAAACCGGTCTCTGCACAAAACTATATTAGCAGTTTATACTAAAACTAATGAATGAAAATGTAAACCAACCTGTCTTATGTAATCCGCGGACACTGTAAATTACCCTAATAATTTTATTTAGCTTTTTAAAACGTATAAACTCTCGGAATTCGTTATAGAAGTGTCGACAATAAAGCGGTTCATGCATAAGCTATACAACAATGTAAAGAAATCGCAAAAATTTAACTTTTCTGAACACAGATGGCAGATTATTATTGAAAATCATAACACCATAGTGTATTAAATATGGTACAACACGCAGCGGGGTTATGGTGCATATTTTACACAAAAAATTACTGAAAATTTGATTTGTGGCATATATGGCACACCATGCGGTAAGGCTTTCTTCTTAGCTATTTTTAAAACAAACAAATTTGGATTTTAGAATATTCTCCTAGTACTGGAATTTCTAAAATGTTAGCAGAGCAGTATGTAATGTGCGCGATGGTTGGGAATTGCTTATCGGAAATACCGAGGTTTGAATTTCAGCAATGGCGTTGCTTTTTTTTAAATTGTAATCTAGCCTTTGTCTAGCTATTTCCTTCTTGCTATTTTTCCTGTTTTTAAATAGTAATGAAACAATTTGTTATATTACTTGGGAGAAGTTTTGCGTATAGCTATTATCAAGAATTACTGGTATGCAACTCTTTTCTCTACTACTTGTATTAAAAACGTTATGAAACTATATCAGATAAAATCTTTTAATCAGTTCATTATTTAAATAACAAGATTTTCCACAATGGGCGTCAGTGTAGGTTATGGGGCAAGTTGTTCGATTATATTTTTCAGTTCATTTGTTTAGTAATCAATGGGTAATAATTTTGAGAAATTGATGAGTGGAACCTTAAAGAATACTAATAGTATGAAACCACTTTAAATATCTGAACACATAATATAACGTAGCTAACATACTTCTGTAGGGACGTGAGTGAAGTAATATTCTACATTTGAACTACGATTGCAACACAAAAATGTGTCGCTTACACACAAATTAAGATAATAATGAAACAATGACTTTAATTTTCAAAGAACACTAAGAAGTAGGTATTCCAGAAGTTAAATTATATAAATACACTGAAATCTTTAAACTTATGAATGACAATCAAAGAACATTAAACATTGGAAAATAATAATAAATTTTCACCATTCAGAAGGGTAAATGTTAATTTAGGGCCATGTGACAATGAGTATATCGCACATGGCTAAATTTATCCTTCCTTATGCAACAGTGATGTCATAATAAAAACAATTAATGTTATAAGAAAGATGTTAGTGCTTTAGAAATGGGCTTCATCCCTTCTATCCAACAATTAGAAATTTGCATTTTTTAGTGTTTTCCTCCAAAGAGTTGTGATCCCCCTTAACTATTCGAAAGTCTTTTATAAATATAGAGTAGTTTTATTTGAAATATACGTATTAATATATCAAAATGTCATACTATGTAAGTATAGTTAGGTTTATTACAGAATACGAAATATATGAATAACTCATATACAGTCTTTATTTCTCAACATATTACTTGCGCACATAGAAAATTTCTTTTGTTATTAACACGTTGAATGCTACAGTGAAAACTGACGTATATAGTCAGACACCTTATAATCTACTCCTTTAGATATAAACCTCGAAGGGTAAAAATATTTTATACTTTGAACGCATAATAGTCACTGTATATTATTGTTGTGTCCATAGTTCTGTCCAAAATTGTCCAAGAGTTAGTAGATATTTAATTAAATAAAATTAGTGGTGACGGTCACCGGTGATCAGCCCGGCAGTCAACGTGTTAATCAATTTTGTGTTTCGTGCAATTAAAAAATGATGAATTCTAAAATTCGTAACAGTGATATCCGTGAAGGAATCGGCAATGATCAATAGTGTAACACGATTTCTGGAAATGTGTAAACGAAATTGAATAGTGGCTGTAGTAATTTGTATCTGAAGGTGTTGTGTACACGTGTCGTATACTGACTACAATGGAGTCCGAACCAGACATTAATTAACGCGTGACATTACCGAACTACTTAGTTGAGTCGTTTCCACGTATGAATGCACCATTGCTGAAACTCAGCTATGTATGCATAAATCGGATCATTGATTGATCAAATGGTCCCGTACGTTGAGCTGTTGCGGATCATGGGGATCTTATACCACTGATAATAATTATTACAACACATTAGTTAAACCAGGATAATCTCGATTGGAGTTTAATGTACAAATGCTTCAGAATTTCATATTAAATTTGGAACAGAAGAAACAGCACATTCAGACGAAAGGATGGTACATTACACTAGGGTAATATTAATGGTGCTATTTTGATCAATTTCACAAAATAAAAAGAAATATGCATTATTTTCAGCTTACAAGATATTTTAGAACAACCTCCTCCCTCTCGTAGCTCTCGAATTGTACGAGTTTAACTAAATTGGCAACAACAGTCATTTTCGACGATATATTGCGTTTACGGAAATTTGTAGCTAAAACCGAATACTGCTAATGGAAATTTGTAGATTACTCACGCTATATGCGTACGTAATACGCACTGAAACAGCATAGTGCAAAACTGGTATTAGTCAAATGTAGCTTTAAATGCATTTAGAGCCATTCCATTAAACTGCACGTCTACAAACGCTACTAAATTGGAGAAAATCGAATAGTGATAATCGCGGTGTTGTTTATTACGCCCGTGCAAAGCAATTTTCATTTATTGATGATGTATAGCGTTTTTATTACAATATTCAAGAATAATCGAAATATTTGGGAAGCCGTGTGCTATTAACACCTACTATGCAAAGATCAGTTGCCGGCGAATCAAATTAGTTGTACCACCTCCAGTCACACGTATTGTCGTTATTGACTGAGTCAATCACATACACAAACATATCGCGTGACAAAGGTACGCCGAGGAGAAGCAGCGAAGCAGAATGAGATGGAGCAATAAAGAGCGACGACTCGAACGAATTGGCGTAGACGTAGATTCAGGATATTAACTTTTAGCGGAACAAAAGAAATTTCCGCACCTTTAATAATATTCCCCGTGACGTATTTAACGAAAGATAATAACGTGTTTAAGAAAAGAATCGCAGTCAGAAAACATATATTTAAAAAATTTAGTTTGCATTGCGGTTTCACGTATCCCCCGCCGATACGAAAACTTTGCTCCTATGCAGTGAGACCGCTATGGAGGAGATTAGGTGGAGCAGGCGGCCTGGTTTGTAGGGGCTCGGCAACTTACGATCTCTGCATAGTACACAAATAAGGAAGCGTCTACGTTTTTTATTCTTACAACTAATAGTTTTCAACGTTAATTCTTAAATTAATTCCATAGTATCGGTTATATTGTTCCTGTTTATTCAATACACTCCATGATAATAAAGTAGCAAAGTAACGAACGATTTGAAAATACTGTGAAATATATAAATTCAGATTGAAATATTATCGTAGCCAACATATAATACATATAAATGTGCAGTGTAATATAAATAATATTATGAAAGTGACATTCCACATGTTTTACCTTATAACCATGTTATTTTCTAACTTTCTTGATAAATGTCTTATTTGAATAATATACTTTTGAAAAAAAACAAAGAACAAAACTACCTGTTTAATTCGGTCGAATTTATTTGAATTCACGTTCAATCAAATCGCGAAACACTTTGTGGTAAAAATGTAAGGATATGACATTTACTAGATATGAAATGAAATATAATTCTAATTATACTGAACAGTCACTGGAAAAATCTAGTTGACAAGTGACATATTTACGTATAATGGATATAATCAGCATAACAAAAACTGAAAATTGTTCCATTTTAAATGAAGTATTTATACCTTTCCTGACTGATGTCGTAATATTTTTAATATCGAATACGAAACTGAACATTCATATTAAATCATATTTGTTAAATTATTTTAAAGCATTAAGTTGTAGTCTCATTTTCTGTAAAATTAGTGACAACATAATAACAATAAAGTGTACTTGTCATATACTCTCCTACGTACAATCTTTTAATCATGAATGTTTAAATACAATTAACTTGACAACAGAAAAGATTAATTCTCCAAGAAGTTAATTTATATTGCAGACTGTACAATTGTATAGAAATCTTAAAAAATAACCCCCCCCCCCCCCCCCCCAACTCTCATTCTTTAATTTCCATGTCACATTTTTTAATCATAGACGTACAGGATTCTACTTTCAAAATTAATTAAATGAAGCGATATTTTTAACTCGTGTATTTTAAAAAACTTATTAAAATTGATACACGAATTAAAATTTCTTAATGTTTTGAGTGCAGTTTGCCCGAAGTAATTCTGAAAATAATGAACGTATACTAAGGTACAGGAAAGTATAATCGGGATCATATTACTCACAGACTGAGTCTGGCAGTTGGCGATCCGTTTTCACTGGCATTTACCCCTATTTTTACTCACAGTTTTCCTGCTTCTTTTACTTTAATTCTTTGACATTTCATTCGACTCAACCATACTCTCTTTTGTTTCGCTATTTTTCTTTTTTCTCTTTTGACTTGCACAACAGACAGTGACTCATTATTTTATGAATGAAATGTAACCTCTCAACTTCAACTGTATGTACAGATTACACTAAAAGCATGACTTTAGTAACTGTATATATTTACAGGTAAATGTATATTTGTACTAACTTCGCCAGTAAAATTGCTGAGAGAGAAGATAGTTGATAGTTTACATCAATTTTATATATTTACTAAAACTTTTCGGTAATTAGATTTGGTAATTTGCAAATAAAAGCAACCATGTTTACTTTCGTTTTATACTTTTCCTAATACCGTTATTATACATTAAATGTATGTAGTTACGGAATTTCATGATTTTACTGTGACGTACAGTGCGTATCATAAATATACCAACCCCATAAGATTTAAATAATCTGATGTTTTGGAAGTAAATTACGCCACAGTATTGCTTTCTATTACTAAACAGGGTCATAAAAAGAAACATTTAAAAGACATTACCGTGAATTTATTGAAATTAGTAGGGTAAGTTAAAAATACAATGGAAATGCTATTTAATTATTCTGTCATAAATATACCAACTGTAACGAAAACTTACTATATTTGAATTGTTTATACAGATAAAAATATTTAATAATTTGTTACGTTTCCTCCACTACGAATTAAATCAAAAACACGATTTTCCATACTGGAAACAAGATTTTTTATTATTTTATCCTCTATGCTGTCCCACGCTTCAATAATTGCGTCCTTTAATTCCACAATCTCTTCATATTTCTGGTTTTTGGAATAAATTCGTCGAACTAATATACCCCATATATTTTCGAGAAGATTTAGGTCAGGAGAGCGTGCAGGCCACTCCAAAAGAGGAATGTTATTGTCCGAAAACCAGCGTAAGCTGTGGGCCGACTTATGCACGGGTGCATTATCTTGTATAAAAATTAAATTCTGCACATTGTTTCCGGCCCAAAAGGGTTTCAAATAATTTTCCAGCATATCAGTATAACGAATACTGTTCATTTTGTTTGAAGTAAAAACAATTGAACTTTTGCCGGAAACCGAAAAACTTGCCCAAATCATGACGGAACCGTCTCCAAAATTACGTTTAGAAAAACATTTTGTTTCCTACCTCAAATCATGCCAATAGCAATTGTATTCGTCGGGACCGTTTAAGTTCCTTTTTTTTTTCATCGCTAAAAACCACCTACAAAACAAATTTTTATTAGTAAATGCATTACACATTTTGGGAAAAAATAAATAATAATCAACCGTTTTCCAATCTCTGCTCATATTTTCTTGAGCAAATAACAGTCTTCTTTCTTTATCGGTGGTCTTTAGTTTTGGTGTCGATTTCATTTTTGATCTAACGTTGTTAGGTGATCTTAAAATGCTCCGATAAACTGTACTCGTGAATACATTTAAATCGCATTCGTTTCTAATCTCGGTCAACGACTTCGAGGAATTGGATGTGACTCTAAGTATTTTTCGCTCATCTCGGAGAGACAATAATTTCGGTCAACCTGTCCGCTTCTTTTCTCCATGATTACGTCTTTTCGTGACGTAATCTGCAATTGCACTCTTTGAACGGTTAATAATTTTGGCAATGTACCCGTATCTCTGCCTTCGATGCGAAAAGCATCAACCATTGCCTTTTCTTTAACGGACAGTTGTTTTCCACGAGGCATTTTCTCTTTAAAAATTCTATTATAACCTATAAATGACCCAACTGACTCATAGAGATGTCAAACAAAAGAGGAGACAATCACAGTACTGGCAAAATAATAAGAACAATAAAGGTTGGTATATTAATGAAACGCTTGAAACCTAGCACTTTTTTGTTTTTTTTTAACCAATTCTATTATATGCATTAAAGTATCACAATTCTTTTGTTTATTTACTTAAACTGTATTATATATTAATCTAAAATAGCACATTGACATAATCTTTTCTTAAACTGTCAAAATATTCAAATATTAGTGGGTTGGTATATTTATGACACGCACTGTACATAACTCTACATACACGTTACATCGTGCTCACTGTTTATCTATTACAGTCATGCAAGTCTACTCATCTGTCAAAATTACAAGGTTTCAGTATTCTGTGAGTAGTTTTACATATTTTTTTATGAATTCTTATCTTTTCAATCTAATTGTTTTTTCTGCTATACTGTGATATTTTTGAGTTTAGAGAAAGCACAGCGGGTACAATAACATTTAAACAATTTTCTAGCTCTTCAAAGACTTTAGTTGTGCTTGCCTTGCGATCTTTTTGGATCATACGTTTCATAGCTTTTTCAGTATACGTATTTGTTAATTCTACAGGAACAGTAAAATTCGGTATTATTTTTTAATGTTTTCCATCTCTTTAAATTTTTTTAAATCGATTCCTTAACAATTGAGAAAATTTGAACACTTTTGCATTGGCCAATCTTGATAATGATTTTCACTTTTCCACTATAGTTTAAATACTTCCTGGACCACTTACGCCATTAACAACAATTCATAAAACTTACACTTGAGGAATACTAAAATTGTACTCGCATTAATATTGTCTTTCTAGTACTGATCATATTGTATTCGCATTATACATTACCATGTTAAATAGTACTTGCACAAATACTTATTATGAGTCTACTTTCATCCATTTCCAGATTTTTATTAATATTTTCATAAAGCATACTCGTGTTTTCCTGTAGTGACATATTGCGTATTCTACGTAACTAACGACGTTAGAACAATATTTTATTTTTCGAGGAATTCGCTGGAACAGCAGACACGGATTTACAAAATAGTAAAGTGAACTATTGTGAGGTTGACTCTGATACCTGTATGAATTGTCGTCTTCATTCGTTCTTGTTGACGGTTTGAATTGTTCTCTCGTTTCTTGAGTACACTCATCTCGAGTCGTCATGGGATGGACATGTTGCTGACGGTGAGACACGCGGATTGGTAATTAGAATTCGTACTGATTTTATCAAGTTAAACCGTAGTCTTACTCGAGTGACTCAAAAAATTCGTGAGAAGTTTGAGGAAAATGACCGCCCCTAAACTAACGGTCACTCTCATGCATAGACTGCAGCCTTAAGTGACGTACGCGGAAAATTCCAAATATATTTAACAACGACTTTAAACCACAGACAATAAGCTCAGGAAGCGCTTTAACTTTGACACATGCATGAAACTACTAGAATCGGCCGCTGAGGTTATTACCATCATGGCGAATAACTGCGGCCAGCAGTTACGAAAAAGTTCTAAGCTTCCCGACAGAAAATACCGATATTCAATGGCTTCATGAACTTATTATTGCTACGCAATAGTCGGTTAATGAACACTAAATCGTACGGATGACGAAACGCTCGCATGAATATCGTCGCTACCTCGCCACTTTTGTCCATCATCCCGTGGACGTTCGTCTCGGTGATTAGATGTGGCAGAGTGATAGACGAGAGTCAGGGAGGAACACGATCGGCAAAGGACCGCCTCCAGAATATCGAGAAAATCCGAGGACGAACACAGCAACGGCAATTCCGGCGTTATCTACGCTCGTCTAGGGACAATGCATCATGCATCGCGTTGCCGGTGCTGCCGTCGTAGAAGCCTGCGCTGGCAGTATACATCGACCATAGCGCAGTTTGAGCTATGCATTGGCCAATATGTCGTTCATCCCCTAAATCACGACGATTTACAGTTGAGCCCGGTCGCGCTATCGATGCCGGCTCGTGTATACCTAACCTACGCTCTTTCGTTTGTCACAGGATTGACGAAATAAAAACTGCCACGGGAAAATTCGTAGGAGCGCGCCTCTGTTTTTCGCTGCCCGCTTTGTCCCGACGCGATCAGCCAACGCTTTGCTCGTATTTTGCCCGGACAATGACGTGTCAAAGATAACGCGCCGGACAAAGGAGAGAAATAGGGCCGCGCCCTTAGAACGTCGAAATCTGATGACGGAACGAAGAATAGCACATGGCCCCCGTCGTAACGGTTTGTTGCGTTTCTGCCGATCGACAGGTTCCGCCTGTGTCACGAATGGCTATGCATGACGGATTTCCATTTCGTACCAGTACCTTTAATTCTTTAGAAAATGGTTATTTTACTGGAACGTCAAGTTTCTAGCACTTTGTACTCCAAACAATTACACTGTACATTGGTAGTCAACTTCAAGGAGTTTTGTCTTAGATTTGTGAGTTACACAAAATGACCACGAAAAAATCTTGGCAATTTGTTAGATTATACGACTTTTTTCAAACTTTAAAGTTTATATACTATGGGTTAGGGTAAGAGTGGAATAAACATAGAATAGTATAAACAGCCGATGATATTGATGAACGAACGCATATAAGCATTTTTATCTATAAATGATCAAACGTGGGCTACACCGTAGGAGTAGAACACCTCCAAGTGCCCGGGGAGTACAGCTGGCCTTAGGAATGCAGAAGGCTAGAATTAAATTGCAAAACTAGAATTTTATGTCATGTACTTTGTTGTAGAAATCGTTACTCGCGTACGAAGTTTACCATCTGTAAACTAGAGTTATAACCGTTTGGAAAAATACAATTTTTCGTTTAAATTGTTCGGCCTTTGACTGAAATTTCCGAAACCGGTTTCCACACCGATGACTTGCAATGTTCCGTTTGTCGAGCACAGGGTACAAAATACTTGTTACGTAGATTGCGTTGTTTTTAAATAAAACCTCGAAAACTATATTTTGTCGAGAATATTTTATAACTGCAGGCACTACAAATTAATTGAACCGATTTTGATCTTGTCACAGCGTGAACAATTCGCGAGCATTAATATACTGCGAAATACTTCAGTGTCTGGTAATTAATCGACTGAAATAACCATAAAATTGTTCATATTTAATTAAATTTTATTTTTCCGCTCACGTGATATTACAATGAAGTACAAAGTACACCGCTTTTTGTTTGAAATTAAAATATTTTACTGAACCACGTCCACGAAAGACAGACCATCCATCTGCCGCGGGTAGAAATTTCGCGTTGAATATTCTGAAATGTTGATTCTTTGAAATGCCATTACAAATTTCCAGTCGTCGGGTGATTGTACGATTGAGGTTCGCTACTCTGTTGCCAGAGACAATTTTTCGACATAGAACAAGCATTCACGATGTTCATGCGAGAACGTTCTTGCCAGCAGAACGATCAATTTATCACAAAGTGCTTCTATTATGCGTTCCACAATATACTTTCGATTCCCTGGCATTGTTACGGACAGACCAGAACGAATCGTGAGACCAGCCACCGGCTGCTGAATGCACCGTGAAAAGGCACCCTCCATACCAAACAAGCAGGTTAATTGAAGTAGCGCATCAATCGTTAATTCATTTCGAAACGTCATTAATTAAGAAGTTGATTATCGTTCGATAGGATCGGCCGGGTCGTATCGCCGCTAGCTCTCCGTTTTTCTGCCTCGAAAGCCACGTTGAACTTCAATTAAAACCTCATTTTTCCGTGAGCCGATCCTACGAGCTGTGTAAAATCGTATGCATTTGTTCTGCATCATTGTTTCGACGATTATCGTGCTTGCAAACGTCTTTAACGAAAGAGTTTTAATTCGCTGTCGATCGTCAGCCATCGTTTTCAGTTGTCGCTCGAGAGATGAAAAAATCCATCGATAACGAGTAGGCGTTATAACGAATCTCACGGTTCGTTTTCCGGCTGGCCCAATGGCTGATCTTTTCCCTGGAGCCGCGGTAATACTCGATACCAGCGTCGTTTGTGGAAAAATGTTTTCACCGTAAACGATTGACTAAAAGTTCTGACGGTAGTCAAGCTGGTTGAACTCCCAACAGACAGGCAGGCAACTGTTTATTACCGAGCGCGAAAAATAGAAGAAGAACCGCGTTGCGGAGAAAAGAATGAATGAAATCACCGGTGAATACAAATATGAGAATTAAGCGCTGATTGGCCGCAACTCGGTTGACTTTGTGGGATTGGTTAGGTACAGTTTAAATCGGGTCGGTGTTGACTTGAGATCATTGCCCTCCGGAAGCTAATTCTATCTTACGTGTACTTTCAAATGTCGTGCGTGTCAATTTAATACGTTGACTGCCACACTTTTTAACTGAAAATGGCAAACTTGCTACATTTTTATACAGAATAAATGTAAATTTTAATTCAATTCTCATTCACCAATAATATTAGTAATTTCCATCATTTTTCACTGATTCCGTTAGATTTTATTAGGTATATTCATTATGCTATACATGATCAAAAAAGTAATGCTTCAATGTAAGTGTTATATATGGGTGACATGGCAGAAGGTGTGTTAATGATAAGGCCAACTCGATTTAATACTTTCTTGGATGTTTGAAATATTAACGTGTACGTCACGTTTCAATTTACTTGAAATATAAGTGGTAAAATGGGCATAATAAATTAGATACGCTCAAGTTACGGACTCTTAATTAGCTCGCTTAAAAATGTGATTTGTTATTGACACACATATGGATTATTATTTAGAAACTTATAATGAAATATTTTTATAGGAAATTAACATTTTAACGTATGGATGAATGCGATACAATTAGTATGACAGTATAGTGTACATTTAATACTCTTTATACAAAGGTAATCATGATCTCAACAAGATTGTGTATTTTATAGTTATTAACACTTTCTTTTAACAAGAGATACGGACGTTAGCAATTGTATGCTACGCACATGCGTGTACGCCATTTCATTTCATTAGTACACACCGGAAATCCATTTGGAAAATTGGGCGTGTTAGAAAACAACAATGATGCCCATGAGCAACATACGTGATAAACATTTCCTGCCATGAAACACGCAACGAGAACTATGTGCTCAGAAAGTAATACAGAAAATTGTTGTATCTATACAACACGAATCTGTCCTTGTATAAGAATAACAATTTCAATCTAAACTTAATATTTAAACTGACATTTATTAATAATTTTTAAATGTACAATAGAATATCTGTGATAGTACTGTGGAAACTTAATAAAAAAATAATCAGCGTATAGTAGGAATAATTAAATGTTTGTTACTAAAAAATTGTTCATAACACGTTGAGTTTCGGAATGAAAATAGCTACACCTAGACAGATATACTATAATTTGTTTTTTTTAAATATAAATTATAAATGGAACAAACTGCAAGCATTCAGTCATACTCTCATATTTCCATACCACTGTCGCAATCTTAAATTTGCTCAAAATTATGTAAGCATCAATTGTTACTTGATTAAATTAAGTTTGAGTCTCCGGCCACTGGTAAACAGTGAAGGCGTTAAAGAAATAACTTTCGTGCACTAGTAAGGAAGCTCTATTGACTCTGACTTGAAAAATTGTTACTTTTTATGTTACTAAGGCAAAGAAAAGTTCTCAAACTTGTACATTTAAAAAAAAACATCAAGGAACCCATTGGTTTAAGTTCGATTTTACTGTAAACTGATGAAATAGCGTACTGATATTATGTATAAATTGACACAATTACTGTTAATTTATATTTTTAAATATGAAAAATGTGTAACATTGTTAGTCTTCATACGTGACTAAACATTTATGAATCTCTATTCGGCCCATAAATACGTATTGTTCGCCACACAGTAGTTTTGGCGGGAGTTCTATACACGTTGACTGCCGCAGTGAAAACAGCCGTGTCTGGTCAGTCACGCCACAATTTACTATTTTTAATATAAATCGCAAAGGAAACATATATTCAAGTATTCAGTCGTATTCTTCTGTTCTTAAACTATTGCTATAATGTGAAGATTATTCAAAATTGTGTAGTAATCAACAGTTAATTAGTTAAATTACATTTGAGGTGCCGGTCACTGGGTGACTCCCCCTGGCAGTCAACGTGTTACTGTATCTTTAATTGTTCAAAAGTTATAGATTTATTTTATTTTTCACCGAGAGAGACACCTTCCCCTTCTCCGTGCTATACCACCTGAAAACATATGGGAAATTTAACTAGGGTTAGCAGCAAAGACTTTAAATATGTCTGTTAAAAGTCTATAAATATGACAATTTTGAAAAAAAAACCTAGCACAGGAGTCTTCATCGATTTCAAGTTGATTGCTTTCGATATATAAATGTAATCGATGTTTTCGACAGTAGTAATTTATGTATATGATCACGATAAGCACTGTTATTGTTTCTTACTGTCTTAAATAAAATGGTACAGCAGTGCTTGAACCTTTAACTTTCCTAGACATCTTTGTGACATTGGTTTGAAAACGTATGTATTACTTGAAATGGAAGACTTCGTGTATCCATGTTCATATAATTCTTTTTCATCCTTATAGTCAGTAGATTGGACTCTTAATATCGAGCTACCTATTTCAGACTCACCCGGTATAACTTGAGAATAAAGGTGTTACTTGCACGTACAGCAGAACGCTAATTAATGGAACATCGATTATCAATTTACCAATAAATTGATTATTGGAATTTTGCGATTTTACATGCTCTTTAAATATTCTACTGAGTGATTAATATGTTCTAAGTATTATGTCGACACATATTAGATTTGTCGAAATTTCCTACAATCAGTGTTATCTCTTAAATGTGGCATCATGGAAACGCAACAAACTTTTCGGAATATCCAATCTTTCGTATTACCCTAACCGGTATGAAATATGTAAGCAATAAACGATAAAGATCAACGCAATTGTTAACAGAGCTAATGAAAATCATTGTCAGTCAGAGTTTCGCGACACAAATAAACGTATGGTCGTCGAAGAAACAGAGTTCTGAGATTACCAAAATACAACAAAAATAGAAACGAATTTCCATTGCATTCTGATGATATCTAATAAAATAATGACGTGACTAATAACAGGTATTTATATTCTCATAGCATATTCCTTATTTTTGTCCACTGATCGATCATTCGAATTCATTTCTCAGCCAATTATTTCGGGCGATCGACGTCCTACCTTATCGGAAAGTATGTTATCCAGAATAGAACACAGTGTATGCACCAAGAACAGAAGGAGCCACGACGGTTACCTCTTGAGGATTAGACTTTCCCTAGGATTCGAAGAAATCAGATGCGATTGTAAAATGGTATTCGACGAAAAAACGGGTCACAGTACAGAATGGTCGCGTGTCAGCTGTGTGGTGACCCATATTTCCCATCGTGGAACGTAAGCCAGGCCAGGCTTATGGGCACCACGTGTGCACCGATGCACCGCGAGGTCTGGAAGCGACCAACCAAACCGAGATTCGATTCTGTTCACCCCGCTAGGTTTTCGCCACACGGAGAATTAATAGAGGTCTCTTCGCTGGTAACGTGGCTTCTATCCCGTGGTCGTAGCGTACGTTTCCTTCAGCAGGGGTGTGCGTGCAAGCCGCACAGCCCGCTCGCAGTCCCTCTAAATCAACATTTCACCGTTGCCACGCGAAATTAAGGAAATCCCTGATCTACGAGCTATCCGTGTTCGATCCTTGATCTATGGCATTGCTCGGACTTTTGTGCGTCCCTCTTCGCATTGTCCTGTTTCAATGGATCTGATTTCAGTCCCAATAGAATCGCGTTCCATTTTTGCTCTTTTCTTACATCGCCGCGTATAGAAATGTCTCGCGACTTCGTCTATGTTCGTGTTTTATGAATGTCTTTCGATGCGTATTGCGACCCAGAATCCGGGCACCGAAATTGATCGTTTGTCTTCAAAGATGACGCGGCCCTGCTCGTCTCCGCGCGTTATATTTTACGAGTGATACGTGTGTACAGGTTTGTTCTAAAACAGAGGTGCAAATTTTAGAAGTGAATTCTGTTAGATAACTGGCAACGACAATTAGATTTAAGTTGGCGCTCTTGATAGCACGTTGCGTCGTTGTTTCTTTCCACTTGGTGTATGGTCATAATAAAGGGTAGTCGCAGCTACCTGTGTTACTGTTTTGCTTATTCTCTCCACGTGGTCTCTAACAAATTGTGTACATCAGAATGATAAAACAACGTTACATGCATGTATACACTCGGTTACAAAAATATTTGGACATCAGTATGAATAGTCTTGGCTTTTACGCTCCGCATTTTATATTCTGTTTAAGAATAGAGAATTTTTTACTGATTGTATACGATTGTTTGAATAATGATAGAGAAACGCAAAGATTGCTAATTTTAAAAGTCACATGAATATTCGGACACTATATAAATTAAGGCTATAAAATTAACGTAACAAGTTTCTAATTAAAATTTCATATTTTGTGGAGTATCCCATGCGTCAATAACAAGATGCAAACATGTTGGCTTGCTAAAGGCATTTTTTTAATAATTAACATTAGTATGCTGTCATTCCGCCGGAAGCCTTTATTTCCATTTTTCCTTTGAATTTATTGTTCATTCCATAGGTTTTTAATGGGGTTAAAGTCTGTGGATGGGGTGAGGGTGTAAGATATTTGAACAATGGTTCGGTAGAATTCTAGTACAATTCGTTCTTTATGCTTGGGATCATTATCTTGATCAAAGTAGAATTTTTCCTGAATTTCTTTATTGCGACATCTTTTACCAAATTTGGTACATTGAATATCTTCAATAAATACTAGTTTCCCTACTTTCTAATTTGAAATATCCCCACACCAGTACAGATATTTTATTAGCTATTTTTGCTTTCCTTTATGATTACTTAAACAATCATATACACTAAGTAAAAAGTTTTTTCATTGATTTCAACTAGAACTGTAGTGTAATATGCTATATTACGTATTTTATGAATATTTATTTAAAAATACACAGCATGCAATTCAAAGTATACATGTGTCTGAATAGGACCACCAACTTTTAATAAACAAATTGCCTGAAATATTACCAACCAAAAAAATTTTACGGATTTAGAACTGGTGCAACGTACAGGTCATGCAATTACTCCTCCTTTACCGAAGCAACAACCACGATATTTTGTATTACTTGTGATTCTTATCATTAGCCAACACCAACTATACTATCAAATTCGAGAAAATTCAGAAACAGCTATGAAAATATAGCATTTGCGGACCTATCTACGTGAAGCACTTTTTAGCACTGTGGTGAGCGAGGTCCTGCAATTGGATGCTTGTTTTTAGAAACAGATCACGACAATATCTGTTTTCGATTTTTATGATTCCATGAGACATTTCGCATGCTAGGTAACGAAGAAAAGATTGTATTGCTATCCTTTATAGTACTCGAAACTGTAGCTCTCACCGCTTAAGGGGTTATACTACCCCTTAAAATTGTTTTATTCTTTCAAAAAATAGTTTAAAGTCTTAAAAGTAATATGCATGAGGTCCCATATGGATATTTAAACATTCTACGAGATATACCATTAAAACTGTGTTTCCAAAACGGTGGGCATGATGTCTCAGGCTACGCTTGACGAATTGCCTTGAAATTTAAAATACATATTCAGAAAAACAGTAGTTTTCTTTGGACGGACGATTTTGTTGAAATATTTTCGGTTTAGAAAATACATAAAAATATAATAGAAGTTTTTGAGGAGAAAACTGTAAAAAAGTTTGTTACTGCCATTTATTAAAGAAACAAAACAAACCACCGTCAAAAGGGAGGGAGTATGAAAGAGTTTGCAAAAAAATTCGTTTTTCTGTTTTACAAAACCCAATGGCGAAATCGTGTAAACCGTCCACCCGTGCACGGAAAGGCACATTTTACGAGAATTGCTATATGTCGATCAAATACTGATATTTTGCAAAACAATTTTAAATATAGAAAGCTTAAGGAACGTTTCAATAAACTGCCATATGTCAAAAGAATCGCTTTCTTATTTCCTCCGCATTTTAAGCCCAGAGTACATCCACTTTTCAGGCTGGTCATGTTAGGATAACCTTTTAACACATTGGCAGCCACCAACGTAGTTCTACGTCATTTTAAAATCTGCAGCTGGTTACCACCGACGTAGTTCTATGACAATTTAAAGCCTATAGCTGGCGTGGTCTAACGTCATTTTAAAGCCTATAGCTGGCGTGGGCTAACATCATTTTAAATTTCCAGCGAATTATATGCATGTTTTTATTTGTTTCGATTTTAAACAATAAGTGGTTACAAGCATGATTTATAAAGCAATATTCTTTATATTCTCTCTTATTTTAATGCCAGCATCTTACGGCGTTCAGCTATCAATTTTTGGAAACTGTACGTGGCACGTAGCTAAGGCTCTCGCGTCAGAATCGCCGGCTGCCAAAGTGTTAAGAAGGATCAATCAGTACACGCTTATAATGCTGTCCAATTGTAACGAGGTTTAGATATTTCAGGTTAGATATCATTGAACGAACAAAGGAATGCAATAGCATTTGATGAGTTTGCAAATCAATCGCACTTGACAAATACATAACGAGAAAATCAATTTTAATTAAGTACACAGAACGATCGACTCGCAGGTACTACATAAACACTGTAAACACGTGCACGCGTGTCGCACGCAGCCGGTGCCATAACGTGATTTTACTAGCTTTATTTCACAACGTATTCATGCTTTCCATTGCGGATATTCCGCGATCGTAACGATCACCGTGATAATAATGACGTTTATATTCAGCGTGGTTATGCTAGCGCGACTGTGAACGTCGATGACGGTGACAATAATAAAGCTGTGCCGCAATTCCAGCCTCAAACGAGAATCATCGTTCTATCGAGATGGGCCATCAGATAGAGAGAGAGAGAGAGAGAGAGAGAGAAAGAGAAAGAGAGGAAGAGAAACATATAGAGGCTTGGCAGCAATAATAAATGATGCTCTATTGCTCCTGGATTATTGAAAGTCCAGTTCTCCATTTAAACCTCCGCGAATGAATGTATCATGACTTTTGATGTCGCCGTCGAATTTTTTTCTGGTCAGGTGACTGTGAAATGTCGAGATATTCGTTGGAGCCTTGCTTTCATTGCAATACTCTTTCTATTCATACGATGAGTGGTGCGTTTAAAACTGCTTCCGGAAAGAGGCGTTTCAGTGTTTTTATCATGCATTCGCATGGAACGTGAAAGGTAAAAAAGTAGCATTGTATTTTGCACTGATGGCTGAATTTAAGTGAGCCATTGAAGCCTTAGATACTCCAACGGCAAGTTTTTAACAACCTTCACTGGAGCAGGAGTTTTATCAAATAGTTGAGAGGCCATTTGTATTTCAGAATTTATCAAATTAAATGTGTAGCTTACTCTTGATTACGCTTAAGACGGTAGACAGAAGAATAAATCTGCATAGAGTGTACATGAAACATGTTTATTTTTTAACAAAAATATTTTGTTCTATGACAGTGTGTTCATAGAATTTTTGTTTTGTTGCTTACAAAAATAACAAGGATTGAACAATGTTCATCAAAATTTTACGTTAATATTAAGTGAGATTTTTCAATTTTGAAACATACACACAGGGTGGACAATGTAACTTGATTATCTTAATTATTTCCGTCACTACTGGATCAATATAAATTCTTCTTTTTGAGTACCTTGGTTTAGTGGGATCTACAGGCTAATTGCAGTGTATTTTTTATAGGTACTTTTTTCAAAGTTATCAAGGTCACCTTTAGTTATTTAAATGGAATTCTATATTTTTTTCTATAGCCTCATAGAGCATAAAAAACAAATTCAACGACCTTAACTACCCTACCATTTCGATCATTTAACCTCGCGATATTTGTACCTAACAGCAATTAAAATTAGTACGCAAAGCTATATTTACGTTCGGATACGAATGTATGTACGGATCGATGTGCCGCATGTATCTTTAGGAAATTTTAATTACTGCCACATAGAAATATGCCGAGATTAAATGATCCGAACAATAGGTTATTAAAATCATTGAATTTGTCTTTTTATGCTCTATAAGGATACAGAAAAAAATATAGGTTTCCATTTAAAAAACTAAAGGGGACCTAGATAATTTTGAAAAAAATGAGCTACAAAAAATATACTGTAATTAGCCGGTAAGCCCTCTAAATCAAGGTATTTAAAAAAAGGAATTTGTATTGGTCTAGTAGTAATTGAAAAAATTAAGTTTATGAATTTACACTGTCCACTTTGTATATAAATTTTACATCAATATTTCAAGATAGACTGGATTACTCAGTGGTTTTGGAAAATGTTAGTTATTTAATATCATTAGGAACCAGTAAAGAATTCCCATAAAGATATAGTAAGTTCAAATAATATATTTGTTTCTGTAGAAGAAGATGTATCTTCATCACAAATGATATTTCATACGAACATCCAAGTAAATTCTTTAAGAATGAGTAGCTAATAGATTGTTCTATTATGTATAGACCGCAGTCGGAGTTTCAACATACTTACAGTGCTTTACCTTCGTTCTATGGATTTCCAGTTACTTTCATGTCGACGTGTCTGCATCACATCAGAAAGTGATATAATGGTGTGCATAGTATAATACAAGAGCAGATGTTTCGGTGTAAATTAATAATTTAGTAGACATTTTATTCGAGAATGTTGTGAAGAATGCTGAAGAAAGATCAATCATATGTATATGAAAATGATGTATGCGAGCTTGCTGTGCAGAAACGTGATTTCATGTATTGGTAAAACGTACAGTGCGGCTTACAAAATTTCAAGATACCGCGCAATCCGCAAGTTAATTTGTGCAGTTCATGTTGCATGGATGAAATCCGCAGGTTAATAAGGCATCGATATCAACGGTATAATGAATAACCCGACGGAAAATTTCTACTACAGTGGGGCCTCGATTATCCGACCTGTAATTAATAACAGAAAATCCCGTACCGGAACTAGATTTCGCATAAAAATGATAATTTTATTTTAGAATGTAAAATATATAATGGTGCAAAATTAAGTACATACTGTTATTAATGACAATTTTAACTCGTTGCTACTATAGAATGACCAATTTTCGGCTGACCCGAGTTCGGATAATCGAGGTTCTACTGTAATTTCGTGCTATAAAATTTGTATGAACGTGTACCACAGAACTTAATCAGTCGCTGACCAGTTTCATGATTTCTGCAAAGTCGATTCAAGAATGTTAGCGTGTTTAGGGACCAATGGCTTCGAAGAACGAGGGACGTTGACTGCGCATTTGAGATATCGTGCTCATAGCACGAGGATCGGTACGAAGCCGTTGGCAAAATAAACTTTTGTCAATTTCCTGCTGATTTCCTAATAGTCCGAAGATCTCGGTGCGATGTGATGGTGTTGGCAGTGCGGGAAGGAGGAGAAGATGACGAGGTTCGGACTAATTCACGAGAATGGGCCACTGTGTGTGCCCACCGGAACCTCCGACCAGCGAGGATAGACCATCAAACCGATTGTAATCAGACCACCCTCCGTTTCCAGCACCCCACACCTATCTTACCCCTCTATACTTTTCCTCCGGTGGAATACTCCGTTCGTAGTAACTGTCGCCCCTGCCGGAGACCTCCTGTAGCTGTAACTCGATTTTCAACTACTCATCTTGACCCAGTCGTTCCCGAATAACTTGCGAGAGGTGATGAAATGAGTAAAAGATAATAAGAACAGAAGGAACGGAGAAAAAAATTGGCGAGAAGATAATGTTTATTAGGCCGATTTTTCGTTTGGGATTCTCGTCCTATGGTTGTACCCTTTGGGAATTCTTTCCGATATTTTGGCAATCTACCTTCATCAGGGATTCAGATTTCGTGGGTTCTTCAATACTGTACTCTGTACTAGTTCGTGAAAATAATAATAATGATTGTTTATTGAACCTTAACAGAATACATACACAGATTTACAATAATATGATTATAGATGTTCAGGAGCTTTCATAGCTCTTCGCCATCCGCGCTTAACGCTAACATGTATTTCTTTAAGATATTCTGAAAATAATTATTATAATAATCTTAACATTTAAAATACTGGAAAAAATACGATAATAAAGAAAAATAGTAACGTTAATTCGTGAGAATAGTGAAATATCCTAAGCGTATTGTTTTTGGATGTATTCATTCTGTATGCAAATGTAGAAAATTTGTAAATTTCAGCTAATACAGCGTGGTAGTCAAAGTATTAATGGGGCATTTCAAATAATTCAACAGCATTATCAATTTATTTTTCTTTGCTATTGAGTGCGTTTAAATAATACCAAATGTATTGAATAGTATTGACATCTGAATTCAGGGGTGGTATCTTCCTTCGAATCGATCAAATTAAATCGAACTAACCAGCTGGATGATCGAGTTGCCTTTTGATCGATTTGAAATTCGCGTGTTGGACTTGTACGAGCGGAAAGGTCCGGACAGGCGGCAGGAAAATATGCAAATGGGGTCAATAAACCGACACGTCAATAGTAGAAACGGGGAATGTACCTTAAAACTCTGGAGCAAGGTGGAGCAATTAGGGGTAGAGTAAACGAACGAAATTTCGCGGCGGCAGAATGCATATTCAGCGAATGCGGAACAACTGGACCACTGTACTAAATGGACGCTTTTACAGCGTCTTTCCTGCTTGGTGGCGCAAATATTATTTACTGCCTTACAAGATTTCCATAACTTCACATTAAAGATTCCCATAACTCGTCGAACGGCGTAGTTTTCAATCTCGTCTGAGTCAGCGCTGAGCGCGACCGTCTTTAATGCATGTGTACACCGTCTCCTACTATACTGGTCGTTCGAACTTTCCACTGAAATTCATCTGGATAACATGTTCATGTACACAGAACATCGTACACGGCCCCTATTGTTTGTACAGCAGGAATCGTTTAACGGCTATTGTCTGCTAATTTAATATGAACCGCAATCAATTAATTTTATTTGCTACTCCAGCGCGCGTGATCCTGATCTCTTGTAATAAACCGGTCTGAACAGCGTTTGTATTGGCATTTCATAATCAATTTTATATTTCTGGTTGGACATCAATTTAATTGGTGAAACATGTCTGTCGGCCATATTAACTGTTCGTTTACAACGGCTTCTAAGTGGCTCAGCCATGTATATTTGGACAATGTATCCTTTGTTCCATATCACTATCACATTTTTGGACATTTAACAAATCAGTTAATAAACCAATTAATTCCCCTTTTAGTTGCATAATTCAGGAAGTATTGCCATATATGTGTTTCAGTTGTTTGAACGTATTGTATTAACTCGTTGAGTGGCGCAGTGGAAAATCTCGTAACTATTCAAACACGCGAAACTTGCTTCTTATGAATACAGCCATACCTAATCAGTCACGATATCATTTTCTATTTTTTATATAAATCGCAAAGGAAAAAAGATTTGAGTACTCAGTCGTGTTCTTCTGTTTCTGCGTTATTGTTTCAGTATGAAGTTTGCACCGAATTTTGCGACAATCAATAATTATTTACTTAAATTAAATTTGAGGTACCGGTCACCAGTGACCCCCACTGCATTCAACGTGTCAACGTGCAGAATGTTTCACCATACGTGTAACAAGCTGATATCTACGAACTTCGCAATGGTATCGAGGTGAACTTTTTAAAACGCCATCGTATGAAGGGGGCTTTTATACTATGCGAACTAAAAAAATTCAGACCCATTCCAAGCGTGGGAAGCGGAGGGTAACTTCGATTTTTTAAATGGAACGTGGGGTAAATTTTTATACTTTGACCTAGTCTTTACTAAACTGCGAGTAACATTTGCTTGAAATGTTTTTCAGAATTTTAGACGTATCTATAGTTATAATGGTTTGAATTGACTGTGTCAAGTAGGTTATGCTGAGCAATTTGATTTAATTTTTAATTTCCAGTAAACATACAATTCTGCATCTCACTAATATTTTCAAAATAACAATTCGGAAATATTTGTATTGGTCAGTATTTTAGAGAAGTTATAAAAAGCCCTAAAATATTGTCTTGTAACCCTTTGAACCCTGAAAATTTCAGGGAAAAGCGTGCATCATGCGCTGATATTTTCCGCGGTGGAACCCGTGGTAAACTGAATATTTCATTATAACAATGTGTGTGAAGTCGATTATTCAGTTATTGTTGATGCTCTAAAACTTTGAAAGATGTAAAACATATATGCTTCGATAAAACAAGCTGAGGCGATAATTCATCCGAATAAATTAGTTTATAGCGTGCAATAAACAACTGTGCCTGGGCCAGCATGATGACTCATTGCACATGAACAACGGTTGTTTGGTTCGCATATATGCGTTTATCGTACTCAAAGGGTTAATAATAACGTGAGCAAATCTTTGTACCTGTAAAAGAGAATTGTTAAATTATAAAAATGGATTCTGTTTGTAGAGCCAAACCAAAAAATCTACTTCTTTCAAACGCTATGAAGTGTTTTAGCCAGAATAATTTCTCGTACTATAAAGTAACTGTGACTACTTGAAAATGTCGGATTTAAAATAATTTTTTCTTCTGATTCCCTTCTTGAATATTAGTCTTCCTACTTTCGGTTTACTTAACAAACTTTGCGAATCCAGAAGGTAAACACCTGTTAACGTTTTGATGAATTTAAGTCTCCGGTGGCCCGTTACTTTTGTGTCAGTTTAGACGTTGATTTTACCACGTTCTGGTGCACTCTATAGTTCCACGTTTGGGTATAATTGAATTTTCTTCCAGAAACATCGCCGCACCTGTCGTTTCTATGCTTTTTGCGAGTTTCCATAACAAAGGAAGAATACTCGGGCGCATTATTAGAATACACGGAATATTATCTAATGTATCCAGCGGGACTGGCCACGCTAAATTACTCGTGCAATTTTAACAGAAACACTGAAAGCATGCTTACCCTCGCATCTAATTTTCTGTTCGCCAGCTGTTTTAGCGGGTCCGTGCTGCAACGACTGCGTTGAATATATAAAAGCAGAGAAAACAATAATTCCTCTCTGATTTTCTGCTTTATGATTATTCTGGAAAATGGCCACAATTGTCTGTGCGCATAAATTTCAACAACCGCAAAAAATACTACCCGTGAAATAATATTTCGACAATTTCGTTCATTTTAAAAATTAACGTATTGCGCCATACACACGTACACAGGATTGTTGCAAAATGTTTTTTACCCATTCTGATTTTGTTTTCCAAATTTACTCAGTTTGGCGCAAATATGAATTCGTTCGATGTTTAACATTAAAGGTCTTGTGGTGTGTTTTATCATTATAACGTATCCTCAGGGTATAATAAGTACACTTCGTGTAATATTAGGTTTGTGTGGGATGCTGTAATGCTGTGAAGAACTATAGATTAACAAAATTCAATGAGATCTGAAACAATTATTCTTAATTTTCAGTTTTTACATTTATGAAATGTTCTAAACATTTGCTTTGTTGTACTAAAGTTACATTAGTTATATCACAATTTTTATGACAATAAATACAATGTATGAATTTTACAGGTAATTTGATGACTCATACTATATAATTAATAAACATTGCTATGTTTTTCACATAAAGAATTAAAATTCCACTACATACATTATTGTCTTTATACACATGTTTTCTGTAACTGTACCAAGTGAAAATCATTAAATCTTAATTAGAAATATGTTTATGTACACTTTATACATTTTTACAAATTTTCGTATTCCCTAAAAAATTAATGTTTATGTGGAAAATGGTTGTATGTATACAGATTCACTGCAAATAGTTTCAACGTGAAAATGAAAAACAGTTGTTTTAAAACATTAGACTAAAAATCATCCACGTGTTTTATTTAAGTGTGAAGAAATATGAAAAGCTTGGAGAAAGTAATAACGCTCGGAAAACATGGATCGATAGCAATTTATTTCTGTTCACAAAGTATTAACCCAAGGGATTTTTCCCTAGATATAACTTTTAGGAAAACTTGTATTGATCTTCTATCTAGTGGTCTAAGTACATTTACCATAGATATAATAATTATTTACATTACCGTGGCACATTTCATGGACAATTTTTTAACGAAGTTACGTATGTCTGTTTCAGAACACTACCACATATTCGTAGGAGACTTGAGCCCGGAGATCGAGACACAGACCTTGAGGGAAGCTTTCGCTCCCTTCGGCGAAATCTCGTAAGTCCTCTTAATCTCGCTCATTAAAGACGACTTACCGTCCTCTTCGTGGTATACGAGTGATAATACAGCAATATAATGTGAGCACCGATCTTTCGTGCATGCACCCGTAACCGTACTGCGGTTGAAATATCTGTTATGCAACTATCTCGTTATTTTCTTACATTCTCAATCACTGTACCTGCAGACCATCGTTTGTCTATCTCATCACAAATCGTAATAGCAACACACTAATGACGAGTAACGCTTGGTTCATAGACCTGATCTTGTATGCAATACTAAAGCAATCTTGTAGCAGTAAACATTTGGTGTTCAAGAAGCAATTATTGACAATGTTCTACAATATTAATATGATATTTGGAATGTATTTTGTATCCACATGATTTGCTTCTCTCTATTAAAGTGAAATATTAAAAGGTTCTTAAGTAAAAGAATACATTATATTTATGAAAAGATTTACAGGAACATATATATTTGTTGGTTATAGTAAAAGGATAGTAGGAAAGTATCTATATTTTGTATACCTAATTTTGTACAAATATTTCTGAAACAAGGTGAACGATATGCTACTGAATTTCCAATGAGTACAATATTAACAAATTAAACACAATTAATTCTGTTTAAATACTTTAACTGATTAAACTAAAACTGTCTGAAAGTTTGTAATTCCTAATTTTAATTGTAATTATATGAAATACATTTCTGACACAAGAATCCGAATACATTCAAGCTGAAAAAAATTTAGATGTCTTATATTCGGCAGCATTATTAAAACTTCTAAAATGTTGCAATTGTGGGTCAACTGATGTGCATCAATGCTGAACTTATATCATTTTTACAGACGTAATGGAAGGAAGATCTTACAATTAATATTTTGTTTCATCAACCCCAGAGATTTCACGAAAGTTTATTGTACGCTTAGAGACTCTAACCATTCTTCCTCGTTCCGATCTTTTACGAGTCTCCATCAACCGACGTTTCATGATGCAGTGACGCAAACTGTAATAATGTTTATCTTTCCGCGATTCATGATCTACCTAACTTACAAGACGTAACTGTCTTGCGCTCTATTCAACCTCTGGGTCGATGGATGCACAATGATAATATTCTGAGGGTCGATTGCATTCAAAATCGATAATCAGAGGATGTATTCTCTCAAGTATAATTTCTTGTCGGAGCTTGTCAATAAATCAGTTTTACAAGATAATTTATATTACGTAGGTATCAAGTAAACTACAAATACATGGGGAGGTTTAGGAATAAAGCTAACAAACACTGACTCACTAAAAACAGTGATTTATTAGGTATTCTTAAGTTAATTTGAGTATAATTAATGAACCTGTCTAAGCATGGGCTATGTTTGCATCATTTTCTACTACTTCTTACTTTTTCGTTTTACTGTTGAATTTAAAAATTGCACGTAAATGTGCAAACTTTTGATAACTTTCCACTTCTTTACAAACAGTGCTAAGCATACGACTGGTAAAGAAACAATTAATTATTGTATTTGACAAGAGCATGGACGACTTTTTTGTACAACAAGCGTATTTGCTCAGTAACAATTATTTGAAAGTAATTAAAAGCTACAATGCTCACTATGGGTCTTTCGTATTATCAATTCTGCAAGTAACCACAAATGGAAAGCCAACTGGCCAAAAATGGTACTCTTGTGGCCACAAATGGTGCAAAAGATCTTACACGATCATATAATGAGTTTTAAATAATTATGTTTAAAACATTGTTCAACTTATAATATACTGATTTTCTGTATATTTTAGACTACACTGATATATTCTTCACTTTTGTATACGTATTTTGTTTCTTAAGTTATGTATCGGTGAATGGTACGAAAATCATTCAAGTGGCCACAAATGGTACATTTATCCCATCCATTGTTTACATTCGCTTGCCACTAATTGTAAGTCACAGGTTGACTAAGCAGGATTGAATTACGCGCCATTTTATAGTAGACACAATATTGGCCATTCAAAAAGAGTAAACGATTTCCCTATTGTATCATTTGATGATATAAATTCAATTTTCTTAAACTATCTGGACGATTTATCACTTTAACGCATAAATGAAAAATTATAATTATAGTGGTTGCATTCACTATAATTAACAATTGCAAAAGTGACATTAAGTAGCACATATTACGTGGATGTACTAATGTTAGGAAGTGTGACAGGAAACTTTATAAACGGCGGCAGAAGATTGATATTTTTAATTTAGCTTCACCGTGCGTCAGTCCATGTTTTGAAATAACTAAGAAGTCTCCCAAAGAAGAACAGTTTATGGTTTTTCCAATTGTGACTTCTTCGGGGCTTGATAGCTACTAGCCGTGTCACAGGGTTATGTTTTCAAAGGGTCGGGGAAAAACCGGATATGGAGTCAGAGGTCACGTCACGAGCACTCTGACCTGGAGGAAATTCCACCCTGTTGCCAAAATTCCAGCGACTGTAGGACAAGCTTTGTCCACCCGTTTCAAGGACATGTCGCGCTAAGGGCCCACTGAAGGGGAGCGTATAATGTTTACTCATTTTTTGAGACATCAGTCAGGCAGAAATAGTTCAGCAGTCAATCACATCACAACACTCAACAAAGCGTAGTTAGAATCACATAGCAATCAGTTCAGTTCAGTCCAGGACGGACGAGAGTTTAATTCACATCATAACACCTAGACACTTATCAGTATTCCAGTCAGAATTTAGTCGATCAATCAGTATTTAGTCAGAACACGTCGGACTTAAGAGCAATCAAGTCAACCTTAGAACAGAATAAAGTAATCAGCCTACATTCAGTGGCATCATTTCCCACATTAGGTGGTGGTTCGAATTCAGGTGGCACAGTGAGCAATATCCAAACTTTTATACGGATCCGAAATCAGTCGGTCTGTATCCAGAAATTAACAACTAGCTTTTTGCTTTTTGACTGTAGCCTAGGCTAGTCTTCATAAAAATCAAATTTACAAAAAGTGATTTGTAGTACAAATGCAACTTAATAAAAGGAGCGAAATTGTTTTTGTTAACTTTAATAATAAGAGTTGAGAACTGGCAAAAATAAAAAAGTTGTAACTTGTAGCGAATAAAAAATTGTCGTCAAGTACCGACCAGCCACTTGGTTAGCAGATTTTTAGGTTTAAGTGACTAATAATGTTAGTCAAAAGACATTTATGTGTTGGAATGGAAAATTTTTATTCGTAATTTCTGTTTACAAACATTACAATTGAAATGAGTAATAGTTTCTTGGTCTGTGTATCGCACATGTGCCCAATCTTCACATTTGATGCAGTGCACCCAATTTTCGACAAATATCTCTTTGCAAATGATGCACTGTGTGATTCCTTCATCCAAGTGTAGTTTCCAGTTTGTTGGGTTATCATCTTTTTTTATTTACCTTTTGTACTACATTCCTTCCTCTCTTGTTTTTTAAATAAAGAAAATGTTTTGGTCGGCAGTGGAAATACTACTTGTAAGTTCTTACGTTTAAAAGTAGCTGCAGAACAATTAATTCGTGCCTATGCTTTACTTATGCTACAAAGTTGTGACCTTTTAAATAACAGTTTACAATTTTATGCACAAATAATATTATGCAATTATTAAATTATAAACAACAGTTATAGAATTATAGAGTGCATGTACGAAGTTAAAGAACCATATTTTCCACATAAGGTATAGTAATTTTATATAGTACGTGCTACTGACGTACATACATTGATAAAATAAAGAAAATGTCGAAATAAATTGTATTATAGCTTTCTAAACTTCGTACAAGCCGTTTCGATGTGAAGTTCGCAACAAGGCAACACGTATGAAACGTAATTACGTTATTTTTTTTAATGGACAGTTAGCGTGAACACGGAAAGTGAGGTCGTTACTTTTTACGGTAACTATACGAATTCGATTTCATGAAGGGATTAATTCATTGAAAGGAAAGGCTGCAAACTTATTAGCGTTTAAGGTATTCTGAAATGTTTCATGCCAACGACCGTATTACTGTTTAATGAAAATTAAAACATTTTTCACCTCTATATTGCATGAAAGCGTTATCAAATCATTCATCGAGCAACTGTCGCAGAGTAATTCCAGTAATAGATTTACCAATATCAAAATACCATTGCACGAATCTCATTTTCAAATTCCGTAAATTTTACAGCGACGTGTAAATTAAATGTTCGAAGTTAATGAAGGATAATATTCTCCTCCATTTAACTGTGCGTTTTTGGTATAAAGCATCATTGTTCGAGACCAACCAGTTAGTTAGCAATAATGCAAAGAGGTAGAAGCGTTAAATTTCATAGTACAGGCAAGACTAGTATTCTTCTGCAAATATAAGATGAAAGTTTTGATCGCTCTGTACATTACATTATGTGATATATTATGTGAACAGTCACAGTCTTTACAAGAACTTAGCACTCTTTAAAAGAAATTAGTATACCATGAATATAATTGGAAAGCAAATTAAATATTCAATAGAAAAATTGATTTTTTAAGGGATGTGTTATTCTTGTTTTATATTATATTAATAATCCTGCGTCCAAAAGAATTTATGAGTCATTAATTAGAAATACAACCATACATTCAACAATAGGATCGTGATTTTCAGTAATTTAATAAATAGTGAAGTATGTAAAAGAACTACAAGAATTCAAGAATTGACTTTATTTCATCGGGCACTTTAATTTTATGCCATTGTATGCGTCGCATTCGAGCACAAGTATAAATATATCCGTCTATAGTCAGACATGTCACATTGCTAATTATCAGAAAATTTCAGTTATATGTTTTTGCACCTAAGTAACTATTACTTAAGCGAAATACACATTTTCATTCCCTTGTATTTAATTAACTGTTATTGTCAAATACATTTGTTTTTTGGTATACAATCTTTTTACTACCGCTGACTGTTTAAACATTTTACAGTTCAATTTATCATAATCAACCATTACACTTGTACTGAATTAATTCCGCACTTCCATCGACGAATTCCCATAGACATGCTGCAAATATAACTTCAAATTTTGTATGCTACTTGATCCTCCAAACTTTAAAAGAGTAACAAACATTTTTATTGAACGTTTACTGGGTGAATATTTTTCATTCTGTTAAAGCACTAAACGAAATTATATGTAATAAAATTCAGTTGTAGGTGATAAAAAAATTAAATGCAGTGAAATATTATATTCTAAAATTTTTCTAAATAAAGTAAAACTATAATTATGGAAAAGATTCGATTTTAAATTTGCTCGTAAGAGATGGGCTCGTCTCATACTTATTAGTAACGTGAAAATGAGCAGAAAAATCTACAAGAAAGTGTCTTTGCATTACAACATAGTTGTTGTTAGCCCAGGCGGCACGTTCAAGCCAGTATAGTGGCTCCTAACATTACGGTACTTTCGCTACCACTAATGTACTGTTAATAGATGAAACTTTAAAATGCTTTTAAAAATGACTTCTCACACGAATAAAATTTATTTAAATATTTCCTTTTACTTTTGCACAAGGAGTAGTTATATTCTCTCTTAATGTGCAATACCAATTTTGTTACACCCATGGTATTACATAATATACGAAAACTCCTATTAATAGTTAAGCTATTGTTGTATGAAACTGAAAAGCGCCGTATTTACGCTCAACATGTTTCTGTGTATATATTAGATTAATGTTATTCCCAGAGTCGATGATAAGAAATGATTTCCGTGAATTTATATTGTAGGGTTATCAGACCATGGTATTGAATATTTTGTGTAGATCGAAGTTAACTTCAAAATCGATGTTTGTCTTGCTAGATTTATAAGAGGAATCGTTGTGTGCAGCATCGAAATATGCGATAGGGGAAAAAACAGAAGCCGCACGTAACCCCGAATAATCGTATTTAAAACATAAATTCATGCGAGCGTCGATGTCACGAATGTTTTTAATTTATCATCGCAACGTGAGATATTTTTTCTCGTATGTACGCGGCTGTTTAAATATTCACCGCGCTTTCATTCGTAAAACCACATTTTCCGAAGAGCGTATTCTGTTATCGAGGCTGCATGAAATATTATATTTCACTGGGCGACCTGGGATTCCGGATCTGAATCGTAAATGATATTAACAGTTTGCTGGTACTTTAATTTCGAAACCACAGCCGCGTTCCGATCGAAATTTTTACGCTTGACAAATATGCGCATGACGCATGATAGACTATAACGATGGCTCTTGAAAAATATTCCTGGATACTCACTCTGCTGCCCAAAATTTTGGAACCGTTTAAGCCAATTCATCCTGATTAAATAAGTTTCAGCGTCAATTATATAGAGTACATTGAAAATTGCGACACAGCCGACAAGGAGATGCTCCTTCGTGCAAAAGTAAATTGAAGATGTAGAACAAATTTTTGTCGTATAAGGTATTGGTTTCCAGAAAATCAAATTCGAATGCAATTTGGCGGAGCTGTATCTTTAAAACCGTCATAAGGCTTCTAAACGTTGCATAGTTCTGCATATTACTTTTATGCACTTTTGTGCCTCGGTGCAGCTGAAAAGTGTAATTAGACTTTTTTTTTTAATAAAATCCCATAAATTTCGGTGTATTAATTGATACAGTTTTCTATCATCTGCAAAATGTATGAAACAAGTTATACCTGAAAATTGTTAGTTTAAAAGATACATTGACTTTTAGATCGTAAAGTAGTACGTGAGTCTATTAGCGAATTTACATGTACTTTCTTGTCTTTACATTGAGAAACTAAATACTACCAAATAAACATACATTTAATATAGTTTCTAAACTAAGTATTGCCAGACATAGCAATATTAACACGTTCACTGCCACAGTGAAAACAGTAAACAGCAGTCAGACACAATGTAAATTTCTCTTTCCTGTATAAATCGTAAAGAAAAAAAATGTTTAAATATTCAGTATTGTACACGTGTACCTATATTATTGTTACAATATTAAATTTGCGCAAAATATAGTAAAACTCAGTAGTTATTTAATCAAGTAAAATTTGAGGCGCTGGTTACCGGTGACTACCATGGCAGTCAACGTGTTAATACACGTGGTTGATTTCGCTTCGCCAAAAAACATTGCTCCCTCGTACCTTGCAACTTTCCTGTAAAACATTTTTCATAGTTTCAATAATTTAGAAAATATCGACTTGTAAGAGATAAGCTCGGACATTCTGTATATCCCACACAGCGTAAAACCTAATAAAAATAGACGAACGCTAGGAGGATTGAAAACGCTAATCACGAATAATGCGCGTGTCCGACGTGAAATAGAGTTTTTCGCCCGCGTCTCTCCTACAGCAGGAAAAAGGGAAAAAAAATTATGCTCGCTTAGACACCGACATTTCCCGACACTACTCTTAATCTCCAAAATCCCCGCGTTCCCCAGAAAAGCATTCGTTTGACAGAAAAATCCGGCGGTAGGTTCCAAGATCGCAGACTTCAATCTGAAATCCGAACTTAGTGTGACATTCGCGTTCGGTGGCGAAACAGTTGGAAGTAGGTACAGTTCGCATCGCTTGGCACAAGGAGACGGCAGAAAAATGGGGCCCTCCGGAAAAATCGATTCAAACTCGCTCCACGAGTACCTAAGCCACGCTTTAAAAAGCTAGTGAAAAATTGCCAGCGGTTTTCCTCTTTTATTTTGTTTTCCTCCAGCCTCCACCACTACCTCCTCTAACCGTGCCGCCCCTACCCTGCGGCCGCCTTGCCCTCTTTCTATGCACCTTCTAGCCCGAGTTCCTTTTTCTCTACTCTGCTGCACACTCTTCCTTGGCCAGAAACGCTTTTCTTACGGTTCTCGCTCTGTGGCAAACACTTCAGATTAATTGTATGCCCTTCGCGGGGCTTCTGATCGATTCGACGGTCGATCGGCGTGGAACACCGTCAGACAGTTTCGGAGAATCGAAGAGATTTCACAGCGAAGCATCGTCACGGTTCGATTTAGCAAAGTAATTGAAATGGAATTTATGGACGCTCGTTACGAAAAATCGTTCGTTGTGCGCAACGCCGTCGCACGACTATTTGAACTTTGAATTGGTTGTTCAAGTTACGAATATTTCGAATGAATTTTCAGGGATAACTTCAATGCATCTAATTTTCCACAAATTTTCTGACGCTCCGTTTCGAGTGCAGAGAACGAGTTTTTCCGATGCGCTTCGGTTTTTCTGCCCCTTTTGCTCGAAATCAGTGGACGTACAATTTTCGCGTGGAAGTTTCAGTATTTCTGTAATCGAAGAGTAGTTGGTAATTTGCTAAGGAGAACGGCAGAAGGCACTTTCTGAATATAAGGCTGTTTAATATAATTTTACACACATAAAAGGTCTATCTTTAATGAAGAACTTCTGTTTTGGACTTCTTAAATTAACAATGAGTACGTATATAAGTATATAAATGAACACCTAATGTTACAGTGAAAATTAACGTTGCCGAATAAGAGTACAAACGTGACTATAAAACTACGTGATAACGAGAAGTCGTAGGTTATGACGTACAGATAATTTTATAAATAATAAGAGAAGTTCGCAGCAGAAAGAAGAAGTGTCGGACCAGATAAAGTGTAGAAGACTGTTACTTCATTGTTTATAGTTGCGTATCGCTTCTTTGAATGCCACTCTGCGATGGTTACTATAGTGGAAATTAGTGACGATTTATCCAATTAATATTGTCACGTTGCCAAGAAAGTTACATATTTGTTCAGGTGGAAACCTCCAATGAATTTATAATAGTTAGAAATTTATGTAACATCTTTCATTCGTTGTTCGCTCAGTGTGATGTGTTAAATTTATGCGTTACTTCCATAATTCGCGCCGAAATTTTTGTAAAATCATGTGAATATCATACGGTGACGATTATTTTCAGATAAGGACAAAGTGTCTTTAACAAGACAAAATTAATTCACAAATCATTAATCGCCATTTTAATGATGTTTAAGTGTACATATGCAACACACAGTGGGTTAAAGAAGACTAACCATAATTTAAAAGGTACGTACTATTCAACAAACTGAACAAAAAGTGTTTAGTATATATGAGCCAAGAAGTCAATATTTTCCGAATTACAAACAATTTTTTCAGCATACAATTTTTTATAACTAATATTAAATAATATTCATTTTTCGACCCACATTTATTAAACGTTTTTTTTTTTTTAGTTTGATGAGTATTATTTACTGTGTAGTAAAATACATTAATCTATTAGCCGTGTAGCCCTATTTTAAAAGTGGGTACCTACGTTGTGTCGCAAAAATGATGAGATGACGAGTATACTTGTCAAACACGGAGTGTATGCAGCTTCTGTAAAATTGAATTAAATTATAACGAAATGGCAGTTGGTTTTTCTGAAAAATGATTAACTTGTTGCTCAAATTCATTGATATTATTGACAAAACTAAAACATTCCGTATTAAAAAAAACAAGGAAAATCAAACACATGGAAATAATTTTGTTGTTTCTTTTCTTATTTCGTTCTTGTCTCAAAATATTCTAAAATGTCTGAGATTTACGAATATGTTTTAGCTTTCACTAAAATTTTAATTCAAATAGCAAATGGCAATTACTTTTCTCGCATCACGAATATACTCGTCATAACACAACAAATTGCAATTTCTTCATGACGAGTAGACTCGTCATATACAGCTAACAGATTAAAAGAGAATATAACAAATGAATCAAAATATACAATTTCCGTTGGCGCATGAGAGGAGAATGTATGCGGTAGAAGCAGTAACAAGTCTCGTAAGACCGGAGCGACTGAACTAAACAGCTTAAGGGCTGAAATAACGAGGAGGGTGTGCAGTTAAGTTGTATTTCAATTAACGCATACATCCATTACATCGAAACTGGAGGCTATAGAAGTGGAACGAAGCGAGAGGTCGATACTTCCTGCGGGCCGTGTATTTTGGGCAATCCAGTACAGCGTTAGGCCGTTAATATCGCAGCTTGATCTCAGCCGGAGAACCAAAGCTCGCTTTCAGGTTTAAATGGCGGCTAAGTAAGCTCCACACTCGCTTCTCTCTTGCTCTTCACCCTTAACCACCCTTCACCGTTACGCGCAACGACTAATACGTATAACTGCACCTTGCGGTTACTACCACACCGACGCATAGACAAATACCACCACCGGAGCTCTTGCATATCCTTCTACCATCTCTCTCTCTCCCTCTCTCGTTCCCCCACTGCATCTCTCTTTTCATCTTAGACGTACGTCGCGCAGATCCTAAATTATGACACACGAAGGCGTCGTTAGCGTCTGCCTCCCTTACGTTTGTACAAGTTCCTTCCGGCTCGTGTCTATCGCCTCCTGTATTTTGTCAGCCGGAATCAATGAACGCGGAGAACAAAGAGAGATCAGACGGAAAGAAAACCACGTTCCGTCGATAGAGTCTGGCGAAAGTATAACGAGCTGTGGCGGACGTGTCCCTAGGCGACACAGAGCACGTTGCCGTATCCGAGATTTCGTTATTAATATTTAACTGCGCCAGAAAGATTAAAAAGTTTCAGGAATTTTAATATAGCCACCCTCGCGGGAGTCGTTTCCATGCAGAAACGTACACGGCCGAGTTTCCCTGAGGCCCTACGGATAAATGTGTACGCGCACGTCCCACTCGTACAAACGACCATCATGCATTCGCGTATACATACGTATGGGGTGTTCGTTAAATCTCGTGCCGCAGAGATCAACGGTTGATTGTACGTGAAACAGAAAATTATGTATGTACATTTTTTTTAATTTCGGTTTTCGAGAGCAGAATATAATCCTACGCTTTGACGGACGAAGAGTAGAGATAGGCTGAACCCTCAGTGGCCCTGTGTCGAGTCTGACTCGACATTGCATTTCGTCCCAGAAAGCTTAAATCGAACACTTCTTATACATTAATTATCTAGTTTATTAAAATATATTACTATAAATGAGGGGTAAGAGAAACAAACAAGGAATGTTATAAAACAGATTTATTGAGAAAATCAATTTTTAATACTTTAGTCCACCAGTAAAGAGACAAGGTTCAAGTAATTGAACTGTATTGTTTATAACATGAGGTTATACTCTAATTAAACAGCAGTAAAAAAAGTAGGCATTGAAATAATTGTTTTACATTTTTTTAATTTTTTTTAATTTGAACATTGTAGAATAAAAATGGACGTTCCCTGTTTTTTTCTCTTTACCCTTCAAATATGCATGTTGCTGTATCACTTAGATTACGCTTAAATATTGAAATAAACGCAGACTATACGATTCTATCAAGAAATAGAATTTGTACTGTCCTGCTGAAAGTATTAGGTGATGCCATAAGTAATGTTCCCTATCTTATAATTCACGTGTTGAATAAATATGAATATATTATCCAATTTTGTTTTGTAAAAGTTGTACTGGGCATGTTATGGAATACCAGGGATCTACTTACAATGTTTAGAATTTTTCGCTGAAAATGTGGATTACCATAGGAAAGACCTGTTGCTAACAATTTTGTAAATAAGATGCAATTTTAGTGGAACAATATTCTGATTGCGTTTGTCACGCTCTAAATTAGTTGCGTTTACCAATTATTACCGGTTTTGATAGCTCAACAGCTTTTTAAATGATACTAATTGGTTAAAATCAAGCTGAAATAAATTGTCTTGAAACAGTATAAATTTGTTGAAGATGGAATCAGACAATTGTTGAAACAGTTGGACACAGATACTAAAATTAATATTTATAATTTTGACAATCAAAAATAACTGCCTTTGTTAATTTTTTTTGTTTGATGAAGTCATATTTAAAAACAACATTACTTATGGGATAACCTGATATTTCGAAACGCAAAGGGTTAACGATATAATTCGTGACAAAATATCTATAATTTGAAGTCAGAATCTGATACTGTTTACTGACTTAATAAGGATTAAAATACTAACATTAGATATCTCACTGAAGCTAAAAGAAGTTTCAGACTGTAAATATTTTTGAGAAACGTTTTAATCCGAAACATGTAAGTGGTTTAACTTCAGTAGGCATAAATAAATAATAATTGTAATGTAAGTGATACTCATTCTTAATTTTTAATTCATTAGAATTATAAACAGGGTATAATAAATATTTCTTTATTTATACAAATTAATCATAGTAAATAATACTTTTAAAATTAACAAATGTTCAGGAACTTTTAAACCTATTATTGTATATCGATACACGTTTGATTTTCAAACAAACTTATCTATCACATGTCGATAGTTCATATGCTCATTTCTACTCAAGACGTGATTGATAACTAGTGCCTCAAATTCAATTGAATCAAATAACTGCTAATTTGTTATGTATATACTCATAACTGTATAATTATTTAAAACATACAGTGTCACGAAACGAAGAGCTACCAGTTCGTTTTTTGATAGAGAATACAATTCTGAGTACAAAATTTTAAAAGTGCTCTAAAAATGAATGTCAAGATACTTTGTGTACCATTTGTTTCAATTACGGAGATAGGCGACAGTAATAAATAAACTCATGCATAAAGACATTTAATGAAGATACGTTTACGTAACGGTTATAAGAATACCACAAGTGGCAGAGCTAAAAAACGTGACAAACAGCTAACTTTTATTTGTATTGTTGATTCAGATATTGTTGGAAATGTTGTCCCCATTGCTGTAATGAAAGTTATACCTGTTGAATTATGGGTGCGTGGGCACTGGTTAATGATACCTGACCTTTCACTTTTTCGAATGCTTCAATCACATTGACAAACAACATTGTATAGTCGAACTAAAAGTAAACATTATCAGTGTTTTGAGAACTCAGTATTGCGAATAGAAATAGTGCTTTGTGCAATGACAATCCAGACTTCAGTATTGTTCGAATAAAATTATTTTAAAGTGATTATTCAAATTGTTAAGGTCAGTGACAGGGACCAGGTTTAAGGTGCATACGTGACTTCTGCTATTTTTGAGATTCTAAAGAACAGTGGCATACAGCTTGTAAATCTTAGCTGCCAGGAAGTCCCAAATTCCGCCAAGACCTGGTTACTTGGACGTTTTCCTGTGTTCCCAATAGCAATTGACGCATCATAAACCCATGTGCGTGCCAGGCTTTGGCTTGCGAGTTGGTCCGATTTCTTCCAAGTTGTAAATATGCAAAAGGGTATGTATGCAACGCCTCCACGTTTGGCTGTACAGAACCTGCGGAAAAACCGCCCCAACTCCTTATTGGTATTTTACACCCCGACCTTGATAAGCTGTCTTCCAAAGAACATACTGGAGGAAATGTACATTCATTATTTAAGGACAGTAGAATTACGCTTTGAGTGTCACGCTCCATTAGCTGAAAATGGCAAACTTGCTCAATTTTTATACAAAATGAATGTAACCATGAATTCTACCTTTTTAGTCAATAATATCAGTAACATTCATCATTTTTTTACTGCTTCTATTAGAGCTGATTAGGTATATTTTTAATATTTTACATGATCAAATAAATAATGATTGAATCTGTCTGTCACCCAGATATAGGTGACGCGGCAGTCAGAGTCTTAAAACGTTGATTAGAATCACTTCACACTGAAAACAGCCGCTTTCCTACAGCCATACCTTTGTAGAAGTTCCCCACTCGATGAGAATTTGCGTATGAACATCTACAAAGAGGGGCCTAAGACCAATCTTAACGTATGGTTGCCAGGTCTGGTGTGTGGACTAGAAGGCTGTTCGCCATAAGCTGCAAGTAACTCAAAGCAAGATACTTAAGACTATAACTAAAAGGGCGAAACGCTATTCTACCAAAACACTGCATGAGGAAACTGGGGTACCACTAATTAATTACTTCATCCAGACCCTTAATTCAGATTATGAAGTAGACAAACATCGAAACAGGCTTGTCTGAGTAACTGGTACATGTGATATTAACAGGATGTCGTATGGCGTCAAAATACCTTTTGCATTGTCAAACAGATCAGATGCCTTGTAACTATGCGACACACACGAGTGTGGTATGCTGCTCTCAGGATATTGCAACTCGATCTAATACTCATGTCTTATTTTTGTTTAACAAGTTTTTTCACATTTTTCTCTTCTTACTGCAGGCATAATATTATAATTTTAATACTTCAGGCAGGAAATACAGTCAATAGTGTACTGGCAAATTGGCTGTGGCTCGCTCCAACAGCATTACGGAAAAGGAGACCAACCCCTCCTACTTACTATAAAATAACAAAATAAAAACGTTGATTAAAACCATTTCTGAATTCGGTAGAAGCATTTCTGAACTCGTTGGAACTATTTTGTCAATCATCTTAAAACTGTTTTTAATCAGTAAGGACTTTTTAAACCTATTTGCTGGTTGGACTCTCGAATATTATTTGGCACACATTAAGAACTTGTTATTACTTAATAAAGTTTATCTGTGTTCCAAGTATCAGAGTCATAACTTATGAATTCTAACCCAAATAACAGGTTATCTTATTTGATTAAAAGTTATTTTCAACCAGTCACACGTTTGTTTATTTGAACAACTAAGTAACTTTTTCTTAATTGCGTTATAACTTGATTTTCATTTGAATGATTTTTTATCTTATTTTATATCCGAATATGCTTTATGTGCTTTATGAAATAATTTTATAAATAATACCTGATATTCACACTAACTGTGTATAACAAAAAGAAGTTTTTCTCACATACAATATAATACCTCCGTCAGCTCCGGTAAAAAAGCTCTTTTCATTTGTTGCAATGACAGATTTGTCACACTACGATTGTCCTTGAAGTGAATTACTTGGAACAAGAACAATCTTCAGTGATACAGTTTTCAAATTATAAAACAAACATGTCACTTCGCATATCTGCTACGCAATATTCTATTTTAGATTAAAAACTTTAAATGATCCTTTACTTTGTTATAAACAGTTATTTATCATTTTATTTTCATTTAAAATAAAAGATTATATTGAAATGATTTAGTTGGTATGAGTACAGAACAAGGTTACTTTTTTAAAATTATTGTGAAAATTTAAGTAATGTACTTAAGTAATTCATAATATGGATCATTATTTTGATTTTTAATATTTATAAGTAAATATTATAAATTAATAATTTCGTGTTTTGTATTATAAATAATTGTTTGCTCAAGTTTATGATATACCGCGCCTTAATTAACAAAAGCGATTCGCGGATAGAGAATACGATTTTAAACTTCACTGTATTGTCAACAGAGCGTCGAACCAAAGAGAAATTTTGTTGCTCCTTCCATTTATTTTTGCGTAAGAAACTGTCCCTTGCGCAGTTGTGCTACGATTTCTCTCAGACCTGTATTTCTTTCATCCCGCCAACATGGAAATAATCAAACATTTTAAATTGTTTTAAACAAAACTTTTCATGCGGAGTACAATAAGTACATGTAGTATACCTTTGTTATTTCAAACACGAAGCTACCAGTACTTTAAAGCAGTTTGCGGTACGAACCACTTGAATTCTTATTAAACTCCGGACTTTTTATTCTTTAAACATACGTCACTAGGAACTCGCGGAATTATAATTTACCCACACAATAAAGTTGAAACGCATTTACTGCGGTTGTAGAATCGCCCCTGAACAAATATTATAAGCAATGAAATGTTTGGACATAACTGAACATTTTAGCATTTGTAACAACGCAACATTATATTGTATATTATACTATCATAGCGAGTATTACAAAGTTGTATTTTTCATTGATATTTTGTAAAATCTCCGTTTCGCGATAACAGCTCGAACTCACTTTAGCAGTCTTGCGGTGATCTTCTTCACTATTTGTTCCCGGAGTTCTCTCCAGAATAGTGACAAATGTACCCATAGATCAATCTTGAACCGTACTATCATTATAACAAAATACTAACCATATCATTAAAAATATACTATGTAAACAAATGTGTGTAAAAGAACTGTTCATATCGAAATAATTAACCAAATCTGTATCGTAATCCAGATTTTCTAAAAAAAATGGTTCAAAAAAATATATATGTATATATATATATATATATATATATATATATATATATATATATATATATATATATTACTATGTCACATTCACTATGAAACTTAATTAATAATTATATCTCATCTTTGCCGATACACCCCCTCGATCTATGATTACTGCATTCACTAATTTTGGCAATCTGAATATTAATGTTTTTATCGCCAGATAAAATACTTATACAAGCCTAACAGAGATTGAGTCGAAATCTTTGCAGCTTTAGTGCATTCAAACAGCCAAGCACTGAAAAGTATCCGTACAGACACATTCGAAGTCTACAAAATAACTTCGTTTACATGTTAAATCAGTGATGGCCATCGGAGCTGCGGCCTTACTCCACTCCAGGTCCCTTCCCCTCACATAGGCTATGATTTGTGACAACGATAGACAGAGAGGGGACATGGAACGAACTGGAGGGAACTGAAACGAGGGGAATGGACCTAGAGTGGCGGAAGGCCGCTGCCCCGGTGGCCATCACTGTCTTAAATGAATCTGATCTATTAAACTATTAATCTACTCATTTATGTAACGAATTATTAAAGCTAAGTCTGTGCTTGATCTAATATAAAACTACAGAAGTATAAAAATTAGGTGTCATATCACATATTCGACAAAAGTTGTAAGTGTCCTAATATTTATGGACTGCAGTGTGAATATGTACGTTTATTGAAATTCATGCTTTTACTGTGACATGTATACAAGAATTAAAATTCAAACCCATTGCAACGTTATTTGCAGCGCAGAATCGGCAGAATTTTAACGAACCTTGTTATCAATCCCGTGGCAGTCGGATCTAGAATGATCCAGCGATCACTGGACGATTTCGTGGTGCAGCTTGCTCGTTGGTCGTTAACGCTCGATTGAACGCGGCTCGTTCTGCAAGTATATCGTCGCGAAACTTCTCGGCCTGATCGCAAGGTTCAGTCAGACATCCGGCTACTAAAGTTATCCCCTTGCTTCCAGCCGCGATCGTGCATTACGAGCTGTTGCCGAAAATGCACGGTCTGTTTCGATGCGCCATCGTTACAGACCGGCAGTTCCGAATGAAACTTTTCCTTTGACTGGCCTTTTATGGCCATTTGCATCCGTCTCGCTTATTTCTTGCGATTACTTTCCGATTACTTGTTATTGATAAGGTAATAACACTTTTCTATGCGAACAAAGTAAAACTGTACAATGTAGCGTACCGTGTTCCTCTTGGATATTGAGAAAAGATTAAGGATTCCTTACACGTAGACTTAACGTTGTGTGAGTTTAATAGGTGAACAGTTGAGAGTTGTAAGTTTAAATAAAGTGTATATACTTGCAATTAATTTTTCAACTGTATCTGTCATAATATTGTTACATCCTCTGAGCAAAAGTATCTACAGGCGTACTTCTGATTTTGAACACTTATGTACTTATTTTGGTCAAACCATAATTTTTCTATAGGGCCAAGCAATTATCTTTTGTCAAACGCTTTTATAGAATAGAACAGTTAGTGGTTTCGATTTGTGCTTACAAGAAATACTACATTTATACAGATTTTGGAAGCGAGTGCGAGTAAATATAGCCAGTTACTAGACAAAGATGTTTGTAAAATCCATGGGCGTTTAGCTCCTTGTCTAACCAGACCACGCTGACGTGGGTAACAAGGTTTGGGGCTACTGGAATGCTTTCGGCTCAGAGTGCAACACTATTTTTATGAGTTTATAATACGTTAATCGCTATGGAGTTAATTCATATTACACATTAGTAAACTTCTGAGTGCTCTAGACCAGTGGTTTTCAACCGTTTTCCACCCACGGACCGGTGAAAATAGGATAAATATTTCCCATAACTATGACAAATAAAACCCATTACTTATGATAGTATTCTGTGTATTAGTTTTTAAATCTAGTATTATAGAATGAAAATTCTATAGTTATTTAAATGTAGAATAACCAGAAACGGAGCAATAAACACAAATGCTAATAATAGAACGTCTTGAACTTTTGAGAAAGCAATATTTAATTCAAATGATGTTAGTACGAAGTCTGTGTTAAGCGAGAATACCTTTCGTTTTTGAATGGATGGAAATAGTATTTCAGTCAAACAGAGGAAAGTTGTTGTCCGTATCAGAAACTTTGTACAATTAATAAACTTCTGTACGAAATCGTTTCAAGTCCTAACATAATGAAAACAGGTTGAAAGCCCTGGGGGTTACTAATGTTCATCGCTTTAAATTTAAATTAATCGAATAACCACTGAATTTTTAAATGTTTTTCAGAGTATCAACATTGTAGTGATAATATAAAGTAACACGTGCACCATCGAGTAATTAAATATTTTTTTCTTAGTGATTTATATTCAAAGTAGTATACACTATTAAGGTAGAAAAATAATAGAACTTACTATTTTTGAGAAAACTTCCTTTGCACTCGGCAATGATCTAAAGCAATTAATAGAATACGTAGAACTTTAGAACAAGTTCAACAAAATAGTAAACTATAAATTATAGGTTAGCCATCAGAATCTTGGCCCTATAGAAAAATTATGGTTTGACCAAAATAAGTACATAAGTGTTCAGAATCAGAAGTACGCCTGTAGATACTTTTGCTCAGAGGATGTAACAATATTATGACAGATACAGTTGAAAAATTAATTGCAAGTATACCAAAATTATTAAAGCGGTAGGTATAACTACGTAAGAGAGATTTGAATACATTATTATGTTCTTGGAGTTTTTCTAAAGTTTAGTGAGTGTCTTAAAACTTTCAAGTGGTCGTATATCTTCTTATACGTAGAACAGAAAGATTTGCAAAAAGAGAATCAAGAATCTACGTAGGTTCTATACCCATATTTTATACTACCAGTCCGTCTTCCTTTTTATCTTCGTTTTGAATATCTTTTTCTGTTAGTTTTTTAGAAACTACACAATTTTTGAAACTTTATTTATGTTTTTTTCATTTTTAATATAAATGTATTGGATAGTATTTAGTTTCAGGATCATAATTCGGAACAAAGTAATAAAAATGTAAGAGAACGCTCGCATATGTTGGACGTTTCCTTTCGTGACAACATATTTCATATGAATAAATAATCGATATCAGTGTGATCCATTTTAAGTGTGGAATTTGCAAATAACTTTGAAGTAATCAGAATTTGCACACTGAATCAAATTTACATTTCCGGCTTAATCTTTTATTTGAAGTTACTCCTGATCGATAATTCATGTTATTTTATAGCAAGACTATAATCTCAGTATGATATAAAAAACGTACATTCATTCTTACAATCTACAAATTTTAAAAATATATCATGTTGATATTTTCTAATAAAAGTGAATTACGCTAATTTCTTACATGAGCAGAATGAGATTATCAATGCGAAAATGTAACATTAATCACGGATTTGGTGTACATAATGGGCTAGTTGCTAGACTGGCTTATTACTCGGAGTCTAATCAAGAGTGAAGGCAAACATTTGGTTTCCCCGGGATTACATTTACCAGAGGATTAATTTCTACTGATGAAAGCGTATAATTGTTTTAGTGGTAGCGTCACACCGAATAAATAAAAATAGCTATATTTAGGTCTCTTTTGTTCGGGAAAATTACTTTTTTTCGTACATATTTTCCTATTATTATTCACAATATGATGGTTCTTAATATTTCTTCAATATCTCATCATCATGTATCGCCGATATTTACAAAATAATGGTCTTATTTGAGCTGATAAGATTGATGTATGCATACTTCCACACACGCTTACAAAATTTTACAGCAGTTCTGAATATAAAAAGAAGCCCTATTTACTTCTAGCCATGGCAGTGACTACTGTAGTGATTTTCAAAATTTTATTCTGAGAAAGACAGAATAACTAACCTGCCTAAAGCTATCATTTACGAATTTCTTTAGGATATAAGTATACATAAGCTTTATGTGTTCTGGGAAAGAGAATAAATATTTTAGAATTGTATAAAGTACAAACGATTTGTATATACGTTCCATTCAATAATAATAAAAACTCTAAAATACACAAATTGGGCAAGCAGTTTTAAAAATTGTATATTTCTTGTGAAATTGAAAAATATATAGTAACAATTAAAAGTACATCAGAATATTAAGCACAGTTTCAACATATTTAAAGTAATTATTCGGATTATTGAACAAAATCTTACTATATTATAATAAAGAGACAGAGTTTCTTTGTATGTTTGTAAAAATCTCAACAACTGCTAAACCGATCGTTATGAAATTTTCACAATAGCTTCTTTACATTTTCTAGAGTGCCATAGGCTGTATTTTGTCGCAAAATAAATACTATATCGAGGAAAAAACATGGGATTATTTTTGTCGGCGTGCGGGTGAGTCGCCCACGAGGGCATAGTTCACGCACATCCGCTAGGTGGCAATACCCGGCGTCCGCATGCTCGAAAGAGAATTCGAGCTACAAGATATAAGAAAAGAAAACAAAGTATTTCTAATTCTATACGCAAAAAAATCGTGGGCGGGGCTGCATCCAAAACATGCTAGTAAATTATATAAATATTACAATAAAAAACATAGGCCCAAAGAGACCCGGAGAGTGGTTATTCACATAAGATTTGGTTTCAATCGTTTCCAAAGCGAGTATTAAGTATGCTATTTATAAAATATGTCATGTAACAACAATGAGTCTTTGATTAACGTTAACCCCAGATAACGAATACTGTATCAATTTTAGCATAATCAATTGGAACGCATAAGAGACCCGTTTTACAAAAATTACTTGCACCTTGTTATCCTGTATAGAATGAAGAGTTTCTCTTGAGAATTTATAAGTAAACGATGTCAATAATGAAATATTTAAATAAATGCGTCATTTCACGGTGTACAAATAAAAAAATTGTGACACTTTATTTATGTGACGAAAACAGGTTGTCTTTATATGTTTGTATTAGAGCTGATTCACTTGAATCGCAACAAAATTCCATACAGTAGAACCTCGATTATCCGAACACCGATCATCCGGAAACTGATTATCCTATGTCAGTTACAATCTGAATATATCATTAGTGACACTGTGTGCTTAATTGTACGCTACGCTGTATTTTATATTCTAAACTGCAGTTAATATTTGTATGCGAAATGTAGTTGCAACGTGAATCATCCTGCTGCTAATTGTACTTCGGATAATCGAGGTCCTACTGTACTACAAAAAATATAATTGCACACATATGTACTTTCATCAAAAATTTTCATAACATACTCAGAATGTTTCACTGCATTCACCAAGAAGTTTCAAAATTTCGCTACACTTTCTTCTATCATTTTCCCAGTTCTTTTGTCGTACTCTACAATGTAGAAAAGCACGTTTCTACAGGAATATTGAAAACTTTTTTATATCTAACCATTTTTATAACGCTAAAAAATGCATACACGGCGATGGAATAATATTTTTACTCTTCCATCGAGTCTTTGCTCGAGAAATAACACGACAGTAACGCGGGAAACGCTTTTCGAATGTTCTTCTTGAAATCGCACCGAATACAGCTGCTATTTCTTGGCAGACGTAAAGAAGAAGAGTGCGAAGCGGTGGCGTAGCATCGAAAAGATAAAAAAGTGCGACTGCTTTACTTCGCAGATCGTCGCCGTTGCAGGGGGGCGTGTAAAGAGGTGAAAAGAGGGTGCGAGGGAGACGAAGAAGTAAGGGCGGTTGGGAAAGTTGACAGCCTCCGAAAGTTTCGACACCCTGTAGGAAAAGCGACGGCTCGATTAGTTTGCAAACGACCGTACTTTTGCACGAGATCTTTATCCGTAAAAGTACAAACAACTTTCGCGTGCTATCGGCTGGATAGAGCCAAAGGATACGACTGGTTCAATTGTAATGTCCGGACATAATAATTCAGCTTTCACTGTCTCCCTGTGTTATTTTTTTCCTCTCCTCTCCTGTTCCGAACTCCTTCGCACAATTTATGAGCACCGCTCAATAGTTTCTCCGATCGAAGTTCTTTAATTGCACCGATACAGGCTCAGACTTTTTCAATTCTGAGACTGCCGATGGATATATGCTTTATTGCTTTAATTGAGCTATTTTACTACCATTGTGAATCGGAAAATCGTTTCGAAGCCGAATCTTTTTTCTCCTCCGTTATTACTTTGCAATCGGAAAAATCTTGATACAATTCTTTATTGAACGATAGAATTCATTTTTATAGTTTTACACGGCTATTATAGTTTACGGGTCCTTCGTTTTTAAAATATATTGTTAGCTGATCATTTTCGAAATAGAAATTTGGAGTAACGTTAGTTGAACTATTATTTTAAATAATATTATACTTTATGGTTCATTCATTTTTTTAAACACAATGTTAGCTGATCATTTTCTAAATAATGTAGTGGAGATATTTGAAATACCCTTTCAATTAACGGTTTATTTTATTCACGATTATTTAACACACAAGAATCTCTTATTGTTAGTGATTGTCTCTGAAATATTTTATACGTAAATTGAATGGTGCAAAATATATGTACTTAATGTGAATTTCTAATAACTCTAATACGGATAACAGAGAATGTATGTAGGTATTGTACTGTTGTACGCTTATAAACAAAAAACTATTTCACATTATATTGCTAAAAAAATAATTAGCTCATCATACGTACGTACACATACATGTAAAATTATATTAATTGTACCTGTGTTTTTTTAATTTTCGTTATTGTAAATACTGCAACTATTAGACAACTGCAATTAATTGTTTGAAAAACAGCTATAATTTCTTTAAACCTTAAAATAAACCAAATTTGTAATATGCATTGAAATTATTTTCATGAATATTTCTTTTTTAATACTTAAAATAAAGAATAATGAATTCAACCTTTTTTTCGAATTGCTATTATTTCAAACGTGGGTATATTATATAATTTAAAATAATACTATCGAAAATGGCAGATTAAAATGATATTTTAGATTGTTATTTGACATTTTCATTTGAGATAAAATTATATTCAAATTTTGCATTTGTTTAAAGTAACTATACGTTTTTATCAAACCCAACAAAAATAAAAATGTCCGATGAAACAAAATTTGAAAACTAGTAAGAGTGAATAAGGTTTTCATTCAGTTTTCTTAACTTCTGTTGTATCTGCGTAGAAGTGTCAGACCTGCATTTGTCGTACAACAAGAATGAGATCAACATTTTTATTAATTTATGTACATACTGCATGCAAGTATCACTAGAAGCCCGTTGGTCTCTAGTAAGACCTATCATATTGAATTGCCGTATTAATTAATAGAATGTTTAAAATTGATAGTGCTTCTATATGCATAATTATTATTTAAACATTATATGTATGTTCTTTCCTTCGTAAGTAATTCGGTTATTATTGTAAAATATAATTGCTTTCTGACACATCATGTTTTTCCAATCGCTCGTTTTTTAAAATGACCTTCTGACCACCACTGTATCTATGTTTGCAGTTGAAAAAGCTGGAAAAACGAAGGCTCGCATGAAAAAATTGATTGTAAAATTCATTTTAGTTTTGCACAACCACCCTGTTCTCTCGTATACTGGAAATTTAAATGGACCTTGTATAAATGTACTATATTCGGTACCAACAATCATTTCAAGTGAAGAACAAAATATTACATTAAATAAATAATCATAAATCTAATAATTATGTTACTTGTTAATATTAATTTATTTGAAAATTTGATATAGAAATTGAGAATTTTGAAAATGCAAAATAAAATTTCGCACTACATCGTCAATACTAATTTATATTTATGTGTTAACATTCCTTCTGCAATGAAGTTTCCGAAATTTACAGTACATCATTTCATTCATGCATCAATATTAAGCGTACTTTACTGAACCTACTTTTCGTTTAAATGTTTGATATTGAAATTTACTTTTCACTGAGAATTCTTTCGAGTCGTTTAATACAGAAAACTGCGTTTCAGGAAAGTGCATTTTGTTACAAGCGTTAAATTACTAATTTTATTTAGTTCGCCACCGATGAACAAGTTTGTTGAATATAGATTTTTTATGGCAGTATTGGATTCTAAATACAATAGATTCGTTAGTGAAGCTTACAATTAGTATTTCCTCTCGTTCGAAATTCCCGCACCTTCCCAAATTTCGTATAATTTCCTTTGAAATCCGATGGCCTCGGTTTTCTTCGTTTGCCAGTGCACATGTCAGCCCCTGTACTAGAAGCAAACCCTAAAGTGGACGAAGGATCAAAGTAAAATCCGACGAAATAGCTTACCCCACCGGATATCGAGTTTCGAGGGTAGAAGAGAATTATTACTTACGGAGCTTTCGCTGGCTGCGTACTTACTTACCCTCTTATTGGCTATCCCGAAGCATTCCAGTATTTCTCATACCGACCGAACTGCTCTTTACTTGTCGACACATTTTATTTTGTTCCACGAAACAATACCGATTCTGAGAAACAACTGCCACAAATCACGTCTCGTGTGTATATTTAAAAATTCAGTTTCAAGCAAATAATTGCTTGAATTTATATCAGGTATAATAAATTTTGCATGTACCTTTATGCAAGCTAGTATATGCGTTGCGTGATTTTTTATAATCATCTCGTTTAATATTCTCGATCAACAGTAGTCAATGTTTTTGATACAATACTTTGCTGGATCAAAATTTTAGAAAGTAGAGAAGTACAGAAATAATAATAAATAAATACAGATATGACGATCATTAAATATGGACAGTGCACATAGTATTCATTAGTGTTCGAACTACAACTAGAATATGAAAGTATTATATGAATTAATTTGACGGTACTGTTGGCAGCGTTAATGCCACATTAAGCCGATATAACTAACAATGCCTTTCATTTTGCATCCCATATTTACGATATTAAAACTGTGGCGATTTCAAAGAATGTCTCTGATAGTTCCACATTTATATCACATTTCAATTGTTGGCAGGTTATTGATAGTATGCTTATTCGAACCAAGTAATAGAAATGTTCCGGATAATTAACTAATAATGTTATAATTGAAGCGAACCGATATACATTAGATAATAGCCACATCAATTATTTTGGTTCAACATTGAATTAATTGGTATAAATAGTGTTGTCTAACACGTTCAACACTAGAATGAAGGATTCCGTGCCTGAGCTGTCTCACAGAAACGGGTTAATTAAGTTTTTATTGAAACATATATAAAGAAAACCACAATAAAGAGCCTTTAATTAATCACTAATAGTCAAGATGTGGATATGAATTTAACACCTTGAGAGCCACGTGTATCACCGGTGACCCACGCACTACTTTTAATTTCGTGAAATAACTGATTACCCTAACGAAATTTTGAATTACATCTATGTTCCAATGATAGTACGATATAAGAAGTATATTATCAAACAAATACATATTTATATATTCAATGATGCATGTTAATAAAAAGGTATTTTCGCGTGTCTGACTAGTTCCTGGGTTTTCCACTGCGGCGCTCAACGTGTTCAACATTATTATATTAAAAACAGCGACTTATATTGTGACTGACTAGTGTAATCTACAGTTATTTTCATATGCCAATAACATGATATCGTTTCCATAAAAATACCTTTACTTGACCAAACAGTGATTTTTCCACAATTGAATCGTTTATTATTAAAAGAACGTACATCCATATTTTGGGGAAAATTAAGTTATGCGTTTAAATTGTTGCAGGTAACCCAAACTTCGGGTTATGGGACCCAAAAAAACATCAAATGTGACTTTCGATATCGCCTATCGATACCGATAGAAAAAAAACGAATAAACATTGTTTCGAAGAAAATTAAGTAAACTTTTTATTACCTGGTGTCAAATTTTAAAAAATTGGCATATACTCTTTCAATAATAAACGATTCCATTGTGGAAAAAAATCACTGTTTGGTCAAGCAATGGCATTTTTGTTGAAACGATATCTTCTTATGGGCATATTAAAATAACTGTGGATTACAGGAGGATGAAACGATGTTCCCGCCGTTAAATACGAATCCACACAGATCTGTATATTCACGAGTGTTGCGAATGTACGGTCACTTGATTTATTGCCCCTTAAGATTATCACTCCTTCCTGTACCAGAAGCTATCCCCCGTCTTCGTCCTCTGCCATGCTCTTAGAGCTACTGCTACTTCTCTGAGTGGTTTGCGACTTCCTGTTACGGTTTACGAAGTGAATCTAGAGTCTAGAGTTCTGACTGGGGGTTGAAATTCATAGATCAGTCACACTCTGGGAGAAATCTTTCGTGGTCTGGCGAATGTCTAAACTGGCGACGTGGATATTGCCTATAAATAAAGTTAGAACGCAATTCGTGTAATATTAAATTATGGAATTGTTTGTAAGAGTAACAGTAACAATAAATAGTCAAAATATTTCGCAATGCATTATCACGTTTTCGCAATGCAATTACGTGACGGAATAATTGCCAGTTCAAGATTCTTATGCAAATGATATATATTCCATTTTGAAATCATCAATTAGAATAATCAGAAAATGTTTTAACATCAATTTTGTATTATTAAAAGTAACTAATTACTTGATATCCTATATATTCTTCATGGTTTTGTTTATGACTGCTTCCCGTCTTCCAGATGTCTTGTTTATACCTATCAAATGATAAATGGTAATGATACTTTCCGACAGAAAAACTCTATAAGATTTTACGATCAACCTATTGCATTATACATAACAGTATGTTTTAAACAATCCTAGTACTGTACAATGTTATTTTTTCTATTTTTTGTGTTCCTTACCACGTCAGTAACACATTCAGAATCCGTGGAAACTACTTCCAAACAAGGAACATTTTCGTGCAAAATTGATGTTGTTTGTTACTTTCGAACTACTTAAATACATACAAGTCGTACAGTAGTCAAGTGTTATGATCAAACTGTGGATGTTTGTGCAGATATACATTTTTAGACTTCCATATTTCACATGCTAATATAGTTCAGCAAATGAAACTTCTACGAGTCTACATTTGCTCCTTGAAACGTGTAAAGTATGTCATTTTTATTTTGCTAAGTTATTACATAAGTGTCCATTATTCACCAATTTCGATGTATGAAATTGTATAAACTTTCACAGTCTTATAGTTATAACTTAAACTGACCTGAGAAGGCAATATATGTAAACGTTCCCTGACTATAATACAAGATAAGTTTTGTCAACTAGGTTATATTGGTCTTCGTCCTTCATTTGAACAATATTCAAATGTTCGCCTTAGCAATCACTTTATTATGTTATTAAATTTGACATTTCTGCCGTTATTATAATATTTTACCTTTGTTATATTTTGTAACGAAGAACTGACACATTTATGAAACCCTGAGAGTAACTACAATATGAGAATACCGATATAATGTCATATCAGTATTAAAAGAACATGTATTCTATCTCCATTGTAAATGTATACTTGTACAACAAAATAACGCAACGTTCCATTAAATACTCTTACTCTCTGACATTATGTAATTTTGATTAGTGAGAAAGCTTTTTAACCTTTAACTTTATTGTCTTTGTACTTACAACAGTTTTGCACAAAATGCCATACACACAAAGCAGTACATGCTCTCTGTAATTAATGATTCTTTCCAATCGTCACTTTAATTTTCAATTCATCATCTTAAATTCTTGATTTTAATACGACTTAGCAAGTGCAGACTTCACAGAAAATACAGGCAACTTCAATTTCGGTATTCTGTCTATAAGTTTCCAGTGTTATGAATATTTCAGTATCAGATAAGCCAGCGATGGCCACCGGTGCTGCGGCCTTCCCCCACTTCAGGTCCATCTCCCCTCATATAGGCTGTGTTCTCTGTGACGGCGATGGACCGAAGGGGGGCGAGGAGCGAATTGGAGGGAACTGAAACGAGGGGAATGGACCTAGAGTGGGGGAAGGCCGCAGCTCCAGTTACCATCAATGGGATAACCGAAAGAAATGACGTTATAACTTGAAGGGTAAGGGGAACAGACAAGGAATGTTACAAAACAGATTTATTGGGAAAGTCAATGTTTAATACTTTCGTCTATCAGTAAAGAGATAAGGTTCCAGTAATTGAACTGTATTGTTTATAACATGAGATTATACTCTGATTAAGTAGCAACAGAAAAATAAGCATAGAAATAATTGTTTTACATTATTTTAATTATTTTGCAAGTTGTACACAGTAGAATAAAAATAGACGTTCCCTGTTTTTTCACCATACCCTTCACTTCTATTTTGAATGTTTGGTGTCGCCATAGCGAACGTGGCGATTAAAAAATATCATTATGATTCTGAAGTGACTTATGTTATTATTTTCTTGGACGTATAATTCATTAAATGAAACCAGAAATATTGACATTAGTTAGCCTGAGCTTTAAGTGTTAATCAATTAATTCTGTTGAGTATGGAAGCCAGATTTATTAGAGACTGTGTCTCAGATACGCGAGACTTTTTTTATTATTTACGAAATAGAAGAACAATTCCATATTATTATACAATAGAACCTCGATAATTCCGAACCATTATAATTGAGGGATACGCTATGCGAATAATCAAATTTTTTCAGACGATCGAGCTACTGAATTTTCATTTTCTAAAAAAAAAAGAGGTTGCTAGATATAGGTTCACCTCTATTTCTCTTTTGACGAGCCCACATGTGCATAACTATTTCAAAAATTTTAGTAGCACCAAATTGCATTACCTTTCTGAGTGCAGGCTGATGAATGTTCACTGTAATTTATAATTCCATTTTTTCGATTGAGTTTTTAAAATTCAAACTGCTGACTTTCCGACCGCATGTTCAAACGGTATTTTGAAAGATGAATACTGTGCATACTAGTTATTCTTCTACACCGTAAAACTGCTAGAATAACCGAACGTTTGTACAATCAACGTTTGGATAACTGAGCTTCGCATATGTATAGCAAACAAAAATTTAAAATTCGACTTTATAGTTGGTAATTATGTTCCCGCTGCTAAGTAATTAACTCCGCGTGATTAAGAACAGTGATTAGTCTCTCGTGTTAACAACCCACATGCGAATTAACTTACATAAACGCCACTTTAGAGACCGCGAGACTATGATACGGTTTTCCAAAATTCAGAGAAAATGTTTCTATATTGCCTACCAATACAGTAAAAAGCAGATTAGACTCTTTCACAACAGCAGAAACATTTCTACTTTCATGTCAGAAGCATTTGAATTTTCGTACATTCCAGAGAAGAAAAACTTTGAAGTTTTCAGTCATTCTGTATATCGAACTTTTTATACTTTTGCACTACTTGAAATGAAGTTTACTTACGTTAATAAACGCCTCAATATTCACGTTCACGGATGATACCGCAATTCTCTCAATACACGAAAATCTGAAAATTGCAATAAAAAAAATCTAAAAACACACTTATCAGTACTATAAGACTCGTTGAAAAATAAGAAAATCAAAGTTAACGTAACAACGTGCAATCATATTACATTTATCAGTGGAAAGGGCGACTAGAGAATTTGCTCATAAATCGTACACCCATTCCGAAAGTGGAAAGTGTCAAATACCTAGGCCTTCATCTAGATAGCGAACTAACTTGGAAACAGCACGTCTCGTAAAAATATCAACACATAATAATGGTTAAGAAAAACATGAACTGGCTAATCAACAGACACTCCAAACTTCACAGGCAAAATTAACTTTTTTTGTATAAAACAATAATCAAACCAATATGGATGTATGGCATGGCTGCAAAATTAAATATTATGATAATGTAGTGAGCTTAGACAATTTATTAGATAAACAGTAAATGCCTCTTGGTATCATAAGAATGAGGACATCCTCAAGAACTTAAAAACAGCCTCAATTTAAGATGAAATAATTCACCTTCTAAAAAACACAAAGAAAGAATAGATGCTCATACTAATCCAATAAGTTTATCCTACTTTGATCCAATCCTAAGACGATTAACAAAAAAATATCCCTTAGATCTCGTAAATACTTCACTATTTTCTGTATAAATCGTAAAGAAGAAAAAGATTTGGGTACTTAATCGTGTTCTTCTGCTTCTACATTATTGTTTCGGTATGCGGTTTGCTCAGAATTTTGTAACAATCAATAATTATCTAATTAAATTAAATTTGAGGCACCGGTCACCGGTGATCTCCACGACAGCCAACGTGTTAAATAAAAAATCATTCTTGTAAAACTTTGAACAAATTTAACATTTCAGCAATAGTACACAAACAAAAATATGTGACTTAATACTTAAATGTACATTTTTTGTATGATTTATATGAAAAATATCAAATTATAGTGTGTCTGACTAGGTATAGCTGTTTTCACTGCGGTATTCAATGTTAGTTACCCTACATAATGCTGCAAGTAATAGGAAAAAGTATCATGGCTTACAGGGTGAGTAAATATTACTCAATGAAAGATAAATAGCAAACATAGTGGACAATTCAATACACGACCAGTTATAAATAATCTGTTCAGCACAAAATTGTTTGAAGCTTGTATAATACACATTTTCCGACCAATGTTTATGAAACATTTTGTATTCAATTTGATAAGCAATATCTACCCTGCAATTCGTGAATACTTTCTTTAACATCCTGCATAACATTAGTAATTATATACTAATCATTCAAATAAGCAAGTTGTCAAAAAAACAATATTCATGACTAGACTGCGGATTTTTATGAAATTTAACGTATCCAAATATCGGAAAACGGCACCTTTAAAGCCGTGAAAAAATAAAAAGTACATTTTATAAACATTCTCACAACAAAATACAGTTCTAACGATGTTTCAATTCTGTAGCAGCAATAACATAAAAAATATTAAATGTATGTTTGCATACAAATCCGCAGTCTATTCATGACTTACAGGGTAGATAGTGCTCGTCAAAGTGAATAAAATATGTTGAGTAAATACGGATAGGAAATAAATATTATCCATGATTTAAACAATTTTGTTTTGAAAAAATTGTTTAAAAAATTGTTTATGAATCAGACAATATTGACTTTCCAATCTATGTTTACAAGCTATTTCTTGTTCGATTCGTTAAATACCATCTATCCTAATAGTACCCAACTCCCAATAAACCTGAGTACTTCTTTTAATAGCCCATACATCAAAGTTTCACAAATTGATTCTCCGTAATCATTTGCTTGAAAACAAGCCACCGGAAGTTAATTAATGTTGATTCCTGGTAAGAGGAATGGTAATTCTATTTTTCTCGTAACATTCGTAGAAGTGCATGTAGAACTGCAACGGTACTAGCGGACGGGTAATAGAAGACAGTCGTAGAGGGTGATATTCCCTGAAATGATTCAAGGAAGTTGCCGAATAATGCGCCTCGCTGGTTCGGCGGTAGGCACTTAAAATCCGGAGACTGGAGTCCTTTGCCTCCGGTCTGAACGTCCGGGGATTCCACGCCAGATCCCGGTGCTGGGTTATAGTAGTAATAGTAGCCGGTCGCCAGCGCCCGAATCTACCGAACGAACGGTGCACTCGGACTTGAGACGCTGTCAGGGTTTAAATCTTACCTCTCTTACCTCCCAACTCCCTGCATCACCACTGCCACACTCTCCTCTTTGCTCTCTGACTTTGCTACGACCAACCACCCCGTTGCTCTCTGCCTCTGCCTTTACCCCACGGCCGCCTCTCGACAAACTGACCCCGTAAACTTAGCCTTACCCCGGCCATCTCTTCAGCTCGTGCACTTGCTCCATCCCTCCTTCATGCTCTCTTGCTCCAACTAAACCTTCAGCCACGACCACCGTTTTGTTCCTCGGCAAATAGTCAAAGAGAATTCGGTCCAACGAAGCAGTGACATAGTTATGACCGCCTTTAACGTACCTACGTGCCGCATTCGTAATTGTCTCGTTCGTCCCGCGTAAGTTTATAGCCGAACAGCAGCGTAACTACTCCGTGGAATGGCTTGATAAGTGGAGACGTGTATATTCGGGGGAGGAGCTCGTACGCAGTCTAGAGATGCATTTCTGCTTCCGTGTTGTGGATACCTAATTGTGGACGTTTCTCGTCAACACGGCTTAAGGAAATTCAAACATTTAATCAGGCGTCGATCGGTACTTACTACACGTCATCTTTATTTCACGTACGATAAGTCATCTTCTTTGCGTGAAATTCAAAAAGCATAGCGGAGGAATTGTTTTCCTTTAAACGCTTTCCACAGTTAGCAGTGGGAACACGGGCGGAAGGGGCGCGAGGAGAAGATACGTAATGGCTCGACTCTTCCGGTAGGAAGTTTTCAGGATGTTTGACGGCGGGTGAACTGGCCAAGCATGTCTGAGGTAGGGTTTGGTAGGTAGGTCAACGAGTATGAAATTTCAATGAGGCAGCTACTCTCCGTCACCACGGAAGAATCCCTCGGCGCGCGTATAGTCCACCGGGGCTGAAATTATGCTTAGAGTCTGAAATATCGAGCGACGAGGGAAGAGCGGTAGTGGAAGCTTGGTAGTAGAAGAGAGAAACAGAGACGGTAGTAAAAGGAAAAAGGAGATGGAAAGATCTAGTAAAAGGCCGCATCGTGCATTCTCTTTGTAAACCCTGCTAAGGATCTCCGGCCACTCCTTGCCCTGTGCAGATAGAGAGAAGAAGATAGGACCGAAGAACATCCAAAAACAGCCCACGTACGAGTCCCGCTTTGAAGCTCAATATCTTGTTTGCCGGAAGTCGAACCTGCTGAAATCAATGTTACTCGCATGTCCTGTCCTGAAGCCTTTCAGGCTTACTAGTTTTTTGCTTCTTAATTTGCTTCCTCCTCGCGTTATCCCTTTGAATGTTCAAGTTAAATTTTGTCTCTCATCCAACTCGCTTAATGCGGTATAGTTTCACTATTGTAAATAAGGGATGTTTCAAAGTGTTTACTTAATATTAATCTAAAAGAAAGTATCATTAAAGAACAACTTCCTCTTGACAAACTTTGTTCACAACCTTTAACAAGGAAGAAACTTTAACTAAGGACCGTACTACACTGGAAGGACCAAACAAACATGATTTTGAGAATGAATTTGAAGTAACTGCAAGGCATAAATGCTTAATTAAAAATAAAGAAACTCGTAAACACAGTGAATGGAATATGCCCGAAATTAGAAATAGCGGTATGGGGGAGTACTTTGCTCATTAGGTTATAAAAGTGTACACTTATAGCGCAGTCTCTTCCATGAGTAGGCTTTTCAAGCAGTTTGTCTTTTTTAATCCCTTTCTTCCGTTCCGCCATACCGGTTATGCTTGAAACCCTTCGCGACTTCTTTTCTTGTACCTACAGCCCTCTTGTCCCGTTGTGTTATCCCCACCTGATTCGTACTGCGGCAGGTGTACATAGGAAAAGTAGAAAGAAAACGGAGGGAAAGTAAGAATAAGAAGGTGGGGTAGGTTGGTAGCCAGGTCGTCTACCACCTCAACTCACCCTTTCGTGCCTCGAGAGAGGACGAAACAGGGAAAGAACTACCCTCGGAGTGGAAGCGCGTCGACGCTGAGTCCAGGCACTTGTTGTCCAACTAAAATATTCAAGCCACTCGACGGCACAATGATATGTGTCCGCCCTTTTCCCTTCAGTCTACCGAGTCCAATGGTTTCTAGGCTACTCGAGCTACTTCCAATTCGGCTCAGTTTGTCGGATATCCTACGACCTGGAAAAGCATTCCGTTCGTTGCCGTGGGTCTTTCCTAGATTTCGAGACGTCCTCTGCCCGGTGTTAACGTACGAACAACCCTATGATTCACAGCGGTTGCACCCTCAATGCCTGGTCTGCGGTTTTCGCATCACCGGTACATAGAATCAGAAACAGTTTACCAATTTTGCTCTGTGTGTCGGCAGCTCTTTATTCGAAGTGAAATGTTGGTAATGTGTGATTCCTTGAATAACGTCCTCTGATTCGGCATAATCTCTTCGGGGCATTGTGCACCCTTTCAAACGGTTCTTTGTTCAGAAATGCAAGGATTGATTTCTTCTCCTTACAGTCGATTGCTTATAGGAATTTGAGAGATCCATTCAAGGCTACGAAAAATTGATGTACTTAATAACGTGGGCGAATAAACTGCGAGAACAGTGGATGGCCTGACAGGTCTCTCTTAGGTTGACCGTCATTTATCGAAGTATGTTGAGATCACACGTATACAGACACCATGATTCAGTGAACAGTAGATTTATCTGTATAGCGCGTGTAAAATCAAGTGCACTGAAGAATAAACAATACGTAATTTTCTTTCTATATGAAGTGTAAAATGTTTGAAAATTGTAAATAATATTTCGGAAGGAATCAGCGATTAGTTGTTTTATGTTTGAAGATCTAGAAGACGTAAAATTTTGTTCACATGTTTTCAGCAAATTATCTTGTGAAGTGTTCGTAGAAACTGATGTAATGGTTAATGGAAAATGGTTAATTCGGGTTAAATTAAGTGAAATATCTTAACACATTATTGACCGGAGACGTATTAATACGTCTTTTGTTATCAGAACGTTATTGACCCGGGACGTATTCAGACGTTTTTAGACAGTGATACAATTGAAATCGCCGTGCGAAGTTGTTAGAGCTTAGAATTGATAAAGTGTTCATTATACAATTTATTATTGTGCTTATCATTCACATTTAGCCTCGTTAGCTTTTTTTTCTGACTTTTTGTATATTGTGAACGCAATTTTGTTACCGTAAAATTTTCAAAAATGGCGAAATTTACTCACACGCGGGTGTTCCAATATTGACTTGTATGAAAAATTGTTGGTCATAGGCGTTAGTTTCTACAAAAATTCCCCTGTCAACAATGTGTTAACATATTTTAGAGACGCCAGAACTATTTTTGACAAGCTAGCGCCATTCAAAATTTGATTCAAGTCTGTAGGTATTTTGTAATATCTTTTGTTCTAGCGTTCATTGTCTTCTTGTTCAGCGTATTACGACTTTTAAAAATTGGTGGACCTTCTTTAGTAATCCTGTACAAATGCGCACGTCATAAGTCTTGTCAAGGGAGCTTGATCTTTCAATCCAGTGACATTACTAAATTTTCTTAGAATACGCTGTTTCGGATTTAATGGATTACTGAGGCTTTTGCGTGATTTCAGTGGTCGTTCCATTCATATTCTACGGCTTTTAAAAGTAGATTTTGTATTTCCTTGAGCAACGTTTTTTTATAATATATATAGGGAGCGTACAAATAAATAAATACACAAAGTCATTTTCAAACAAAAATCAGAAACTACAACCGCCTAACGTTCTACAACTCTTATATACACTCCATAAGTCATGGGACACTTACTAATTTCAGCTTTACATTTAAATTCAAATTATTAAACATCCACTATATTGAATCAAACGATTATTTGCAGATTATTTACACTGAATACAATTTCTAACTGTTAAAATATATTGAAAATTATACGTATCAAGTTTAAAACTTGCTCACTAATATATGTTCCCCGTTCCGACATGATAACTCGAAATAGCTTTAGCAATCTCGCGGTTATTTGTTTGGTGTTTCTTTTTAGATCTCTGTTCACAATCGCTACAAATGTGTCTACAGATCACAAACTCGAAAAAAATGTCGCCCAAATTTAACACATTGGAAAACTGGTCTTCAACCATACTATAATGATTTCTGTTTTTTTTGTATGTTAACTATAACAGAATACTAACCATATCATTAAAAAGATGTGTAAACATAAATGTTCTTAAAAGAACCGAGCATATCGAAATAAGTAACCAATTCTACTATATCGTAATCCAGGTTTATTCAGAAATGGCAAAGTGTCCCATGACTTATGGACGGAAATGTATGTGTCGTTCTTTACATGTTAAGACTTCTACCATGCAAAATAATAACATGAGATAAAATGAAGGCATTCTGATAGATGGGATCAATAGTATGAGTTCCATCAGTTCACAAAAGCGAGAAACGAACGGAAAGAGAGGTATTCCATAAAAGACTAAGTAATAACGCGACGTTTCTCCGGCAAAAGCAATATATCAGCGCGCGTAAAAGGAAACGTAATAAACAGATGATCCATTGATATACATACTTTCAATCGTAATTACAACGTACCGCGGCAAAAAGGGAGAGACAAAAAAAAAAGGGGGAGATAGCTGAAGCTAAGCAGGACGCGATGTTCAATTGGCAACTTTTTTCATTAGTGCATCGAAACCGAACCACACACAGTCGGGTCGAGTCGAGTCGAGTCGAGTCGAGTCGAGTCGAATCTAGGCGAGGCAAAGCGTGTAGCGTCGAACGTAGCGGGTCGAGAAAGAAGCAGGAACGAGCTCTTGCTCGAACTGACGGACAGGCCGGCGTCGGCCGTGCTTGGCCAGCTGGCTCGAACAAAGAGGGCCTCGAAAGGGATGTGGAATGAGCGCACGAACCAGAGAAACAGATAAAGGCAGCGACGGCGGGTCGGGTATTCACGATCGGACGCAACACGTAAAACGATGCAGCCCCAGAAACGACGGCCTTTCTATGAAAGTGCCTTTCCCCGCTTCGCCAATAACGCACACCTCCCTGTACAACTGTAGCCGCCACGACTGTACGGTAGATCGAGCGGTTAGCAAAGAGACAGAGAGAAACCCATGCCGGGGTGACTGGAGCTGTGTGTACATCCACGCTGGAGACGAGATGGAAGGAGGACCGATGGTGGGGAGTACGGGCAAGAGCTCTTTGAATACAACCGCGGTTCGTGTCGGTTCGTTGGTCGGCCGAGGGTAGCTCGAGGGGCCGAGAAAGCTCGAAGCTTCAGGAGGAGAAGGGGTGGAATTGGTACGAATATTTAAATGCCGAGGGATTTGAAAAGACTCTTCTTGGACGTTGCCCTCCTCCGTCCCCGTCCACCTATCGCTAGGAAGAGCCTTGAACGTAGAATGGTTGCAACTCGGACCTCTAAAAAACCAACCAAAAGAAAGAGGTCGAGAATCTGGGAGAGACGGAGAAAAGCGAAGGAAGGACGAGGGCGAAGGAGAAAAACAGAAAGCGGGAGTTAGCTGAGATTCGAAGTGTGCGGGCCCGCTGTATGTGTGTATACTTGTGAATGAGTTCGTGGACGTGAGTGTCTGCAGTCAAAGTTGCGGAAGCCAGTGGAAGGAGTCAGGATATTAAGGACTGACCTATTCGCGTGAACTTCTAGCTTTTCTGTGGTTCCTGCCCAGAACGGGCTGCAAATTTTTTCATTTAACATCTGATGCAGCAATTGCTTTGCAATCAATTTCTTTTCCCCTACGTTCGCTGATATTGGAAATGCAACGCTTAGGAACTGAAAGGGAAACCTGCAGCCTTGACTGTCGTTTTTTCCTCGAAACCGGGATTAATAAATGGGAGGCACCATTGCTACAAAAATGGTTTTAAACATTAAAATTTTGAAATTGTTCTTGTCTGCATAATACTAGATTCTCGGTTCCAAAATATACTGCATAGTATCCATTCTTTGTCGTCAGTAATTCGTTAAACCCAGAATGAATCTTTGGATCTTTCAAGTTCTTAAAGTTTTCTGTTTAATTTAAGTAAATAAACTCATCGACAGAATAGTTGATAAAACCTGATAATTGTTATGTAAACCACTTTTGTATGTACTAACATTCAGATTTAAAAATAATTTATAGTTTACCAATCGATATAATATGAACGTAATGGTTTTAGTAACATTATTAGATAATCTTTAAATTGATTAGTATGGCAGAGTATTAAATTAGTATTTACGTCTGGCATCTTTGATATGCATATTAATATTTTTATACAGTGCACTGTGACGAACGATTAGAGGCCGTAAATAGAATTACATCCAACTGCTTTATTAGGACCGTTCAGAAATATACTTCTATACACTAAATGTAATTTACCACACGTTCCTTAGTGTGTTTACGTACTGATTTACAGTATATGTGAATAAAATATTTCCCGTTCAAGTTTCAGACTAATACTTGAATTTCATTCACGAAATTTCACTTGACTTGAAAGCTTAGACTCTGATGTTAAATTTTTAGCATTTAAAGTATTCCGAGGTGGAATTTTAAGCAAAATTATTCGCCTATAAAAGCGGAGTTTTAGACTTTAGAGTTTATTCAGATCAAAATGGTTTCGAAACGTATGCGGTATTACGGTCATATAATTTTCTGACAGTTCACTGATGTTTGTTAGCCCTACGCAAACTTTGAGCGTAGTAAATAAATATGATTTAGTGTCCCCAAAACCTTGACAATGTAAAAATTCACTTAAATAAATATACATTTTAAGAAAATTGTACCCAAACGTACCTATGTAAGCACTGTTTTAGTAAAATTACTTAAAACAACTTTACGTTTATAGTAATTTTAGTATGTTGAATGCTACGTACATTACTTTACATGTTACTCACTTTTCTCGTATGTTCGCTCATTTTGAAACATTATTTACTGATAGAAATTATTTGAGTGATGTGCGATATGTTTAATGGATATACAAAATTGTAGGTTAAAAGTTCTTCTAACATCAACTTGTAGGAAAAAGGAATTTTCAGGAAACAATAATATACAGCGAATTAAAGAGAATTTATTGAGTATGTATATCTACATGTGATTAATAAAATCATTTCAAGGTACACTGTTAAATAAAGAGATTATTAATATTATTCAACTTTATCTTAGAATATTAACTGATTTCCTATTTGCACAGAATGAATGCTACAATATTTACTGTTGGACACCTGGGTTAGATTTTTTCAAAGAACGTTATGTCGATTAAAAATCGATAGTCTCTGGAGCACCATTCGTTCACTGAGTTGTTTAACCATAACGCTCCTATAATTCCCTAGAGTTCCATACAAATATGGTTTATTATCGGAAAATGTTGTGGAACTCGTGTATGTTGTTGATATTATTACGAAGCAACGCTTTATAAACGGTATAGAATTTATGGTTATTTTTCAGGGCACATAACTTTACTAATACAGCCATCTCATTATCAAGATCCATCGTTATCGAACTACTCCAAACAATTAAGTTATGGGATCGATACTTGCACTCTGTTTTCCCTTGTTCGTGGAAGAAGCATCCATCATCATTCTTCGATAAAATTCGTACTTTACGTTAACTTGTACATTACTCGAGTCTACAATGAATAATTCATGCATCCTCCGATTATTCAGTTAATAAAACACTGGATAATTATTAACTATTCTAATTTATTTCTTAAACGACGAATTTCTATCGAGTTCACTTGATTTTAAATCAATAAAATGTGATATTTTTTTTTATTAAAGTTTTTCAATTACTGTTTACAGTTTTTACATCAACGTGTAAAGTATTATTTGATTTTATTGCGAGTATTTATTTATATCGTGTTTCGAATTATTTCTCATTTGTTATTTACGTTGTTAGTTTATTACTTTTTTCCTTACACGTCAAGCCTTTTTAATGTATTTTTCCTTTTATACAAATTCAATTACTAACAAATACAGTATTCCATAATTCTCTCACTACAAGTAAACATAATTCAATGAATGTCACTCGTCACTTAGCCAGTAATTCTATTAGACTTGTTACTTCATGTAATAATGAAACAAATATTTTAACAAAAATATTTGAACTTATTTTAAGTATGTAGTAAAATCTTCGTAATCAGAACACTCCTCGAGTTAGTAATATATTGTATACGCATACTTCAGTATCCTATCTGAACACATTCAAACGTAATAGTTACTTGCATTTATAACAATCAAAATGAACTCTGTTTATAATACATTAAGCTTCAAGTCCACGAAAACAATAATAACAATATTCATGTAGCTGACGAGAATATTGTAACTCACAATTTAAATTCTAATAGTGATATGCCAGAGAAATAAATTGACAGTGACAGTGAGGATGTGTCTCCTCGTCCTGACACATTGGTAACATAGAAATGACAGAAATAAGTATTTTATTATTGAAACATTCACTTACTCGAACCTCTGTGCCTGAAACTTGTATACTTTCAAACTAAACTTATTTGGAATATAATTTTCAGTGTCAAATTATATTATTTATTATTAAATATGTACATTACCATCTTGACTACCATTGAAATAACTAATGATATTTGAAACATTTCTTCGAACAACGTTTTACTTTGTATTATGAATACTTGAAATAAAATTCCACAATCTTGTTCACAGAAATGATTGCAAAATTACTGTCTGTATTAGATGGTCCACTGTTACGTATGTTTGTAGTTAAACTATTTCACAGTTTAAATTAAAAAGTAAAACTAGAAGGAATGGCAAATTCATGATACGCATTAAAATTATTTTAGCGATTATTTCCATTTTCATGTTAAAAAAAAGTCAAATGTCTCTTGTTTCAAACATGTAAATTCATATTTTCTATGTTACAAAGTGACGCTACTGTAAATGAATTGTAGGATACACTAAATCATTATTACTTGTCTCCTCTTGAAATTTGTCCCGGTATGCCATATCTCCCTGTTAGTTCAAATATCAGCGGTTTCGCTGTATTCATAATATCCCGGCACGGATAATAGGTACGGAATTTAAGAAATGAAATCTCAGAATCTCTTACGGGATGCAACAGAACTTGCTTTTCTGGAGAATAAATTCATACCACGAAACGCGTACATTCACCGTCCCTTGTACGTGCAGTATTCAATTTACTTCATTCTTCGTGGCTCGGCTCGTACATCGGAGGCCTGCGAATAATAGCGTATACGCAAAGCGCATACCGAGGCCGTTCGTCTTTTCTCGCCACGTCGGGTAAGATCATGGTGCGCCATTAGAAGGGTAAAGCGGGCAGAAGGGTCGAGGTTGATATAAACTCATATTTTGGTCACTCCGGCGAGCTTTAATAAAGAAAGCTCTCTTCCCACAACGCAGGCGGTCCGATGAGAGTCGGTGTACCGTGAATCGTGGCCGCTATATAGATACCCGTACCTGTCAGCATGCTCCACGTTATACATCCCTTTGGTATATGCGCGTAGGTACAGACATATACGTGCGCGACACATAAAAGCGTAGCATGGATGAACGAGCGACCAGGACGGTGATGTGGAAGCGGATAGGATAAGGTAAAGAAAGAAGGTGGGTCGAAAGAGGATACAGAGCATGGCAGCAGTGGCGAGGTGCGAGGACGGGGAGATACTGCGAGTCGTAAGCGGAGAAGGCTCCACAGGCTCCAAGGAGCTCGCGATATTAGTTTCCACATTTTGAAAAATCTCGTCACCCAACACGCTGTCATCCACCCCTCTCCTTTTTACCCCAACTCTTGCCTTCGTAGTCACCCCGGCAGTACGCTTCAACCTATACTGTTATTTGCATACCCGCCACCCGCCACCGTCCGCATGAATATGCATGTGGATGTGGCTGTGGATGCTGGTCGTGCAGCCTTGCACACCGAAATTTCAGTGAGGTCTTCGTCGGAATTTCGGGTCGTAAACGTTCCTCGTATTATACGCGCGCGGCTACGTGGATCACATGGATGGTGACGCAGCGAGCTCGATTCGCGTTCCATCGGAAGGACGCACCTTTTCACGTTTAACGACTGTACATTTTCTTCCGTCGAGCTCCCGCGATTACTGCAATTTTCATATCCTCGACCGTCGATAATTAAAAACGCACCACGCCACGGACGTTGTGAATGACGCATGGTAATAACACGCGCATAAAGAGTACGTTCGGTGATCGTTGCTTTAATTTGACCGTTCGGTGAAGCATACATTATATTCAGGACTCTTAATTACAAATTATACGTGAAAAAACATTAAGATTGTAAAAAACGGAGTTGAAAAATTTCTTAACATGTTGAACACCACAGTGAAGATAGCCATACCTAGCCAGACAAATTCTAATTTGCTGTTTTGAATGTAATTTGTAATGAAAAAAAATTGTAATTATTTAACCTTATAATTTGTAGTTTATATTATTATTATTACGACATTAACATTTTTCAGAATTTTCTAAGGATTAATAATTATTTAATGGAATTAAATCTGTGATGATGATCACCGGATGACCCCCATGGCACTCACCGTGTTAATAAAAAGGTATCTTCGTGTGTCTGACTAGTTACTGGATTTTCCACTGCAGCGCTCAACGGCGAATGATTATGCCTGCAGTTATACACAAGAAAAGACATGACATTTTCTCGAAAAATTTGTGTTTATGCTTTCATTGGAGTTTCAAAGATGGAATTTTTGGTTTCAGAAGATAAAAATGAGTTAAAGAATTTGTTTCTATATGAAGCAAGAATACAATAAAATCGAAAGTTCAAGATTTTAAGAATGAAAACATGTGACTTACGTCGATTTATTTTACAACCGCAGGCATATTCTCTGATGCAAGGAATAAAATTTTCATTGAAAAATTGTGAATACGTATGAAGCAATTTTTGTTTACCAGTGAACAAACTACACAATAAAAACTGAAAGGATCAAATCTGATATTCTGTTGTACTCGAAAGTGCTTCGTCGCGTCGACAGAGAAAAACACTGCACAGCTTCAATTAATGTTAATCGACATGCTGAAAGTGCAAGACGTTATTCATACGTGATCTTCTGGGAAATGTAGAAGGAATTATAAGATTATCTCCGTCTCGGTGCCGTTTAACGCATGATATATACATCTGGAAACGCATTCCTACCTCCTAGGTACATTGTGCATACATATGCATTCGCAGTAGCTTATATATCGATGTCGTTTCGATATCATCGTAGTGGCAATACGTATGTACGTATGCGTGTATATACATACGCAGGTATACAGTTTCGCTTGCCTCGCTGGCGATCATACATTCTGCAGGGAAATATTGCCTGCACATAATGTACTCAAACACACGTATACACGCCTGTAATTGTATTGCATTTATTTGTAAACGTGTATGCACTGTAACTGTACGTGTAGAAGCTCGCTCGAAAGGGATTGTTGTTTGAATTGTGGACGAAAGAATAGGTGTAATAGTAAAAGGAGCAAGGAAGGCAATACACGGGAAGATCGAATGGGAGTTTCGTGACTTTGGTTATTAGATTTCTTCATGGACGTAATGCCGGGTACTAAGTCTGAATCGGCCGCAGAAATAAGAGAATCCATGCCGATTCATAATTCATTCCCGCTCGAATCGACAATAGCGTAACAACGATTTTCAGTGAGACTGCAACACGTGAGCAGCACATGCCGTTAGCACGTTGGCTGCCAAGGTGGTCACCGGTGACCAGCAGCTGAAATTTTGCTTAATTAAATAACTAGCAATTCTTATGCGCTTTTTGACGATACTGATATTGTAGTACTAATGTAAGGCAACGCCTGTACGTGTCAATAGTAAATGTTTTTGTTCCTTTTCGATTTATGTTTAAAAGAGGACATTATAATATGTCTGACTAGATGTGGTAGTTTCCACTGTGGCATTCAATGTGTTAACGTACGATCATCTATTATGAATGAAAAGTAAAATCTGTTAAGTAAAATTGTCGTTTATATCTCACTTACATTCTTAAATGCGATATTACTTTTTTTAAGTTCGTCAGATTGTTAAATACGTATTAACACACAGGTTACAAAGAATAGAGGAATTATTCATTCAGTATAAATTAAAATTGTTAATTGATACTTCATATTAAATAAATCAATTTTTACGAGTTTCTCATAGAGACAATTGTGAAATTAATAAAAATATATTTGTTACTCAGATATGATATAAAGATGTTGAATATTATACGTATAAAATATTTGCAGGTTTATAATGGCAAAGTGTTAAGCTTTTTCAAAATTACAGCAAAGTGAGGGATCGTAACTTTCTCATTAAATCTCCTCATTAAAGTAGTTTTACATAAATAAGACACTAAACTTCATAGACTATTTTGATATTACATGAAATTACTTTTAATTGCGATTTTAAGTAAGCGTTTTACGAAATAATTATACGAATAATTTGAAGTGTGTGTTTGACTACAACTGGTATGCCTGCATTTTGAAAGCAAATTGTGTGCATCACTTTATGAAGAATATAAACACGACGCTGTATATAAAATTAGATAAAACAGCACCCTGATGAGATAGTCTTCGCTTAATAAGTCGCAGCTAACCGAGCCGAGAAAGGGTGAGATATATCCATCCCTTCCCGCGTTGAAAATAAATCTCATGCATGAATTAAATACACCCTGAAAAGGGTTGAAAAGAAAAAGGGGTGAGAGTGAGAGATTAATTTATTATGCTCTTGTAGAAATGAAACATGCCGTACATGTAATGGGTACACTCAATACGGCCTCGAGCAATATATTTTTATAAATAGAAAATCCATTAATTCGTTATACTGTCGCATCTTTCAAACAGCTTTCAGAATAATATGCAACACAGGCGTCAAATTTATTGTTGTTAAAACGAAACACAGTTCTCAAAATACAAAAGGACACCATTTGCAATGATAATTTTAACCGATAAAATGAATTTTCCTTCATACACATGGCATTTATATGTTAAAAGACGTTATACGGTTTACACTGACAAATTGTTTTATGCCATATGCACGCGATCAATTAGGCCATATTAAAGTAATTACAGTGCTAATTTAACTGACTATTTTCAACGTATAATTAGATAATATTGACATTTAAGACAATTTCGCACTCTAATAATTATAAGAGCTACCGCATGAAAAGTATAATGTATTTGTAATAAGATAATTCTTTAAAAGTACCCCGTTTTCCTTGAAATGCGCCGTCGTGAAGTTTTAAAATTATATACGGACAAGGTTGCACATCCTAAGTTTTATTAGCAAAAACAAAGTCATCCATCAGTGACAGTATCTATTTTCGAACGTGTTTATCCTTCATCTATTGCAGGCGTCTATGTGCGATGCATGCGCGCCTTTAAACTTGTGTGTTTATTTGTCTATACTAGCTACTTCCTTCATACACGATATAGCTCTTAATTATATTTAATGAGACACGGACACGTGTAGTCATCTCCAGAGACTCGACGGAACGAGAATCCTAGAATGTAGTTATTGACACGAATTAGACAAATGGCAATTAGCGCCTATGTAGCTTTAGTAGGTGAGAATTTACTGAGCATTAACACGATCGATCACCGTTAAGCATATTACACATGCGGACCGAGCTAAATATATTCTCACTTTCATCGCGTAATATGTACTGTGTGATACATGATTTGGAATATCTGATCAACGCTGCATGAAATGGATCAAAAATGACTGCATAACAACTCAAATTAAATACATAACTTTATAAAATTCTAAGCGATTTTAAAAGTATTTTAGTAACATAAAATAGCAAGATTTCGATCGAATAATTATATACTTTTTTGAATTATTTATATTAAGAAAAGTATATTATAGTGTTTTGTACTATATGCGACAGTTACCCCTATGAAATTTCATGTAATTTAGAGTAGTATATTTTATAAAGTTTCTTACCACATATATCTTCTGTTATAAGACTGAAACAGAATTTATTTGAATATGCTACAGGTTTTATTCATTACTCTCATGTTTTATTATTTTTGGTAAAAACATCTTAGGCTTTCATCGAGTATACATGTGTGTAAATCTTTTTGATAAGATTATACAAGTAAGATGATCGACCAAATTAATCAAATTTTTAAATTCTTTTTGTTCTTGTATTTTACTATTTAAAAAATTATCAAGGACATAAATACTATATTTAAATATATTAGTCTGCTCTTCTAATTAATAATACATGAATCCTTAATGATATAGTATCAATTTACAGTCCATTAAATATACTACAATAATTGCGTTAAATAGACTAAATTTTACAGATAATTAAATGTTGATGACATGATACCAATCCTACACAGAAGCATATTGACGCTATTGACAAACATGATAAATAATTCGTTTAAAATAAATACGAAACAGCATGCTCAGCCATCACTGTTTTATTGTTTTGGTTACATCAAAAGCAACCGAATAAATGCTCCCATCGGCAACGCCATAATCTCTCTTTGTAGGTAACACCGTAAGTAGAAATCACTTGTGCGTAGGCAGACATATTAGACCACATTAATATATTCTTTTTCGCAATGGAAAATCGTTTAACTACTCAAACACATGGTAATAGCTTTTTGCAAATGTGGATCGTTAAGAATTCAAATATTTATCAACTTCCTATTTTATATTACTATAGTAACATCCATATTACTAAAAATTTCATGGAGGATAATAGAAAATGAAATTCCAGCGAGGGTTGTCGATGACCTACAGAATATAGCACGTGTTAACCCTCAAACAAAAACCTGCATAACTAATATAAACTAAACGCAGCGAATTTGACTCATTTTTGGATTTATGTACAGGCAACTTTTGGAAATTCTGTATGGAAACTCGACTTAGTAAAAAAAAATGAAACGAATTTTTGAATTCCATAAACGTTCTCCATGTTACACAGAATTTAGGGTAGTTAATAAATTAAATTTTAATCAATTAATATTGATGCACGGATCGCCGGCAATTTTACGGGCTGGGGAATGTATTAGGTACACTCATATTTCATGAAATTTCGGCAACTCCTTTTTCGAAAAAGGAAACACACGAAAAATTATCAAGCATTATTTATTGATACCAACTACAAATCGTTGTCGAATATTTTCGCAACCCCTCGTCACAATGTGCTAAAACTTCGAACTAAACTTATCAGCTATATTGGCCTCATATAGCATGAATCTGCAATGTGCTTTCGTGGGAAATGGCTGTTCATCAACGATAAGATGTGAGCCTGGTATGTAACACATAGAGCATTTCTGAATGAATATGTCCTAGATCTCTGAAATTAGCGCAAATTTCTCCGATCACGAGCGGAATCTACTCGTTGCTTTCATGCCAAGGTATTCGTATCCCCTAATGTCTCAGAATCTACATCTGCTATAGATACCAACGCCTATATTTTCAATTGTACTTAACGTAATCAATATTCTCGGATATCGTTCATTCGATGTGCAATGTAAACCGCGAGATCACCTGTTACTATCAAACAATATTATACATATTTATTTATATACCGAGAGAATAATTCAAATTTGTAATTTATACTTGCGAATTTTTTTATTTTACATTATTTAGGCGATTGGAAAGAACAGGCATGTAAAGGCGTAAAAACAATAGGAAGGCGATGGAGATATTTGTCGCAACGTTTAATCATTACGCAATAAACGTTTTCATTCTGCTTGCCTTCAGAGAGGAAATAACGAAGGAATCGGAGCAGCGGAATTTATAGTCTCGCGGCAGTTACATTTAACAAGGTGGCCATCGCGATTGCGATCGGCAAACGTTCGGTTATCCCCGCGGATCGTTCTTTTTCGCCACGGGGTATCGACATATAGCCGAGGCGTCCGATACCCATGTAACAATTAGAATTGCGGGTGAGTTTGGGGTTGACCGCGACAAAGCGTGCAGCAGCGGAGTATTGAGCCGTGTATTTCACGGTTCCCCCGGCACTCTTGTCCCTTCAGTTTCTCTGCCATTCAGTCACACACGCACGCCGAACCATCTACCCACACACGTCCTACGGGCACAAGCACAATCGCAAGCCGACGGCCCTCGCCTCCACTTTCCAAAACAGACAGTTTGTACAGGCATAGTTATATCTATGCTCCGTCGATCGTACGTTCAGGCTGATCTACACCTACATACCCTGAAACCAATACCGGTGCTGAAGCGTGGACTGGAACGACCCTCTCTCGAAGCTGGGAACAGATTGGCCTCGGTTCTGTTCCACGTTTCGAATACACGAAAACACTCAAATGCTTTGGAGTCGAAGGATCTATGAGGCCAGCAAGCGGTACTCAATGTGACTGTTGATTAAACTATCTCGAATGAGGTTACGCCCCCTTGAAGCTTTGATAAAACACCGTACAGCGTTTAGTTTAGGGTTCGATAAAAAACCGTACAGCGTTTAGTTTAGGGTTTGATAAAAAATCATAAAGGGTTTAATTTAGTTAAGAAAAATTGAACGGTTTACCACTTTATGTGTTTCGTAAGTTTTAATTTCGCTACGTTTAATGGACAGAATTTTTCTCAATAGCTGCAACAACCAGATAGATGGTAACGCGGTTTGATTTGTAGCTAAAAGATTTGCATGCGCGAAAATCATTTTTCAGATCCGTTTGTCGTTTACGTTGTAATTTCTAGAGAGAATTTCTTTGAAAAATATTGTAGATCATTAGAAAGTTTATTGAACAGTCGATGAGCTTCACGAAACTTCCACCATGTGATTGTTAAGTATTATTATGTCGGATTTTGTTCATACGCTACTTTTAGTAGATTTATTAAATACAATGTAATCTTTTGATTATATTATGCACGTACAATGAATTAGAGTGACCATTTGAGTATTCCAAGTAATAAGTTAAATGAGAATTTTTAAAAGGATCGTGATTAATAAATTATTAACCCTTAAACGTAACATTAATCCAATACATATGTACAACAGACACAAACTGTATAAACCTCTACACAGGATGGTGAAAAAAGATGAAGTCAGACTTTATAGTACACGTTCAAAAAATTTGGCTCCACATTTTCGGATACTCCATGCACAAATAATCCCAGTGAATATTAAAGTAATTCAATAAAAACTGTTGACGTAAAAAGTTTCATAAAGTTTTCAATGACATCAGTGACATGTGCTAAATCAATAATAATGGCTAAAATATAGAGAGAATTTTTAAAAGGATCGTGATTCCTCGAGCGTGATTTCCATATTCCTCTTCTGACCTGTGGCAACAGTATAAATTGGCGGCCGACACAAGCTACTCGTATGTAAAAAATTACCTCATATACGTGTGACTACATAGATATACGTGAAAACGCTCTGCATGAAACCGCACTCCATGCCACTTAACTTATAACCCATTCCAACAGGACGCTCCATTTGCCAACGTTTCTTCCAGGGCAGTCGGCATTGATTTTTGATAAGTCAATCGCTTCGTTTCCCATTCTACCAAGGCCGCGCCATTTCTCACAAAAGGAATATTCTTACTCTCGGGCACGATCCCGGGGCTACGAATCGTCTGTCAAAGAAAAATGACGGAAAGTGAATCGCGGCCTATGTTATCTACCGGTTTGTCGCAAATTTGTCACGATTTTTTTTTCTCCTCGACCGTCGATCGCGGGTAGGATAACGACACGCAGAGAACGAGTTTCCGAATGAGGGTTCGCGGAAGATTTAAGAGTGACGTCTACCGAACACGAATCTCCTGAGACTAAACCTGTAGTCCCCCGTATCCTCTCACGACCCTCGATTCTGGTTTGTTTCAATAAACCGTACCTTTCTTCCGTTAAGAGTTACCCTTCGCCTTTGTACTCCGAGTACATAGACGCCTTCTCCCTTGGCAGCAGTTCCAATCTGCCTCGCGACATTTATGCCTCTCCAGAACGAATGGTCGGGGCGTTGTGTAAACACATGCTTGATTTGCCAAAAAAAGTCCTCTGTCTCGTTCGCGAGTCGTTCAATGCAGGATTTACTTTGGCCGTTGTTACGTCGGAGGGTGAGATTCGATGCCTTTCAGATTTCCATCCTGAAAAAAAAATGTTCATTCCTGTCACGCACATTAATTTCCAAAATATTTATAGCAGTCTGGACAGCACATTTTATTTTGTCGTGCCCACCGAAAATGTTATAAATTTCTCAACTGTCGAAAGCCACAGTTTTCCTCTCATATTTTTCATGTCACTCCTGTTAAGTTGAAACCCGCAAGATTGACGAAATTTTATTACACCGATTGATTTGCACAAAAATATATAGAAGTGAGCAAAAATCAAACTAAAATTGGGTACATTGTTTATTGATTCTCATTTACCATAAAATTCAATTGCCACTGCTATGATCACGATTAAGCGAGCATGTAAACGTCAGAAAAAGTAGGCTAAGTATAGGCGAAATGTTAATCTTCCGTAGGTCTTTCGAAAAAAAATGAGAATGAAAAAGAAAAGGGGAACCTGCATATTCTTCTTCCTCCCCCTGCTCGATCTCTCTAGAGGTCTCATATAAAGGAGAATGAATCGAGAGTCTGTTTCCGTGGAGGTCCATTTTTCCTTGCGGACTCGGATTAAAAATCTATTATTTATGCACTTGCCATCTACCAACGTTTTCGCCTTCAGCTGGCTTCTTCCTTAAATTGTTCAACGGAACGAGTTCGTATATTTACTGTGCCCCGTGAAACATTCCCCGAGCGTGTTAGCGTGTCTTCCTAACATAAAAAACTAAGCAGCTTTTTAAGTCACGTTATAGTCGGAAGTCTTGCACATCCGGTCGAAAGAAGTTCACGCTTTCATTATTACTAACACTCTGGGCAAGGAAATCATTCCGCCTTGCCCGAAAGACACGAACGTATAACGAGGAACTAGCACGAACTATTCGAATGGAATTAGGAAACAGACACTGTTAACACAGCGCGGAAGTATGTTTGTCGCTGAAACCAGCGGAAACGACGAAGCTCATACCACCGGCTTCGTTCTGATTTTCCTCGGTTTATTGCCACACGCTTCAACTAATTAGCGGAACACGTATTTGCATTATGAGATTTAATATCACATACTTGATCAACTACTATTTGTATACATGCTAGGAATTTGTTGCAGTTTCATCGGAATACTCGTATTATATCTACTTTCTATCAAATCGAATCGCCTATTTTGAAATGTTATTGATATTTTTAATACGCCGATTGCCACTTCATAGAGGCTGAAAATGATACACCTTTCTAGACTTTGATACAACATGAAAGTAATCTCAAACGAAAGGGAAGGAGAAAAAACAGGAATCGTCCATTTTCATTTTACAGTGTTCAATTTGAAAAAAAAAATTAAAATAACGTAAAACAATTATTTCTACGCTTATTTTTCTCTTGCTGCTTAATTAGAGCATAAGCTCGTGTCATAAACAATACAGTTCATTTACTTGAACCTTGTTTCTTTACTGGTGGATCAAAGCATTAAAAATTGATTTTCACAGTAAATCTGTTTTGTACCATTCCTTGTTTGCTCTCCTTATCCTTCAAGTTATCTACTTTTTTATCGGCGATGTTAGGAATCTAACAAATATATTAAGAAATACAAGGTTTCATTTAAAAAGAAAAGTTGTCTTTCACATATTTTTATGTTTCCACTTATAAAGAACAGTGAACATCACAATATTTTTATGTTTCCACTTATGAAACACTGTGGACGCCACATAATGCTCGTCTTCAATCGAAATCATGCAACTTTTGTATACAACAGTTTTTCATATGATTACTGCTTTAAAAGTTACCCAAGATGAACATTAGTCTTATATAATGCAACGCACATAAACAGAAAATGATTGTTTAGCAATTTTGTTGTAACTATAAAAGTTGCAATTGCTTTTTCCCCCAAAATCCAGGTTATAATAGTTCGGTGTTCCGACCAGAAACAGTTTCGTCTTTCATAGTGCTAGGGAACGTGTTTGGAAGCAGTAAGGCACAATATCGAGGGCGTTAAGTACTTTGAAGACTTTCAAGTATGCAGGTAGCATCTTGCTCACCGATACTGGACCAAACAAGAAGCTGTTAGCCTTTACCAATACCTCTATCGTCAAGACCAAAATTTTGATACAACGAAATCATCGAATCGACAAAATACGACCGACAAACTTGAAAGACCTTGTGTACAAGTTTCTAGTTTAGATATAAGGGGGGATTTGTGGAGATGTTTCAAAACTTCGCAGGCTTATAGTACTCACTGAAATGAATACAAAATTGTCAGTCAATATATTTTCACAAATTAACGCTTTTGAAGTAAACAGCAATTTTTTATGTCAATCTTCAAGTTCATTTGTCCAAAATTTTTCAAAATACGATAAGGTAACTTTTTTCATTTCTACTATATGTGACGTGGAAACTGGAATTGGTCTGTTACGAAAGAAGCAGATACTCAATAAAATATCAAGAAAAATTACAATACACCCTAACCAACTAGCAGCAAAAATATATGAAACCGCCACAAAAAGAAGACTAAAAAGGAAGCACCCCATTGACCTAACTAACGAGTGACCATCTGATAACGATATAAAAAACGTCAAAGGAATTAAATAATTACGTATTGTCAAATGACATCCCACTGGAACCTTCTGGAACCGATGACAAACTGCTATATTGTTTTGTAAGATAAAGGTATTAACCGGTGATGTAGTATAATACATCTTGTCTAACCTACAGCTAATAACATTTAATGTACGTTCTCTCTTAAATTTTGTTATTCATATTTGTTTTCTTTATATTCCTCTCATAGTTTGTAGTATGAGTATCGCAATAAGCATTATGTACCTGTAAAATTATGATGTATTCTTCTGAAACATCTCATAGATTGACGTGTAAATCAGCCTGGCCGAAATGACGCTTTATCCCCTTTTTTTCTGGCTGCGTATCGAGCTCGATCTATTCAATCTCTTCGACTCCCCTCCATCCCCCATCGATTCGTGCCGCGTGCATCCCCTTGTTCCCTTGCGGCCCTCTTCTGCCAACTATTTCGACGATGTCGAAACAACCTGACGAAATTCTCTCCCTCCGCTTCCGTACCCTTCGTTCATCCCTCTTATACCTTCGTCGAAGCATGATAGCACTCAAGTAACCGGTTCCACCTCACGTTAAGTCAGAAACAATGGCAGCGGTGGAGCGATGGAGAAAGAAACTATCGGGGTGACACGGGGACGGACAGAGAGAAAAATAAAGAGAGCATAGGAGTGGGAGGACGAATGCAGTAGGATAGAACTAGCCGTGCTCACCCCAACGCCAACCGTGGCCCTCCGCGGTTCGAATGAGTTCCGCTCTTCTTCCTTCCGGTCGACAAATTGAAATCGTCAGACCGGGAAAACTCCACCGAAATCCACGTTCGTGAGGAAGGCGCCAGGCGGCAAGAGTGGAAGAAGAATCGGGTGAACGAGCGAGGAATACGAGAAGAAGACACGAACACGGAAAGGAAAGGGACGGAGCCAAGCTGGAGAGAGAAGCCGGGCTGGACAACAGAGACAAAGGAACGAGAAAAGAGGAAAGGAGATAAATGCTGTTGATCGGGAGAGAGCGAGTGAGATAGAAGGGGGAGCGAAAGGGAGAGAACACGGTCCCAATGTGATCGTAACCAGCGACGTTGCCTTACCGGGCGATATTTCACCCCGTAATTATCTTAGCGTGCAACGCGATAGTGCAAGGCGGCTGCCGGTATTAATGCCCACTGATAATGTACCAATAGTGTCCTAATGTCCCGTACTGGGAGACCTGAATAATAGACAGCTCGAATGCACTGTACCAACGTCCATCCCTAAGATTCGACAGAGTGGATTACGACCTTCTATTGCGTCTGCGGTCACTCGACTATTGCGGGACGATTGATGATAGGAAATATGTTTGCTGGATCTTGGCTTGGGTCTCTCGCAACTGAATGTTTCCTTCAATTAGAGAACCGTAGACGATACCTGTTAACTAAAGGGAGGTTAATTAATAACACCATTCCCTTTGACCTAACGGTGTTAAACGTACAATCGTGTTCAGTAGGAATGTGCAAATTTCGACAACGGGTAGTTCAAGCTCCTTTCTTACGATATCATGATTTCGTCTTTACATTGCACTGAGGCTATTGTTATTTTTAATATCTGATTTGTGGATTGAAGAGTAATTACTGTAATTACTCATTACCCAAATTCTGGTATATCATCATATTTCGAAACTGTCCAGTGTACAATTTTCGACGACTTGACTACTGAGAATTTTAAAACAATTGTTTTTAAAATTCAGCTTTAGTCTCATTATCCTCTTCTAGAGAATTTGGGACTCTGATTTCAGCATTCATAGGAAGAAGGAATTTAAGTTGAAGGGAAAGCAATAAAGTTCTGAAACTTGTTGACATTCTTAATTTCTCACAAATTAATTTTACAATATCAGATAAATGTTGTCGCTGTAAATGTCGTTTGTTGCTTAATATTTACAATGGGAATAATAGGAAATTTCCATTTCTGGATAATATTCAAAACAAAACATCTGAAATTAACATAATTTAAATTAACAAAGCAAGATTTTTCGCGTCACCAATTGCTATTAGACTATTGCATAACATATTAAGGCACATTACTGTTTGTATTAACATACTGAACTATTGTCCCATTGAACGCTTACATCAGAACGATGCCTTAACACTTTGATGGCCGCTGTTGTGTATACGTGAATTTATTCATTTGAATGACACCCATGTAAAAGAAACAAATGTTCCAAATAATATGATAAATATTTCAAGTACTAACAAAGTGGAGATTGTAAAATGTTCTATACGAAGACAATAAAGCAAAATGCTTGGCTACTTAAGAATTCTTGCCAAAACGTCCGAAAATTGTTAGTGTTCCCAAAATATTAGCGGCTGTCGAAGTGTTAAGTAAACATTTGTTTATAATTTCTGATAAAGTAACTTTTTTAATTTCGTCGTGTATAATTCAAATGTATAACGAATCTACCAAGGTTATCGTATTAGATTTCTTTTAAAGACTTCATCAATTAAATAAGTAAGTACATCCGGTTATAAGGACGCTGACGATTTTAATTTTACAAAGCCGAAGTTGAATTCGTTCCGACTCGAAATATCATAGATGGAAAAACAACGATTTATAATCAGGAAATTGCAATACTTCATCAAACTAATGGCGAGTCTCACCCAAACGAACGAGCGTGTTTAATGGACATACATAAAGTGGATTTAATAATGCGGCTGCCCATTTATCAGCGTAATGACGGCGAAAGAAATTTAATGCGAAAATCACAAGTGTTTCCAGCGGAAAGCTTGGAATGTACTATTATAGTTGAGAAAAGAAAAACGAAATACACATTGATCTTATCATTGAAACGTGTGATGTCGAAATTATAATAAATCTCGGACACCATCGAGAATGAAGAGCCGTGAACAATTCTCAAAGCTAATAAATCTCCAGCAAAGAAAAAACAATTTCTTGCTTGAATATTGAGCAATGCCATATTATCGATCGCTCGTCAAGCTCGAAGCTAACGAGTACGCAATTTGTGCACATGTACATGTACGCAAACTGCATACAAAATGCGGCGAATATGAAGAAGATGCGGACAGGGAAGCAGAAAAGGAAAAAAGGCAGACACGAGGAACAAAGAAAGGAGTAGGAATAAATTAAGCTATGCAAACAACATACAGTTGTATAAATCCAGAGTACAGCATGAATTACTGGCATTCTACACACTGATCTACACACGTTCATCTTGCCATATGTAATTCTTTACGTTCACTTTTTCATGTTTGTACTTATTATAAAGATGATATTGTTCATATCAATGATTATATGATCAACAATATTAATGATATTACAGTGGAACCTCGATTAACTGAACACTGGTCATCCGAAAATTCCTCTTCTATGTTCATTACAAAGTAAAATTATCATTAGTGAGAAATATAGTTACAATGAGTGTCATCTTGTTACCAATTACAGTTCGGATAATCGAGGTTCTGCTGTATTATCATAATTTTCTCCGCTCACTGAGTAATCGAATAGGAAAGACTGATTATACAATATGAGAAATATTACCAAGAGAGAAAAAAAGCTAAACAGTACGTTCCTTATTATAATTTTCAAATAAAAATCTATTAAAAAAATAATACAAGATGAACGTTTAACCTTAAAAAGAAAAAAATAAACGTTATAAAATTTTGGAACAAGGATAAGCTATTTAAATTGATTGGTTCTGTAAATTACGAAATATAACAGGATTAAGAATATTTTACACAGAATTCGTTTACATGTCGTGTACCCTACAATGTGAATAATTGATGTATCACAATTTTTGAAGTTCGAATCCGTAGGTACAAACCTAAATTCAAAACGTACAAAATTCAAATGATACGTATCAAACCGTTTTTTTTAAACAGTAAAAATATTTAATATCAAAATCATAAACAATGTTTCATTTAAAAATTTCTCAATGAATAATCGAACATGTTTTGCACTTGTACGTACTTACATTTTTATTTTTTATTCTTAACATAATGTTGTACAGAAGTATTCGTCAATTTATACTATCTATAAAGCAAGACGCTTGTCCAGAATGCCTAAAGAGTTTCAACAAAAGAATTGCTTACCTTATCATTGAAAAACAATATTAATACATTTTACGCCGGTGACGTAAAGATATGTCTTTTCCATGTTATCACTTATCCGCCGTCACTTAAATGTACATCATTTACTTTTTACTTTTATTTTTTTATATTTTTACTTTTTAGATACCGTTATAAAATTCTTGCGAACGTGTTCAGTTTCCAGTTCAGTAGTAAAATGTCAGAACTGAATGGAATTGCTCATTAGATCAAATTATATAACTATAAAATACAGATCTATTAAAACAATAATTTCTTTTATTTATAAATTACAATAAACGCTACTAAAAATATTTAAAAAAATATTAACATATTAACATTTTCTCAACTATAATAAACGCTACTAAAAATATTTAAAAAAATATTAACATTTTACGTAGTCATAGCTTGATATGTTGCTAACATATCAACCCAAAACATTAAGTACTTTTTCAATTATAGCAATTTTTCTAAAGTGTAATTTTAACTCGAAATAAAAGAAGTTTCGTGGATGACAGATGCGGTGCAAAATGTGTTAACAATATTTCCAATAATTAAACATCAAAACGTCCGTATGATGCAACACAGCACAAGTTTCCATCAAGAATTCGATCAACATACCGAAACAATTCGTAATTGTAAAATATAATGTGCAGACACACCAGACAATTGCATCGGCGGTAGCAATGAAAACGTACGATAATTGGAAGCAATGCAGGCGCCTCAATTAACGAAGCTTGTTCGAATAATTCAATGCAGCATCCCGTGTAACTGGCCACTTTCCGATAGTCAAAGCATCTTTCGGCGGTGCCGTCGGTAAAGAGTAGTGAAATGGCGTTAATAAGACACAAAGCTAACGAGAATGCAATTGGTGCACACGTGTAAGCATACTGTACACGAGGCACGTGAAAGTTGTGAATGGCAAAGTAGAAGGCGAGAACAGAGGGAGCGAGGTAAGAGAGAATGAACAGTACACACCCTCACGTAAATCTGGACGAGGGGTGCTGAGCATGCATGTACGCGGGCTGTCCGTGGTTAAACAATGTCTGTCCAAAACAGCCGCGATTTCTCTTATCACGCATTCAAACGCTAAATAATGGCGCAACTTCTCCTCGGTCAACACCGACAACTCGGCTAGTCGCCCGACCGACCAGTACGCGAACACCGTCATTGCGAATCCCATGAACAGTGAGCAGAATTTCATGCCCGTTCTCCCCCTCGTCCGCCATTTTCCAAACTGGTACGTGCAACTTGCTACATACGATTGGTCGATCGGAAAATTTGACTTCGACTGTTCAGGCTTTTGTCGATCGCCTATATGCTCGGCGTAACGAAGAAGTTTCAACGGGTGACAGACGTACTTTGAATGAGCCCGTTCGCGTTTCATGAGAAAAACTCGTTCTACTTAATTGGTCGATGGATTTGAACATGCGAAACAATGTAACTAACGTGCTGCATGCCAGTACAAGTGAACGTTCGAATGTGTAATTTTAAGATTACATTCAATTTCAGGCGAAGGGAAATTAGAGTCCGGTGAAAATGATACCGTTGCGTTTTCTATTGCCAAGTAATTTTTAATTACTGCTATTTGAAATGCAACCGATGGTACCGAGGTTATGAATTACTAAACTTCCGATGAATTTCTTTCAGTAACGTTTGTTTTGGATCATATGAAACGCTCTTGTGTACATATGTAATTAACGTCTGTTACGTTCTGTTTTCAGTTTGCATTGTAAATTTCAAAATATTGCGTGCCTTTATTCACAGTTTACGATAAATTTAATTACGCGATGCAAAAGTTATTAAATTGTGTACAACAAATACTTTGAAAAGAGTAATAACAGCATTGTGTTCACGAGAGAATTGTTTACATAAATGCAGAATCAATATTCTATAGAACATATTAAAGAGCATCACTGGCTTCTGTAAACGGTGTAAAATATGTATTGCTGAATTCATAGTTTGGTCTACATAGCTTTGTTCAAGAGAAACATAAGTAATTGCAACTACAGCGTCTTGAGGGAATTAGCTTTTCAAAGGTAATTGCTTGATGAGATGTGAATAAGTACTTGTTTCATTTATAAGAACTTGTTCACATCATTTAAAAATATAATTTCGTTTTAACGATACATAAGTAATCTTATAAGTACGTTACGAATGTTTATGCAATTATACAGGTTCAAGGGTGAAAAATATGCGTATTAGTCGAAGTAGACGAATTAACAAATGCACCCTTAAAACGTTAAAGGATCAAACAAATTTTACTGAAAACGAATGTCTTTTTGTGTATTAAAACATTCGTGTAGAATTAGTGATACAATTTGAATGATTATTTCGTTTTATATTGAAAAATTAAAGTATTGTTTCTTTAATGGCTACATGATAACTTTAATCTTCTTAAGTATTATATTTGAATGTCTCTAATCAGCATTCTGACCATGTAACACAAAAATGGTGTGATACAGTACTATTTATCAGAAGTTTTAGAAATTTTCAGCATTCGATTCAAGTTCTGGTCAATATGATCCAGAATAAGGTTTCAAATTCGAGCAAATATGATTAAATGAAATTATTTTCCGCATCGCATGGTTACACACTTTTGTGTTTATCATTAAATTTTCTACATAATAACAAAAATAAGAACAATCCATTTAAGAAAACTGAACTGACCTTGAAATCAGAAAAATATAACAAAGTGTTACTTCTTGTCATTCGATTTGTACGTCATTTACAATTTACAGCAAAATACATAATATCTCAGTTTGTTCCACTACAACTCAACTGGTTGTTACCAGTTATTGTGCCTGCGTATGCACAGCTCATAATACAACACCTTTGAAAGGAATTACTTTTCAAATATTCATGTGATAAATTGTGTACTAGAGTGCATAATAATAAACATACAAAGGGAGTTGTTAAATTTTGAGTCAGTCGGATAATTTGCAACGAATGCAGACGTCACATGTACAAAGCGCGAAAAGTCATTCTCAGATCATATAATAGAAAGCTACAGAACGGTAATCAGAGAGATAGACATGGAAAGTGAGGCCGTGATAGGTAGCGATAGTGGTTAGCGGACATCCGTTGAACACATATTTGGTCAGGGATCAGAGAGAATAATCCCCAGGATTACCCCTGGTTTTCACCTCCAATCGTACCCCCATCATTGCCTACGTTCGAACCATCCGCTCATCCGATTGGAATATCGACCACGGATTTAGACGCCTTTCTGTCGAATTTCCAAATCTGGGGATCGACGTTGGTTTCTGTTCAAATACTGACAGCAATAAGTATGACTGCTTTCGCTTGCGTACATATTATGAGCAACTGTGTAATCTGACTGCTTGACTTGCGCGCTGTTAACCTAGACTGATACTTTGTAAGTTGTATAGAGTAAGTTGCTAGGAATTGCCATCTAAAATAACTTCTGCTAGTTCAACAGTTTGTACCTTCCTACCAGGCATATTTTGGAGAATTTCAAGGTGACCTTGAAATTTTCAAATTGCAACATGCACTGTGAATTACAGGATAGATAGTGCTTGACACTCTGAAGAAAAAATATCTAACAAAATGTTGTTCGAAAAATTAATATTATTGAAAAATTTTTTTCAACGCCAAATTGTTTATAATTCGATTGCGCCACGACGGGGAAACTAGAAACCGAGAAAGTATCGCCAGCGAAGAGTAATCAATTTCATTAGTTTCAGGGAATGGCACAGAAACGGAATACGTCTTTGCAAAAGACGATTGATCATTTGATTTATCGGTGAACCGAGAAGGTCGTTGAAACAAGAATCATAAAATTAACGTTCATTAACCCTTTGCATTATTATTTTAATTTTCTCAAGGACAATCTGAGTGCAAATGATCAAATAAAAAGGATGCACTTTTACTGTCGCATTAACATTAAATTAAATACAATAGAAAAAACACCAATAGTATAAACCGTAAAATGCATGAAGTATACAAATTATACAACTACAGAGTGAGTCCAAAGTTCTGTCACAAAATTTGTATGCGTATTTTACATCTCAAAAGAAACAGAAGAATTCTACTAAGCATAGGTTTCGAAATCATTTGTTTGTGAGATACAATCACTTTTAAAGTCTTCCCTCATCACTGGTATCCACACATGTATCAATATGTATATAATATTTGTTCACAATTATTATAGCTTTTATGTAAATTCCGAAGCCTCGAGTACAACTCATATTATAATTAGACATAAATGATTTCAAAATGTATGTTTACTAGGACTTTTGACTACTTTTGAGCCGTAAACTGAGCCGATAAATTGTTATTACATAAGTACGTGACATGGCTAAAATATAACTACTATGCAGGTTTCTGATTCACGAAAAGTATAAGGTAATTTCATAAGTAATGCTGTCTTCACAGGTAACATTAATACATTAAAAAAGCTTATCATTCCATGCTTAATAATTGACAATATATTGACCATCATTTTCCATGACAATAATCCATCTTCCTGCTAAGATTTCAATTTCATCCTTGAAAAATTTGTTCAGTTCAGATCCAGGATACTGATGTCTTATTGCTCCCTACAAGTCATCTGCTGTTTTTTATTTTTTTCCCTTTATAAAATTTCCAGTGACTGGAATAAACGAAAATCAGTAGAAGCCAAATCTAGAGAATAACAAGTATTAAATAGTAATTCTCATTTAAGCTCTTTAATTTTTTTCAACGTCGATTTAGCCGTGCACGGCCGTGCGTTGTCATGACGAAGAATACAGCGTTGAGTTGACAACTCGTGTTGAATTCCTTTCCCCAGTTTGGATGTTCTTCCGATTTCGTATGAGTGACAATGAACTGTACCAACGGATGAATTGTACCTTTCTGCAATCTTTTCTACCGTTACATATTGCTTTGGTTTAATAGAGTAAAACCTCTGGAGCTTCATTGGCACATTCTGACGCTACCAAAACTTCCTCCACACACCTCAAAAGTGTTTTGCAACAACCATGGCATCGTTCCCTTTTTTAAATTCGTAAAATGTGTAATGTCATAAATGAGTCTCGTCAACGTTCACTTGAATCAAATGTTTCAAAAGTACAAAGTACCGCGCAAACATAGCTCTAACGCAGGATTTAAACTATACCAGTATGGTTCAGATAATGCACGACTGGAGAATACATAGACTTACGATATAAACAAGATGTGTTCATTGATGCCAGTAAAATAAGAAAGACATTGCTTGAGGAATGTCTTGATACAACGATTAGAAGATGTTAGTCCAAGGCGAAAGGTTCATAGAATCTGTTTGAATGCAGAATGTTATTCTCCGTCACGATGATTAAGCGAGCAGCGACGTAATTCCTAAAGGGTCCGATTTCAGACGATACTAAGTGTGGCTTTCGACCTTTGATCGCAGAAAATAGCCGGTAGCCGGTTCGGTTAACCGGTCGGTAGGAAGGGACGAGAGTGTACAGAACAGGGCAGGAAGGTTCGAGTTGCACGATGTATACTATAGAGGAAGAGACCCGGGTCGATACCTGTTGATACTTCGTTCAAATAAAAGTCAACTTGTACGGCGAGTGGTTTAAAAGTCACACACACGCGCTAGCTGGCTGACGTGTTTCCTACCGACGTCCTCTTTCACAGAATTTCTTCCAGGACGAAGGTATAGCGTCGAGAGGACGGGAAAAGTAGAGGGTAGTCAGAGGATGGCTCTCGAGTACACGGAAAAGTTGGAGCAACTTTCGTGGATACTGCCGGTGGGAACGGCTGTTCCTTCTTGCGTTTTATTATTTTAACGCTCCTTATACGAGAGCATCGACTTTTTTCCTCGTCCGGTATCTAGTCGACTTTCGCGGTTTTGTTTTTCAAATAGAAAGTTTCCCCGTCATACTCATCGCGACAGAAGCAAACGCCGCGATTCCGGAATCAGCCTGGTACCGGTACCTCTTAATCTGAAATCCCAGTCCCAGGGACAGCCGGTGTTTTCTAATTAAGCTAGGGAACGTAATCGGAGACCTGTCCGCTTCCCCAGTATCGAGCGTATCATGGGTATCCTGTTTGATAAAGAAAATTAAAGCGTTCTGTGGCAAGAAGTCGACCGGAGGAGTCGTTATAATTGTACAGGGTGCGATGAAAGTTTGGCAACTTTTGTGTTATCAAACATTTCTCATATAAATGAATGTTTTCTGAAAGTATTCGTTATTGTTGGATGCGCTAATCATTTGTCTATTTGATGGTGTATAGATGTTGTGCATTTGTCTTATTTCAAGATGTCGAACATGTGCGAAGAAATTCGTGCCTCTATAATTTCCTTGCACTTGCGAGAGAAAGGTCCGATTGACATAGTTTGTTTGCTCAATGTCGAAAAATCAGTGGTTTCAAAAGCTATTAAACGTTTCAAGGACCAAGGCATGTGCCAAGCCTCACGAATCTGTAGAGTCGTTAAAGATTTGGTGAAAACGTGGAACGAAATAGATGAAAATACGCGGCGCGCATCGATCAACTAATTCCAAAAGCGTCACAGAGCCTGTATCAAAGCAAATGGCGGTTTCGTCCAAAACGACCTTGTTTAAATAAAATTTTGTTTTTTCCAATGTTGCTATTGTTTTTTAGTTTTTGTTAATAAAAATTTTGTTAGAAGACTGTTGCTTAAAAAGTTGCCAAATTTTTATCGCACCCTGCAATGCTGAATCGTCTTTTCAGAATTCTACTTTCTCTCCGTTGGTTATTATCCAAATTCCACGTAATAACAGGTGCTTCAGCCAGGAATATTGAAAACTTAGAAAATTTGCCTGAGTATAAAATACGCTCCTAAAAACAGGCCACGTAGATACTTTGCAGGGTATAGTAAAAATGGTGATTACGTGATTGAAGGGTGCAGGCAGGTCGATTGTCTGACCTCATTGGAAAACGCCCAAGTTAGACAGTCAATTTTTGCAATTAAAATTAACAGATATTAATCATTTTGAGTGTTGATTAAATTAGCATGTTCTGCACGGACGGTGTTTTAATAACCGAATACATTATTAGGGCATATAGTATCGGTAAAACGTACCAGAATATCTTGATAAATATATTTCTTGAAACTAATTGTTATTAAGATACAAATGGAGATAAAGACAGAATCCATTGGAATAGGTCCGCGAAAATGTGTCGTGTAAACTTAATAATTTATAAATCACTTAGTATCGATTTTAGGAAACGCGTTTATTAAAGCTTTTTTGTTAATTCTGATGAGTATTATATGTTCTAAAACTTTGTGACCCATTTTCTCTAGCATAAATCAAACCGGCATAAATTAAATGTAGAAAACTTTTACTTTTATTGCTATAACAGAAGGCGTCTATTCATAAAATCTATGTAAATGTACCTGCCAAATATACTTTATATTTCTGTTTACAACACCTATAGCTAAACATTAATGAGCTTTCAAACTGTCCACGTATAGCACGGACAAAAGATAATCCAAAATATCGCTGAATCATAGAAATGATAAGAATCAAAAATATTTACCTGCATAGAGTATACACAGTGAATTAGGAGAAACAGAACACTTGAATATCTCTGTTAGTATTGAAGATAGGGAAGAATGTCAAAGAGAAATGTTGTACTGTTCAAGAGGAAAAATATGGTGATACAAACAGATCTTCTAGTTTGACGTCATCTTCAAGGTTTTTTAAAGATCGTCGAAGATTATTTAAATAGCACCATGTACATATTTTTAATTTCATAGCATAGTAACTGGTATCAAGAAAGGTTGACCTTGGATTCAGAAATCTAGGTTCGACCAACAGAAACATAAACGATTGAAATGTGGTTTCTTAACACATTGAGCGCTACGTGTACCACCAGTGACCCACGTACCAATTTTAATTATGGTCAAATGACTGATTACCCCAACGAAATTTTGAGTTATCTCTATGTTACAATGATAGTACAAAATAAGAAGTATATCATCAAATAAAGAAATATTTATGTATTCAGCAATACATGCTGATAAAAAGGTATTTCCGCGTGTCTGACCAGTCGCGGGATTTTCCACTGCAGCGCTCAATGTGTTAAACTATTACGTTTCATTCATAGGAATAACATGTGTGCCGTTAACAGAAGGTAATTTCTAAATGTACAGAAATATGATTATTAACAAACTACAGGTACGTACGATCTTCAATCCTAAGAGAGATATTTAAGTGCTCTGTTTCTCGTGGCACGCTGTAGAAAATAAAAAAGGTAAATGTAAGTGAGCTTTCTCTAACATTTTAGCAAGTCAAATTAGACGTAGAATAGCTTCCCTACGTTTTTGCTGAGTATTTGTCTCGACTTTTATACATGAATAATATTTTGCACTATTTCAAACGTAACTTGCTTAAATGCAAGCAGGGTAGTTAGATGAAGACCCGTGTGACAATAAAAATGTGTGAATAAACGCAAACAAATATAAATTAACAAGTTAGTAGCGAAAGAATACACCCTTCTTGTTGTGCAACTCTGATTCGACTTTTTACTTTTTGTTTTTTAAAACATACACGACGCACACAAAGCTACATACACACATGTATTTCTGTTGAATACTCCAGACACATTTCCTACAGAAATATCAACAAAGGTTGCCATCGAAACCGTTGTCGTAACAGGACAAGTTAAACTGAACATTAAACAATTTCTTTTTCAGGTAAACGATATAGACATGTAGAAAGATCCTGCGTTAAAGAATGTAGCCTAACGAATGAAGAATTGAAACGTTATAATAAAATCCTCATTAAAATGTTCTAAGTGCCCTTATTCACACAGAAAGAAAAAGGCCAAAGAAATTCATAAGATACCGTAATTCACTTCTCCTATATTTATTCCTTTGAATACGATGCCAAACCAACTTCCAGGTTTAAGTTAAATACTTTACATTTCTTTTAATAACTCCCTTCGTGAAATGTACTTATTTCAATTTACCGCTGTCTGCAAACTTTCATTATGCTTTTTTTTTGCGCGCGGCCCACAAAAACGGGGACGAGGAAGACGAGTTCCGAATAAGTCAACTGGATGAAATTCGTATTCAATATTCTTTGATCGTCTTCTGATGGAGATCTGAAGCTCGCCTTCAGTTACGATGGATGCACTATATCTGCGCAGACTTGTGCTGATATAGGAGGAATTAAAATGCAACCAGTCTCGTCTTTTTTCGTGTCGTCTTTCACCACTATTTCCACGGCATTCACCATCTTGGATATTAAAACTGCAAAACAATCGCGAAGCCGGAATGAATAGACTGCGTTCAAGCAACAGACTTGATGGTCCGGACATTTTAGAATGCATGAACTCTCACAACCGAAAAATCGTTAGTCTCGTGGAAAGTGTTCCGTGGAAAAATTGTGTCTGAAAGCAGAACAGATATTGGTTTTGACAGAACATGACAAATGATCTCGGTGCGTTTTTCACTGAGATTTCCTGGAGAAAGTCATACGTGGATATCCAGTATGAAAATATGTACATAGATGAAGTGAAAGGGTTGTTGTTAATGAAAGTATCTTCTCCATTCTTGTCCGATTATTAGATGTGCAGTGCTAAACCCTTAGATCATTTGGGATGAGAGAAGATTTTGTCACTTTCAAATAACTGTTTAAAGAAATCCTCAGGATTTTTTGCCATGGTTCATCTTCAAACTGATCAGTATTCTTAATTTATTTTCTTTACCAGGTATTTTTTTTAATTCCAAATATGTTAAATATTATTGTGATCTAAACCTTGCGCTAGCCAGTATGTAACAAGACATTATTTACTTTCAAACCATTTAAGTAATATTTAACTGATAATTGCTTGCGTTAAGTCAATATGATCTGAATTAGTGAAAACTACCACAATTTGTCAGACACATAATTTGCTATGTCTAATATAAAACATGAAGTAAAATAAATGTTTAACCGCGCTATCGCATAACTTATATTTTTTATATTTTTATAACAGTTACTATTTTTTAGAATTTTATATTATTTAATAGTTGTTTAATTTCACGAGTTTCTATGTAAATGTACGTAACTGTATTTCTTGATATTGCTTAACTTTCTTTGAAAATTTATATCTGTTAAAATTGTTACTTTTTTACTTCATACCTTCATTTTAATCAATTATCAGCTACCTACTACTTATTAAAAGAAATATTAAATTATACACTGAGAGGGCGTCATAAATTATTTCAATTCCTGCATCATAAGTTTTCGTATTTCATGTAAACCTAAACAGAGCATGCAAATATTCCATATGTCCTCATCTGTATACTTCTCACAATTTCTAAAACAAAATAGTCAGTTGCTGTACCGGACACTTTTATTCTCAAGTGGGTGCCCTTATGATACGTTCGTGGAATAACAGAAACAAGAGGCAAAATAAATTTTGCATAGATACAACAGGCTAAACTGGAAAACATGTCGCAAAATACGAATACACGTGTCTCCATTTTGATGTTGAACGTTGAAATGCGAAGCTGTTCTAACTTTGAAATTTCGATGTGGTCCGAGTGATGGTAGATATCTTATCGATCGTGATATACACAAGTTTGACATGGAAATTTCGGCGCACACTTTCGAATGGTAATGATTGAAGTTTCGTTAAAACTTCTGCACGCGGAAAAATTGTTGGTTTGGCTGACCGCGTCGATCTATCGTTCCAGAATGCAAATTTTCATTGTTTGGAGGAATTGGGTTCAGCCAGCATGAAGGAAAATATGAATTATTTGCGGACTGTTGCGTTTACATTTCAACAAAATGTTTATCGAATGTCAACCAATACGCAATAGAGTTTCCATCCTAATCCTGAAATTTTCGAAAGAAATATAAATATTAACGCGTGTTGGCTTGTTGCAACAATGACTTTATAACAGTGAATTATGAAATTCTATACAGAAATTCGAAATTTAAGAATCGTGTGGAAAAATTAGTCCCACAAATATGTACGCAGGGTATCATTGAATTATAGGTACAAATATTACAGGCGTGTAGAAAATAAACAAATATAGATACGTTCGGAGGTCAAACGTTTTCGAAATATTGAGTTTTATTTTTCTGTGTATGTAACTGTAAATAAAGAATAAAGTTTGAACAATTTTCGACGGAGTGGCACAAAATGTTTAGTGTATTCAAGTGCTACCCACAATATTTATTAACTTAAACAACGTGTTCAAGATTTTTTGTTAAAAACTAAGAGAAACCCCACAGATTCTCGGATATGTATGAAATCCTCGTCTGTAAAACCATTCTGTTGTATTAAGTCAATTCTACAAGCCCGTAAAGTGTCTACCTATAATTTAACAACAGTTTATATCATAAAAGTGTAGAATTTAAAAAACGACTTCTACTTCGTAAAAATCAAAGTATCGAAAATGGATACATCAGAGAATGAAAATATTATAAACACGCATCTTACCATTTTTTAAATTCCTTTTGTAATATTATGACACAAGAATAAACTGAAATATATTTAATACTCCTTAAAAGTAATAATATTCAAGTATTTCTAATAATTTTCTTCGTGTTGATGGCCGTACATTACGACAAAGGTATAAGTATCGGTAATAGAAATAAAGAAGGTTCTAAATTCGTTTGCAAAATTATGCAAATTTGTTAGTAAATTCAGCTGTATGGAATATTATAATTGTATTACTTTAATACAGCGATGGCCACCGGAGCTGCGGCCTTCCCCCACTCTAGGTTCATTCCCCTCGTTTCAGTTCCCCGTCGGTCCTTAGACGTCCCAAATCACAGACTATGTGAGACTATGACAGACTTTATTATATACTGCTCTGCCCCCTTATCTTTTTAATATAACACTACCGTTGTACCAACAATCGTACTTAACGTTTAAAAAATGTCCGATCATGTGTTATAGAATACGTATATGATGAACAAAACTCACGTGACTGTTTTACCTGAATACAGAATCGAATATATCCGGCTTCATTATTAATCATTGTATTACAATTCTATACAATATGAAACCCTAGGCAGACTCCTTTATTTATTCGAAGATATCGATACGCGATACTGAAGAAACATGGAAGGCGCGTATGGAAGTAATCTCCATAGAAAAGAACGGTTTGGTGGTGTCTCTAATCATAGCAGAGAAGAGGCACTATTCAATCGGTCGGTCGGTTCGCGGCATCCTCATTAAAAATAATCAATATTGCAACAAAAACAAATGCCCTCGCGGCTTTATCAATTGCTCGCCGTCGTCGCGACTTCTCCACATTTTTCTCCTTTCCCTTTTAAAAATCAATACACTCCACCCCAGTCCGCAGCACACCGTGGAATTATAGAAGACATTTTTAAATGCGACACGTCAACCCCCAGATGGATTGTGCGAGTGTCTGCAGTATTATTTGCTCTACGAGTCGGCTCATAAATTAACCAAACGCTGGCAGACTGTTGTGAAATACCATATAACTGCAGCAACTTGTCGCAACAAAGAATGGGAGTATTTTGAAGCGTTGCTTTTCTGAACTACGTATCGTCTCTTCATACTTTGTTGAAAACCCTTCTTAAAAGAAAACGATATAACCAACACGAACGCTGTGAATTCAGAAGCAAGAGATGTAATATGTATAAACATTTTTTCGAAAATTGACTCGCAATCAGTACAACACTCTGTGTTTCAAGGCAATTACACGAGTGCAAATATTGATACATTCGTAAAGCCGTTAAAAATTTTACAGTAAATTCATGAAAATATTTAACTCTCTCACGTGGTTGATTCGTCGATAACTTTTCAACGATGAAATATCGGACAGAAATAAAAACGGCTGGATAGTTCGCGCGTTTTTATCGTCGCAACAGCGATGCATTATATGTCCAATTATATAGACGGGTATACGTTGAAAAAAATTCATGATCGAAGAAAAGCCACGAAATCCAATTTCCTGGGGGGCGAGAAACCTGGCATCCGCGGCAATCGTTTCCTAAAATATACTTTACGCCCGCCGTAAAAAGCGGAAGCGGAAAATTTTTCTCCTTTCGGCGGACTTTCGAAGTCGCGTTTTCCTTTCGGGTTTCATCGTCGTACTTTCGGATCCACTACGCGAAAACTGAATTTCAGGTGAAACTCCGACTCGAACAAAGGACGATCAACCATTTAACCTGAATCTCCAAGTTTTCGAGAAGTGCTCGACATGAAACACAAACAACCTCAAGCAGATAAATGTACGAAAAATTATGACTATTAGTTTACTATTTATTTATTTCAACAGTAGACTGGTATCTATCATATTAGTAGTAAAATATTTACATTATTGTTGGAGGTAATACGAGAATAATAATGTGGTCGATCACTTACCAGACTTAACTCGACCACATTAAATTACTCGCAAACCATCTGTTGTATGAACAATTATTTCAAAGAAGTCCGTTACGGTAATTTAAATGCGGACATTTCGAACATCATTTACATTAAAAATTACTTTAATACACTTTCATTAATTATTGACATTTGAGCAAATGTGCTCTAATATTGTTTTACTCTGTGTTTAATACTCTTTCGAATTCCGGAGCAAAATATTAGGTATTCCATTCAAAAAATTCAAGATTACTTCATAATCTCTACAGATTAGTCTACTATACGTCCTCTCGATATCATACAACACTTTTGTAAGACATTGTTCTCGTGCACAAATATTTCACAAATAATTACGAGTAAATCTCCTACAGGCGCATTTTAATAAATTCAGTCTTATCATGTGCGTTTTGTACTAACAACGCAGTCATATGAGATCTAATTTCAGTTTACAATAGTGTTTACAGGTAATTTTTCTTATAAATTTTACAACGTGTCGTTGTATTCTTAATATAATGATACGACAGTAAATTAAACTTGTTGGCACAGTTAGATTAATATTCAAATTTTATATTACTAATCACCGTGTGATCCCCTTACAACTAGTCGACTAGTGGTGTGAGTTTCATTTTTTCTTTTCTTGAAAAATAGCCATTTTACAGTTCAGAGTTTTAGCATTTTTCAATATTTCCACTTATTCTGAGCATTCACAAAATGTATAATGTATCGTAAAAATTAATTGAACTAAATTTAGTGGACCATTTTTCTAATAATTGAGTTTATGCCGCTAATCTAGATAATTCCGTAGTTACTTCAGCTGAACTAAAAACTTGATTCCTATCTTTTATTGATTGATAGAAAGTTTGCACGTGTTGCTTTAAAACATAAAGAACTGCTCTTAATACTTTCTATATTTACAGTAAACTCATTTTCTTAGTTTTGACATACATTACTTGTCAAGTAAGGGGTTGATATTACAGAGCTTATGAAAGTTTACGTCAAGGTACTCTGTTTTAGGCAACTAATCAACTGTAAACCCCCGGTAGTCGATGTTTTAAGATCATCTGCGTGACGTATGAAACAAAGACAAAAGAAATGTTTCAATCGATTACCTGATACATTGAATATCGTATACCGATAGAACGATGATAGAATCACAACCTGGAGGGTATTCTCGCTGTCAAATAAGGCGGCCCCCTTTACTGATTTAAACCTCTCCCGGAATTCATAAAGCTTTCCATTGGCCCGCTCATTTATCGTCATTACTCTCCGCTGGAAGGACGCCTCGAATTCAGGCGAAGCTTCTCTCACCGACGAGAATTTTCACAGCGTCGGGGTACCGCCTATTTCGAGTGGGAATTGTCGGTCCGTGTGACTCGACCCAAATAAAAAGAAATCGTGCATAAATTAATTCGCTGACTCGAACGGTCAGTCCTTTTTCTTCCGGTAGGTTGGAAGAGGAGGCACGTTAACCGGTGGACCCGAAGGAAGGAAGGAAGGGTAGCTGACGCTCCGAAGCGGGCAGAGTTTGGCCGTGTGGAGGGAGAAGCCGGATCGTGAGAAGGGTTGACTGGTGGTGGTAGGTTGGATGTCGAAAACGGTTTAGGTCGAAGTGGAAAGAGGCGGCGGTGGGCGAATCTTGTGGGTTGGCGGCAGGCCATAAACCTTTCTCTGCGTAATCTGGATAGCTTTATAGATTTCTAATAAAATAATGCATTAAATCAGACGCGGCACAACTGATCGGCTCACCGAGCGAAATCGGATCAGTGCCTGTGTGACGTGGCCGTATTATAATCAAACCGACATTTATTATCGCGCCCAACGACCACTAAATATTGAACGATCTCCTGCGCATACAGAGAGAACCACAGTAAGTGGTAAACGAGCCGGAAGGCTCGAGCATCTCGCATATTCATTGTAATGCTTGTTGCGTACTGTGATCTTCGCTTTGGTTGGGAAATATCATGGTTGCCTCATACAATGTTTCATCGTGTAAAACGTACGTTGAGTTAGATTAACCCTCTGAAAAAGATGAACCCATATATGCGTCCCGAAAAATCGTTCATCATGTGCTACAAAATGTAAACATACTTTAAAAATTATTTCAAACATTTACAAATCTGTTACTCGATAAAAATGGGAATCCACTTTTTTCAGTGTCGAAATCAAAATTTCGTAAAGATTCGTAATTATTATACTATATATATTCATATTTAAAACAAAACTATACGCTACCATTATTATTACTAATTATTTCGCATGTTGCACACTTCAAAATGTAAGAATTATTGTTAATTCCATAAAGTTTACCTCTAGCTCTATAAAGGTACAAGTCAAAACTTATATATCAGGTCAACCCATAAGCAATATTGTTCCCGATCTTATAAAACATATGTTGAATAAATACAAATATTATAATCTGATTTTGTTATGTAAATATTGTGCTGTGCATGTTGTGGAATGTAAGGAACCTACAGATGTTCAAAATGTTTTTATGGAAATTTGAATTACCATAGCAAAGACCTACTGTTAACAAATTTGTAAATAATATCCAATCTGTCGAAAAAATATCATGCTGACGTTTGTCACACTTGAAATTAATTATATTTACTACCTATTTTGATAATTCGACAGGTTATTATCTGATAAAAAATGTAATGATACTAATTGAACGCAAACAATGAAATGAATATTCAGTATCTTGATTATTAAAACTGTAGTTGTTGCTTTGTTTACATTTCAAGCAGTCATATTTAACACGTTGACAGTCGCGGAAGTCACCGATGATCATCACGCCACACTTAATTGAATTAATTAATTATGGATCCTGATATAATTCCAAGGAAACTTAACATTACATGAACAGTAAAGAAGCATATGTATACGATTGAGCACTTAAGTACTCATTTCTTCTGTAATTTCTATTGAAACTAACAAATTGTAAGGCGTCTGACTAGACATGGCTGTTTTCACTGCGTCATTCGACGCATTAAGAAATCACTTATGAACCGATATGACAGAACCAAAAATAATTTGTGCAGAATTAGAAATGACTGATACATTGCTTAATGAATTGTCTTGTAACCATTTATCGCATCATTATTACAACGTTTAAACTTGTGCAATTAATCTCGCAAGGACAGAAGTTCTATTCCCCTGCGACGATCCGCTAATTCACAGCGTGACGAGAAATAAAGAACGCGCGGTGGTTGTATCGGTATTTACAGATTACAGGAAGAGGCATGTCGCCAAATAGAAACCGAATAAGGCGGGTCGTGCGGCTAAGCGAGCGAGCGGAATAAATTCTTGTATCAAGATTCAAATAAATGCATTCGAAGCCGCGAGCAAACTTCTATCCCACGTGGGATGCGGCTTACAATACCGCGACCTGCACTCCCGTTTCCCCGTTGTATCTTACTCTTCGAGCCTTCCCTCGTCGCGTTCCTCTGCCTGATCTCGAATAAAATATCCTAAAGGAATTTCAAGCGAATACGTAACACACGCCAAGCGTTTCTCGCGAACACGCAGCCACTGAAATGTCGACCGACTCAGTACAGGTATTCAATGCATTTCGAGGTGCTCGTGAATCGACGCGTTCCAATTCATTCGAAATTGTGCATGTACATTAAATTCGAAGTAATCATAAAATTCGTTTTCGTTCTCTGCTTATTCAGATTAATCGCGCGTAATTGACGAAACGGAGTCGTCTGTTGAAAATCACTATACGGTAGAACCACGATTATCCGAACAATGATGAACTCAAGATTAGTCATCCTATTTCAGCTGAGGACTAAAATTCTTATTAGTGGCACTGTGTACTTAAGCTTGTACTATTATGTATCTTATAATCTAAAATAATGTGATCATTTTTATGCAGAATATACTTACAATGTGATTCATTTTATTACTTGTTATAGTTCGGATAATCGAGATCCTATTGTACTGTGACATGTTCTGCCCTCCTTAGCTCAATTGTCCTAACTAACATTTGGAAACATCCGGGAACAATGAGGTTTTATCATTTAAAACCATACGAAAAGCAGTTAAATAAACACTTACGTAGCACGTAGGGAATTCTAACTTTGCTTAAATGGTAAAAAACATATCGCACTCCAAATATTTGAAAATATCTTGAAAATTGATAAAATGGAAGATAGGACATACTAACACTTCGAACGCCACACTGGAGCAGCTGAAAATGATAAACTTTCTAATCTCTTATGGGAAATAAATATAACTTCAAATGATAGCGTTTTTAATTAATGATACTAGTAACTTTCATAACTTTGTACCGGTTCTATTAGTCTTTATTAGGTATATTTGTTAACACTTTGTATGATCTAATAAATAATAATTGAAGGTGACTCTCACCCATATCTGGTTGACATAGCAGTCAAAGTGTTAAGTGAGGAGGGCAGTGTTTACCTCGAAAGTGGTGTGATTACAACTTCGGAAAAGATCGATAATATGATTACTATTATAAATATCAGGTCATCCTGTATGTAACGTCGTTTTTAAATGCGACTTCTTAACATAAACTGTTCAACAATTGTACTTATTTCTAATTATCGATACATTGGACATTAATTTTGGTATCCTTGCTCTACTATTTTAACAGTCCTTCAACTCGATTTTCAACGAATTTCTATAGTTTTAAAACGATTCATTTTAAGTCTATTGCAACCGATAAGAATCATTAAATTATTTGTCAACTAAAAAATTGTCAAGCCTGATACATACACGTCTTTTATTACACAAACGCTAACATGACATTATAGCAACAAAAAGTACGTCTGATTTACAAAATTATTGACTACAGCTCTTTGCTGTTATAGTCCAAATTTTTATTGAAAAGTTCAAAACAATACATACCTCCGACATTTCACAACGTGAACAGTCAAATATTCATTAAATAAAATTGAATGACATATTCATATTTATTTAAAGTATGTTGTGTAAGATAGGGAACGGCGTTACTTATCGGATGAGCTGACAGATGTAACGTTTTCAGTTAAAACAGAAATTCCGTTTGAAGTTGTTAGTGCATGAAATGAAACTTGATGATTGTCCCAAGTAATCTTTTGGAGAAGCTTTTGTAAAGAAACTGAAAAATACTATCAGATAAGATGTGAATTGATTAAAAATATGCTGGATACAATTTCCTTAAAGTTAACCTTTCAACACGTTCTCTGCCATGTGTACTGTTTTCGGTACACGCATAAATTTTAATTTGATCACATAACTACCAACCCTTATGAAAATTTGAGAAACATCCGTGTTAAAATGATAGTCGAAATAGAAAGTGTAATATCAAATAAATAAATATTTGTACAATCAACCACGACTATTAATAAATAGCCATTTTCGCATGTCTGTCTAATGACAGAATTTTCTACTGTGGCAGGAAACGTGTTAAACAAAATTTTAGGAGATATCTAAAAAAAAGATAAAATAAAGTTTAGATAAAATGCTGTTACCACTTCTGTATAAAAATATTTGAATCATTATGTTAATAAAATACAAAAACATACAAGACTTATTCCATAATGTACCGCTAGAACACCATAACTTTCTTTAAACCATAGCATATTTTACAGGATAAACGAAAATAACTAATTATTAAATATAATTCGCGAATATACATTATCATTATATTTTGTTACTATTACAAAAGCATAGTATTATTTAAATGAAATCAAAGTGCAAATCTCTTCAACAACTTGAATTTTCAAATTGTTTAATTTAAAAAATTGCGTACGTCTATTTACAATTAGAAATCTTCTTATATTTGTTGGTTAATGCTCAGATAAATTACATTACTTACGTACACAAAATGCCTCCAAATTAACCTACGCTGCTTATTGTTTCGAAAAAAATGAACTTACACCACTTTCAACTCGTAATAAGTGCAATTCTGACTAAAAAAACATTATTTACATTTTTAACACCTTGGTCTCAAATGACGAGTCTGGCTCGTCGTAGCAACCTAATGAACTTTAATCTTCTCTAATACTTTGTTTTTCTTCTGAATCTCTGTTTATATCGACAGGAGTAAGAAAATTAAGTCGTATCCATATGAAAAAAGAAACGAAATTAAATTGTATGTCAAGGGATTAAAACTCTAAACGAATCGCATCATAATACGAATCTTCTCTCTGTACATATTATATCGAATAAAGAATAATATTTTTGAGGTACACTTACGTGATATTAAAATTAAACTAAAATATTCCAGAGATATTAAAATGACAGTAAAACTAAGATAGATTTAGTTATTTTTCCATCTTGGTAAGACTTTCTAGTTCTCTATGCAGACTGCGTTCTATTCTCAAAGGAATACAGATGCCATAAGTTTGAAATCCTTCGAGTGATCCTTATGTTAACCAGGAAATTTCGAAATTTGTAAAACGAACGGATAAAAAGTTTCGAACACTTTTATTCTACAAATATTTGTAAGGCTTTGAAACTTTTCTGCTTCATAGAGTCGACCTGCCTTTTTACTTTCGTGCTTCAATTGATTTCCTTTCCTGCTGTGCCTTTAGAGAACTCCAACTCCGTCCCGAAAAGGACACCGAGGTTTGTGAATTCTTTGAATAAATGCGCATCCAGCTAAATGATCGATTGAATTCAAGTAATATTTCTCGTACTTGAAAATATTACTATTTTAAAATTGACCACTCTGGAAGCTTATTAGAAAGTTTAGATATTAACGAAAATAGAAAATATTTGGCCTGAGAAAGTCTAATAATCCAAAAGTGTCAGAGTTGTTACCTTCACTGCAATTTTTCAATTATTTATTGCAACACACTTCCTGAAACAGTTTAATACAATTAATAATATTTTTATTATTAATTATTTCTTTTTACATTTTCCAATGCCGTTTTAAGTACATAGTTTAATGTAATAATATAAAATCTAATAACTAGAAGGATATATTTAATTTACATTTCTATGGTACAGAAAGTATAATCTACTACAATAGTTTAGTTAATTTTGTGGAAGTATACATATAAATATAAATACTTGCGCGGATAATTTATAATTGTATTGTGATGACGCAGACATCTATGTAGGTAAAACTTGGATATTCATCTTTGCATAAAATAATTTTATAGCTGGAGATCTAATCCATTATTTGGTCTAACAGTTGTTACTTCTGTTGTTTAACTCCCCTATTCGACAACTAAAATCAGCTCCTTTGCTGTCTTCAAGTTCTATATTTGATGGATAGGTTGACACTAATGTGTGAATTATCGTTAATACTAGCATTCGATAGTTCTGGTCAACATTAACTGGACCTTCTCGTTAGAGCTGAAAAATTAAAATGCATTCAATACTTTAACTAGATGATCTTCCAACTAACTAGGTTATGTACACATTAACTAAAAATTGTTACATGAAGTTTGAGTTTCATTTGAAGCAGATAAAAATTACCTATGGAGCACATACCTTTTATGTTGTGTTATATATTGTAGGGATATAATTTGCTATCAACAAGTCAGATCTTATTTATTATTATAAAAAACACTTTTACTATAAAAAAGGAAAAATACATAATTGTGTTGGGTTAGGTTGGAGTGAAAATAATACTTTATTCGTACTTTAACGGCTTGATTCGGTTAATGTTAACAACAACTAGGAAATGTTAAGTTTAACCACTTTCGAACATTAGCGTTAACCGATACACGAATGAATATGATCTCTTTATTTCTTCTGTAAATTATTAATATCATACTTAGTATTTTTATTTTCATTACGGGCTTTCATGAAACTTAACAAAGTTCACGGAAGTACCGCTTGATGAAATTATGAGAAAATCAAGCCGCCTTTAGCTCCTTGTCTTTAAGTCCTTTCCACTTGTCAATGTCGGAAAAGGTTCTGGATTCACCCAGACGCCTTCTCGCTCGATCTAGCACAATTTCAGTTGACGTAACTTCAAAGCCGTTTAATCCTCTTAACGAAGCCATACAGAGGGACAAGCTACAGTCTCTCCCCTTGTGTTCAGCATCTTAACCCTTCGTTATTTTGGCTCTTCCTGAAGTTAACCTCAAGAAAGGAGATTGTAAGTTCACGTATATGGACCATCAACCGCACCTCGATAGATGCAAACTTTCTCGAACTATGGCCGATTCGTTGTTAACTCGCCCTGGCAACTTGTTCGAGGTATATAGGAAAAGTACGGTAACGTTTCTTCGAAGAAATAACGAGCTCTGTCTTCCGATTAACTGATAAAACTTGTAGCCGCAGTTAATGCGAACCTATCGAGTCTACACATTCTTCAATTATTAAGAATGAATACAAAATTTACTTTATGAAACTCGAATATTTCGGTTATTGAATGAAAGTTTGTTCGGTTTATTAACTTAATTAGTAGTACAGGTACACCCCCGTCCATGAGTATCAGGACAGTTGCTATGTCTGTTAAAGAAATACGATACTTTGACTGTATTAGTGTAAAGATTAGTAAAAAATATTTAAAACAGTTACAAGAAAGAAATAAAATAAAAATCATGCACTGGCCTTCCCGATTTCCCGATTTGAACTCAATTGAGAAGATCTGAAATGAACCCGATTGAAAAATGCGAGAAACTAGCTCAAACTCAAAATTTGCATTGTGAAACTACTAGCAAGTGAAATGGGATAAAATATAATATTACCACAAATGAAAAATTCCCTTGTTGAGAAACTAATTCAGGAACTCACAACTACAATGCCAAAATTGGTGAAAATCGTAATGAAGGATCGAAAGGGTTGTATTGGTGTAATGGTTTGATTTTTAATTAATTTCCATGGTGA